>PPHJ01000087.1:0-717111 GCA_002991585.1 Ilyonectria mors-panacis | reverse complement strand
TTTGGGGTAACGCCAGTGTTATCTTGAGTCGCAGTGAAAGGCGGAATGCTGGCATCGGCGTTGGACATAGGAGGATATTACTGGGGGCTACAGAAAAGTTGAGCGACCTAGGAGGCATGGAACGAGGTAGTCAAGGCGGACTCTCGCGACGATTTGCTCCGTTTCTACATCAATTGGCAACATAGCCCTGAAGATAGTTAGCAACCATTTTGATTAAATACATTCGCGCATGCGCCCTGCTGGCGTACTTCTAGATAGAAACCTCCGTTTAGAAACAAGAGGAAAGATGGACATCACCAGTTGGTTGGGGTGGATGGAGAGTTTTGGGAGGACGAGGGTTCGTTAGCTCTCGCCTTAACAGAAACGCGGGGCACCAGGGCAAAGAACACGAGAGCGTCCTCGCAATGACGCGTGAATGTGAGCGGTACGTCCTATAATATTACGCATAGAGCTAGTTTCTGTTGAGTAGCGACTACATATCTACACTGTGGCGGCACCGCGGCATAACTCAGCTTCCGGCGCCACGTCATAACCTCCCCCGCGGTGGTCAATATTCCATGGATAATAGGGCGACAGCAGACGTACGCAATCGTAGGGGTCTTCGGAGGGCCCGTGACGGCGCCGGCTCTAGGAGGTAAGTTGTTCACTCCACAAACAGTTGAGTTGAAGTCGTCATCTGAGGGCGGCAGAATGCACTGAGCAGAGGCTTCTCGCTCGCGGATGACGTTATGCTGCAGGGTGCGGGGTGACGTCGTACGAGTAGCTGTAGTAAAAAGATCTAGTCAGATCGAGGTTATTGAGGATGCCAAGGAAACGCTGTTCCTCGGTGTTGCGTGAGTCCGGCTTGAACTTTTCCTGGGTCAACGGAACCAGCTCCAGTGCCCTCGATTTGGTAAATATAGTGACCCCCCACCATGGCAACGGTGCTCTTCTTGGTGATGAGGAGCATGTAGTAGGGCCCCGTGAACTTGATGAAGCCGAGCAGCCCCAGGTGGTGCAGCGCAGCTTGATGCCACCGGTGCCGCGATTGCCGTCGTCGATAGTGTCCAACAACCGGTTCATCTCCTTGAGGCTGTACACAATCTTGATCGTCCGTCATGTTCAGCTTCGGCGCCCTCGGTGGTTCGGTCGATCTTGAGAATGCGGTAGCCGCTTCTCGCTTACATCCACGCCGCGACAATGTAATACCGACTAGCCGTTTTCGTAGAGGCTGAACTTGTGCATCTTGTAGATGAGGCGATCCGGGCACGCGATCGTCGTCAAAGGTATCTTCGACGGTGGCGGGCAGCGGGATCTGGGCTGGTGGTGCGGACAAAGGGCTTGGCTACGGCGGGCTCGTCGTCATTGTCGTCTTCGCCGGCTCGGTTGGCGCCTCCCGCAGCATCTGACGACAGCGGGCCTCCCAGCTCCATTGTTTTGTAGTAGAGGAAAGACTGGCGCGTCGCCGTTCGGGTCTGGGGTGGTCGGGATGATAACGGAGGGCGCTGGGCTGAGCGAGTCTGGGACAACAAACTCAGACATGCTGGAGAATGATGACGCATATCCTGCCGCCAAGGGCGGGCTGCGCGACTGCTACCGGGAAGCTCTGGGTTACATACAGGGTTTTGCACGAGATTCGTGTGATAGCTGGCGAAGCTCGTGTGGTGAAGGAGGAGGGAGGTTGGCTCTGGTTGGCCTTGTCAAGGTACTTTGTGAGCAGTGAGCTCCAGGTATCAATCACATGGAGCTCCAGGTATCACATGCACCCAGTACGTACCTCAACTGGCCCGCATTCAGATGACGTCGCTACAGGGACCCGCCCCGCCAACCAAGCAACTGCTGAGAGACCAGAACCCTTAACCAACACTATGTAAGCCATTCGTCAGAACGAGAGTTCAATCCTCCAGGTCAATCTAAAAAGAACTTCTTGGATCACGGTGTGCACGCCAAACTAAGCCAGGGCCAATCACTTTTATACTGACATGGTCTAGATTATTGCATTTGTACAGTCGACTGACGTCTCTCTCTCTAATCTGATAGTAGACGACAATGTGCCAGGCTAGATACCCCCAGTGCCATCATTCGCATCATCCAGGCGCATCTGGTGCTCTTTCTATTCGCTCTAAGCCATCATCTAGGCCTCCTTTGCCTCCTCCTTCACTTCATCTTTCTCCTTGTCACTCTCTTCTTCCTCATTTTCTTCTTCGTCTTCTTCGTCGTCCTCGTCCTCTTCTTCTTCCTCTTCTGCTTCTTTCTGCTTCTCTGTCGATTCCTCTGTCGCCTTCACGTGTGTAGCATCCTTGGGCTCTGCTTCACTCTGCCTCTGCGTCTTTGCGATCTTCTCCTCCTCGGTCAGGGGCTCCTCTAAAGCAAGGTCGCTCCGTAAATCTGGCAGGAAACGGTCAATTCGCTTCCAAGTCTCTGTCCACAGCTTCTCCTTGGACACATCTTTCTTCGGCGATACAAGGTATCCACTGCTGGCCATAAACAAGACGACGTTTTTCAAGTTCTCGCGGACTGCTTCCTCCTACAACGAATTCCGTTAGCCTTACTTGAATTATAGAACAAGGGTTATCGCGGATATTGACTTACCAAGCTGTCCGCCTTGACCGCTATTCATGAGACGATCCATAATATCAACAATCTTGACCCAAAGGTCCAACATTCCATCCCATTCAGATAGAAGCACGAGGTATTGCAGGAATACTTTGCACAGGAGTGATGCGGACTGGACCCTCATCTCACTCATTCCATCCCGGTCCGACGAAAATACCTCGGGCTTGAGCAGTCGTAGAATCAAAGGAAACAGAACCTTGCCAAAGATAGCGGTCCACTCCTTGGGATCACTGCAAGTGAGTTCCGGCGAGAGCAGAGATCGCTGCAGGGCTGAGAAGGCGAGTTGTCGCACCTCCCGGCAGGGGTTCACGCATTGGTTCGTCAACGCTCGGAAGATGGGTAGCCAATAGGCTGACCAGGCTGGAAGCGATAATTTAGCTATTGCAATCACGTCGATGAGAAACATGAGCTGTGACAAACCTTCACTGCTCTCAAGTTGAGACTGTTGCATGAGATGGGGATCCGAGCCGTAAGACTGTACAGAATATCCACGGCCTTAGATCCTCTCGTAACGACCTCAGAATGACTGACACTAATTAGCTCACATAATCCTAAGCTGGCAGCTGCAGTGAATTTACCGTTTTCCTTCTTGCTTCTTCTGGGGCGTCCTCTGTTGCTGAGAACCCCGTCCTCTGCAAGGTAGGCTGTTTGGGGTTTGCAGCAGTAGCAAAGTCATTCAGAAGTGAGATGGGCTGCCTCATAGTTATCAGCCAAGATAGCCTGAGGGTCACCAGTGATTCCCCTCTCGAGGATTCCAAACACCAATGCGGCCGACTCAGGCCTTCCAGCCAAAGTTCGGAGGATTGCCCAGAAGTCTGGAGACGTCATAATCTCCCGTCTCAAATGGGCCAGGTTCATCGATACAGATCGCTAGGCCTGCCAGAGTAAGATCCGAGGTTTTACCCAGCGCATCTTGGGGGAGACTCGAGATTGTGTGGAGGAGGAATGGCACGTTGACGAAATCGTGTTCCTTCTCGGTTGTATTAGCATGCTGATAGCTCAAGTTCCTGGGAAATCATACCATAGCTGGTTTTCAAGAGTTTAAGAGCGTAGAAAGTTGCTCTTGAGATGGTGATGGCATGATACTGGCTGGAATCACGGAGAACGCCCTGCAGGGTATCAAACACCACCTTGCCCATACTCTCGATAGCTTCGGCGTCTCTCGTCGCGAGCAGGGTACAGAACTCTAGGATATAGGTCACACTGGGTCGTACTTCGGTAGTCCTTCCGATGGAAGTTGGCCGCTTGTAGGAGATGCAGGCATGTTCTCCTGCTTGACGGTGATTACCGTCGTGTTGTTATCCTCAGGAAGCTGGTCGATGAGCGTTTGTACCACAATTGTGGCAGTCGCCGCATCAAGCTTGCTGTAGTATCGTCAGAGGTTGGAATTTAAAATGAAGGAGTTTGACTCACGCAATGTTTTCAAAAACATCCGTCATCTTGCACGAGTTTACGCAATCGATAGTGCACAGAGTACTCTCGAGCTCCTCGTCAGATGGCTCAGGAGGGTCATCGGCAGCATAGCTCGAGATATACGACGTGAAGGCAGAGAAGAACCCAGTTTCCGATGTCCGGGAAACACGATCGATAACTTGGGATGGGGTCTGAAGCGGGATGGCTGGGACGGGCAGAGAGGGGATGGCGCTTGGGGAAAAGGAAGAGATCAGCGAGTTGGTAAAGAGGTTGAGCCATATGCGGATGATCTGAGAGAATTAGCGCCGTACGAAGATGGAGAAAACACAAACTTACATATTTCCAACTGTCATGCAACAGGCTTTCACTGCCGGTGACGACGCGGAAGAGTACCAGTGTTGCAAGCTGGGCGCGGAAGTCCCTGCCCAGCTTCACAGCAAGCTCGCTCACCATGACACTACCTTCACCGGCCTGGACCTCAGTATTTAGTGAGGTATTGAAGGACGACTCGGTGGCTAGAGTGGACATGTGACTGAGGCAGAAGACGATCTGGTCAAGTGCTTCGGTGTTCTGATACTTGGTGGCGATGCGTGCGCATTCGTCAAAGCCAGTGACAATTCTAGCAAAGACCGCGTCATCGGTAGCGGACATGAAGACATATGACAAGGTTGAGATGATGGGTTTCCAGGTAGTGGCAAACATGTCGGCATCATAAATGTTGGTGTCGCAGAGAATCAGGTTCCCCGCAGACTCGGATTTAAGGAGAAGCTCCCTCCAAGCATAGTCAAAGGCATGCTTATTGTCGTGTTCGTCGGGCAAGATAATCTCGTTAGACTTGATCGAATCGAAAATGGTTTGCAGATACTCTGGTGTAAAGTTCTGGCCATTGTTCACGCCTCGAAGGTTTCTAGAGAAATCTTCGAAAGTCATCCGCTTCGAGGCGTTCATGTTCGGATTGTGCTGATCCGTGTTTAGCAAGATGATTGCGTATGTCAGAACATAAACAGCATCATTGTTGGCAACTTCCTCGACGGATTCATCACTGGAGTATTTTTCCGCGAAACGCTCTACAATGGTGGAAATCAGAGGCGACTCGCCAGGTAATCTGAAGGACTCGAGTAGCAATCTCAGAGCCTCGTCAACGCGCTTCCCGGAGAATTCGAAGACGTCCATAAATGCCTTCAAGATCTCCTCATTGCCCCTTTTGGAAAGGAAATCACCCAGGACCTTTTTGGACACACGGGAGGTTCCCTTGAGGAACTTGGCAACAGCAACAGGATCAGTGGCATTTTCGATAATGCCCTGCGCTTCTAGGTAGCCCAGACCGGCCTTGGGCTTCTCATTGAACATGTTCGCTCCCTTGATGATGATTTTCTTTCGGCGTCTTTGCTCCTTGAGAGCGTCGGGGCTAGGATACCCATCACGCACGGGTTCTTCGTGGAGTCTCTCAGCGATGAACTGTATGTACCGTAACAAGGCATCGAGACACAGGGGGGGGACACTCGTTGTGCTCCAGGTGGCCGAGTCGGGCAGAGCATTCCTCGACAACAGTCCAATCATGTCCTCACACAAATCGGCTCGGTCCGGGTCGCAGTCATAATTCACAAAGAGCTCAGCCATGAATGTTGGCATCCTTGACAGTACGCCAATACTCTCTACCATGGCCTGGCGGGCATCGGGCTTCCTAGCACCACCTTCAAGGCCCAGCTTTTGGCGGTCCTTGACTGGAACTGGAGTCGCCCGTCCACTACCCGGCTGTGAGGATTGAGGAGGCTTCACAAGCTTAGGCGTCTGAGGGATGCCAGCATACAAGGCGGGCTCGATTCCAGGCTCTCGGGGAATCTCCACTTTGGGGTGCAGACACGCTACCAAGTAAGACAGAAACAGCTCTTGCTGCAGCTTGAGGACACCTCGGCATGTTGCCAACAGAGTCCCAGCAACAATGAGCGATTCCTGAAGGATGGCCATGTTATCAGACCTGACAAGCTGGAAAAGGTAGCTGCAAAGTCGGTCCTCCGCGATGACAGCAAGAGCAGGGTGTCGAGCGATGAATGGTCCAGAGACCTCGAGTGCAACGTGGATTATTCGCAGAGCCATGACTCTCATAGTATCGGTATGATGGCGATCTTGAGGATCCAAAAAGTTGACGAGAACCCGGAAAAGCTCCCGTACAGAAGGGAGGGAGTAAGGCCTCAGGTCAAGAGACTCTGTCTCTTCGCTCGGATCGCTGATCGTGACTCCTCCTGCCTCCGTATCGGCCACGGTGTCTCTGCTAGTTCGCTCTGAGTCTGACACCTCCGCCTTAACGACCTCCAGGGCTTTGGGCTCGGCGGATAGAGTGTCGGTATCAGCGGGAGTGGCATCCATTTTGACATTGTCCAGATCCTCGTCCACTTGCTGATCTAGGGCTTCAGCATCATCACCGGCTTCGAACTCGAGGTGTTTGACATCTTCAAATATAATCTGGCACATTCGGACCATGGAGGCCTCGGCGGTTCTGCGTAGGACAGGGGAGAAGCGAGGTTGGGAGCAGATGGCAAGACCACGGCCCATCATGTCGCAAACGCTCTCATCGCTGAGAATATCTCCTCCAGGGCCTGACATCATGTCCTCCATCAGGTTGAGAATCATGAGAAGTACAACCTCCACCTGCCCGAGTCGCTAATGTCGAACTGACAATGTGTGACGGCAGCGGAGAGAGACTGCATGGCCAAGGCAAAGCGTGGCGACTCAGGGCAGATGAAACCGTAGGCCAAGAATTTTCTCAGGGCGCCCAAGGCGAGGATCGTAATCGGAGCGGCGGTGCCTTTGGCCTGAATAACATGGAGGAAAGGTGCAAGGATTGACGGGGCATCGAAGGACCGGATGTCTATACACACACGTCAGCTTTATCACAGGGCATTTGCAGAATACAGCCAGGGATGCGCACCTTTGACACCGGCAAGCTCATGCCTCAGCTTCCCAAAGCCTGTAATCATAGGGTTGTCCTGCATGCTTTTCCCCTTCTGGCCGCGAAGCCCCCAGCGGTTGGCGAGGCCAATGTCTTGGGCACTGTCGCCGCTGATGCTGCCGGAGGGGCTCTTGCTCCTCCCACCCAGGGCTGGGCTGGGAGGTCCCAGGCGGACAGGATTCGGGCTGCCTCCAAGGATGGCGGAGACGGACGAGTGTGGGGAGCGGGCATGTTTCTGGATGACGGAGGTGATGGAGATGCACTCAGAGATCACCAGCGAGACGGGGTCGACGGCGACGGAGACGGGGCGGCTTCGGTACTGCATCCTCGGGGAAATAGTGCGGTTCTCGAAGGTCGGGAGCCCGGAAGGCTGAGGGCTCTCCATGGTTGCGGGGGGCTGCGCATCGCGACTCATGATCTGCGAGTGCGGCGTGCAGCGCTCAAGGACAGATGTCGGTGTCAAGCGGCCGTGCGACTCGCCTGAGCTCGGAATCGGAGGGGGTTGCGCGAGGAGAGGCGAGGTCTGATCGGAGGCCGTAATGGACCAGCCTGGCTATTAATGATGGATGGCAAGGGGACAGATACGTCCAGACGACCTGAATACTGTGTCCAGTCGGCCGGTGCCAAAGTCAGCTGCTGGTAACGGACTTGTGGTGCTGCCAGTGGTTGAGGTAGCTATCGCCGGAAGCTTGGGTATTTCTCGAAGGTGTCGTCCCAGCCGCGCCCTGATTGGCTGCGTGTCATCGGATCGGCCTGGGAGCCTCGCCGACGCCCCTGCCCGGGAAGGTTGTCGCCCCTGGATTTTGCTGCATGTCCAGCGGCCACGGGGAGTCGGGTACTTTATTCCGGTGCAGTTTAGTGGGGGACATGTTATAGGTGGTGTGCCTGGAAGTTCTTCTCACAGAGTGGACGAACATGCTCACGCCATCATGTCGCAAAGTATCACTTGCTAGCTGGACAAAACTACCACTATCAAATCAAACATACGCTCCTCTGACCATTATAAATATAAACCCCATCTCGAGGTATGTGATTTGTACTGTTCATTTTCTGTAACCAGTTCCTTGTACCAGACGCCTTGTGCAATGCGAGACAGTGAGTGTTCATCATGTCTCCCGCAAGCCAGCCAGCCGACATTCCTGACAGTAAAAGCCCTCTTCCCAAGTCTACCTCCGTCAATCTCCATGCCTTGTATTGTACAAATAGACGTTGCAAAAGGGTAGCCAACCATGACACGAGGAGATCGACTCCTCGTCGGGACCCAGAATCCCTTTAAGCTGCCACCTTGTTTTCCTTCGGTGCATTCACCTTCACCTTCTCATCCTTCTGCGCATTCCCTTCCACTTTGTCGACCTCCTGCGCATTCACTTCTACCTTGGCTGCTTCCACGGGAGCATCAGGCTTGGCGGCGGCGCCTTCGGGAGCTCTTTCCAACTCTTTTTTACCCTCAGGAGCCTTGTCAGAGGCCTTCTCTCCCACAGGCGGAGCTTTGGCCGGGTCTGCGTCCGCCGCCCGCTGCTGGGCTTTGAGATCATTCATCTCTTGCTTGTCCTTTTCCCACTCACCCCTCGTATCGCTGAATTCTTCTTTGATCTTTTGTTCCTTTTTCTTCCTTTCCTCCTCTTCCTTCTCGCGGGCAAGCCTCTCTCGCTCCATCTCCTAGGTCGAGAGTCAATAAACAAGTACATCTCAGGGGTCATAGTATATCGGAAGCATCAAAGTTGAAACGTACCTCCATGTGCTTGACATCATCCACACTAGGCTCGTATAAATGCCAGATAGTGTAGTGCGGCAGGCCTACGACGGAGTATCGCATTCTCTTGGCCATCTGTAGTTTCCATGTCAGTACTGCTGAGCCTCACGAAACCGAAACATAGCATATCGTACCTTTCCAAAACCCTCTGTCTCAGCAT
The DNA here is from genome assembly GCA_002991585.1 of Ilyonectria mors-panacis. Classification (NCBI taxonomy): domain Eukaryota; kingdom Fungi; phylum Ascomycota; class Sordariomycetes; order Hypocreales; family Nectriaceae; genus Ilyonectria; species Ilyonectria mors-panacis. The sequence goes on along the minus strand of PPHJ01000087.1, from coordinate 708,240 downwards.
GCTTCTCGAAACTAAAGGCTGGGAAGTGAACACCCGATCGAAAGACTTTGGCCTTTGCCAGGATGCTGACACCTCCAACACCGTCGATCTCCATCTCCATGTCGGGGTCGCCATAGGGATCGCGAAGGTACGCAAGATGGGGTCGCCAAGTTGCATACTCGGCGTAACCTTCAACGATAACTGCATCCTCGTCTAGCGTATCAGCCAGGGCCAGGGCCGTCTCTGATTCTTGCCACGAGTTCAAGTCATATGGCTGTTCTCCGCCAAGCCAGTCGGGCAATGGTCGCCACACATCTATAGTCGGGTCAATACTTCCATAAATACCATGGCGATCATTTAGACTTACTGGGAACAATAACGTCCTTGTTATGCCGCATAAGGTCCTCCAGGATGGTAAAGGGGGCCGTCTCTACGTCCACATCTCGCCAGTACACCCAGGAGTGGTAGGGTCGTAGGGCAGCGCTGAGTAGCCAGTTGCGAGCCTGAGCCATCAGCTTTCTTCGGCTAGCTTGTGCAGCAAAGCCGTGACGACTCTCAACGTCCTGGTTGACCTTTTGTCCAAGTCCTTTTCGATGATGGAAATCTCACCGTATGGCTGCTTCGGGTCGGGGTCTGCCTGAATCGCTTCCAGGTTTTCGGACAACACCTCCAGGGTTCGGTCTTTGGAGTCGGAGACGAGGAAAGCCAGATCGATCAGATGATGGGGGTAGGTAAAATTATGGAGATGGGAGAAGAACATGGCGAGGTGTGGCTCCGCATCGCGAAGGGGAACGCACAGCAAGATGCGCTCCTCACGCTCCCAACCACGGGCAGTGCCCTGGACATTGGTCAAGTCATAGTATCGGACCGTCTCGAGCTCGAGGCCATCGCCGGTGGAGAGAAGGCCGAAAGAAACGAGGGAGGCGACAGGGCTAGACGGCCACAGCCACAGGCTGAAGACGAGGAGGATAACGAAGACTACCCCGAGGCGGACGAGGAGCTTCTGGCGCCGTCTCTGGGCCGGTGTCGACGCTCGAGGCTGGAATCTATTTGAGAAGTCGAGAGTCAACAAAGGGCAAGGGAGCGGGAGAAAAAGCTGGCGGCGGAGTTACCTATGAGGGGACATGTCGAAGGTCTTCCCGCGCGGATAGCCGTTGGAGTAGGCACCAGCATGATGCCGAGGAATCATCTTGGCGTCGGTGGGCAAGGCATAGGAAGGCATTGAACAACCCTTGCGCAGTGACGCCCCAGCGCGTCGTTGGACCACACTCGGCCTTAAACTGGACGAGGGATGAGCTGCGTGCTGCGAGCCTACGTCGTCACAAGGCCAGAGGCCGAAGAGGGAGGGTTGTCGAGACTGGCGACGAATACAGGGGCTGCGCGGCCGGTGGCGATGGGGACGAATCGGTAGGGGCGACGGCTTTATTTATCGACGTCGCTGTGTCTGCATCACCGGCGTTATTATCGTCGCAAGTCGTCGGTCGTGGATGGATGTGCTGTCGTCCAAGGGCTTGCGAAGCCGAGCAACGGATTGAAGGGGGGTTCGTGGAAGAAAGGTGGCTCCAAGGCGGCGTACCTACCAGGAGTGAGGAACCTCAGCGAATTGACGAAGTGATCCCTGAAACGAAGGTACTCCCAGGGCGATACGATGGCGCCCCTAGCACGGACTGCTAGGCTCGTCCAGGACATGGCGGTTTTAATTGGATTTCCAGAAGTAGCTTATCCAAAAATGTACCTCCAGCGTGACATGCTCAACTCCTGACAGTGCAACCGCTCCCTGTGAATTTAGGTAGCACGCTTGGTGCAAACGTCACTACGAATGTATGCTGCATCGATATGTAATATCTGAAGGGAGCCGTTGGCAGTCAGCGAGACAGCTCAGGGCAGCCAATTCATCATCATGTCCGCACGAATTTGGTTGCAAGACGTTCGAGTCGCGCGCAAATGGCAATTCACTGAAACAGATCTCGCAGGAGACCCGAAACTCGATCTCCCGCCAAACGCGCGAGTTTCCATTCCTCTCAAACAAAGTCACAAGCACCAAGTGAAGAGAGCAAAAGATTTTATGACTTTTCTTATTTGGACTATCGAGAGCGGCGTCGACGGACAAAATGCCACGCAGACTGAAAAGGCCATGCCCAAGGTGGGTTACAATGCGTCACTTACGGGGTCATCAGTATTACTGGTACTTACATCGACGTCCCTTCACGATCCGTTAGCTCATGCCTTGTGTGATTGAGAAATGAGACGAGCCAAATGGGGTACGTGGATGCAATCAGATAAGCCGTTATACTCAGTCAGCCCGGCCGGCCGCGTCTGTCTACAGCCCAAAACGGATTGCAGACAGCCGCAACACGGGAGTCAAAATAACGCGAATTAAGCAACTCCACAACCAGTCATCATCTCTCTTGCGAGAAACTACGGTGCGGGAGGGTGACTTGGCCGAGATGAAGTCGTTGAATGGATAGAACTTGTATCATCATATAGGACCACGTCGGATGAAAATCATTGCCACATCATGTACTTACTTCGTGGTTGAATCGTAAAACGAGGTCCGTCAAGCTCAGAAACCGGAAAGTGGGTAGATCTATTTCTATGGTTAGCCGCTGGCACAACTAGAAATAATAGACAAATGTATGAATGTGGTGTGGTATCAGAGATCTTGGTATGGTATATTGGGATCATCACAATGGTTCAGTAGCAGAACTGATTGAAAAGGTTTCTCATCATCGACATGGGGGAGAGTAGGGAAATTGAATCTGGAATGAATCACTTACCAAAATTGACGTGCCTTAGCCATTAATCTATGCAGGGATCGCGCTGCGATCAACTGTTCCAAGTCAGTCGTTGGTCGAGGCGGCAGATGATACTGCTAGAGCAGGACGCAATGTGGTGTTGGAGAAACCTCAGATGGTAGTGCATGTTGTTCAGGCGCTCAGGGATCGCGGGAACAGTGGTGTGAAAGATCATCATAGGAGATGGCGGAAAGGACAGGAGCGTATAACATACCCGAAGTGCCATGCCAAATCTCAATGATCCGCAAAGGGTTGAGGCCACACGCGACGAAAGGCCACTTGGAGTTTGCACGAATGCAGTCCTCAACCCAAGTGATGAGCAAGTTGGCGATGAGAGAAGGAAAAGAAGAAGGGTTGCACTTTGCGAAGAAAATTTAAACCATTGAGAGATGGGGCGGATGGCTGACTAATGCGGCCAGGGTAAAGCGGTATCCTCGCAATATTGCATCTTTTGCGGACCACCAAGCGAGCTAAGCTGGGACGGCAACCAGCCTCCACTCTACGTCGTGAAAACCATTCTGAAAAGGCTGGATGAGAGCTAGGACTGCCAAACAATCAGTAATCCTCCAACAATGGCTGATCGTCGACGAGTCAATGGCCCTGGGGGCATAACCATGCCGCCTGTATTTGAGTCAGAAGATCTACCTCTCCCAGATCGCTCCCGCCAGCCAAATGGCATTCGGGCTCAATGTAAGAGCCCCATCTCACCTCCACGCCTCCAGGACGCTGTTGCGCAGACTAAATAAATACTTCAGATCTCAAGACCGGGGTCACACCTTCGGCATCTGGGTCAGCGTACCTAGAGATTGAGCCCCGAAATGGTTCTGCCAGCAAAGGCATGAAACTGACCTGTACCGTTCATGGCCCGAGATCCCTGCCGCGATCAGCTCCATTCTCACCGCACATGGTCCTCTCAACTCACGTCAAGTTCGCCCCTTTCGCAACCCGACAACGGAGGGGCTACCTTCGAGACTCCAGCGAGCGGGATCTCAGCACTCATCTTGAGACGGCCTCCGAGGTGCCCTGATTGCAGACCGATGGCCCAAGAGCGGCGTGGATGTGGTTGTAACCATCATCGAAGGCGACCAAGCCCGGCAAGCGGCCGTGGAGCAGGGCATCGAGGAATGGGACATGATGAACGTCTTGGGTGGGTGTATCACAGTGGCAGCGACGGCTCTCGCCGACGCCGGCATCGACTGTGTGGACACCGTTTCCGGGGGAGTCGCTGCGCTCGTACCAGGGAAGGATGGTGAGGAACCGGTCATGGTGCTTGATCCAGTTCCTTCCGAGCACCAGGAGATTCTCGCAGCTTGTTGTGTGGCATATCTCCCATCCCGAGACGAGATCACCAATTTGTGGCTGAAGGGTAGTTTATCGTCAGACGCCAACCTCCAGCGAATGCTTATCGCCCGCGCAGTGCACGCGAGCAAGGGCAGCAGCCAAGCAGTGGCAGCATCTCTTACGGAAGCGGCATTAGCGGGTTGATGAGTGAAGTGGGTTGCTTCAGTTGGCAGTATTGATGTACCACAGGGGGTTTGGATCAAAGGCGAATAGAGGAACAAGTCGGTACCAGTCTTCCGGGCCTTAGCCTTGAGCACGCAAGACAGCCAAGGAAGCTACTTACGACGATGGCACCGGAGGAGGAAGTCAACCTGGCCACTCCCACGATTGCATCCTGGGCATTAGAGCCATAGCAGAACCTATCTCGCTGTTGGCAAGGCTTCCCGGTCTAGGGTAAAGCCCATTATGGGTTCCACGATACTTGATAGCACGGGGGAAGAAGACCCGGAGACTGTTTTGTCTTTTTGAAACAACAAAAACAACACACCGGAAATAAGAGCAGCAGGAGGAAAGCAAACGATGATGGTGTTATGAGAAGACTTGTGTGATGGCTAGTAGTCGCTGAGAACTCGGCATTCATTGAACAGACGTTTGAGAAGGACTCGGACCCAAGCCTATGGTCGCAATGTGAACGTCTAGAAGTGATCATGACGAGGAACAAATGCAGTTCAAAATCCAATTAAGGACAACAACACGGGCAACACACACCCATCATGGCCGCGTTGAACGAAATGTGTCAATGCGAAGCGGGCATCTGAAGCCGGCACTGAACTCCAGGTAGCATCTCATCTCCAGGGTCCCATTGTTTGCTGTATGCGGCTTAACGCATGGCCGCTACTAACGGTCATGGGCAAAGCGGCCCAAACCTCCACTCCGCTCCACTGGTAGACAACCACTACGGCAAGGTACCTCAGCTCACTCACCCTCCTAATAGCGACACTACAGCAGGTCACCACTAATACTAATCACTACTACCCCAGGCCTGACGTGTTAGCACTTGGCACGCTACACTGCGCACGCTACCACCTCTCCCTATCAACAACAAACCCACTCCTCATCGCTCCCCGTCCCATCTCGTCTCCATCCGGCATCGCAGGCGGCACGACGCTTCACGATGCCTTCTCCCCGATCCATCGCCCACACCTCGTGAACCATCCAACGATCGCCACGGCCCCAGCCATAGCCTCCGGCTCGTCCATCTCCCTGCCTCCCTACCGCAGGCAGTCAGCCCGAATCTCATATTCCCTGATTCCCAGCTCCCCACCTCGCCGCCGAAGATCCGAACCAACCCCGTCCAACAGGGCCATGGCCGTCGGGCTCGTGCCGCCAACGCCGCCCTCGCCGAGCTTCGCCAACGCCCACGTCAACGCCAGCTCCATTGTCATCTTCAGCTCGTGGTATAACCTCTCCGCCTGGTCCGTCAACGTGACCCGCTATGCACCGCTTCTCGAAGACCTTGTCTGGGCCGGCCCCCGAATCGTCAAGAAGCTAGGTTCCTACATCGCCCTGCCCGATACTCTCGACTCCCCCGTCCACCACTACGCCCCCGAGGCCACGGACGCCGCTGCCCTCCTACTCGATCCTACCCCCGGCTTGCAGAATATCATGGAACCCCTCATCGCCTCAACCGGCGTTGACAGCGGCGGCCTCGACGATCTGGCTGCCGACGTCGCCGAGCGCATTGCCCCCACATCACGCCTGTCTGTGGACGGTGCCCGCGGCCTGGGCAGCGTCTTTGGCTATGCCACAAGCAAATGGGCTCTATGCTGCATTGCCATGGCTGTCATCCTCAACCGGACTCACATCTTCGCTGCCACCCGAAGACGCCTGCGCCTTCGATGGCCCACCCGGCTCCTTCTCCGATTCATCCCTCTTGTCATGCTCGTCTGGCAGGCTCGTCAGCTCCTGCAGTCCATTCAATGCCAGACTTCGTCAGACTTTGCTGAACTACGTTGGGGGAATGCTAGCAAGAGCTCGGATCTCATGTTCTCGCAGACCAGCGTCTTCCTGAACACCCTCAGCTCCACTCTCCTGTTTTCCTCCACCGACGAGCAATCCTGTCTTGCTGTTCACATGATTCCTCCCGAAGAGACCGGCTCCGCTCGTGACCTTTCGGGCTCCTTATCCCTCCTCTGGCCCCTTTTCGGAACCTTCTGCCTGAGCCAGTTTTTCGAGACAGTCTCTTGTGCAGTCCAGGGTCGGCCTGTTGCCCCCGAGACTGGCATGACACTGTTTGAACAGTCCCTCGCATTTGCTGAAGCCGACGCTGCCATTAGTAACCAGCTGGGTTGGGGTCTGTTCTCGAAGACCCGGCCTGCCGACGATGGGTCATCAGCTCTTGGGAGCGCCATCGCCTTGAGTCGGTCCATGATCATGAAGCGAGTCAACACACCTCCAGAAGTTCTTCTGGTTGCCTTTCTTTCAGCCATGACCCACATAACCAGTCACGTCATGGGCATCTTCGACCTACAAGCTAAGTATCGACTTGTTAGCACTGGATTTTGGGGACTCTGCTTCATGGGTAGCATCGTGTGGAGCGCCATTTCCTTTGATCTCGACGATCCCTCCTCGCAAGGACTCCTGAGGTTTCCGACTGTCTGTATTGTTGGCTTTGTGCCACATGTTCTCGTCCTTATCGGCATCGCCATGTGCCTGTCTATTTACGGCCTGGCCTTACTACTCTCTGCTCTGGCCCCTCCGGCAAACCAGGATTCGGCGTCTCTGACCTTCCGCCAACGACTCGCAATTGCCCACGAGAACATGCAGGCCAATGTATCACTGTCGGAGATCCGCATCACTAGGGAGATGGATTTCTATACGGCACTGCTCCGAACTGGTTTCGGCGCTATTACCATGGCAAGCGAGGCCGTCTACCTCAACGAAGATCGAGGCGTGGGCCTGAAACGGCGCACTTGGCTCGAGGAGGAGCGATTCAGAGAGGTTGAGGAGTTGCAGAGAAAGTTCCTTGGAGGTGGCCTGCCAGACTCACGGTATGACCAAGTTGGTGCTATTGGCTTGATCCCAGTGAAAGGGGGCCCAGCCATTGCATCTAATGGGTACGCTCGAGAACGCGCAGCACAAAAGATTCCCAAGGGACGTAGCGAACGAGGTCTCCGCGTGGGTATTGGGGCTTCCGAGAGGAGTTCACGGTGGCTCATGGCATTGGGAGTTCCTATTGAGTATCAACAAGCTCCTGGCTAGACTGGGTGCCAAATCCCTACTCTGGTGTCTTGGTGCCATGCGCATTCGATACCAGCCAGCCTGGCTTCTCTGGCTTGCCCGGCACCCTAAGAGTATGAAGAACCAGACGAAGACCTCGACTCGCAGAGAGAGGCGAGACCAAAGCGGCCCACAGTTTGCCTATAATGACAACGGCCGAATTCCGAGAACGGATGGCACAGATGTAGAGGCCGAGTTCAGACGAGTTGGTCGGAACCAGGACGAAGCAGAGTTAGAAAAAGACTTGTACTCATACTGGTTGAAGGGTGGTTGGTGGGGTTCGACTGACACAAGCGGCGACTTTGAGCCCCATCCAGATGATGATGATTTCGATACGACAAGCGTTATCTCCATGTCAACGACGGCCGGTGATACTGACAAGGAGGATGGATGGGAGTCGGATGATGACGATGGGCAAAGAACCCCGACGCAGCGGTCACCACGAACGACTCGCGACAATACACCATTCGTCGACAGCCCGATGCAGATATCGGATCTTGCTCGGCTGCTGCATCCCACTAGCCCAGAGGAACGCGAAGAGGCCAGGACGCTCTCCGCCCATCTCCAGAATGACGGTATCATGACGCGGTCTAGGTTCCGGCGGATGGAGCAGCTGCAGCGCACTCAGATTCTGACGACGCCTGGGTCCGACCTGCTCCAGCCAGGGCGTCCCTCGGCGCTGCAGAGTCGCACCACCAAGTTGAGCCCGGACGAGGAAGAGCGGCTCTTGGAGCAGCTGCTTCTCTCGCAGCGACGGGCAGCGCCTCCAGATTCGGGGAACTCGACATCATGGGAGGACGGCGGCTCCGGATTCGGGAGCGACGGGCCTCAGTGCGTTGTGTGCCAGAGCTCGCCGCGGACCATCATTGTCTGGCCCTGCCGCTGTCTCAGTCTTTGCGATGACTGCCGCGTGTCCTTGGCCATGAACAACTTCGACAAATGCGTCTGTTGCCGCCGAGAGGTCATCAGCTTCAGCCGCATTTTCGTGCCCTAGCCAATACGCAGCCAGCCAGGGAGTACTGCATTTGGGGACGCGGGGGGTACGCTTGGGACGGGTAGTGAAACGATATTGGAACGATTGCAATGGGATCGTCTTTTTGTTTATTATTTACAATTTTCTTCACTTACGGAGTTTGGTGGCACATGTCCCCATGAGAGCTAGGAGGGCGAAGTGTTGATGATGGTCTGTCATGACGCGCACACATTGTTGATAGTAGCATTAATCGGGGTTTTACATAGCAGCCCATTCCAGACTGAACGTCCGCACCTGACCGTCCGGTAATGCTTCTGACCCCGGCTCCTGACCTCCTATCAGAAACGCCTTCTTGACAGCCGTCGCCAGTCTGCCTCCCGCTACGATGTCCAGGATGGGAATCTCCTCGTCCCAGTCGTATTGGGATGCCATATAGTGAGCGTGGAACCGCAGGGGATCCCCGGGGTAGACACTGTATTTGGCTCCGAAGCGGAGGCCGGGCGTCATGTGGTAGCCAGAACTTAACAAGAATCGGCACAGAGGGCCTTCATCAGGCTTGTCGGCCCCGAACATGCGCTCCGTCTCCCGGGAAATGAGAGACCCGCTGGAAGTGGGCGTAACGCCGAAAGATTTGGCTGCACTGTCTTGCTGACGGCTGGAAAACTCTGACGGATTACTGGAAAAAAAGGGCATTGTCATCTGCATTGGTGGGAGGCGGCTTCTTTGACCGAGAGGCGGAAACGCCATGACGTTCTGCAAGTTCAGCAGCCCTTTTGGCCTTCTGCTCAGCAAAGACCCTTTGGGCCGTCTGCTTCCGCGTCTTCAGCGAGTCCAGGTAGGCCTTCCTCGCGTCGGGGTCGGGGTTCCGCAGCACAGATTGGTGAGCGGCTACATCGTCTACGAGATAGGCCACCTTCCGCCTCACGAGCGCCTCAGCCTCCTCCGGGCGTAGCTCCACGGGCAGACCGAGAAAGATGTTCTGGGTGGGCTGCTGGGGAGCAGTCCCGGTGAGGGTGCCATTAACGTTTTCATTGCGGCGAAGAAATGCGGCAGTGTCCGCGTCAAAAACGAGGTATCGTCCGGCGATCTTTGAGATGCGCGCGGGACTGGGGGCTGCTGCTGTAGCCATTGATTCCTATCAGGAGCGACGCGGGTTAGCTGAGGCTCAAGAAAGCGCGAGTACAGAGGCAAAATTGCAGTAGAGACAGAATCATAAGTCGTCTTCGTAATTTATTATGTGTCGTCACAGAAAATCAGGGGATTGACAGATTAATAAGAGTATAATCATTGTGTCTTTGTGCGTATGCCTTTGAGGGGCAACGCGAGGAGAGCGGGCAAGAAAAATATCGGTGACTTACCATTTGGGTTGATGTTGTTGATCGGAGGAAAGAAAGAAAGAAGAGTTGGAGTTCGAGCTGGTCGAGGTATTGGTGAAAATTTCAGCCTGGTGGAGCTTGCTAAGGCACCAAGTTTGAGAGGGGCCGATAAGATAAGGTCAGCAGAGCTCCAGGGTACTGTAGGTTGCAGTCCGCCGTTGGTCCTCAGCTGTGGTGGGGTAGCAAAAGTACCTAGGTACCAGATAGGTGCAATGACTGCTCTGGCAGCATTTCTGTTGAAGGGACCAGGCATATAAACCACAATCCAAAAAGCATGAGTATGGGTATCCAGACTTTTGCAGATTGTGGATTGTGGTTCAACAAATTTAAATGTGTTTGACAACGTCTCGCCTTTAGAAGTCAAGGCTCTCTTTTTTGGGTTCTTTTAGTTTGGATGCCTTTGCAGCCTCTTCCTCGTCCCCAATGGGTGGAAGGCTGAATGGCTCAATCACCAACCCACTTGAGCTGCTGAGTCTGAACGAAAGGTTCTCTCGAGCCCAAGTGCCCTCCAGGCCACCTCCTTTCTCGTGGAATACCGGGAGGCTGTGTGCCCGGAGCATGCCCTGACCCTTGTCTTCATTTCCAGGCTTTCGAGTCACGGGCGCCTGGTGCTGGAGAGGGAACGAGCTCAAGCACCCCGTCCGACAGCAACTCCATCCACCTCGTCAATCCCGAATACCTCGGAAAGAGGGTTATGGGCAGGGTCACCAGCGCTGTGGCCTGTGTGGAAAACTGGCGCAAAAGAGCCCTCAATGCGTGCAGGAACTGCAAGACCTCGCGTGGCTGGCTGGCCGCAGAGGTATAGAGAGTTGGGGATAGGAGACTCGGGACAATGATCCTGTGGACAGTTGAGGGTGCAGAGCCCTTGATCCTTGAGATGACGTCGGCAATGAACTTCTTGAAAGGGGCTTGCGTGTCTGATGACAATGGACCATCCACGGCCGAAGCGTGAAACTGGCCTTTGATGGCGCTGTTCTCGAGGCGTTTGGAGAGATCAAAAGTATGGCAGAAGGGGGTTGCACCTTGACCAAGTCCCAACGAAGCTTGAGAATCTGCTGAAAATATGGTTAGTGGACTGTAGTGAATTTCGGAATGCGACAAAGAATCGCCATGCACTTGCCTCGGACTGGCACATTGCGCTGTCCCAGTGTCTCATAGCGCCAGGCAATCTTCATCTTGTCGTCTGAAGATGTCGTAGCTTTGCTGCTCTTCGAGTTGCTCGGTTTTCCAATACCGGGCAGCTCTCGCCGCCACGCATCGCCGAACCCCAAGAGATGGACCTGGTGCCCCTGGACGAGCCCCTCGGCGGCGTAGTAGCGCAGGAGGACACCCCCGAAATCAGTGGTCCCTGTCTCTTCGACGAGCAGGGAAGTTCCCATGGGCATTCCAGCGTGGCCAGCTAGGAGCTGATCCAGAGACTGGGTTCCCGTAGAGGTCGTAAGTCTTCCATCGAGAGGAGACGGTCTCGTACCCGGCGCAAGAGACTTCTCTTGTCTGGCGATGGGCGCTGAGGCCCCGGATGACCCAATTACGACATTGCGCTTGCGGAAGGACATGACGGGTTGTCTCTGAGTCTTCTCAGTTCTCCAACCGATAACAAGAAACCGAAGGAAAATAAAGATGTGCAACGTAAAGGACTATGTTGGTTATAAGAGGTTTTATCGCAGTTCCATCCTCGATGACTGAGAGTGTGGTGTGCGTGCCCCGCTTACACAATACGTCGAGGCCCGAACCTGAACATTATTTTTATGCACATAACCCCACTACCAAATTTTGGGGCGACAGCACTCGCGCCAGGCTCTCGAACATTTTCTCCGCCGCCGAGACTGGACCGCCTTTCCTTTCATCTCCAATCAGCAGCCCTCTCTCCGACGACGACGAAATCGAACAGCTCGCCGTTGCCTCCCCCAGCGGCATAACCGAACCTCACAGGCTCATCCATAACCACCAGCATCTCAATCGCCCATCATGTCCGGCGGCGGCGACGCAACCCTCTTTGAGGAGTCCTTCACGGTCACCGACTATGACCAGTCCAAGTACGACCGTGTGGCTCGTATCTCGTGCACATCAAGCGACTCGCAGACGGTCATGACGCTCGACATCAACATGGAGCTGTTCCCTTGCGCCGTCTCCGACACCCTCCACGTCGTCCTGTCCACCACGCTCTCGCTCGACGGAACAAAGGACGATGACAAGGGCTGGCGAGACGTCGGCAAGGCCGGCGATGCGCCTGCCACCATTGCCGACCTGTACGACTACGTGTGCTATGGCAAGATCTACAAGTTTGAGGAGACATACGACGGAAACACCATGTGCGTTGCCTGGTGGCTATTCTCCCTTTTGGGTTGACGTCACAGCCTCTCTTTTCAACTTTGCACATGTGCTAACATGGCGATCCCAAATACAGCAACACCTACGTCTCATTTGGCGGCCTCCTGATGTCGCTCCAAGGCCCCATCAAGAAGCTCACGCCCCTCCGCGTCGACAACGTCTACCTGCTCATCAAGAAATAAGCGACGGCGCAAACCGTCCACCTTTCGGGGCTCTGCGGCGCCGGGGGTGGGGAAGTGTAGTTTCTACCAGGTCTAGGTCGTGTCAATGATACCCAGCGAGTCAGAGCTCGAATCCAACAAAGCCTTTTGTTTTGAAGAAACTGCCTGTTCGCCTCTTCTCCTACCCCCGTCCACCAAGCACCGCCGCCGTGCCGAGACCTGTTTCCATCAAGTTGGACGCCAATTGCTCTGGTGCGGGCCGGGAAACGGGATGTCGCGGCGCACCCTCGTCTTGATTTGGTCCAAGTCGTGCTCGTTGTCCCTAGTCATGATGCCGTGGCGGATGAAGAAGTCGAGCGTAACAACGGCGCAGTTGGGCTTGTAGCGGCCCTGGGCGAGGTCGCGCTTGATGTGGTCGATGTCGCAGAGCTCGAACTTGGCGACCTCGCCGTCCTTAGGTTGGGGGACGACGTCGGCAGGTAGTTCAAGATCATAGACCCATTGGCACTCGGGGTAAATAAAGCCGCCCTCGCCGATCTTGTCCGCGTCTGTGATGTAGACGTAGGTGACGTTGCCGACGAACTTGGCGCGGCTGCGGACGATGGCATCGGGCAGGCTCGCTTCCTCGTCAGCCTCCCGGATGACGCACTCGAAGGGATCCTCGGCCGTCATGAGGCCGCCGGCGACGGTGTTGTCGAGCATGCCCGGGAAGGTCGACTTGTCGGCGGCGCGCGTAGGGATCCAGAGCCGGAGGCCATGCGGCGCCGACTCGTCCCGGACGTAGGCGATCATGTGGACGCCGTAGCGCATGGTGCCGATGAGGCCCATGGCGGCGCGTTCCATGCTGAAGAGCAACTCGCCCTTGCGGCTGTAGACAGGCCACAGCTCGTTACGCCAGCCGCGCAGCAGCGGGAACGTCTGGTTCTCGCGCCAGTATGCGGAAACGGCGGCGACGCAGGCAGATCGCTCTTCTTCGGTGGGCTGCTGGAACAGCTTCAAGGTGCGATGCTCGTCGTCGACATCGAGGCTGCCCCGGATGTCGACGGGCACCTTGAGCAACTCCTGAACGACACGGTCAAGCACGTAGCCAATGGGGTAGTGGCCGGCCTCGTCTTCCCATAGGAGTGTGTAGAGACCTTCATGCATCTGCTTGAAGGCTTCCGGTTTGGTTTCCAGATAGGGGAACCTATGGGTCATGTTTTAGTTGCATATCGCGACCGAGGAGCGGGAGAGTAGATGAGACGCACATGTCAACATCGTCGACGAGGTCGATGCTTGTTTTTACCATCTTGTCTAAAAGCGTGCTTTGCTTGTGATTCGTAACAAGGTGGTGAACCCCCGTGTAAGTGAAGCACCCGTCAACGTTGGACGGTTGGCTGTAGGGTAGGTAAACGGCAATCAGGGAGGGGAGTGAAAGAGTCGAGTGGGAGAGAAACGTGCGGCCTTTTCGTTGCAGCTCTCGAGTTTTATAGACGACTAGTTGCAAAAAGCATAATGGAATTGCTTTGGGCAGCCAATCCAATTTCGGAGGCAGGGCAATGGCGGCTCGCTCGCCAGGATAATGACGGTAGTTCTTCTCGGTGAGGACGGATTAGGAAGAAGCTGAACACTTGAAGGGAGGGACGTGGAAAGAAACCAAGGGAACTAGTAGAACAGTCGTGACCATTCCATGAGCAGAGACCCACGTCCGCGATTGACCCCCAAAAAATAAATACTAGTAGCCCGTCACTCGCAGCCAAGCAGCCCCTAATTGATTACCTCGCAGGACGGCGCCTCTTGATGTCTCACTATTGATTACGTTCCTCAGTTGTATTCCACTGCGTAAAAACCTCAGCCCTACCTACCCTGTAGTGCAAGAGGCAAACCGCTCACCCAATCGTCTCACACCAACCGCAACCACCGAAACACCAAAAGAACACACGGAAGCAACATCGCCAGGCCTCACCCATCTTCTCAGCCGCCATGTCCTCCTCTCCCCTCTTTGGCATCGTCCCCGCCGGCCAACCGCTCATCACCGAGCCGGCCTCCTCGCCCTCCCCCACCTCGCTCCTCTACAGCCTCCCCACCTCCAAGCCCTTCTCGCACATTGTCGTCTTCATGCTCCCCGGCGTCGCCCTGCCGCCAGGTACCGCCGCCGCCATCTACCTCGCCACTGTCTCGGACGCTGCTGGCTCCGCCTCCGGCCCCAACTTCAAGTTCCTTGGCGCCATCGGTCCCGGCAAGGAGAGTGCCATGTTCAAGGTCACGGCCGGCGAGAGCGGCCTGATGATTGGCGTCTCCGTCGAGGCCGAGGAAGTCATCGCCCCCAGCTGCAGACTCTGGCCGCCAACAAGGCGTCCAACCCCGGCGCCAGCTCCTCGTCCCAGCCCAGCACCGCGGTTCTCGCCCAACGCATCATCCAGAACGCCTTCAACTTCCTCTCCAGCTTCAGCGGCGCCGCAGGACCCGGCGGCGTCGAGGTCGTGCCACTCAAGGCATTTGAGGACTGGTGGCGCAAGTTTGAGTCTCGCGTTCGCTCAGATCCCAGTTTCCTCGAGAAGCAATCCGATTGACCAGTCCACCACCACCCGGATCTGGTGGATGGACGAACTGTAATGATAGCGATGCGATGAGGCGTTTATTTTCACTGGGATGCTTGGATAATCTCACAATGTTTTGGCTAGCATTAAAAACTCCGTTGCCTATTGCACATGGCACATGACACATGACAGCGGGATGATGCGTGAAATAACACTCCCAATAATGTAATAGCCCGTATAATGCCCATGAAAGGCTCAAATGCCCGTACATCCTCATGTCTTCAAACAAAGACGTGCTGGGAAATGAACGCCCACCAGAAGGATCTTGGTACATACGTTCCCACAGAACGCCAATAATCCCTTAGCCCCTGTTACCCAACGCCAAAACAAATAGCAAGCACGCCGGCTTGGTCCATTTCAGATCCCATCCAATTTTCAGTCCACCTCTTTGGCCGACTTCTGACCAGACCCGATACCTTCAGTATCCCAACTGGTCTAGTCCTCTGCCAACGGCGTCATAAATGGGCTCTTCGATCGGATCGGGCTTACGTTCCGACTCCGTCGCCCAGCGTTGATTGTTTGAAGTGATAGTCTCTCCCGGCTCTCGGTTCGCACAACCAGGCCAGAACGGTCCATGGCAGACGGTGGAGGTCGCAGCTCATCCACTCGGCCACTGAACTGGGGAGTCGCCAGCCCTGATGCTCGTCCTTGCCGGGAAGTCTCCTCACTGCTGTCCGAATGCTTCATCCTCGTCTGAGTCTACGTCGCCCAGCTCAAAGTCGGACAAGTCGCCCTCCTCCATGACCCTCTCGTACGCCGGCGTATTTCGGCCAAAGATCTTGTTCGCCAGCGAGAAACCTCGGCTAGATTTGCGTCCGCCGCTGGAGCGATGGCGACGACGAGCCAGGCTGAACAACCTTCTCCTTCGCTCGGGCTTGCGAAGGATAAATGCCAACACAAGCAGAATGAAGATGAAAGCGACAATGCCAGACGTGGAGCCTGATGGCTTTTCCAAAAGATCATCCCAATCATCGTCATCATCGTCGTCGTGGCTGCCCAGGTTCGCAGGAATTGGAACTGATCCAGCAAGCTCGAAATCTTCTGGTTTGCCCGACTCCACGTTGCTTCCGAATCCCACGGGCAGACCGTCATCTGACGAAGGAGGTACTTGGCCGGCGGCGTACAAAACCATCTTTCCCAAGGTCCAGCTCAGTTCAACACCATCGATCTTGTCCATTGGCCTGAATGGATCAGCGAATCCCTTCTCGTGGTCTGAATTGTCCTTGGTGGAGTTGGACCCGACACCACCTTCCAGTCCAACTCGAGGAATGCCGATTCCGTCGTAGAGCATGTTGATGAGCCATGAAGCCTTGAAGCATGCCTGTCGGGCTTCCTGGGCCTTTTCCTCTGGTGATTTCTTGCGCTTTTCCAAGTCCATGTCATCCTCGATATCCTCCCACTCGCGACTGCAGAACTCCATGACATTGTTCTGATAAGTGGCGAGATCGTACGCCTTGTGCTTCCCACCGAATACACCGTGGGTCGTGTGCCAATACTCGGAGACACCGACGAAATGATTGATGTCGAAGTCAATAGCAGGTACATGTTGGCCGTTGATGAGACACGGTTGATCTTCGCAGGGGAGCTCCTTGTTCAGTAGCGGGTGTGTCTTGCGCAGACACTCATCAAACAAGCCGGTTCCGACTAGAATGGGGTCCTTACTCTTGCCGTCAACGGGCTCACCGGTGAGCGTGGTACGCAGGCCCTTGGGCATGCAAGGATCGGGGAGTTCTTGCTCGCCGGAGTAGGCTTCCTGCAGGCTCTCGACAAAGCGATCGCGGGCCTTGTTGGCGCCAAAGCCCAGCCATGTCGAGGTGAAGACTTTGTACTCGGCCGGGGAGCCGTCGAGGTTGCGCATACGGACTAGCTTCAAGTCGTTTGCGTGCTTCACTGACTCGGTCGAGTTGGGAGCAAAGGCGATCTGGGCAGAGGCACCACCCATGTCGAGGAAGCCGTAGGTATGGTGGTCCTTGCCGTGGTTGTGGTCTTTGGGAGTATCGAAGCCACCGAGCAGGTAGTTTGCGGCGATCCAGCCGTAGAGACCCTCGGTCTCACCAGAGATAACCTGGATGTGAGCGTCGCAGTCGGGCAGGATGAACTTGGAGTTCGCGCGGAGGTATGTGCACATGGTCTGGAGCAGGGCGTTCTGCTGGTGGTCGGGGAGAAGTCGCATGCCGGCGGTGGCCATCAGGTAGATGGGAGTCTCGGGGACTTTGTGGTGGGGGACCTCGTCGAGGGCCAAGTCGATGAGCTCTTGGAGATGGTCGGGGCCGATCTTGGTGATACTGGCGGCGAAGGAGGAGACGCCGGGGTGGATCTTCTTGCTCTTCTCAAGCTTGATCTCGGGCAGACTCTTCAGCTTTGTGGTGGAGGCATCCTTGGCGGCGGCGGCGTGGTTCTTCCACTTGTAGACATACAGACGTGTTCCAGAGGAACCAGCGTCGAGTATGACGCCATATTGGGCTGTGGACGAAGAGTCGTCAGTTAGGATATCAGGGAGATGGGAGGTTGAAAGGCGACTGACATGATTTACCCATGAGGGCAAGCGTTCGGGGGATTCGATCGGGGCGCGGTTGGAAGCTGACGGGAGCTGACGGGATCGATTGATGGCTGTATCGCGGCTGCAGACTGCAGAGAGAAGATGGGAAGATCTCGTCAGGCACTGCGAAAGTAAAGCAACGAACGGCAGGGTCGGGTTCAAGGTTGAAGGAGCCGGCCAAGGGCGAACTGTTTCGTAACGCGACGAGGAGTGGGTCTCAAGCGCAGTCTCAGGAGTTGACGCCCAGACTTGTTGGAGATGCTAAAATTGGACGTGGGGGGAGAAGGAGGAATGCAGCGAGCGAGCAATGGGTGTGGCACGAGCTTGCTTGAGCTTGAGCGGATGAGCGAGAGCAAGGGAGGAAGCGATAAACAAAATTAAGATGAATAGCAGGGGCACGAAAACGGAGAGATTAGGTGAAGCGAGTGTGAGGCATCGGCCGAGGAGCAAAGGGAATTTGAGTTCGTAACCCAAAACGAGAGTTGGACGCGGTACTAATTACGGGAGAGGAAAGAGAGGAATTCAGGGTGCAAGTTGGCCGAGTTGGCCAAGTTGGAGGAGGGAAGGACGGGAGGAACACGAGTCAGCCAAGCCACCGACCAGGCTGAGGGAACGTGGTGTCGAATAGATTTGTCGCATGGAACAGGGGGCACGTACTTGGTACCAGGTACAGTAGCTCTGTACGGAGTACTCTACATTGGTACGGGAATGGGTGGGCGATGTGGTCATGGTGATTGATCGACAGCCCGTGTGGGTGGAGAAGGTGAGAAAACCAGCTCCAAAAACAGCAGCCGCACCAGCACCAACAGATAAGAAACGCAGACACGGCCAGTCAGAGCCAGACGAAGCCAGCAGGGGGGGGGGTTCGTCGTGAAGAAAGGGAAGGTACCGAATTGAGGGATGGATTCGATTGATTGAGTCACTTTCGTGTCACTGGATCAATCATTCGAGAGCTGGAGTGGTATGGATGGACGCTCCCATAAATGTAAATATGGCGTGGCTCCGCTTGCTGATGGCGTGGCCCTGTCGTCTCAGTACAAGCAGTACAAGCAGTACAAGCAGTACTTCGTACACTCAGCGCATTCACAGTGCTTTGCTTTGTCTGAGGTGGTTTCGCTCGCATGCACTGTCACGTGAATCGCCGCCTCTTACTGGCTGCACTGACAACAGGCTGCTTGCAGTCAGCGATGGCGGAGCCTGGCAGCAGCCAATTATTGGCCACACGCTCCAGGGTTCTATTCTTGGCACTCCGCGCCCAGTTGAACCCTCTGCCGCAAACGCCTCCAGCTGTATGCATGATATCGTCATCATCCGGCCGCGATATCCGCTCCTGCAACAAACACAAGAATAACATTCCCGTTGACCCCAGCAACGACGTTAGGTAGGGCTGGGCTGGGCTGGTCTCGGCTCGCCTTCGGTGCTCGAAGCAAGTTGCATTTGGCTTCATACCCCA
The DNA here is from genome assembly GCA_002991585.1 of Ilyonectria mors-panacis. Lineage (NCBI taxonomy): Eukaryota > Fungi > Ascomycota > Sordariomycetes > Hypocreales > Nectriaceae > Ilyonectria > Ilyonectria mors-panacis. Next base: position 689,494 of record PPHJ01000087.1, on the reverse strand, counting down.
CTTCTTCTGCTCCTTGCGGAATTTATGGAACCTATAGCCGCTTTCCGTCGCTGACCGTGTGTTATGATGTATGATGTATGATGCATGATGTGTGATGTGTGATGCTATATAGTATATTCGTCGAAACAACATTCCCCCACCTCACTGTCAATGAATAGACCCCCTGAGAAAAAACATAGAAATACAAAGGAAAACGGGAAGAAAAAGAGAAGACTTACAAAGAAAGAACAAAAGGAAAACAAAACGTTGAAAGAGGAACCGACAAAACACGACTGGCACCCCTCAATATATACGAACCCTCCTTTGTCTCGCCCTAATCCGTGAAACATCCCCGGCCTCAGCCATACCCTCAGAAATAGCCCTGGGGCTGATCTCAGGGTTGATCTCATGGTTGACCCTGGGATTGATCATTGGCTTGACCTTGGGATTGATCTTTAGCTTGGTCTTCGGCCTGATCTTTGGCCTGATCCTGGACCTGATCTTTGGCTTGATCTTTGGCTTGATCTTTGGCTTGATCTTTGGCTTGATCTTTGGCTTGATCTTTGGCTTGATCTTTGGCTTGATCTTTGGCTTGATCTTTGGCTTGATCTTTGGCTTGATCTTTGGCTTGATCTTTGGCTTGATCTTTGGCTTGATCTTTGGCTTGATCTTTGGCTTGATCTTTGGCTTGATCTTTGGCTTGATCTTTGGCTTGATCTTTGGCTTGATCTTTGGCTTGATCTTTGGCTTGATCTTTGGCTTGATCTTTGGCTTGATCTTTGGCTTGATCTTTGGCTTGATCTTTGGCTTGATCTTTGGCTTGATCTTTGGCTTGATCTTTGGCTTGATCTTTGGCTTGATCTTTGGCTTGATCTTTGGCTTGATCTTTGGCTTGATCTTTGGCTTGATCTTTGGCTTGATCTTTGGCTTGATCTTTGGCTTGATCTTTGGCTTGATCTTTGGCTTGATCTTTGGCTTGATCTTTGGCTTGATCTTTGGCTTGATCTTTGGCTTGATCTTTGGCTTGATCTTTGGCTCGACCTTTGACTCGATTTTTGGCTCGAGCCTTCATCTTACGCTTGAGCTCACGCTTGATCTTAGCCCTCGCTGCTAAGTTCTGCTTTTCAACAATGTCATACTCACCCCGGAGCTGAGGGCACTTCTTTTCATACCAATGCAACCGCTCCTTCATCTCCTCCGCCAGAAAGACCGCCTGTGCTCCTGTCACGCGGTCGTTTGGACCCAGCTCTAGGTACTCCTCGCACACCCACCGCATTCCGTCCACCAGCCGCTGAAGATCTGAATTTTCTCCTCGTAGCGTGTCGCACTTCGTCCGCCAGATTGATACCTGCATCTTCATATCCTCCAGCTGCACCCCCGTCGTCTTATGCGGGAGGCGGATAGACTTTGGCTTGACGGCGATATCTGTATTTTCCGTCATGGGGCTCAATCATGTCCGATTCCCAGTGCGAGTTTCCATAATAGTCCGGATCCAAGCACAGCTCCGAAGCCAAGCACTTCTCTTCACTCAAGTCCGACCCTTCACTCAAGTCGGGCCATGAACTCCAGTCCAGCCACGAACTTGAATTCTCCTCTTGAGGAGAGTCTGGCTCTGAGCCCGAGCTCTCCTCTGAACTAAAGTCCTGCTCTGATGAATCGGAGTTGTAACTGGCGCCGGTATCCAAGTTCGCCATTGTCGACCAGTTGTCCTCTGCCCCTTCCATGTTGTCGACAAGTCCTCTACCCGCAAGGTCCTTGAAGCTATCCCTTCTCCGGAGGCTCGGTTGCGCAGTAGGGCGAGGTCCTAAAGCCTCGCTACGCCTCCCAAGCTGCGTAAAGCTATAGCTTTTCAGGAGACTCGGTTGTTTCACTGGGTGAGACCCCAGGGCTTCATTGCTCCTCCCAAGCCTCGTATGGTTCATTCTTTCTCGAAAAGAATGCCGTGCGACTGGAGCAGTTGCCAGCGCTCCACGCATATAGTACTCGGGCATCGTCAGTTGTTGAGATCGCGATGTGACGGGTTGGGATACTTCCCTAGTCCAGTCTCCGGCCCTGAAATGTCTTCCTAATTCTCCTTTCTCCATCTTGGGCGGCTTCCTGAGTCTTCCCGTATCAATGTGTGAGCGCGTCCTTCTCCCCGTCTTCCGCTTCCAATGGAGAGCAGCCGTCCTACTTTGATAAAACACCTCCTAAACCCGAAAATCCATTTTGAAGCGTCATGTTGTCTACTGTTGCCTGTCAGATCATTCCTCAGTCGTTTCGTTTTGTTTAGGTTTCCGAGCCGGTCGGTATGTGCTCTGTTTTAAATCGAGGCGCGTGAGCAACGATGGCTGTAAAAGTTACTGAGATAAAAGCTACTTGGATAAACAATTACTCTACAGCCTGCATATTCGCTCTTAAGTACCAAATGCGCAAAACACATGCCCTTGATTTCGAAGACGGAAATATTTGAACACTATCGGAGTTCTTTGTTACATTGCCCTTGTGTCACCTAACACAAATGTATCTTGGCATGAAGAACAAGTCTTTCTAATTAGCTGTCAAAGGCGCGGCAACACATTGCTACTTCTTTCAGCCGGGGTGCTCCATCCCTTGACCCAAATTCTGTATCTCGTGTCCCGAAAAGCATACTGCAGAGATTTTTAGGGATCTTGTAGGCCATTCTGGGTGACGAACAAACAATAATGATCCTGCCAAATAATACATTGTTTGCGGACCATGTCTCCTTGTAGGCTCAGTGATGCCGGGTGGAAACATCTAATCCCGGGTTGCTAGTCGGCTGACTGACTTTGAGTCCAGAGGTCAGGCCAAGTCCTGTTAAACCAACTCGATTGTTCGCAAAACTCGGCGCAGTCGTTCCTCGTCCTGTCCCAGACCCTGGGGCCGGCGTTCCGACGAGGGCTGGTAGACTGGAAGTTCTGTTGAGAAGCGACGAACTCGCAAACCCATGACGCCCGGGCTCTCCCATCAGAGCAGAGGATGGATCAGCTGTACTTGTTAGTCGGGCTCCTTGGAGCATCACTGGGACCACCTACAACGGGAGGCGCCTCCTAGCCTGGGCCAACGACTGTCATCCCTGGACAAGGAGGCATGGGACCGAGGCTGACCGGTGTTCATGCCTGCCATGTCAAGTCTGTGACTTTGACCAAAAGCAGACACGGTGTTGCCTCTGTCCACATTATAATCCCCCACGACGCCAAATCCGTGGCTCAGTTGTGGTGTGGCCCGGTGGTTTGAATCCACGGCGTCAGATGCGGCTTGTTGGATGGATCCTATTTCTGCCCTTCTCTTGACCCTGTCGTAGAGCTCTTGCGTATGTAGGAGTTTTCGATTCTTCTCCTTAAACGCCTGGGTAAGTTCCATATTTTTTGCGTCTCAAAGTGCTTTGGTCCGCGGCTAGGCCTGCCATCATTAGCTTGACTCAGGTTAAATCGTGGACGATCGGCTCTCAAATGGTACTGACTTGTTATCCTGTGCTGAAGCGACTCTATTTCCGAGTTGGCCTCATTGACAGTCTTTTCGAGATGAAGAGTGAGGTTTGCGTACTTGTCACTGAGCATCTTGCGGAGGTGCCTCTCGAAGGAGATGTTGTGAGATGCTTGGTAAGTCCAAAAACTGAGCGCTCGTCCAGCGCATTCCATTATGACGTTGGGAGGGAGACCGCACAACACGATTGACTTGTAGTCCTCACTCGGGTTAAGATTTGTAAACATGGTGTCGTCGGGGCTGTTGAGTTGAGTCCGGCAGACTGGGCAAATGCGTTGATCACTCTCTTGATCCTTGATACCCGTTAGTTGGACGCAATCGAGGCAGAGGATGTGACTGCAAACGGTGGATTAGCAAAGAGCAAAGAGGCATCCATAAGCAACACAAACGAGCAGCTAGTCACGAGGACGCGATCGCCCAGATCTTGCCGGCACTTGAGGTTGTTGCACGTCAGCGAGTATTCCATGATGCCTGATGTAGCTTGGCCGTGGGCGTAGAGTTTGGAACACGGGGATGATGCTCGAGGCTGGTCCTTTGGTGGCACGAATGCTGATGAAGTTGCAAGAAAGAGGATAATCCACCAAACCAGGGGATTGGTGGCATTGGGTTGGTCATGTTAGAGTTTTCTGTGGTCGTGAGGAAGGAGTGCTCGACCTTTGTGCCTGCGTCATCGGATTGAGCCCCCTTCCCCTGAGTCTATCTTGGAGATTCTCTCTGATGGGCGAAGCACGATATTTCAAGAAACACCATTAAAATCAAGAAAAGTTAGTCTTATATCATACATTCGTTTTCGCATCATGCACCTAAACCCATTCCTCGGGGAACGGCCTCCCAGGAGGTTGAAATTAATGTACAACCCCGAGTCATCCTGTGCGGCATACAGCGCCGCGTTATTGAACCAAAAATGTGCTGTCCATGCTAGACCCATCCAAGGAAATTGAACCATGGCCCACTTGCATCATACCGTCGTTGCCCATATTGTACATCTCGCTATCTACTGGTAATGTGTCTTGGGGCTCTCCCCAGTACATACCGTCAAGGTCCCATATGCCCTGCTGGTCAAGCATTCCTACCATGTCGTCAAGGTCCAATTCTATGGGGGACATGTGTAGACCCGTGTCGCCTAGCATCATGCTTGGATCAGTCCCGGCCGAGGACAGGGGACTTTGGTAACAGCACTGGTGCCGGGCCTCGTAAAGTCGCCGGACAACTTCTCGGCTGCGACGAGCTGCCAGGGACCAGTCCTCCATGGCATCGAACAAAGTGAGGGTAGCTTCGATCTGCAGTTGCCACTCCGTCACGAATGGACTGTTCCATTGCCAATATATGCTTACCAGTGGTACCATGACGGCCTGGTAAAGGAACCAGACGGCGTTCCAGCCGGACATCTGGTTCCGTGCCCACTCACGGGATATTTCATCAATCGTCGCTTTTGCTAGCTCTCGACAGGTCTCCACAGCCGCGATCTCATGTTCGCCAGCCTGGCTATTGACACCGTTGGAAGCCATGCTGAGGAGAATTGGACGGTGTAGGAGCATGCGCAGGTTCTGGTATCGCCACTTCATGACACACCGAGAAAGGTAAAGGGGCTCGGCGCAGGGGTCGTTGCTGCGGAGAAGCCATGGGAGATTGTTGTACCAGTTGATAAGCTGGCCGTCCATGTTCCTACGATCTTCAATTTTGAGAAGAGGAGCGACAGCAAGAATATCCTGGACCTGTGTAGCAATCTGGCAGAATTTGATGTTCTCGACAAGGGGGAGGATGCCGACATGCTGTGCAGAATCATGGCCCTAAGCAAATGTGGTTAGCAATGGCAAGGGTATTAGGGGTGTTGCGATATCTACCTCGTCGATTCCAACCTCAGGTGGGCGAATGTTGACCTCAGGACCCCATCGACCCAAGGAAGGCCGACCTAGTGTCGTGGTGGCCCATGTGTCTAGGCAGATCAAAGACCACCAAGTACGCCGTCGAACCTCCACAGTGGGACCATCAGTGGATCCAGGAGTCTGGAACTGACGGTGTAGACCCAAAGCGCTGGCGGTTCTGAGGGCAGCACCGAGGACTGCATTCGCCATGTTTGGTCGGTTAACATAGTGCAAGTAGTAGCCTCCAAGGAGGGCGAGTGCTTGGACAATTTCAATATGGCTGCTTCCTAAGGAGTCAATGGTGAGATGTTCCATTGCTTTGTGATAGTACTCGATGTGACTGAAGTCATCCGACTTCATGGCCGCAATACTACCCATGGCAAATACCATGTTGAGAAGACCGAGCCAAGGGGAGTCACACCTCTGCCCCTCGAGGCAGTCGGCTCGGAATGAGGGTTCGTCAAGCATTGGTACGAAGACATGGACTCGCTTGAAATATGCATCGATGAGAGTTTGTCCCTTCCACGACCATGGAACTCGGCAGTTATCTTTTGGGACGAACGATTCGTTGTTGTAAACATGGAAGATTATTCATCGTCTCAAAATTCGTCAGGGGTTGGGATAGGGAGTCTCTCAGCTGCGGCTGAACCTTGAGCATGACGAGTAGAGCTGCTTTAATGGACGATGCGCCGAGATATGATGATGTTTGTCGGTCCATGTTGAGGGAAAGAGCGTTGACATCGTCAGCTTCGACAGGAATGTGGTCTCTGCCACGTCGCTCTTCGTCTGATTCGGAGCCATGGGAAGGTACCTGCTCAAGGAGAGCTAGCCCTGTTTCCGTGCGCGAAGGAATCTCTTGTTTCAATGGGGCAGAGTTGAGAGGAGGTGAAGGTAGGGCAATTGTTGATTCGGTTGTAGGGAGCCCCAAGAGGTCAAGTAATTCCTGACGGGATAGAGGGATAAGAGCAGATGGCTCATGATTGGGATACATGCGCTTTAGGATAGAGCGACACTCCTCCCGAGATTGGGATAGAGCTTCGAGGGTCCTTTTGAATTGTTAGATACATGGAATCCTCAATCTGATGGCGTATGAGCTCACTTTCTCGAGGGAATAACTCGCTGGCGATGCTTGTCGTAGAAACACCGCTTGGGAGCGCGGCTGGAGAGGCATTGGCCGCAGGGTTGCTTGCCATCGCAACGAATCTTGCGCCTTTTACACTCGGCACAGGCATGGGGAGTGGTAATACGCTTGTTACCAGAGCTGCAAGTTTTTGGGCTGTCCGGCGATCCTACTGATGGCCTTTGAGGGTGATGCCTTGGACTAAATAGTTTGTCAGTCTTGTTGAAGGTCAGTGACACATAAGAGACTACGGACAGGTGTGGAACATCCCATTACGGGGGGGGATGGAAATCGAAGGAGGCATGGTAAGTGAGGAGGGGTGAGTGAGTATTGGTCCCTTGGTAGGAGGCGAAGCATATACAAGGATAACGTCCTGAGACTCGAGTGTAGAGAAGCAAAAATGAGGAGACAATACATGCTTGGGCCAAGACGTTACCAAGAAAGGAGCGGCTGGCGGTCCAAAGCTTGGGGCGGCACAAGGCCGAGGGGGGAGTTAGGGGTCACGGGAAATATATAGAGGCAGACTTGATGGTGTTAACGGGGCCTTGGATCGATTTAGGGCCCGAGTGAGAGCCGGAATGCGGAGAAGCGGGAGTGGGCCAGGCCAGGGTCAACGGATGAATTGGAGTCGGGCGCTTGTAGCAAAGATCAATGCCATGTGGGTGGGAGGGCGGTGGACAAGGGGTATGATGAGGAGGACCGTCGAAGGAGGGGACGGGGTGGGTGGAGTAGAAGCTACCCGAGATGGACGGATGTAAGATGAAGCAGGTCGCGGCTAGCGAGCCCGGGCGGGACAGAGGTGAGTGGTAGTTGAAGTCAAGATCGGTCGAGGATGGCAGGGTGAATCGTATCATCTAGTTCCGAGTGCTGAGGCCCCGGTAGCTTCCGTTGCGTGCTTGGGTGATGGGGGGGAGCTCAAAGAAACGTGGGCGACTCGCGAGAGTGGTGGAGGCGAAGGTCAAGGCACAGGCACAGGCACAGTCGGCAAGCCGGCGGGAGGAGGCATCGAAAGGGTGTTGGAAGCCCATGCAGGAGGGATGGCAAGCGTCGAGTTGGCGATTTGAGAAGGGGGGGGGGAGGGGAAGGGGGAGGGGGCAGAAGTCAAGAGGGTCGACAGCTCGGAGGGCCTGGGGAACGTCGATCGACTCTGCGTTGACGGCCCGATGAACGATGAACGGGTCGAATGATGGCTCGAGGGGCCTGATCCATGGGGTTGGCCTGCCGAGAGTAGAATGGGGGAATGACCACTGCCGCTCGTCTTGGCCAGGGGGGCCGGGTTAGGAGGAACACCGGTCTTGGAGGGTCCGGTTCAGGAACTGCCTCCCGGGTGTGCTGTTGTTCATTCAGGGAAGCGTCAATTTCTGTGCCTGTATCCATACACGTGCACACGTTGTTTTTATGCTTGAACGCATCTGCACGTGTATGAACGGCGTGACAATGGCTTACTGTGAGCCGAGTCAAAGTGGCGATGCGGTGCCGTTGCGTTGTGTGGCCGGTGGGTACAGGTTTAAGTTCTGCGTGTGAGTGGTATCCAATGCGACTGGGGATGGCGAGTGACGGCACTGTCAGATTCAGGCAGGCACCTTCTCTGGAAAGAGGTAGCCTGCCCTGGAAGGCGCATTTCCCAAGGTAGCAAGCCTCGGCACCTTGGGGAGGGACAAGGCAGGAACCGTCAAGCGCTTCCTTTCTCAGAGCAGGCGCATGGTTCCTCACCCAGCACGACATGCCTCCTCGCCTCGCACCTGCGTACCCCAAAACCCCAGATTTACATCCCCGGACTCGCACGCGGTGTGGCGTCAAGCTTCTCCAGACTCCATCGGCTACGATACCCACTGAAGAAATGGACCACAAGTCCACAACCCCATCTACTGCGTCCACTGCCGCCACACCTTAAGTTTCAACCCAAGCTTCTGCCGTCTTTGCTGCGTACAAAATCTCGCGACCGGCCCCCGATATTAGCTAGTGTCGGACATTGGGATTCCGCCAGTGAGGTCCCTGCGTCTTCTGCAACCCGGCAAATGCTGGCATCTTTTGACCCTTGATGGTCGCCGTCCCTGGCATCCTCACCCCGATCATGTTCGTGTCAATCGAAATTGAATAAGCCCTCAACTCTGAGGCGGCATTGCCTTCAAGCCTTCCGGTTAATATTGGATGCAAAGACGCACCCTTAGTCCCATGATCGAAATCACAAAGGGCCACCACGTCACACCTAACGACTCGGCCCCTCACGACCACAACACTCGCCGTCGTCGGCTCGAAATCCACATGTGATCAAGCAAAAGTCTTGGGCGATCGGCCCACTCCTGGTTTCCGACCGACTTTCTTCACCCGCATCCAGGATCTTCGGTCCGTACCAGGCACACAAGAATGCACCCCAGCTTTCGTACTCCCAATCATCAGCTTTATCCGTGGCCCCGCTCTCGTCCGCCCACCCTCGTGCTTCTCGACCTGCTCAACCTTCTCCGCATTCTCCACGCTTCCATGTCCATTCGACCGACTCTCTGGGGCCTTTTTACCCACAGCCTCGCATCGGAACTTCTGCCCGGCACAAACCTCATTTACCATCTGGAAGTAGCTATACCGATGCTGCCGAGAGCCAGCTCATGAATGCTTCGCCCCCTCGGGCCATCCCGTTGCATTCCCTGCCCAACCTGGTCCAATGCATGTAGTTGAAGGCTATCGTACCTTGCCTCTGCTTAGCCCTACTGACCTTGAAGCTAGCGTACCGAATCCCGCCGGTTGGCGGCAATTGAGGGCGGTATGCCTTGCTGCCCCCTACGTCGATCACCATTATGGCATCTCATGTTCCTTATAATACCACGTAGTCACTTAGCAAAAGCGAATCACGCTTCCGCCGCTTCGGCTCCTTGCCGAAATGCCGCTTCTTAACGCCGGCACTCAACCGCTTTTATTCATCCTATACTTGATCGAAGCGGACCTAGAAGCACTCTAGTCAGCCGCAAGAACCAATATGTGGAGGATAGACCAACCCCTCGATCCAGATACAGCAACTGGGCCGTCGCCACCTGAGTTGTCGACCCATCTCGTCATCCATGCGTCCTGCCAGGAGGTGATGGTGACCCACATAACAACTCGTAGCTAGACACGTCTGAGTGGTGAGTCCTTGCCGCCTACCTGCACCTCCGAATATTGGCTTCCATGAGCTATTCAAGTCAATAATTCTTCCGGTGTGATTGTGTGGCACTGCTAGAAATCCCGTCACTGATCATCAGCCACGGCCCATCGCTGCGCCATGAAATATGCATGCATGTATGTCCAGCATCATGTCTCTTCAATGTGTCCGTTCTTCTCATAATGCTATGGCGATTGGTACTTTGCCAGATAGTAATTCCTCAAGATATTCTTATCGAAAGATCGGCGTTCGGTTGGATCTCAACGTCCACCCTGAATGAACGTATGAGTCATTTCTATTTGCTGTGCGCTCGGCTTCAATTTAGATCCCAAGGTGCCTCGCCCTGCTAAGCGTCTTGGCTGTCTCCCCTGTAGAATATTTATTGTCGGATGAGGTCTCCGTCCAGAGGAAATCCGCGCACTTGCAGTTGCGGCAGCAGCTAGACTCATCCGGATACTTGTTGCCATCCCACCACATTAGGTTTTGCGTTCTGGCGTCAGGACACGACTTGCCTTCTAGGGCCTTGGATCTACAGTGGGACTCGCATGCCGCCATGTCCCAAAGTGATAGACCTCCCGAGGAAACCCCCCTGCATGTCATCTGCCTCCAAGCACGATGACCCCTATGACCGGCACCCCACCTCTTGACACAGTCCCTGGCCTATAAGCGAAGCACCTGGCATCGACTTTCAATGCCGTCGAAGATACAAGTGTTGTCGATTGGGACGTATTGTTTTGTGATGACCTTGATCATCTCCTGGGCTACCATTCCACCAGTGACAGCAGAGATGTTGTGCAGTTCACCACCACCAGCCCGTGACACCTCCTGAGCCGTCTTGAGGAATCGTTCGCTGCTTTCGGCCCTTGGTGCTTGTTGACCAATGCATTCCATTATTCCCTGAGGGGAGGCAGTCGTAACATGAGAGGTGGATGCGAGAGCGAGGTAGATGGGAACAAGAGACAGGGGCATTTCCGGGCCGGCCATGGCGGCAATCTCATCGTTTGCTAGCTCTTGATCTGCAATGACGTGGAAGGTCAGTCGCCGTTGATTTTCGGAACTTCGGGAGGCGCAAGTATCGACTCACCCACGACCTGGTCCACCCGGACCGCATTTCCTTCCTCGCTGTTGATGAGCTTAATGAAGCGGGCGTTCTTGCAGAACAGCTCAACCTCGGATGAGTCAATTTCTTCGCCACCTGGAATGCTGTGGGCTGAATCCAGAACCTGTCTGACGTCCTGACGTGCCTTTTCTTTGTAAATATTCTGAAGCTTGATGTAAACACTTGACTGGGCCTTCATATCTGGCAAGCCGCCGGGGACGGGGAGACACCCGTGTTCTTTGTGGAACCGCTTCACAGCCTCGGCGATGATCCAGAAGCTAGACTTTACTTCTGCCTAGCGGAAATGTTAGTGGGCTGCAGTCAAAGGGGGGATTGGTGGGAAACACCCACGGGATCCTGATGTTGGTAATTAAAGACCTGCTGGAGGGAGCCGGGGATGGAAGGGACCGTAACGTGCTTCATGACAGCGGCCACCGCCTCTTCAAAGTTCTCCTCTCCTCCTTCAGGGTTGTCTTTTCTCATTGCATCGGATATCGTCTGGCGGAAGGCAGTCTTATCAGCATACTTTGTCGGATAGGCACCACCATGACTCTGTTGCCACTGATCAAGATGATGGAGCAGAATGAAAACAAGTGGCAAATGACCATGCTCATGGTTGTCTAGACTGTCGATATTTTTGGTCATATCATTTGCAAAGTCAACAAGCTCAGGCCAAGGGGTAAGCAGCCTCAGGTCGGTGGTGGCAGTTTCCTCAGGGTGGGTATCGACGACCGGGAAGGTACCGGGTAGCGTGGTCTTGAAGTAAGAATAGAAGCCGACGGAGTGAACTGCCATGATCGGAGTGCTGTGTTGACGAGCGTAGTCATGGAGGAGTTGAACTTGGTCCTGGGGCAGAGGTAACGCGTAGAGGATTATGGTGAATGTCGGGGAAGTGGAGAGCAGCTGTTGGAGGCTGAAGGAGTCCTTGGTGGTAGTCAGCCTTGGAGGGCTTCGAGGATTATATCATCGATGGGGTATGTGATGACATGCCTTGGACTTGGGGTACCAGTCTCCCTGGACCTCGGGGTTGAGTTCGATGAGGAAGTTGGTACATGCCTCGGCCCTCAAATCACCGAGAGAGGACTCGTCAAGGAAGAAGTTGACGCCGAGATCCTCATGACGAACCGTGGCTTGGTCGGCAATTGTAAACTTGCCGATACCTGAGTATTTTGGGTAAGTATCGAGATGGGTACGGCGGCGGGAGGAGGAGCGGACCTGGGAGAACAAGGTTCTTCAGCGTCTCAACACCAACAGTGCCGGAGCCGGAGTTGACGAGGAGAATGTTGGCAGATTCGAGGGCGGCCTGGCCAGAAGCAGCCCAGAGCCTCAGTTGGCGATCGTATTTCCTCTCTTTCTCGGAGGGGCCTTGGAGGACCGGGGGGTTTGGACCATGACGTCGGCCATGGTAGCGTCACGTACGTTGGGATTCCGGAGTAGCGGGGTGATTGAGCTCCGGTGAGTGACTTCCAGTAGGGCTGACAACCCGGCGGAGAATTATCGAAGTTGGGGAAGCAGGAAGGAAAGCACTAGACGCACTAGATGCACTGCACAAACAACGTGGGAGCCGTGGAGATTAGGGATTGGAGGATTGCGATGATGGCTTGCTTTCCCTCAGTTGACGGGCGTTACAGTAGGCGAACGGCACAGCTTACGAGCAGTGAGGGCTGGGAGCTGGGAGCTGGGAGCTGAAGTGGAGCTGTGACGTTAGGCAGGCACATCAGGTACCTCCGTACCGCGCTCTGGTGCGAACCTGGAAGCGAAGAGGAAAGCGGGTAATTGGTAGCGGGCGTACCGTCTGGGAAAACTGGGAAGGAGGACGGTGAATTAGTCAGTCCGCATCCCGCTGTCCGCAGGGCAGGACGGATAGAACGGTTCGAGAGGTGGTCCGTGCGAGCGAATGCGAGAGCAGCGAGACAGCCTCAGTGAAGGAAGGCGCCAAGCGGCAAGAAACGGGTGCTTTCGGTGGGGCGTTCGCTCAAGCATTCCTCCATCAACCCAGGTTTCCGTCCCAACTTTGGTTTGCCGACATTTGCGCATCCTCTTATTGATCACCAATAATCCCATTGACTCTGTCACACGCTGCTTGATTTCACTGAGAATGAGCATGTCTGTCCCCACTATGACTGCACGCACAGTCGATCATTAGCATCAAACACCACCGCCCTTTGACTGCAATTCACTAACACGCCAACACGCCAACACACGCCAACACGCTCATCCAACACCACACAACCCACTATAACCCACCCAGACCAGGATGGTAAGATTTCCCCCAGATGCGACCCACGCTGCAGCCGAATGCGAGCGCGCACCACCACAACCTCATTAAGTACCTCCGCGCCCTGCGAATCACTGCAGGTGTCGGAAGTCGATTGCTTGTCGTGCTTTCGCTCCATATGACCTTTGTCGAATCGCGCAAGCGCCTGCATGGCTAGCAAGAATCATGCTATCTCCGTCGGAGTTTTCTCATCCTTTCTCGCTCTCTTACTTTCTCGCTTGTCTTTATTCCGCGGACTTGCCAAATATGCATTGCGAAACGCAGTCACAGGCGCAACTTTGCAAACAGAACTGGGTTGGGGTCTGATCATTCACTGACTTTGTTCTCGCACTTCCCGTTGTGCCGCATTTCCCGGTCATGGTCATTTCTTATAAGACCTCACCTAGACCTGCTTGAATTGTTGTTTCCCAAACCTCACACTTCACCACCGAGAATATCAAGAACACAAGGATCCCATCTCTCCTGAATCGCAGTCATGACCTCGAAGCAAGACCAAGGCCCTCTTGGGGATGAGCTCTCCGAGAAGGATCGTTCTACTCCTTCTCCTCCTGTAAATAGCGAGGTCCAAGAGTCGGCAATCCCTCCATTGCGATTCTGGATGTTGAGTGTTGGGTAACTATCTATTGCCTGCCAACACCCCGTTGCTCGATACTAATGGAAATTATACAGCGTCTTACTCGGCTTGTTTCTCTCCATGATCGACACATCCATCGTTGCCACCAGCCTCTACACCATTGGCCTCGAGTTTGAGGCGCTCGAAACTGTCAACTGGGTCGCCCTCGCCTACACCCTATCCTACCTCGGGTGTGCCGTCGTCTTTGCCCGCATCTCCGACATTGTTGGGAGACGCAATGCATTCATTGCAGCATATATTCTCTTCTTTGCCTTCTCGCTTGCTTGCGGCTTTGCCCAGAGTCTAAATCAGCTCATCGCCTTCCGCGTCCTCCAAGGGGTTGGCGGATCTGGTGGGTCTTTCTAGTCTTGGTCCATCTGGGTATTCGGTACTAACAACCTAGGTCTTTACTCCCTTACCATGATAATGCTGCCCGAAATGAGCCCAACCAATTTGCGACATCACATTGCCGCCCTTGTGGGCATGATTGTGGCCCTTGCTGGGGTCTTGGGTCCAGTCCTTGGCGGCCTTCTCACCCATTATACTAGCTGGAGATGGGTCTTCTGGATCAAGTAAGTCGTATATGATCTCGTTCTTGAATTTCACTAATTCTTGGTAGTGGGCCTATATGCCTGGTTTCTCTGGTCATCTTCTTTCTTACCTGGCCCCGCGCAGAATACCTTCCATCACTCGAGCGGCGCACCTGGAAAGAACTCGATTACGCCGGCTCCTTTCTCACAATCTCCGCCGCCGTTTTAGTCGTCTTTTCATTTCAGAATGCCGGTTCATCTCCTGACGATGAGTGGCACAAGGCAATCTTTCTTGCTCCCCTGCTTTGTGGGCTATTCGCTTGGGCGTTGCTTGCTGCTTGGCAGTACGTTATCCATTGCCGATTTGAGGACCGTCTCGCTCCCGCTTTCCCATTCACCATCTTCAGAAACCGAGTGTACACAGCAGCTGTACTAAACACCATGTTGTTGGGGTACCCATATCTTCAGCTCATCTACGCTATCCCGGTGCGGATTCAAGTCGTCGGTGGAAAGTCGGCGCTTGTGGCGGGTGTGATGCTACTGCCGATGCTAGGAAGCGCTGCTATAGGAAGCGCTCTCAGTGGAAGAATTAATGCGGTCAAAAAATTATGTGTTTGAGACGCTGCTGGTAGGCTCTTGCTTGATGATGCTAGGGTGCGGTCTTCTAACGACATTATCGCACGAGCTGGATAGCGGGAAACAGCTCGGATTCGTCACATTTTGCGGTCTTGGATTTGGGCTCACTATTGCGGCCTCAACGATGATGTCGACAATTGAGGTACCCATTCGCAACTATGGTATAGTACAAGTCAAATAAACTAGATGAGCCGATGTACTAACCAGCGCTACAGCACCTGCACAAGGGATCCTTTCCCAAGTCCGTCTCCTCGGTGGTAGTTTGGGGATCGCTACGTCGACAGCCGTGCTGCATCAAAAAGTTACCGAATACCTTACGGGTATGCTAACGCCATCGGAATTGGCTGCGGTCGGCGGGCCCGACTCGCATCTCTCCGACACACAGCTAGAAAGGGTCCACTATGCGTATGCTGAGTCGTTCCGGATGGACATGAAGGTGGCGGCAGGGATTTCGGCGATTGGAGTGATTTCAACTCTGGGTGCGTATCGCCACCGCCGCTTCCTAATCCAAGAGCAACGGCAAGCTCTGGTAGCCGAGGAGGTTGCCAGACGACGAGGACAATCCAGTGCGGTCACTTTGGACTCTCAAATAGGGACCGAAAAAGTCTAATGTGACTAAGAGACTGAAAGACTGAGAGAGCAGGCCGGAAGGGTTGATGAAGGGCGGAGAGAAAACAGAGTGCGGGCATGACGAACATTAGATGATTCTAGAGAACCCCGATGAACAGTGGCGCCGTACATTTAGCGTCCCAGGTAGCTATGGCATACCTTGATGAACAGTGGCGCCGTACATTTAGCGTCCCAGGTAGCTATGGCATACCTTGATGAACAATGTATTAATGGAACGTAGACCATAGAACATAGAAATAGAGCTGGATATATTAGGTTAGAGTTGTATGAAGTGGAGCTGTGGCGATGGGGACCCGTTGTACATAGCACGCCAAGGTATTTCCCAAAATATATAAGCGATAGACTGCCGAGAATTCGTTCAAGTTGGCCACAACAGTTCCACATCCACGCTTTGTCTTGACCCTCTATTTTCTTGCATTTCGGAGACACCACCGAGAATGCTGAGAGGCAAGGCACTCGTCGGGGCGCTGTTGGCAGCCTCTACAGCTCTGGGGGCACCGACAACCGGCAAGGCGACGGGAGAGGGTTTCCCAGATTTCGACGGACAAGGACTCGCCCCAAGTCATTTCGGATTTTGATCACTTTCGGATTCATACAAGAAATGAGGGGGAGCCGCAGAAACCGCGGCCCAAGGCCGAGTCTAAAGGAAATGCGGAGACGGGGGATGACAATACGAAGGATAGGACGACTGGGAAGACGGATGATAAAATGGACGACAAGCGGAACAGCAATCCAAAGGATATGACGACTGGCAAGGCGGATGACGAAATGGAAGACAAGCAGAACAGCAATCCAAACTATATCACACTCGACACTTTAAAGGATATTGTAAAGGACATGGCAGCTGCCAAGATGGATGATAAGACGACAAAATGGTACGGCAAATGACGTGCAGAACATCAATCTAAACAACGCCACACTTGACACGTTAAATGATGTGATAAAACAGATGTCACAAGACAAGGTAAATGCTACGATGGATGACAAGACGAACAACACGACAGAGGACCTGGCAAATGACGGGCAGAACAGCGATGCAGACTACGCCATGGTCGACGCCTTGACGGATTTGATAAAACAAATGTCAAAGAAGACGAACAACACGACAGATGGCACGGCAAAGGACGACAAGGGCAGCAAGGCAGACTACGACGACGAGTTGGTCAAGAAGGTGAAACAAATGTCAACTGACATGATGATGGACATGGTAAAGAAAAAGTTGGATGAGGCGCAGGGCAGGATAAACGGCCTCCCAAAGGGCCACCCAGATAACAGACCCGTGAACTACATTCCCAACGAAAATCTAGGCACCGGGGCAAAGCGCAACCTCACAGAGCTCCTCTTCAACCGGCCGCTCACGTACTCGGAGTACACGGCACGCAACTGGATGTGGCTGCGGTGCCGCACATTCACTAGCAACCAGTTCGACGTGGGCGGCAACTGGCCGGGCCATTTCGGGAGCTGGTTCCTGGGGAAGCTGCACGACACGAAATGCGCCCCCATCAACTGGCAGTTCGAGTACGTCAACGGGCAGCGCTGGGGCGACGCCTACGTCGCCTTCGACTGGTGGTCGACCGGGTGCGACCAGATCAGGGCGGTCAAGGCGGCGATCCGCGCGGGCGGCCAAGTCGGCGACGGAGATGCGGCGCGAGCTGTACATTTACAACTGCATCGGCTTCAACGACTACCCGTGGTCGTTTGTCGAGATGCGCAACGGCGAGCCCGAGATGATGGACCACAACAACGGCCTGGGCATGGACCCGGCGGCCACGGCGCAGCAGAAGTGGTTCAACGGCGAAGAGGTGCCCGGCTTCGACCCGATCGCCCCGAATGCGGAGGATGCTAAGGCGAAGGAAGAGGAGGAGGCGGAGGAGAAGAAGAAGGAGGAGGCGGCGAACGATCTCGCGGATGCTAACAGGAAGGCCAGCGCATTTGACGATGATCCATGGTGATGCGGTTGTTGCATTCTTTTCTATCGTTTCTCTCTAGTCTAATCCAGTCTACATCGAGACTGAAATGGAAGCTACAAGTTGCACGTCAGTCCAACCGCGGATAAGGCAAGATGGCGGCGCTGTGATAGGGCAATCGGCCGTTGATCCGGAGGGGCAAAACGGGGAATTCAAAGTGCGGAAGCGTCCTTCGGCTGTCACGCCCCGCCTTGTCGGTGATAGTCAGTTAGTCACAGTCATTCCTTGAGTAGTCATGGGCCATTTGTCAACCGTTGTGTATTATCGTCCAATTCTCATCTCTAATATCTGATCCAATCCCATCTCGTCCCCTCTCATCCCCGTCACTAACCATTTCCTCGTTCTCCACCTCTCCGTATGAGTCGCCATCTGCTCGCAACCACCCCCACCTTCATCACCACAATCACTCATAACCTCCTCCGCCGTCCACGCCAATCCTTCTGCCCCATCAATTCTCTCACCACCGCTCTCTTTCCCTCGGCTTCAATCCTCTCCTCCATCCGCAAAATGTCGTCCTCCGCCGCCGCAAAGCGCCTCACTGGCAAGACCATCGTCGTCACCGGCGCTTCCTCCGGCATCGGCCGTTCCACAGCTCTAGAGTTCGCCCGCACCGCGCCCCAGAATGGCCTGCGCCTTATCCTCACGGCCCGCCGCATCGACACCCTCAAGGAGCTTGCCGCGGAGATTACCAAGGAGGTCGGCGAGGGCGTCAAGGTCCTGCCCTTTAAGCTTGACGTGAGCAGCTCCGCCGAGGTCAAGGCCTTTGTCGGGAACCTGCCCGAGGAGTGGAGGAACATTGATGTTCTTGTGAACAATGCGTATGTCTTCGCACCATCTCAATATCCCGAGATGAAAATACATTTCCACACCCAACCAAAATGAGTCAAGCACTTACAAGATTCAACTATTACAGCGGCCTCGTCAAAGGCGTGGCTCGTGCCCCCGAAATCGACGAGGATGACATCAACGTCATGTTCCAGACCAACGTCACCGGTCTCGTCAACATGACCCAAGTCGTCCTCCCCATCTTCCTCGCCCGTCCTGACGGTGGCCACGGCGACATCATCAACGTCGGCTCCATTGCCGGCCGCGAACCCTACGCCGGCGGATCCATCTACTGCGCCACCAAGGCCGCCGTTCGTAGCTTCTCCGAGTCCCTGCGCAAGGAGCTCATCGCCAGCCGCGTTCGTGTCATTGAGGTTGATCCCGGTCAAGTTGAGACTGTAACCACCACCATTCCCCAGCCTGTATTTTGCCTGGTCTGACCCCCGCCTCTAGGAGTTCTCCGTTGTCCGCTTCTATGGCGACAAGTCCAAGGCTGATGCTGTCTACGCGTACGTTTCCCATTAACCAATGGTGCTCAGCACAGGAATTTCGCAGCTTACTTACAGCCCACACAGTGGAGTCGAGCCCCTCACCCCTGATGACATCGCCGAGGTTATCGTCTTCAATGCCACCCGCCGAGAAAACGTCGTCGTCGCTGACACTCTCATCTACCCTAACCACCAGGTAAGACTCAATAGCTATCGTGACTCACAGCAAGACTCCGCAACTAACAATGGTATCCTCCTAGGCTGGTGCTGGCACTATGCACCGGAAGGTTTAGAATATACACATGATAATATAGACAAGGAATGCGAATCGTGTACGTACACCAAAGATAGAATCAGAGGAAATGTCAAGGATCCCACACAACACAACCAACTGCATACTTCAACATCACATGTCCCAAAAGACTCAAAAAAGGATGAAAGGACGAAAGGCCATGGGATAATCCCCATTGAGGGGCAATTGCATTCTCTTGAGACTACTTCAACTCAGCACCACCCACCAGCTGTCATGTGCTCGACCTAACCACTGTCTACTCCATTGCCTCATGCTTGGCAATCAACAAAGAAATGTTCGAAAAATTCTCTTGCCCCCAACCCACTCGCCCAAAAGAGGACATAGACCAAGCGGTCTGAATTGGGGGCCTTCTAAGAACGAATATTTGATCTACCAACGTTCCGTTAAGAACCCATTCTGAGATGAATCGGGCCCTTGCCGTCAACAAGTGACAGCACCGCTGGGAAGTAGAATCAGAAATTGCCAAAGGCAACTCTGTGGGGGTAAAAGGGAAAAAGGAATGGAACATAAGTCGACTTCACAGACCAGGGCGAGACTGCAAAAACCAGGACTAACAATCGTAATTCGTCACCTACTTTGCCACGTGTGGTTGTAAACCTCAAAAGAAATGAATGGTCCGGGCCTTGCCCCTTAAAACCAACCTTTCCTCCGCCAGACGCCTCGCTAAAAAACCCAAAAAAGGACGGCCACGTAAATCGTCATCAAAAAAGGTAGCACACACATGGACACAAAGTACAGCAGCGTAGAGGGGCTTAGATCGAACAAGCATCCTCATCCTCTAGTCGTAGTGCTGGAACAGTGGGGAGATTGACTCTCCATAGTGGTTCCGTCGAATAGCCTCCGCCAGCAGGAATGACAGATCGAGGATGACGAGCTTCGGAATATTGCGTGCCCTTTCCTTGTCGATGGGGAAGCTGTTTGTGACGACGATGGTGTGGATGCACTCGCATGCTTGCAGCTGCTCAAGACAGTCTCCACCAAAGACACCGTGGGTAGCCATGCAATAGACCTTCTTTGCGCCGCCCCTCTTGACCACGGTCTCGGCGGCGGCGATCCAGGATCCGGCCTTGTCAATCATGTCGTCGACGATGAAGACGGTTCGGTTTTTGACGTCTCCCACCAGGGTGATCATGTGCTCGGCCCCGGTGTTCTCGAAAGCATTGTCCTCTTCGTCAGAGCTGTCAGCAGCATCGCCCGACCCTCCAAGGGACTGGGGCTCTGGGGCGAAGAAAGACGATGCGTGCGACATGACCATGGGGTCATCCTCGGTTACACTAGCGTCGGCAGCAGATTGTGTGGGCGAAGGGAAATCATCCTCGACGATACGGCCATGGACCAGGCGACCATGAGTCACCTCCTGGACCTTGTGGTCATCGTAATCGGCCTCGCCATTGACCGAAGGGTCGGGTGACCTTGCCGGGGGGGTAATGTTGGGGTCCTCTGCAGACTCAGAAAGACTGAGGTTTGACATGCGAGCAGAAGAGCCCGGGTTCACGCGTCTCGGCGAGCCCTGGGAATCTGACACGATTCGGGAGGGTCTTGTCGGCGTGGCGTTGACCGTGTCAACTTCGCCCGGGGCCCTTCGAGACATGGGGCGATTGGAGTCCAACGCCGGGTGTCTCTCGTTGCCATCGAAGTGACTCATAATCATGCTGGCCGTCATGTTACCGCCGCGCGCTCCGGTCTGTGGTGACGATGCCAAAGTTGAGCTTGAGGGCATCGGCAAGAGAGGTGACTCGCTTGGTTCCGCCAGCATTCTTGGAGACAACAACGGCCTCTCGCCAGTTGGAGACGTTGTGGCGAATCCATTTGGCGAGGATAGGCTCGGCGTGGAGATTATCGACGGGGCACTTGAAGAAGCCCTGCATCTGAGAGGCGTGGAGGTCGACGGTAATGACGTGCTTAACGCCAGCGACACCCATGAGGTTGGCCAGCATGCGGGCTGTGATGGCACCGCGGTGCGATTTCTTCTTGGACTGGCGACTGTAGGGAAAGTAAGGGAGGACAGCTGTGAACAATGGGTAAGCCGATCGTGTCTCAATTAGAAGGCGGGCGAGGAGAGCCACAAACCAGTGACCTTGTTGGCAGAGCCGCCCTTGCAGGCCGAGATCATGATAAGAAGCTCCATGATAGAGTCGTTGATCCGGGGACTCCCGGACTGGACGACGAAGACATCCTTCTCTCGCACGCTGGTCATGATCCTGACGCTTGTCTCGCCCTTGGGAGGTGGTTAGTCTGTCTCTGGATTTGGGACACGAGACTCAATCAAGGCTTGCGATGAGAAGCGCGAGAAGTGAGAAATGCAGGAGAAGCAGCAAAGCAAAGCCGAGGTGGCGGCGGCAGGAAGCTCACATTGGAGAATTGGGTCAGCTCCGCGTTAGCAGGAGTCATGCCCAGGTTCTCACATATTTGGCCGGTGAGAGCTGGGCACGAGTTGCCGGCGAAGATCAGCGTGTTGCGCATCTTGGCCAACCCATGAATCGAGAGCTGGAGAGAAGAGGAAGAAAGGGGAAGGGAAGTGGAAGAGAAGAGTTTGGAAGAAAAAGCTGCGAGCGCTCAGGTGCGGAAGCTATTTTTTCTTCTTACGGCTTCGGCAGGGGGGGGCGGGTACATGATACTGTGCAAGCCACAGGTGAGAGACACGGTGCACATGGGGGCTCTTTGCTTTTTCTTAGCGGCCGCATTGGGCAGGTCGCAGGCTGGGAGCGAGGGATCTTCGCTGAGGGGCGCTGAAGTACACTGTGGCTGGGTCGCACGGGGCTTATCGAGGCCGCCTGTCCAGTCAGCGGCCGGGTGATACACCGTGCGAAGAGTAATGGCATCAGGTCAGAGCGTGTCACGGCGGGGTTGTCCCGCAAGCGGGGCAAGTCGGAAACTGTGTTGCAGCCTCGCGCGCGTTGATGGGAGGAAGGAACTATTGTGACGGGCGAGCCTTGCCATGCTTCAGAACGTACCTGCCAATGCCAATGGTGTGGCAATCATTGAGCGATGGCCTAATCGGCGTGCGAAGAAGGCGTAGAGCGTGAACAAAACACTACATTTCTGTCCACACCAGATCAGAAGTCGTTCTGCATCCGCCGTTCCCAACCCCACACAACGCTCAATTGATCAATCACAATGCGGTAACCTCACCAGTACACATTTATTTTGTGCGCCCAATTGCAACATCTCCAGCGTTTCAACTCGGCTTGAATCAACCGAGACCGGGAGATCATGGGGATCCCCCATCTCATCGCTACCCTAGAGCCCTACGCCGTCCATGACGTCCTCGACAATGAGTCTGTCGTCATCGACGGCCCGGCCCTCGCATACCACATCCTCTACATCTGCAACCGACATGGCGTAGTTCTTCCGTCCTACAGGCTTCTTGGTGACACTGCTGTTACTTGGCTAGACGAGCTCACCAGCCGCGGTGTAAGTGTGTAAGTGTAATGCTTCATGTAGCGCCAGCTCACTAGCTAAACCTTTACGGCAGCGAAGCCATCTACTTCGATGGCCATCTCCCGCTCGCCAAGCGTCCTGTTCGCATGGAGAGAATGGCCAAGAGCTTTCACCAGTTGAAGCTTGCCCACTCCGCAGACCCAAGGGGACGCTCCCGGAATTATCTCTCCTCTCCTAAAGAGAAATGCGAAACTTCTACTCTCTTCTCGCCCAAACCACCTCCAGGAAGGCCTTTCTTGCCACCCAGTTTTCATGTCCCTGCAGTAATCGACGCTCTGAGGCTCTCCCCCCAGTACCGTTCGAAGGTTCGTCTGGTGCCTGGTGAGGCTGATGCCTACTGCGCACAACATTTGTTGGACTCAGGTGGTACTGTCCTCACATCGGATTCCGACCTACTTGTCCATGATCTGGGGCGTGGCTATGTGGTGTTCCTCCGTGACATCTACCTTGGCGGAGACTCGAGACTTGCCTGTGCGAGGTTCTCTCCGAGTCACATTTGTGAGAGGCTTGGACTTCCTTCAGACCAAATCTGTCGGTTGGCCTATGAGCGGAAACGCGATCCCCACCTCTCACTTCCCCAGATCTTGCAGGAATGCTCCAAGCCAGTTAGAGATGGTGCTATTTATGATAAATTCCGTCAAGAATATCTGCATCACGAAACTGCACCCTTGCCTGCTTCTCTCTCGGGAACCACCCTCAAAATCGACTTCTTGGATCCCAGGATATCGGAACTGGTTCTACAATTTGGCACACCCTACAGTATAGAAGACACCCGACAACATAAAATCTTCCTTCCCATACTGATCGAAGACCCAACCCGTGGAAGCGCTTGGGAACAGAGCACCTCAATTCGACAGCTGGCCTACACTGTCCTCGGATGGATCATTCCCAGCCAATCCTCCTCGGTCCAAGAGTACCGAAGAGTGAACAACACCGGGCAAAAGGGGCGGCAGGTACCTCTCATTCCTAAAGGTCCCGCCCACAACTTTGCTAAGGATCTCTTTCGCCTGATGGCGGGGATACTGAAAGAGACCCGAGCCGATGTGGAATTAGCGTGGCACATCTTATGTGTTTCGCTCGATATTCGCCACTGCTTCGAGGAAGATAAGCAATCCCATATTCTACAAACCCTCCAGAAGGCTTCGCAAGTCAACTCTAGTAAAGTCTCTTGGGAGACCATCCATTTCGTGGCACAACTGCAGGCGGCTTACTATTCTTTCCGCATCCTCCACCAAGTTCTATCACTTGTACCGGCAAAAGAAGCTCTACCCGATCTTTACAAGATGCTGGATTCCCTACCACCATTATCCGACATCCCGGACATTGACACTGTCATCGCGTTCCTGCTCAAGACAAGCGAGCCCCAAACCCTGAAGCTGGTCACCAAGTTCGTGCCCTTGCCCAAACCCGATGTTCAGGAGTCGAAGCGAGCCGCGCCTAAGAAACGTAAAGCTTCTAAGGACAGTGTGCCTAGAGTGAAAGCCTTGACTGGTGTAAAACCCTCAGCAGCGAAGAATCCCTTTGATGTTTTATCCCAGGACGAATAATTTGACAAAATCTGCGCGTCCTTGCCACGGTCTGGATATAGCAGTTAGGAATACAAACCCGATCCTTGATCATCACACCGTTGAAATCTCACTGTGCGTTCATGCAATTCACCATTGACTGAGGTTAACACATGAACTCGCCGAGGGCATAAATAAGACACATGGCAGATTTGGAGAGTATTGCTTTTTACACAAAACTACATGCCCCGATCCAAAAGACAATTATCAACATTACATCTGATGTAGCAGTTTAGAAAAGTGATATTTTAAGACTGGTTCTCAGCATCTATCTCTCATAAAACAACCTTCGTTTATTTATAATTTTACATTTGATACTTAAAGGTAAGCATTTGACATCCGAATGCACCCTTTGGTTGCGTGCATGGTAGGCACATTGAATTAGGTGAGATTTGGATGAAGGAGCTTGTACCTGTATGCGAATAGCAAGGTTCAATTTGTGTCCGAGTAATACATA
Source organism: Ilyonectria mors-panacis (assembly GCA_002991585.1). Taxonomy (NCBI): domain Eukaryota; kingdom Fungi; phylum Ascomycota; class Sordariomycetes; order Hypocreales; family Nectriaceae; genus Ilyonectria; species Ilyonectria mors-panacis. The sequence goes on along the minus strand of PPHJ01000087.1, from coordinate 665,069 downwards.
ACCTGACAGTAAACTACTCTACAATACCTCGTCTCTTCCATCCTGACGTCGTTTTCCGAACCCTGACCGGATAGCCCCTGTGCGCCGCCGCCCACTAGCCCAACCCTTGCGGAGACATCAGCGAGGGGACAGCTTCTAAACTGCCCCAACTCCATGGATAGTGTCCAACAGTCTTAAGAAGGGATTTTTTCTCTTCTTCACAATCATTCACATCTCGGAACAAGTTCTCCTGCCGGCTGCCGTTGCCCGTTGCCTTGATGATCCTCCACGCCCGGCGGAACTCATCCCGTATTGATACAATACCATTATGAGTGACAGTTCGCGCAACATTGTGATCCAACTCGAATGGGTCTTCGATGGCAAAGAGGTATCGGTGACGAACTTCTTTGACCTCCACGTTCTTATTCGCTGAAGCCGCCGGCTTGGCTTGGTTTCCATTTCCCGCGCTGGCTGGGGCGGCGGGATTCTGAAGAGGCGCCATCGTTTGCTCTGGTGCAACATTAGCACCCTCGCCCTGACGCACAAGAACCGTCTTGGCACCGGTCCAGCCCTTCTCTTGCTTGGACAAAAGTCCGCCCGGGGTTCGTAAGCTGAGCACGTCCCTGCCCCAGTCAAATCCCTTTCCTGAGCAAGCGGTCATCGTTCCCATGAAGGCATAGTACTCAAAGAATCCACGGAGGAGGTGACCAATAGTCTCTGTGTTGTGATTGATTCGGTTCCCACGAGCGAGATGCAAAATCTCGTCCTCGTTCCGCCAGAATTCGATATTGTGACCTCGACACACGACCGTGTTTTCCATCTCAGCTGGGGATAGGTTGGGAGGTCGATGGGGAGCCAACTGTTGAAGATTGGGACACACAAATGGCTTGGCGACATTGACAAGATAGTGGAGAACCATCAACACGTAGCCATAACTACTCAAGGTTCCGCGGTATCCCGAATTGATCCCACGAACCTTTGCCCAATGCTTCACGAACAACACCATTGGTCGAACCCGTGGGTCGGTGTGGGAGTAACATCGCAGGAGCAGAGTGTTTTGGAGAGCGAGGTGGGCCGAGAAGTTGATATCGCACTGCACACCAGCACCTGTCTTGGGGAATTCCAGGCGGTCTCGGTATCGGTCTCGCGGCTGGTTGGGGGCCATTTTGTGAGGGTCTGGGATCATGCGGATCCTGTCAGCGAGGGCAGCTGTTTCAGTGTTAAGCAGAATTATGTACTCGTGAGCATAAGGCGGACCAGGGGCTCTTGAAATGGGCGACCGGAGCAGTTTGATATACTCCTTAATGTCTTCAATGTGGCGTGCTTCGTATAGTTCTTTCTCAAGGGCTCTCTCAAGCTCCCATGCCAAATGAAGAATCGCATGTTTTCGTACCATGACATTGAATGGCATCCAATGGCTCCAGGAATCAATGTACTCTTGCACCCCACGCCGAAGATCCTCTTGATAAATTCCAGCAACATATCGTTTCATAACTGTGTCCAGCCATTCCGACTTATTGAGGACAGGGAACTCTTCTTCAACGGCTGCGGGGCGTGCAAAGTATGGGGTGCCGTCATCGTCGGCAAGCTCGAGATTTCGAGAAATTCCATCGGTGCGTGCGCCGTATTGGGAAGGGGTCTCATGCTGTCCTTGCTCCAAGGTCAAGAACTGGATTACTGGCAGTCTCTTGAGTTTATCCAAAACCAACTGGAGTTGTTTGGTATAGTAAACAGGGTCATCGCCAAAGCTTGTGGTCATCTGCACCCCCTCCCACGTGTTCATGACCTCTTCGGCGTGTTGATCCGCACCTGGCCGAATACTTTTATTTTGAATACCTCCCTTCTTCCAGAGTTGGATAAGCTCTTCACCCTCAATTTGCGAGAAGACACCTAGGAGAGATCGGTTACCGGGTATGTCGTCGAATAAAAGAGACGGGTAGCCGGATAAGCGCTTTCGAAGTTGCGGGTCAGCAAGGCCAGAGAAAAAAGCCCGACATACACGATTCAGAATGTCCCAATCTTGATCAGTGAAGTCGCGACAGTTGGAAATCGTAACATCACGTCCGCCAGCCCTCCGAAGAATCCGCTTAGCTAGGCCATAATAGGATGAAAGAGAGCTCTTGGGCCCTTGCTTGAGTTGGAAGCTTTGCGTCTCCCCGGTGGCTTGATCGGGCACTGTGAACTCTGTGGCAGATGGTGAACCATCTCCAGCAGATGCTACCTGGGTTTGGTTTTCGTGATCATGAGAAGCGGCGTTATCATGCTCATCATCTTCGTGAGTGTCATGGGGTTCGTTATCAAGCCCATTCTCCCATTTGTAACGTTCGTCAAGAAGGTCCTGGCGAAGCTTCTCGGGTGGGTTCCCACACAGCTTGATAATTGGGATCCTAGTTCGCGTCAGAAGCCTCGCACCAAGTCCAGCATTCAGAAAGGCTTTTTCAAGCAGACGCGGGATCTGAGAACCGGCGGCATCGGGCGGAGGTGCGGACATGGGAGAGAGGAGGCCAAGGTCCATGTCTGATGCCTTGGTGGCAAAGCCGGATGATAGACTGCCAAAGCATCTAAGCTCCACGGAGGCGGGAGGAAACTCAAGAGACGCATCCCGTTCTTGCTCAAACTTGGCAATGGCTTCGCGGCTGATGGCCTCGATATGGCAACGGAAGGCCTCCTTTTCAGCGATCTCTGATAGCTCAATCTCGGAGCTGGAGACGACGTGGAAACAAAGGCTGTCGAGGAGAGCGGCTTGGGCAGTGACATCTTCTGGCGTGAAATGAGGCTGACGTCTGGAGTTGTAAACCTGTCCAGAGACCGGGTGATAGACTTGGGTCTGTTGCCGAGGGTACCCAGCACCAGAAGGTCCATGATGCTGAGGAGGGCCATTCCATGGTCCTTGGTGATAGGACGGATTCGCGTGACCTTGCTGGGGCAGCGACCGAGGGTGAGAGTTTGTGTGCATGTGCCGCTGGTAAGACTGAGATGGCCGCGAATGATGCGAAGTCGGACTGTAGTGTTGACGAGGTTGGGAGGGCTGCTGAGGGCGAGGGTCAATGGGGATAGAGAATTGAGAGTTCATCTGACGTCTCTGAGCCTGGTTGGGCCGTTTGCGCCCCTGTTTGGACTGTTGCGAAGTGCCCTTGGTGTGATCTTCCTGGATGATGCCATCGTCGGACGGACCATTTTGAGGCTGAACAGGCTGGCAAGCGTTTGCAGGAGCAGTCGGCCAAGAGCTTCGAATGGCTTGAGAAGGCCCGGGCGAGGAAACTTCTTGTCCATCCGAACTGTTTGACAGGATGAGGTTGCGAAGATGGCCCTCAAGACCCGAGGGCGCGCCGCCTGAGGCAGCCGCCGAGTCTCTCTGGAGGTTGGACGACATGAGAGGCTGGAAAGATGGCAGTAGGCAGACTTCTTGATGCCGTGGCGACTGAAGGGTTGTGGCTTATGGGCCCTGGTTGCGTTCTCCCTGGCTTGCGTTTGATGAGCTCAGTTAAAGTAACTCGATTGCAAGCAGATGCATGCCTTGAGGGTCTAATCGTAGCGACAAGATTGAGGTCTAGCTCGAGAAGCAAAGAAAACTGAAGCAGGGCGAAGGTCCTAGGACGAAAAATGGTTCGAAGGAGAAATAAAAAGCCTGTTGGGAGACAGGCTGGGGTCGATGTTGTAGTTTGTCTGAGGCTCCATGTGAGGGAGAGAAACTGGGCTTGACTGAGACACCTTGATACCTTTCGGGCACATCACCTCACTTGCCGCAGGCAGTGGTGCTGTCGGTGGGGTGAGTCCAGGCGGAAAGAGAGGCAAGAACCGGAAGGGAATAAGGAAGAGGAAGAAGAAGAGGAGAGGAAGGAGGGAAATCAAAGAGAGGGACACGGCAGGTCCTGGTCAGAGTCAAGCGCGGATGCGAGTGATCGAGGCTGGACGGTTGTTTGCAGATGTCCCGTCATCCCCACACGATGCTATTTGCAAGCAATTGGATGCTGGCAATGATACTGTGCCGATTCGACCTGGCAAACGGTATGTCGCAAACTCAGCGTGCCAGCTGTTGCGCTGGAATCAGTGGGCAGATACCCCGCAGCGACGGCTCGACGTCACTATGCACGACTGAATTGCGTGCGCAGACAGTCACGCATACTGTGCATCATTTTTGGCGCCCCGTTTTCTTGCAGCTTTCATTTGCTCGCTGCTTGTTGGACAGTGTGGCAAAGGCGGGAAGCGGCCGGCGACAGTAAGCACTTTGGGGCTCGTGCAGAAAGCCACGAGCAAAGTGCCAGTATTCGTCGGTGTGTTTTGGGGACCTAGGCGGCTACCTATTCATAGCCCATGCCCCCCTGCAGTTTGTATTTTGATCGTGATTCCTCCCGCAGCAAGGTTTCCGCCTTGCTCGCCCGGCAAATAGAGCTGCAAGGCAAGCCAAGGCAAGCCAAGGCAGCAAGGCTTAGGCGCCGCATGTACCCATGACCCTCTGGAGCTATCCCCTGCCACCTTTTCCCGAGTATTTTTTACCTCTGAGGCTGAAGCTCCCCGTACCTGGCTGGTACCTCCGCAGCTGGAGCACAAGCCATCAGCCACAGTCTCCGCTGGCTTGCTTTCCTTTGTCACCGTCATCCCAGGGAGCACCTCTCGCTTTCTTAGCTCTGTTTCCTTCAACAAACATCATCCCCTACAATAGCGATACGACCTCCCTCTCCCAGGCCCCCGACGTGCCTGTTCAATCACCGCCTCCTCAGGACGACTGCGATCAGATTGCCCTCGACGAAACCGCCGCGCTCATCCGTCTGCCACGTCTCCATTCCGTTCCCCACGGCCTGTCCAAGGCTCCAGGCGCACCGCTGCTGCCTCATCCTTCAGTTCGGGCGCCTCTTTTCAACACCATCTCGTCACCCAACGGGGTCGCCGTCGACATGAGCGCACCGCCGGCCGGAAACCCCAATGGCGTCCCCAGTCGCCCAAAGGCGAATCCCCTGAGGCCGATGCGCAAGAAGCCTCCCCGTGGCAACCCGCTCGTTGCTTCGCGAAAGCCCGCGCCTAAACCCGCGTTGAAGTCCAAGCCAGGTTCTCAGAATGGCCCAAAGCCAACCTTGAAGAAAATCGCAAGAAATATGGTGGATGGTCCGAGGCGCCACCTCCTGGTGTTACCGATATCCCAATCATGACCACCAAGAAGGCGCTGCTCGATGGCATCCGTTATCACTTGATGAAGTTTTCTCAGGCAAAGCTAGGCGACAAACCCATTGACCCTGCCGACCAGGACGAGTTCGCCCGACCCGTTACTCTACATCGACGTGATGCCCGACAACCCCCACCTGGCAGGGCTGTCAAGGTAGAGGTTCCCGAGCAACCCGCAGTGGACGAGCTAGAGGCAGAGAGGATGGCTCAGGCCAAGGCAGATCGAGAGGCCCAACGGGCGGTTGATCAGGCCAAGATTGCCCCTGTTGCCAAGGATCTCAACCCCAAGCGACCGAAGAAGCAAAAGGAAGAGAAGACGAACTTCAACCGAGCCCCAAAGACTGTGGCAGCCAAGAAGGAGTCTGACCTAAGATACGAGGAAGCACTTCCATGGCATCTTGAGGATGCGGATGGAAAGAACGTGTGGGTTGGCAGCTATGTCGCCGCCCTTTCCGAGGCAAACGTCGCCTTCATGATTGACACGTCCGTGTTCCGCATGGTCCCTCTTGAGAAGTGGTATCGATTTACATCAAAGCCTCCATTTCAGCCATTCACCATCGATGAGGCGGAAGCGCTCATGAACAAGAAGGTGGACGTTGGCCGCTGGGTCATGAAGGATGAAGAGCGGAGGGCAGGCCAGCAAGACGTGGAAGCGACTCGCCAGGCGTTGTACGGACGTGGGTCGATGATCAAGACGGAAAGTGACACGTTCCGAGCAGCCTCGCGACTGGAGAAGATGGACCACGATGAGATCGACATGTCAGGGGATGAGTTCCAAGACGATGACGAGACTCCCAATTTCGAGCGTAACGTCGATGACGAGGATACCAAGGAATCTAAGGATCGTATCCGTCGCGAGCAACTTGGTGCAAAACCTGTTTGGCGACGGCGACGAACAAGAAGTGGACAGGGATTTGAAGGAGCAGCTGAAAGAGGAGCTGGAGCGGGAAAAGTATGGCAAGGCGACCAAGAAGGCCCTCATCAAGCGAGACCGCGAATTTGTCTACGAAAGCGACAAGTCCCAGGATAACCCTTGGAGCAGTTCGGTAAGACTGACTGATGCCAACCCGCGCTATGTTGAGATTGTGCTAACTCTATCAAGTCCGAGGACAACTCTTCTGATGACGAAGACGAGGACAAGGACAAGGATAAGGATAAGGAAGACGACAAGAAGGAGGATGATGACAAGAAAGAAGGAAAGGACGGCGAGGGCAAGGACAAGGCCAAGGGCTCAAAGGGCACCTCAACACCCCAGGGGAAGAACAAGTCTGATCCCGCCAAGAAGGGCAAATCTCTCAAGCGACAAGGCTCCCCAGCTCTCTCGGAATCGAGCGGCAACGAATCTTCGAGAAAGAAGTTGAAGAAGACGGCTACGCCTGCCACAGGGAGTCGTGCGGGCACACCTCTCCCGCAGGGCGCTGCTATGCGGCGATCCAAGATGGGTGCTGGTTCCGGTAGCGACGGCGAAGCTACTGGTGGTGAAATGTCGGACGGCGCTGGCCCCAAGAAGAAGAAGCTGAAGCTCGTGAGCAGCAGCGCCCGAGGCACACCCTCGGCGTCGAGGGCTGGCAGTCCTATCCCAACCCAAGGTGGTAAGTGCTTGAATCAGAGAACTTCTGCAGGCGACTTTCTAGACCACATAGCTAACGTTGACTGGTTAGGTGCTTCTCCTGGCCCGTCCGGCTCTGGAATTGAGTCGTGGGAGATTCTGGAAAAGATCCCTGCGGAGGGTATCGTCATTGGTGACTTGATCAAACAATTCCAGGGACGCGTGGGTGAGAAGCCAGGACAGATGCCCAAGGGAGAGTGGATCAAGCTCGTCAAGCAAATCTGTGAGTATGGACCAGATAAGCGGCTGCGACGCAGAAGATGAGCGGACGATGTATGAGTCGCTCTGGTGTAGAGACAGGTTGCCTTCTTACGTTTCGGTTCTCGAATGGCCCGGCACAGGACAAAGTCCCCGTCGCCTAGAGACGGAATGGGGGATTGAGCGGTATGGAGAGGATGGGCCACGTGAACAGGCCCCAAGCCCATTGTTTTAATACATCTTATTATCTTGCACAAGGAGTTGTCACGACTGGAAGCCCTTTCACACGCCTAGTCAAGGTGACATTGTATGCTCCGGTGTTCCAGGCGAAGTTCAATAATGGGGTATAACCGTGTCCTACTGTAATCATTCTTCTACTCGTCCATTTGCCATGAATAGTCTAGCCCCTTATTCCTCTCCCGTCGGTTGATGGCCTTGAACCTCTCCCCTTCGAACCCATTGGCGCGGTCAACTCCATCCCACCGGTACCCGGGCTTGATGCCATAGCGGTTTGGTGGAGCTGCGCCTGCGTATACGGGCTTCCGCTTCGACTTCTTGCCCTTGCCGCCCGTGTCCTTTTTCTCGGCCATGAAATGCATCATCGGGTCGTTCCACCGTTCTTTTTCCTTGAGCTCGTCGTTCATCTCTTCGTCGTCGACGGTCCGCGCAAACTTCATCAGCTTGGCGTCCTCCAGCTTCTCGCGTCGCTTCCGGGCTTCTTCGAGCTGCACGTCGCCCTTGAGCGCCTCGACGGCCGCCCGTTCCTTCTCCTCCGCCTCGGCGGCTGCGCGGCGCGCCTCGGCGCGTTTCATGGAGATATCGATGCGTCGGCCGGTGGCGTCTCGGTATACTGTCTCCTCCTCCTTTGCTGATTTGCGGTGGCGCTCGAAGTCTTCGCGCTCTTCTCGTTGCCGTCGTTTTAGCTGGGCGGACACTGCCGCGGCGCTCTGTAGTCCGGCGTGTGTTCCGTCGCTCATCTTTGTCACGCCCCCTTCGTCTTCCACCACTGGCATCTCATCTTCCGCGTCTTTTGTCGCATCGTTTTCGGCCGCTGCAGACGCGAGGATCGCATCGGCCGCGGCGCTGTCGTCTTTTTCTGCTCCATCTGCGCCATCGCCGACCGACTTCCAGTTGTTCTTCTTGGCCTTCCGGAACTCTGCGGATCTACCCGTTACTGTTACAGGACCATCTTCAGCTGCATCGTCTCCCTGGGTGTTGGTACCCCAGGCCGAGTCGTCGTCGTCGTTGATGACCAGACCAGCTGGCTCGGCGCCGCGCTTGCGCTTGCGCTTCTTGGAGGGTTTTGGGTCGGCGACCAGGTACCGCGTGGCGAGATAGTCTGCGAGATCTGAGGGCATCGTGGTGGTGTGTGTGTGACAACGGCGAAGCGTTGACCTTGCCGATGATACAAGACTTCAAGATTCCAGATGCTGAAGCTCCTGGCTCACATGCAGTTTATGCAGGTACCGGAATGCGACGTCGGTCGCCCCGGTAGAGCAATGTGGGGACCCTTGATGGCGCCTTGCTGCACTGGGCAAAGTCAGCTACGTCTACGGCCTTATGAGGTAAGACGCGGCACCCAGCTCTCTGGTAGTTGAGGTACGTACCGAATCATCAGCGACGGTCTTGAGTCCACATTGTCGCCCGACTCCTCGGAGAGATGATAATTGAGCGCGCCCTCTTTCCTTTCCGCTGAGACACAGACCTGCCTGGGCTACGACTTCAGTAATAATATCATGCAGAGCCGGATCTTGGCCTCGTCAGTCTGCTACTTCCCGCCCTCTCCCGCGTGCGCATCGTGAATCCGCTCCGCCCCCAGCGGCATCGCAAGCAACTCCCCACGACTCAACCCTCCCCGAAGTCGCCTTCATGCCACAGCCTTTCGAAGATGAAAACCCGCCGACGGAACCGCTCCAGGCATTGCCCATGGCAGCCTCGACCATGAAGTTCCCCAAGACGCGGCACTCAACGTCCACCATTGAGTCGTTGCCCAGCTCCGAGACCTCCCTGCCCTTCCGCCGCTCCAACCCCTCGAGGGCTTCACTGTATGCATCGACACTGTCGCCCCCTGGTTCGAGGTCCATCTCCCCGGCCGGCCGCGGGTCCCCGTCCAGGGTCCTCTCCAACACCGTCTTCGATTCCCGGCCGCCCCGATCCCCCGCCTCCAATGCCGGAGACAGCCCGGCCGAGCCGCTCAACCTCATTCTCAAGGCGTACGTCCCGCACGTATCCATCTACGCCTCCGAGGATACCGAGGCTTTGATGAGCGATAAGGGATTTGAAAATGGTCTATGGGAGCTACTGCGCCCCTTTGGCGAGGATCTACAGGGCAAGGTTACGATTCGAGATAGTAATGGGATGAGCCGGACCACCGAAGACTTCTCGATCCGATTCACGAGATTTGGCCACGATGTTGAGCACCCAGATCCCAAGGTCTCAGGTTTCAAGAACGCTCCGCCACCACAAGGTCAAACTGGGAACCAGGCAAGCACAGCCCGAGATAAGCAGCTTCTCGCCAACGTCGAAGCAGTGGTAGAGCGGCACCTGTCCTACGCCGAGGAGTCGTTTGCAACCGTGCCTCAGGGCCCCTTTGCCGGACAGGGCTCGGATGACGATACGTCGCCATACTACGCACTTTATCTACGGCGATTATTATCAGGATTCCAGATTTCGCCTCATGAGACCTTTGCACACCCTGTGGCCTGCGTCATCGCCATCAGCTCCCGAAACAAGAACCCTATTGAAGAACTTAGAAGGCTATACTCGGAGACTAGTCAGGGAGATAAGAGGCTTCCTGTATGGGTGGATGGCGATTATCTCCGATACTATGTCCTGATTCACGATGAAGAGAAGGACGATATTACGCGCTCGATGGGACTCTTTGACCAGATGAAGCGCAATCTTGGACTCCACTGCCACCTCCTGAGACTGAGAAGCAGCGCGCGAGCGCTGAGACGGATGACGACAGTATACCACTTCCTCGCAGTGATTGGATGTCAGCCACTGAGGAACTGGAAGATATTCGACGAAGTCAGGACGACGAAGACTTCGAGGACCCTACGATGCATATCTTCGAATCTGATGCCACGGCGATCCGGACTTTCGTACGTGAGATGGTAACACAGTCTATTGTTCCCACGATGGAGCGACACGTATCCATCTGGAATGACCAGGTTGCTTCAAGACGCAGGGGCATTACGGGGCGGTTCATGAACCTTTCAAGGAAATGGGCATTTGGAAGCAGCTCACGTTCCTCTTCGGGTAACTCAAGCAGCTCAAAGGATACCTATAACATGGCGGGATTTTACCAAGCTGAAGCCCCCGAGGCTATCATGAGGAAACTAGCCGACTATGCGTTTATGCTGCGCGATTGGAAGCTGGCCCACTCGACGTATGACCTATTGCGATCCGACTTTAGCGATTCCAAGGCATGGAAGCACCACGCCGCCGCAAACGAGATGGCAGCCGCAAGTCTCCTCATTCTGCCACAGCACTTGTCATCCAAAAACCGTGCGGAGACGATCGACCAGATGCTAGAGGCTGCATTCTATTCCTACAACACTCGCTGCTGTGCTCCATACGGTGCACTGCGGAGCTTGACGCTTGGTCTAGAATTGCTGCGTCTGCGAGGCGGGACGAGCATTGACGATGCTGGGCGATGGGGAATCCGACTACTAGAGTCGAAGATCCCTGGAAGCATTGGCGACGCCTTCATGAAGGAGCGGCTGGGCATATGCTACGCTTCCAAGCAAGGTGTAGGAAGTTGGCACTGGGGTTCTCGCCGCCGCAAGTCGGCAGCGTGGCACGTCCTAGCCGCCGATGCCTGGCTTCAACAGTCCAAGCACATCCAAGCGCGGCAATGCCTAGACGAAGCCCACCGGCGGTATGCGACTCTACCGCACAAAGCGGCGATCCATAAGTTTGCAGCGGCAGGCGACTTTATGGCGTCTCTCCAGAACAGTCTCGCCGAGTCTCCGGACACGTCGGACAACGAGGAGGGCGCAGCGGACGACGACGATGCCCATATCGACGAGGAGAGCGAGGCGTTGACTGATCTGCGCGCCCGACGGATTAGCACTGTGGGCATGGTCGGTTTGGAGACGGCACCTCTACACCGAGTCGCCTCGGCAGAAGAGGAAGCGTCCGAGCCCAGCGCACAGAAGGATTTTGATTAATAGGTAACAGATCGCAGCCGGAAGGGCTGAGCTGGAGGGTTTACGAAAGCATCATGACAACTTTTGGTATGATGACGGGAGCCATATAGACAGAGACAGCACTGTAAAGGGAAGGTTTCGGGGAGCTCCAAAAGAGCGCATGTGGCTTGGAGAATACACTATTATTATTGACATATTTCTTCCATCTTTGCCATGTGTCGTCAAGTCACCCAGCTGCTGAATCTACCGAACATGAACTGCTTGAACTTGATCTCCGGGATTCTCGGAGTCTGCAGGGGGGTTAGCGGTCTGGCTCTCATCTACTCCACTGATAACCAGCGGATGACGCGCCGTCAAGGCCTAAACTCCCTGCCCTATCGTCCCTGACGACAGCACCCCACCATATGTTCGTTTACTTCCGTCCCTTTGTTCACCACCATTTCACGATCCGCCGTTTGGCCATCGCTTTCCACACGTGGACAACCGACTTCAACGCGTCACCAAAATCAACTCGCTCTGCTGCTTTCGGTTTGCCACAGGGAAGCACCGCATTTGTCAAGTTCGGGCTGCGCAACTGCGTTGCTGCAACTCCACGACGCATCATGGGCGAGCTTGCCGACTACCTCGTGAACAACGACCCCAGCTTCCGCAAGTAGGCGCACGTCCATCGCACGGCCAAACCATGGCCCGCTCACATCTCCATCTAGGTCTCGATTACCGGCGCTCTACTCCGACTTCCGACCGCAGCGAACGCTCAACCCAGATGGCTACGCCGCAAACGTCTCGGCCTGGCGCCAGGCGCTCTCTCAAATCGCAGCACGCGGCCTCGTCTCACATCGCGGGTCCAGCCCGAATCTCTTCGCCCTTTCGCTCGACGATTCGCTCCTCCGATCGCTAGGGAACAAGGAATTCGGCCAGCCGCTGGCGCTCGGCACGGTGGTGCGGGAGGCGACCGCGGAACGAGAGTTCATCCCCCTGCAGGACTTCAACAAGTCGCAGCGGAGTATCTACACCCGCACCTGGGCGGGGTTGCCATGGGCTATCATGGGCTGGACCCTTCGCCAGCTAGGCGTCGTGGATCCGTCGAGGGGGGACGACAAGTTGCCCGTTGGCCAGTTCGTGGTTGTCAAAAATCTCGAGGACGCAGCTAAGGAGCTGGGCGATCTGATGGCTGACAAGAGCTCCCGATTCGACCGCATATTCACCAAGATGCAGTTCCAAAAGGCATTTACATCCGCTCTCGTCAAGGGCCAGCGCCTATCCGAGACAGATTTAGAGGTACTATTAAGGTTTCTCTCGAGGGACAAGGGCGCAATAGAATACGATGGGCAGACTATCCGGATCAAGGGCTCCGGGGATCAGGGAGGCATCACCGAGGGGGACTCCGCCATAGCTTCCCTCAAGGAACTAACTGAGAGCCTCAAACATCAAACCGATATCCTCAATACGCGCATCGACGAGCTCGCTCAGGCCGCCAAGGACGCCGTCAGTCGCAAAAACCGTGTCGCCGCTCTGGCTGCCCTCAAGTCCAAGAAGACAGCCGAGGCTTCCCTTGCGACGCGCTACACCACCCTTAACCAACTTGAGGAAGTCGCCGCCAAGATTGAGCAGGCCGCCGACAATGTCCAGCTTGTCAAGGTTATGGAGGCGTCGGGCGGCGTGCTCAAGAGCCTGAACGCGCAAGTCGGAGGTGCGGACCGTGTCGATGCCGTCATGGATCGTGTCCGCGAGCAGATGAGCGCGGCGGACGAGGTCGGCGCTATCCTGGCCGAGGCGACTGGCGCCGTTGTGGACGAGGGCGAGATCGACGACGAGCTCGAGGCCATGATGGCGCAGGAGCGCGAGAAGGAGACTGAGGTGCTACGCCAGAAGCAAGCCGTCGAGGAGAAGGCCCGAAAGGAGCAGGAAGCCAGAGAGGCGGCCGAGCTACAGAAGAGGCTCGACGAGCTGCCCGAGGTGCCTGCCGAGCTACCAGTTGGGGAGAAGCAGGCGACACCGACATCACGAACGGGCATTGCGAACTTGTCGTTCGAGAATGATACACAGGCAGAGAAGGAGGCACAACTTTTGCCAGCGGTATGATCACGCATCTGATGTTCATTATGGGTTAGGATATACGTCGGCGTTTCAGCGGGTTGTGTCATTGGCACGTCATTAGAGTGTACATATATATACATAATCACCTTGACTTGGTATCTCATTTAATAATCCCATCTTCGCCTGCCCGTTCAAAGTGCGCCCCGGACCAAAAACATCAAGGCAACCCATTCGGACCCTCTGGCGGCTGGACATGCGAGTTGCCTTGATAAGGAAACTCTTCAGTTGCCGCGTACGGAGATGGGTTCGTATGCGGGACACTGTTGTTCCACGATGAGGCTGGCTGCTGCTGGCACGTCATGTATGTATTGGGGTTCGCCTGGTAGGCATAGCTCTCCGCATTGTAACGCGAGGGGTAGGCAACCGGGGCAATAGGCTGCCAGGCTGCCTGTGTTGAGGATTGCATCTGATGATGCGGACTCCAGTGGCCATCTGGAATAGCCTGAGGATATGACAAGCTCTCGAAGACTTGGGGTAGAGGGGCGGGTGTTTCGTAGGCCTGGCTCAGTAGAGGCGGCTGTGATATGGTTGGTTGTGATATCGCCGGCACAACTGGCGTCTCGACGTTGTTGGCCAACACTTCTGAATGCGCCGGTGCTGGCCACGGGGTTGGCAGTGATGGCTCGGCACTGGAAACCTTCTTCGCTTCTTCCTCCTTAGCTTCTTCCATCTTCTTCTTCGCCTCTAGCTTGCTCTTTCTCGCACTCGCAATCAAATCCTTGAAAGACGAATCGTGCTTCGTCGCCCAGGCAGCACCATCAAAGTCTTTGTCCTTGATAACTGCCGCACTCTGCACCGCTCGCCCCGTAACAGGCGCACGCCCACCCCTGCGTGCGCTCCCAGATGTCCAGGTCCTGGAGCAGTTCGCCGCGCTTCTTGGGTCGCGCAGCGTCGCAGTTGGCGTTCCAAAGCGTGATCCACTCCTTGTGACGGCGCTCCAGCAGCGCGCGGGTGCCCTGGTTGGAAATGCCGATCTCCGCCATCTTCTTGCGCAGGGCCTGCTCCTTGAACATCGAGTAGCTGAGCGCGGGGAGTCGGTCGGGGGGTTTAGTCTGCTGCCGTTGTAGTTGACTGAAGCCGACGCTGGCGCTGGAACTGCTTTCGGCTGCTGCTCTTCGTGGTTTTGGTGGGGTTGGGCCTGGACAAGATTCGAGGTGCTTAAAGACTTGCCAGTCTTTCATTCGGCTTTGGCATACGGGACAGGGGACGAGGCCATCTTCTAGAGCCTGTATTAGTGGGTGATCCATGTGTGACGCTCTGCAAGATTGTCTTACCGGGCCCAGGCACATATTCGTCATCATCTGGAACCTCCACGATTTCGTCGTCTTCAAAAGCTGTCGCATCTGCAACGGGCACATCCGCCCGCGGTTTCCTCAACCGCGACGATGTCCGTAGCCGCTTGCCCTCCGGCGCACCGTTGGTCTCGTCGTTGTAATCTTCAGCCTTCCGCTTGACCAGGGAGTTTGCCTCACCGCTCCTGGCCAATTCCAAAGCCACAGTCCTCACCTTGACAAAGGCGTCGACTGTCTCCTCTATTGACCAGTTACTCCGGAGCTTGAGCTCTTGGTCTGGTGCGCGGCAGAGCGGGCACTTGCTGTCGTTGGACAGCGCCCGTCGGATGCATAGCGAGCAGAATGTGTGAGAGCACGAGGTGATCATGGGAGTCTTGTAAAAGTCCTTGCAGACCTGGCAGCGCAGCGCACTCTCAACGGCAGCGAAGCCGGAGAGCGGCGTTGAAAGCCAGTCGGTTGAATCGGGGACATCGTTGTCGGACATTGGGGCTGTCGAGGATAGAGGATAGAGGGTCAGAGGGGGGATGTTGAAGATTATAGACACCAGGACATGGAATTCGAATGGCCCATGCGTTATCCAACGGCGGAGAGTTGTCAAACTTTGGTGGTAGAGCCGCCGGGAAACCGCTTCATCCAGAGTCAAAACCCAACCAGCGACTCTTTCAGGACGACGTCGCGCCGAGACGCGACCCTTGAATGACGCTTGAACTTTCAGCTGAATTCGTTATAGGGCTAACCCGCCTTTTAGAATGTCAGCCTGGAGGAGCCCGAGACAAAGTGTGTCCATATGCATCTAAAGATATCATTTTAAACCCGCTTTGAAGAATACCACGTGAGACCGCGTCCACTCTACGCGTCTCTCTCAAGCTCTCATCGTAATCACTATTTCTCGAGACTTGACTCGCGATCCTCCGCCAAGCTACCTTCTTGTTGCTTAACTTTAGTTCGACCCCGGAAAACCCATAGGCTCGTTTTGACTTGGTCTATCATGGATGAACACAAGAAATTTCTCTCAGATCGTCTACTCAGCGAGGAGCGGCCGGTATGCATGTTCTACACCCCGGGCAGACCCTGAACTCATGCAATTGCAGATCACATATCGCCTTCTCAGCAGAGCATTGGATGTCCACGTCAACACTGCCAAGGAGTGAGTTTTTTCGACACACCAACGCACCATGAGTCGGTTTCTGACAGCCGCTGCCTTAGGATGCTATATGACTTCCACAAGTACCAGAATGCTCTGCGCTCTGACTCTGTGCATGCCACCTATCTCGTTTATGGCACCAAAACCTCGGATAATGCTCAAGCCGATGGGGATGTGGAGATGACCAGCTCCATGCCCGACAATGATGCCCTCTCCGAGGACGTGGCCGCTACGACTTTAACCCTGGCTAGAGAGGAAGAACTCAAAGGTAGACCACACACCCGGCCCGTGGTCATGACACCATCACTAGCACATTTCGATATTGACCAAAAAAACTCTAGATGTCTTGGCAGATTACAAACAAGTCACTGCTATTCATGTCTACAGCCTAGCGCCTCATCCCCAAAAGGATCTATCCCTTCTCTCTGATGTCTCAGCACAACTATCCGAGTACTCGATAAACGAAGACACGTCTGCAGCAGCAAAGAAATACGGAACCATTCCCAACACCCAGGTGCGTCGGAGAGACCGAAAGGAACGTTCCAAGGCTGCTGCTCCACCATCCAAGCCTGTGAAGCAGGAGCCCGTAGCTCCCAAGCCTACTCCTGCAGCGAAAATCAAACAAGATCCCTTCGCTCCAAAGCCATCACCTACCGACACCAAACCCGTCAAGCAGGAGGAATCAGAGCCGTCCTCCAAGAATGCAACGCCATCGTCAAGTGCTGGAAAGAAGCCGCCAGCTCTGAAGAAGGGCGTCTCAGGGGGAATCATGCAATCGTTTGCCAGGGCAGCTGCACTGCCGCCTAGGCCCAAGCCCGCTCCCAAGAAAGAGGAGGATACAGAAATGGCCCTCTCTGACGATGGTGAAGCGGATGACTCTGATCTTCCGCCAAGAAAGCGACCGCCGATCCCGAAGCTGTGAGAGCGGCGAGGAAGGAACGCGAGGATGCTTTGAGGCGCATGATGGAGGATGACGATGATGAGGAGGATGCCGAAGCGTCTGAGAAGGACGATGAACCAGCCGACGAGGAGATGGAGGAGGCACCGGAGCCCGAACCCGAACCCGAGCCAGAGGCCAAGAAGGAGGAAAAGGAGTCGGCCGAGGTGGTATCAAGTAGCGGGGACGGACGGCGCAGGGGAAAGCGGCGGGTAATGAAGAAGAAGCGCATCCTAGACGATCAGGGATACATGGGTAAGTCAACGAGAAGCACTCCCCTTCCCCTATTGCTGGTTAAATTTTCGGTTTTGCTAACGCCTTTTACAGTGACGATCCAAGAGCCCGGCTGGGAATCATTCTCGGAGGATGAGGCCGCGCCACCCGCGAAGAAGCAGGCAGTGACGGTAACGCAGACGCAGACGCAGACGCAATCATCAACGCCGTCGTCGTCGGCAGGTAAGGCGAAGAAGCCCGCCGGCAAGGGACAGGGGAACATCATGTCTTTCTTTGCCAAGAAGTAGGCGCCAGAGTAGAAAACGTCCAGCGTAGAATAGACGATAGCCGCTATTAATCCCCCATATTTACTTGCTGGAGTCTATCATAGCCGCGTCCGACACCGTGTTGGCTAGCTTCTCGTACTTGGCCGGATTGGCCTTGACTCTCTGCACTACGGCACCTAGTCGCCGGATGCCTTCGACGAGGTCGTCCTCGGGGACGTAGGCAAAGGTAACTCGGATGGCGCCGTCAAGGTCAACCGTCTTCTCGTCGCCGTGCACCTGGAACATGTTGCCGTTGCCCACAATCAGGTTCTCCTCAATCAAGGACACATCAGCGATCAGCTTCGCTGACAGGCCCTGGGGGAGCTTCAGCCACACAAAGTAGCCTCCATAAGTGCTGCCGCCGATGAGACCAGCCTCGCGGATGGTGATGCCCTGCGGGGAGAGGTGCTCATGGATGGCGTCTACGAGGAGTCGGTGGCGGCGCTGCAGGCCAGGGCGCACCGTAGTTACGAGATAGTCCTGGAGGGCGCCTGACTGGACGAGATCAGACATCATGGCAGCGCAAAATTGGCTGGGCGCGCCGCCGGACTTGGACGAGGCAGTCTGGGCGAGGCCAAAGGCAAAGGCGGGCGAACCCTCGAGCCAGCCTGTTCGCACACCGGGGCCGGCCATCTTGCTAAAGGAACCGTTGCTGACCGCGAAGCCAAAGCCCTTGGGGTCCTTAGGGTCACGGTCCATGGCAAGATCGATGTCGCAGAGACGCGGGAGCGTCATCTCGGGGGATTCGTCGGAGCGCAGTGAGCCGTCGCTGCTGCTGGTCTCGTTGCTCAGGGGCCATTGAAGGAGGTCGTAGACGTCGTCGCAGATGACCAGGGCGTCGTACTTGCGAGCCAGACGCACGAGGCCTTCGCGCCGGCGAACGGACATGGTCTTGCCGGAGGGGTTGGAGCAGGTGGGCACGACGTAGATGACATGACGGTAGAACTTGCGGTGCTCTCCGGCGTCTTTGAAGGGCTGTTGTTCGTGTTAGTCGGGGAGGCACGCAGCAGCAGGGTTACTGCGGTTATTCTTACCTGGGCCTGGGGCTTGTTCGCTTCCTCATCTTCCAGCTTGCGAATCTTGGCTTCGAGCACCTCCAGATCAATGCCTTCCTCGTCCTCGGGAAACGCCCTCAACCGCCCCGCGAAGCCGGCGTCGTCGAAGATGCCGCAGGCGAGGTGGTAGGTGGGGGCGACCATCCACACGGCCCTTGTGACGGCCGGGTCGGTGAAGCTCTGGAGGATGCAGGCGACGTTCTGGCTGGCGCCGCCGGTAATGCAGATGCGCTCCGGGTCCGCGGCGACGCCGTAGTGGCCGGCGAGCCAACGCGCCAGGGCCTCGCGGAGCGGCTGGTAGCCCGGGTCCGGCCCGTACTGCAGCGCCGGCACGTAGACGGCCGGGTCGGCGAGGATGCGCTGCGCGGCCGCCGCGAGCAGCGGCGCGGGGAGGAGCTCGGGCGCGGGCCAGCCGCGGATGAAGTTGATGGCGGGCTTGGAGTCTGGCATGGCGGCGGGGTTCGAGGGGGATTGCAGTGGTGGTGAAGGTGATGTCAGAGGTTTGGAGACTCGGTAGTGACGGCGAGAAGAGCAGCAGCCAGTGAGAAAAACAGGATTATGCTTCTTGAAAGATCTAATTGCTCCTCCGGCTTTTCTAGCAGTCTGGGGCAATGGGGCGAGGCAAGCCGGTGCAAGTTGAGGCAGCCCACGAGAAGCGCAGCGATGTCGGACCGTGTGGAGGATGCCTTCAAACATTGTCGCTCATGATGCCGCCGCCGGCCGCCTATTACTACGGGGAAAACCTGCCAAAACCAGCGCTGGCTTAACTTGCCCTTTGCGGCGTTGAGCCAAAGGCCGGATTGCAATTGCAACGCCCGTGTGACGACATCGCAGAAGGTTAATCGCGGATATTTGTGGATCTCTGGTCTCTCCGCATCTCCAACTTCTCCAAGGTCTGGCCGGCGGCGGAGTGGTTAAAAGTCTCCAATGTCATTAATCAATCTAAGCTAATGGCTTGTTCCCCAATAGCGGGATGAATGAACCCTTTCCTAATGTCGTGCC
Organism: Ilyonectria mors-panacis; assembly: GCA_002991585.1. Taxonomy (NCBI): domain Eukaryota; kingdom Fungi; phylum Ascomycota; class Sordariomycetes; order Hypocreales; family Nectriaceae; genus Ilyonectria; species Ilyonectria mors-panacis. The sequence continues at coordinate 645,903 of PPHJ01000087.1, read as the reverse complement.
GCTTGTTGTGCGTGTTATACATTTGTTCCGTCGTGTCTGTCTTTAGGGTACTGTCCCTATCTACCTCTCGTTGTCTGGCTCCTTCGTCCGATGCGGGTGGCTCAGCCATCAACCATGAAACACAAGCCCAACACCTCTGATTTTGTCAGTTTTTATAATTCAACCATGTCTAAAATGCGCCCGGTGTCGTTCCCAGTGTCGTGTCATGCTATGCCGTCTCGTGTCCTCCTCATCACACCTCGTACGGCTCGGCCCCCTCTCCGAATATCAAGTATGGCTTCCTCTTGGCCAAGTCCAAAATTGTCACCGCAAACACGCCGTTGGCCCATGCGAACCAACTCCTCGTGTACTGTGACATGTACTGCACGTCGATACTCTCGTGAACCAGACCAAGCTTCGCCGAGTCCAGCACGAGGTCCAGGCACTCCTTGATCTCGGCGTCGTCATCAGATGTCTGGGCCTGGATCAGCAGACTCATTGGCCAGGCGTTCCTCAAGCCGATGTGAGGTCCTGCATTTAAACGTTAGCTGTGCCATATCTTGCATAGAACTCCTTATCTCAAACGTACCTCCAATGCCCTTAAAGTCCCTTCCTGTCAGGTAATAGGGGTTGCCTGACTTCTCCAGCAACATCTTCCTCGTGTTCTTATAAATAGGATCGCTAGCCTCACAGAATCCCATAAGAGGCAGCGCTAATAGTGAAGGGTAGTTGGCATCGTCCATTAGGATCGACGACCCGTACCCATCCACCTCAAAGGCAAACACGTCGCCGTACTTTTTGTGCTTGATGACAGCATGCTCCAAGATGCCGTCTCTCAACGTCTTGCTCCAGTCCTCTAGGGTTTGAGCGAGCTGTGCCTTGCCGGCCGCCTTCAACATTGTGGCCGCTCGCTTGAGCTCCACAGACATCATGGCATTGGCAGGGATGAAGAATCCCAGAATCGTTGCATCGTCGCTGGGTCGAAACGCCGACCGGACCAACCCGGTTCCGAAGTTCAAGGGGTTGCCCACACCTTGGAGGTTCAGAGTCTCAGTTCCAAGGTTGGTTTGTCGCTGGAAAGTGTATTCATTGCGCTGGTGTCTACCCGTTTCAGGATCAAACGTCGGCTTGGACTGTTGCTCAAGGACCTGCAAAAGTGTATCGAGAGCAAGATACCATCTCTTGTTGAGGAACTCGGTTGATTCAGCGTGCTCGTAGAAGTCGTTGGCCAGCGCCAAGAAATGGGCTAGGGAATCCAGCTCGTACTTGCACTCGAAGACGGCCCGGGGCTCATAAACTGGGTGAACTTTGTCGTCCTGGCCGTTGTTCGCGGGGGGAAGGTTGCTGATTGGAGGTGGTTGGAAGGCATTGCAGTAAGGGGATTTAATCACATACTCGGCCTGGGTGTTGATGGCACCGAGAAGTAGCGTATGGATGGCTGGATCTTTCTTGGCCAGAGGTTGGTAGGGCCGCAGCTGGTTCGTCGAGTCTCGCAGCCACTCGGCAATGATGTCGCCGGTGATGATGAAGGACTGTGGCCCTTCCCAGGCGCCTTCGTCCCGAAACCCGAACCCGTTCATTTTGAAGAAGCCCGACTCTTCCTTGCCCTTTGTGTGGAACTTGACCGTCGTGTCCGTCGTGGAGGGGAACGTGTTCTCGAACAGGCGCGCAAGATCCGGGTCCTGAATGCGCCCCGTCACCTCCTCGATGACTCTCTCGATCTCGTCCGACTGGAAGGTTCGACATTGCGGGCTCGGTCGTTGGTACGGTAGCGCTTTGGGGCCGGTGCTGAAGGGACGACTGGGAGGAGTGGTTAGTTGCAACTGGACGTGAAACTCTGCGAGGGCAGACGTACTGCGGAAAGGTAGAGTAGAGGGTGTATTCAGGGCATGCGCCAGCCCAGTTTGACAGCGGTTCCTGGCTCTCATAGGCGCTGGCGAGGCGCGCGCCCCAAGCCAAGCAGGCCTGTCGCCAATAGCCGGAGCGTCATTGCGACGATGGCGTCAGGGCGACACTGAGTGCACTGAGCGCACTGTCTGGAGGGATTGGAGGCACGACGGGTGCTGCGGGCGTATCGAGGATGCGAGAGACCAGCTCGAATCGAATAAGCCCTGGTGTTGAGGGGCTGTGTACGGGTCCCGAGATGTGGAAAGGGAAAGGGAAATGTGGATGTATGATGTAGGGTTGGAGTTGAAGCTGTAGGGATCTCGTGGAGACGAGCTTCAACATTACGTAGGAATGGAGCTCTGTACCTGAGACAAGGATGTGGCTCTGGCCTGTGACGCTACTAGGGACGCGGGGCTGTCGACAGGGGACATCCGTCTCTAAAACGGGTGCTGCGCTGGGGTACGTTAGAACAAGCTTTAGTGTACTCGCCTTCCTCCAGATGGAGACTATCAGTTGCCGGAATAAGTATACCTTCACCTGGATCCGATATTCACTATGATTCTTGATCGCCTCGGGTAATAGCAGTCTCACTTCAAATGGCCTTTAATGATGGTTGAATGGGGTATCACTTTACAACATACTCGCTCTATATACTCTTTTTTTACAGTCGTCGAAGATCGAAACCGACACTCGCGGCGTAAAAGCCCGTCACCAACCCCATGTGCGGCTCGAGGCCGTAAACACTGGCGGCTTCCACTGGATCTTGGTCGCGTCCACTGTCCTCCTTTGCTTTAGCTTCGCCTTCTCTCGCTGCTTGATTAGCTTGTCCGGTATCACAATCTTGTGGTCGCTCTTATGATACACCTGCATCCGCATCGCCTGCAGCGTGTGCTCAACGTCCTGCGTCGTCATGACTAGCGCTGCCGAGATTGCCTCGATTGTCGTCTTTTCTTCTCGTTCGCTGTATCCCATAAGCAGATCCAGAATGTTTTCTGACCAGTACTGTCGATAACTGAGCAGTCCCAAATCCGAGAGCGGCTTTTCTGGAGAACCCAACTTTCCTTCAATCCTGGACAGCTCATACGAAAATTGGATCAAGAGTCGACCATAGCCCTTGCGCTGGTACTGCGGCAGCGTAAGAATACATGCCACGTTGTAGCCATCCGCGCTCTCCTTTTCCTTGGAAAAGTACCCACCACATGGCACCCCTTTTCCGTTCGTGTAGTCATGACGTAGAACAAGAACGGGTCTACATCGTAGTAAAGCGTCTTGTGATCTAGGAACATCTTTGACAACAAACAGAGGTTGCGACACCACGTCCTCTGCCTCCGACCGTCAATCTCGAAAAAGGAAATCAAGCCGTCTCGGTAAATCTCGTTTCCAGGTGGGTGTTGTAGTGTGCATTTCCGTCGGTGTCTCGTAAACGCCTTCTCATCCCCATAGTAACCCAGGCAGAACTCGCAGAGGAAGATGACGTCCTCCTGACTGAATATCTCCGGATATGGGGAAAAGTACCATGGATAGAGGTCGTGCTTTCCAAACTGGACTTTGGAAATGTTTCGGATTCGGGAAACTTCGGTCGGGTTTTGCGTCATAGATCCAGAGGTCCGTAGCTTCTCGATTTCCACCTCTCGGCTGAAGTCGTTTGGTTCCCTCTTCACATCATCCTCCTTGTCATCCACGTCCATATCTTCTGCCGCTGCAGGAGTCGCGCCACCCTCGACACTTGGTCTCGTTTGGGATTCTCCATCTGGACCGACAGAGGACGACTTTTGTCGAGTTTGCGTTTCTACGAAGTCTGCCAAACTTGTTAGATCAACAGTAAATCCGTTCCAGCGGGTACTCACCTGTCCAGGGATGTGGGGTGTTCGCCTCCGAGGCTACTGATTGTTCCCTCTTGCTGGGTCGCTTCTGTGCCTTCTTCGACACCTGGTTCTTTTTGGACTGCGCGGTCGTCGTTGTCTTCTTCGTCTTCGTGTCCTTTGGCTTGTCCTTGTCAGGGTTCGGCCACTCGACGTCGCGCGTGAAATCGATCCTTGCTGCGGGGACCCATTCATCCAGTCGCTTGTTGAAGCTGTCGAAATTACAGTAGAATTGCATGCCGCTCTTTGTTGTCTTGATACTGAGAATCTCGGCTCGTCGCGGTTGTCCTTCCTTCTCTACCCAGGCGATGCATCCTGTCTGAAGGGTTTCGGGGGTCGCTTTCCCCTTGAGTCGGGGTCCGTCAGACCCTACCGTGGGCTCACCGCCAGGCGTACCGCCAGCCATGATGAAAAAGGCACGCGCGTTGGCGTTGTTGATGAAAGTTGTGTTGTCGCGTGGAGTTACGAGATGGATAAAGTGACGAATTTTGGAGGGGTTGGCAGAATCTAGAAGCTGCTGGCTTATCGCGAAGGCGGTGAGCTCTGGATATAGCTTATCAGAGCCCCGACAGTTGCATAAGACTGGTTAGCGTCTCTCCGAGATGGCGGGCGTCACGAAAGTATTTTGCTGCCGCTGCTTGACGACTTATACATGATCTCAGCACAGCGTTGAAGGCGACACCTGGGCTCAATTACCTTCATCATTAAGAAGATGGCCGGGCTTTCCTCCAACTGGAAGAAGCTGCAGGCAAAAATCAAGGCTGAATCCACATCCAAGCCGTCTCTGAAGCGCAAGTCCGCAGCTCCACCAGCCAACCCTCCATCCAAGAAGGCCAAAAAAGTTGGCGAAACCGCGACAAAGCAACCAGTCTCAGCGAAGCGGCCACAGGCAACCACCAAGAAGCAAATGGGCGGAGTTCACAGCACCAAAGTGGAAGATGGACCAAGTACTGTCCCTTCGACATCTCTCGCCCTGTGGGCTGAGGACAATGACGTCTCCGCGGAGGCTCTGGCCGAGGCTTACGGCCTGGGAACGAAGAATAACTCAATGATGAGTGCATCAGAAAAAGACAAGATCAACAGCGGACTCATAGAAGGCATCGAGATTGGCAAGTACATCGCCATCGACTGCGAAATGGTGGGTGTTGGACCTGGTGGCCATGAGTCTGCCCTTGCTCGCGTCAGCGTCGTCGACTTTCATGGGCGACAAGTCTATGACTCATATGTGAAGCCAAAAGAGAGAGTTACAAATTGGAGGACCGCGGTGAGCGGGATCAGTCAGAAGAGCATGAGATTTGCCAGAGCTTTCGAAGAGGTTCAAAAAGACGTGGACAAGCTTCTTCAAGGCCGAATCTTGATCGGGCACGACATTAAGCACGACCTCGAAGCCCTGATGCTAAGCCACCCGGCAAGAGAAATTCGCGACACCGCAAAATATCCCCCTTTCAGAAAGTATGGGAATGGAAGGAAACCCGCCCTGAGATTGCTTGCACAACAGATCCTCTCGGTTGAGATTCAGGATGGGGCGCATTCAAGTATCGAAGACGCTCGGGTAACAATGCTGCTTTTCAGGAAGCATAAACCTGGGTTCGATGTCGACCACGCAAACCGTTATGCACCTACGGCACCGGTAGGAGGAGCGAAAGGAAGCAAGCTTAAGAAGAAACGCAAAGCATGAATGCCAGAAATAGTACATATCATGCGCCAAGCCATAAGTTCGATCTAGATACCCCTTTAGACTTAGAGACATTAATTTGTCCAAAATTGGAAGTTCCAATAACCCACTATTCGAAACACCCGTTCATTCTCTCTTCCTTACAGCGGGATACCGTCCATCAACTCCAAAGCGCCCTCTCGCCCAACAGTGATGATGACATCGCCGAGAGTTTTCGTCACAAACCCAGCTTCACAATAAGTGAAGTAGTACTTCAAATAAATAAATCAGCATCATGTGGCACTTTGGCTCCGGTAAAGCATCTTGGGCATATCCTTACCTCCCACTTCCTTCGGAACACCTCGATCCCCTCTTGAGTCATGTCCGGGTGCTCTTTTGGCGAGTGCCGGCCTGATCTTTTCGTCAAAGCTCTCCAAGAACTTTTCCTTCCACAGTCTCAGTGTTTTCACATAATGTCCACCGATATTCTCAACATTCTCTACAACAAGTGTTCCCTGGGATTGTTGACTGATGTAGTTCAGCAGCTGCGTGATGGATGGCAAGTATCCGCCCGGGAAAATGTAATGATTGATGAAACTGTAGGTGTAATTCATGGTTAGTCTGGTTCGTAGGATTTCTGGCCGAATAACTCACTCCTCTGACTTGGAATAAGCTTCGTGGCGACCCTCTGGCATTGTAATGCACTGGAAGACGGCGATGCCTCCATCCTTCTTCAGCAGCCGATCGATGCAGTCGAAGTAGGTAGCAAGGTACTCCTGGCCTACTGCTTCCAGCATCTCGATAGAGACCACCTTGTCATACGGCTGCTCAGGAACCGGCAATGCTCGGTAATCCATTAGCTTTACCTCGATACGGCCACTGTAACCTGCGGCATCAATTCTCTCCTCCGCCAAGATCTTTTGTTCCTTGGAAAGTGTGAGGCTGGTAACTCGACAGCCAGTTCTTTTCACTGCTTCAATTGCAAACGAGCCCCAGCCAGTTCCGATTTCCAACACATGATCGGTCGACTGGATCCTAGCTCCGTCAATGAATCGGCGCAGCTTGGTGATCTGGGCATCCTCTAACGACTCTTCTTCTCCACCATGGCGCTTCCAGATGGGACAGGAGTATGTCATGTCCGGGGATAGGAAAGCAGCAAACATGTCATTGCTGATATCGTAGTGCGCCGAGATGTTGAGCAGTGCATTGGAGAGCGTGTTCGTTGACCGGGCTACACTTGAGATTGCCGAAGACATGCTGGAAGCCCAAGTGGTTCCATTGTCCATCTGGTTTGCGATTTATAATGAACAGCTAAGATTGGAGTGTGAGCTGGTCTGAATGACCTATGCCGGGATGTGGTTACTGAACTGACCTGGAAGAAGGATGTCAGGTCCTTGCACTCGAAATCGCCCAACATGTAGGCTTCGGCGAATCCCATATCGGCAAACAAGAACAATCGCATCCAAAACGCATCGTCCTTGACTACAATCTCAAGTCGTGGAATGGTATCCGCCCGGCGGGGCAATCCGTTCTCTTCGATTGTACTCTCGAGCTTTCCTGATAGTTTCTGGCCGTACACATATCTCGTCTCGGCGGGCTCGTCTACGATCAAGAGAGTTCCCGTTTCGATGCGCGAGAGGACGGACAAGATTGCAGGCTTTGCAATGGCTAAAACTGGCCCCCAGGTCCAACTGCCAATGGACCCGCGAACGACTTCTGCTCCACGAGAGATCGGCTTGCTGATGACAGGGGGCAAAGCCGGCAAAGAAACGCCCATTCGAACCATGGTTGAGTAACTTGAGTTGCACTGATTCAAAGTTTGCGGTAATTGATAGAGAGAAAGAAAGAAGGAGAAATCCAGGTAAGGTGCGAATTTAAGTAGAACGGAATTACGGGATCTTGCGTTAGGTTGGAGTGCACAGGGGAAGTGGAAAGTCTAGAGAAGCCCAGATTACAGGCACATGCGCCAAGAGCATCTCATGAGCCCACCACGAGTGGGGAATTTGCTTGTAACATGGGAAACCGATCTGGGCTGCGAACCGGATCATCCAGTCACGTCGTGCATCGATAGCCGATGGCGTTGACTAGAGGATGTTGAGTGGTTGTCACATCGTGGTGGCTTCCTGCAGCGTCTAGCATGAGACGGACTCAGACCCTTTTGAAACCCAGTCAACATGGAGTTCCACTTTGAAAGTGTTCCTACTACTTCATAAAGAGCGAGGAAATCGAGCGGCTACCGTTCACAATTTCTTCCGAGAGGCTCCCTTCTGTTCTCATGGAATGAGATCCGGGAGAGCAGAGAACACGAACCTGGTCGCAACGACCCGCTGTGCCGAGCATATGCAAAGACATGCAGCTAACCCGCGCCGCAAAAATCCTTTGGCGAGTAGCCTACGATGGAGAGCAGAAGTTGTGTATTCAAGATCGAACCAAGTGTTGATGTCATCGATTCCTCGGCGTCCAAAAGTGCCGACAAAGAGCGCCTAGGCGGGGGCCCGTTCCGTGACCGCTCAGGGCACATCGACGCCAAATCCGATGCAGGACGAGGCTGATCTGACCATCCATCGGGAAGATGTATCAAGATCGAGCTACAGCACTCCGTACTATCCAGATCGATTCACCCTTGCGAACGCGTTTCGTGGCGTTCGTGGAGGATGGACCCTGGAATTAGGCCCTCTCCATCTGGAGTCTTATCGGTCGCGGTATCTTATCGGTCGAGATAAGATATGCTAATCTAATCCGCTGAACCACTTAGTGAACGCGTCGCAACGCGTCTCCCTCGCCAGGCCCAAAGTCTTGCAAATCATTGAAACCGCACGACATCATGTCCCGACCAATCCTCTCTCTAAAGGCCAGCGACGAGACGCCCAAGGCTGTGGCAAACATTCTGCCATGCCGCGTTCACCACAATGGGCCTGTTGACCCGGTTTCGGCCTACTGGAAACCGACCGTAGCCGACGGTAAGTCGTCATGATGCCCAAACGTTCAACGCAGCATTGTCAGAGCCACAAACTAATGCAGCCTGTAGATGGCACCAAGATCGCGTACTTTCGAGGACGGAAACTTCAAGGAAAGACGATCAAACTACCTACCCAGTGTCGAGGCGTCGTTGTAGAGAGGAAGAACGACGAGGCCCCTCCAGCTGAGGCAGTTGTCGATGTCGAGGACGGAGACGACCCACCCGAGCGAGTTGGATCCATGCAGGTCACGGCAGAGTTTGATGAGATGGTCGTCTGGGAGCATGAAAATATGAATGATTCCACTGGGGACCCGTACATTCGGGGCATGGAAGAGTGGCTTCAAGTCGCCGAGCAGGTAAGGAGTAGTCTTTTGGAGTACGCGGCCTTCGTTCTGACATGAACAGATCCATTCTTTCACGCAAGAGGACGACGTCGCCCAAAAATGACGAAACCGAACCGATGAGCACGAGCACATATTAATACTTTATCGGCATATGGCTTCCTCATGAGAGGCTTAGATCCTATGTTTAGGCTCCTATGATCCAGACACCATGGAGAAAAGGGGAAATGGGATTGGCGTTTTGGGCATTGTTATTTGAGGCATAGAAGGCTGTCGATTTCAGTTTCTGACCGGTGGCGGTGGAGGAGGGACAACGTTGCGACAGGTCGGGCTCGCAATACGACAAGACCCTGGAGACAGAGCATCACACAGTCAAAGTCAATGCATTCAGGATACTACATGGAATCTTATTTGAGCCTAATATTGATGCAGTGCTAGACTTTGTATAATTTACGCAGTTAGAATATCCTTCAGTACTGCGCAAATGGCATCTCCTACTTGTTGAGTCCCTGCCTCGCCTCCCATATCTCTCGACCTGATCCCCAAGCCTCCATTGTTCTTGGAATCAAAGACGCGTTGGACGGCCTGCTCGATTGCCGAAGCCTCTTCGACGAGTAGACAAGAATATCTCAGGAGCATCGCTAGGCTGAGAATTTGCGCAACGGGATTCACCAAACCCTTTCCGGCAATGTCGGGAGCGCTTCCATGTACCGGCTCGTAGATGCCATTGCATCGCCCTTCGCTTGGGATCCCAGAGATGCTGGCGCTTGGCAGGGTGCCTAAGCTGCCGACAATTCCGCCCGAAATATCTGAGAGAATGTCTCCAAAAGTGTTATCGGTGTGGATGACGCCATTGAACCCGCGGGGATTCTTGACCATGAGCATGGCCATGCTGTCGGCGAGTTGATGTCGAAGCTCAATGTCAGGGAACTCGTCATCAAAGATCTGTTGTGTAACTCGCCGCCAGAGCCGACCACTGGCAAGGACATTGGCCTTGTCAGCGCTCCACACAACAGCTGGTCCACCACCGCCCTTGCTATCGCCATCTCTCCCGAGGATGCGTGCGACACTGGCACTAACACGGGCGCATCGTTGGACCTCGGACGGGGTGTACACCCAGAGATCAGATGCCTCGCCAGGGGTCTCTACCTTTTTGCCAAAGTAGGCACCGCCGCAGTTCTCTCTGACGACGATGAACTTGGTTCCTTTGACGATATCTGGCTTGAGGGGAGACGCATCGATTAATGACGGGACGAGAATCTCGCAAGGGCGAAGGTTCGCAAAAGCGTTGAGTCGTTTTCGAAGGAGGAGGAGTCCCGTCTCCGGTCCCGGTGAGGAGTTTGCCCATTCTGGGCCGCCAACGCTGCCGAAAAGGACGGCATCGCTGTTTGCGGCCTTTTCCAACACTTCTTCAGTGATGGGAACGCCGTGCTTGTCGATGCTGCTCCCACCGGCGAGGTCAAAAGTTCTCTCAAACTTGAGCGTAGGTCGAAGCTCTTCCACAACATCCATCACCTTCAACGCTTCGCCCATGACCTCGGGGCCAACATGGTCGCCTGGGAGGACAAGAATTCGAAACTTTGTGGTAGTCATCGTATATCCTTTGTTGCACACCCGGAGTAGCTGAACCGGTATGCCTTGGAGAGCTCTGGATAGTTTCGAGGGTTATGACGGCCGGCTCAATTGAGACTGTTGCCGATCGGAGGGCGCCAGGTACGCCGCCCTCGGACTCCCCACGATGACCCTTGTCCATACGGTCAGCTGTGTGTAAATGGCTTCCCGCAATGGAGTACGCCCATTTCATGTTGCCCGCTTCCCCCGCCGGAGCGTGCCACTTATGCCGCCGGACAGGATGACCATGGAAATTGCCCCGCAGATGGCGCCCCTAGTTCAGCATGAAGAGCTAGGGACTCTGGGAATGAAATACAGATGTCACTCGAGCAAATTGATAGTGTGAATAGAGTATCATCGTTTAATTACTACACTCTGAGTTCACCCAGTCGATTCCACCATCGTCTCATCTTTACAAACCAACGCCATGGCTTCAGGACGTCTCGACGGTAAGGTGGCCATTATCACCGGCGCCGCCTCAGGATTCGGCAAAGGCATCGCCATCAAATTCGTCAAGGAGGGCTGCAAGGTCCTCATTGCAGACCTCTCAGAAGATGCCGGTCAGGCAGCTGCGCAAGAGCTTAGTTGCAGCTTCAAGAGAGGGGATGTCACCAAGAAGGCAGACTGGGAAGGCCTACTGAGCGAGGCCCTTCGTTTGTTCGGACACCTGGACATTGTGGTCAACAATGCCGGCGCGACATACGCCAACAAGCCGACCGAGGATGTGACGGAGAGCGAGTTCGACATAGTCATGAACGTCAATGTCAAGTCCATCTTCATGTCGACGGCGGTTCTCCTGCCATATTTCCTCAAGGAGGACCGTCCCGGATCCTTCATTCAGGTGGCATCGACCGCGGCGATCCGACCGCGGCCGAGGCTGACTTGGTACAACGCATCCAAGGCCGCCGTGGTCAATGCGACAAAGACTCTGGCTGTCGAGTATGGGCCCAAACAAATTCGCTTCAACGCAGTCTCCCCCGTCGTTGGGAGCACCGGCATGTGAGTATCTCCTGCGACAGGCCTCCTTCGCCATGACTCGTTAGCTAACATGGTGGTGTCAGGACGCACTTGTTCTTGGGCAAAGCCGACACGCCTGAGAATCGCGAGGCATTTGTAGCTACCGTCCCTCTTGGCCGACCGTCCACACCGGCGGATGTTGCGAACACCTGCTGCTATCTCGCAAGTGATGAGGCAGCTTTCATTACAGGGACCAATATTGAGGTTGACGGCGGGCGGTGCGTGTAAGGACAGGACACATGATTGATGACTTTTCAACGTGTGCAGCAGAACCAAAATGGTGGCATCTAAAAGAAGCTCTGATACTTCCACATTAAAATTATTCTGAATATTAATTTTGCTTTCTTTTGTCACGACTCGTGGATTCATTGTTGAATGCGAGTTTGCGCCTGGGTGCCCGCACCAGTGACACCAGTGACACCAGTGACCATCACCAGCAATAGCGCTAATGCACCCCGTGTTTGAGCCCCCCCGCACTTCCTCTGGGTTGCTTCGGCTTGCTCATTCCCCATCCGAGGCCGATTTAGGAGCCAAAATTGTCATCCGTCATCATTCATCAACCTCCTCACGACTACATTCACATCTCTTCCCGGTTCCTCACGGCCAAGACGCAGCCAATTTGAGCTACCACCACAATCACACACTACTGGATCCATCCCCAGGGCAGAATGTTAAGCCCGCCTCACAATCCTGACGCGGTACACAGCGAAACTCAGCCGCGGTAGTCAATTGGAGATAAGACTGACAAGACATGCAGCATCCCACTCGCACGACTCTGTCATGCAACCAATGCGATCGAACCTTTTCTCGTCCCAGTCACCTCAATCGCCATCGCCTGACCCATCTCCCTCCATCTCGACGCAACACGATTCCGTGTCTCTACTGTGACCAGACCTTTTCCAGAAAAGACGTGCTCCTCCGGCATCTGCGCGCCGCCCACGACGTCGACCTCCCCACCAACAGCTCCCAGCAGAAGTCCTGCTATCGATGCGTGCGCAGGAAGCTTAAGTGCGATCGCGCTCTGCCATGCCGCTCCTGCGCTGTAGCGACTGTGACCGAACCCTGCTCATACCCGCCGACCGACCAGGCGTTTGGTGCTGGATCCCAGCTCCTTGACCAGAGTTACGCCGCGTCCACCACGATGCAGTCTGCTAGTGATTCAGGGTCCAGGCAAAACGACCAGTCCGATTTCGCCACGGCATCGCCCGAAACATTTTCCAGCCTCAGCCAACCCTTGGATCCTCTTCTTCTTAATGCCGATCAGTTTAGCCCAGTCTTTTCTGGAGGGCCGGCTCTTGCTGGGGAAACCGCCATGTTTGGCCCGTCGATGAACACTAGTGTTCAGTTTGACTTCAGGTGTAGTGGGTTTGACTGGCTAGACTTTGACGCACCCGACGTCGAGCTTGCTATTAACTGTGTTGTCGGCGATGTTGCCATCCCTGCACCCACATCGGTCTTGCCTGGATCACATCCCAGCGTCTCCATGCATATCATCCCAACAGTTCAAGCGAAATCGCCAGTCCTTCCCTGGCCATTCGAGCAAGGGCAAGAAACCGCTTCAGCCAGGTGTCCCCTGCCTCCATTGCGTGAGGTGCTACAAAACTCTTTGCGGTCGAGCTCGGGGACCAAGACGGCGGCGCTGGAAGGTCTCGTTCAGATCTTATCTGAGCAAAAGCTGCCCAAGCCTGAAGATGTGACCGAGCCTAATATGGCAATGGGAATTGACTTGCTCAAGCGACTCCTTGACGTCTATTTCTCAGCCTTTCAAATGATCCAACCAATATTTCATACTCCAACATGGAGTATGGGAGATTGCCCAACTATGCTCCTAGCTCCCATGGCCTGTATTGGAGCCGTCCTGTCAAGCGAGCCCAATTCTGCTGAGCTCTCAGCCTCTATCAGTGACTTTTGCGCTCCGATCATTACTTGGCTGGTGCGTTGTGTTCCTGATGCGCAACTCTCCCCAAGCGCTAACATGTTGACAGGGCGTATCCGACAGCGCAAATTATTCCGATATCTCATACCTGGCGTCTCTATGTCTCCATCAAATCTACTCCCTCGGATCTGGAAACCGCCAGTTATACCAAAATGCCGATAGAACCCGTGGCGTATTGATTGGAAGCTTACGAGGACTTGGACTATTGAAGTCGCGTCCAAGCGTGCAGGAAGATGGAGACATGAACAACTCCATGGCCGCAAATGGGATCAGCTTAGATGCAGAGTGGGTCACCTGGGCAGCTCGAGAAAGGGAAATTCGCATTGCATGGGCATCTTTCGAGTACGACTGCAGCCTATGCACCCTCACCAGTCGTCGAGGTGCTGTCGATCTTAGCGAGCTGCCATCGAAACTGCCGTGCATGGACTCACTATGGGAAGCTCCTTCAGCAGGTGCCTGGGTTGCTCTCAAGTCCAGAATGCCATCAAATGCACTTGGAGCATCGGTATCAGGTGTGATAGGAGCCGCCATAGCTGGAACGCCGATTCCTGGGCATCTTTCTGCGTGGGGGAAGCGATTGTGCAGCCAAGTCATTGGGCGCCTTCTTTGGGATTTGAAGCAGCTAGAACTTGTTTCAACCACTGAATATTTTGGCCTTTCTTCTCTGTCAACAGGCCAAAAGCAGTCAAAGGCGTCACTTCTGCAGGCTTTAGATTGCCTGCTCGAGACCATGAATCACCCCACCTCGACTGGGGATCTCGTGAGCTACAAGTAGGTTCAATGAATCCTATGGATACCAGCTACTAACCGAAATCAGCATCTCGAGTCTGCTCTGTCACTACTCCCATTTGTACACGGCAGATGATATAATGGATATGATTCTCTACATTGTGCGAAGCGTCGCATCACGAGGCTCCACTCAAGACAATGGTGTGGATCTGGCACGCCGCCGTCTCATTTCAGCGTTGGGAAACGATCCTCGAAGAGCCCGGACGCTCGCATGGCACGCTGGTCAGATTGTGGCCGTGGCAAACGAATATTTGGTGTCAGCACCCTGTGAGATCATGCGTCTATTCATGAGTTACATTTTCATCATTGCGTTTGCTCAGTACTACCCACGCCCACAACAACCTGGTCGAGGGGCCCAAGTTCGATTAGATCTTCCAAACCACCACGCAGACCAAAAGCGAGCCATCGAAGACTGGATTCAAACCGGAGGACCAGCTAGGATTGGCTCCGCTGAGGACATACTCGCCCATGGGTCGACGAAAATAATCATCCAGGACGCCCAGGTCATGCTCCAGCGGCTGAAATCTTGGGGGCTTGCCGAGAAGTTTGCCAAGATTCTGCAATGCTTTGAGAATAACGGTGATTGATTACTCTTGAATATTAAAATTGAGTGAGTACAATTCATGGTACAATATGCCTATATCCCGAATCACCGTGCCTTCCACTAAACACTCAGAAGATTGCCAGACAGTTCGGTGGACTGCTAACACCTCCTGGCATATTAAGAGGAGAGCTGGACACGAAGAACTCCCATCGGCCCAGCTCTTGGCATTTGCGACTCAACTCCTCGAGATCAAACAACTCGCCGATTGGAAGACCCCACCCAGCAATAAGATACTCGTGCATGAACAAGCCCTGGACCTCGCTTCCGTCGGCTCCCAGGTATGACTTCTGAGGAGGGTAGACCTCGAATGACACAGCATCGCCAGCCACTGCGGCGAACCCTTCATCCCAGATCCACCTCAGCATTTCTTCTGTTCCCTCGACGCCGGCGTGCTGGGGGTTTGAACTCTGCGCGTATGCAAGTTTATCAGCAGGGCCCATCTGATTGTCCCACTCCTTGGTCAAGCCAATTCGGACGAAGAGTATGTCTCCTCGCTGGAAGTGGACGCCTTGCTCCTGTGCAATCTGTTTCAAGACGCGGAGCGGAACGGCATGATCTGACAAGGCGCTGTAGTCGATGGAGTTTCTCTGGGCATATGCCACATAATCCAACAACACACCGCGTCCACAAATGCCTTCCTTGGCCCAATGTTGAATACCGATCCGGTTATTGGACCGATCTGATATTTCCATCGCCGTTGTTCCGCCATAAAATAATCTTTGGGAAGGGTTTTCGGGCGTGGGAAATGGCGCAGAGAAGTGACGGAGTCCGTCCCATTGAGATGACTGCTGTGGATTGAAGATGTACACGTCGTCGAAGCCGGCGCCACCAAGGAGAGATGTGATGTGGTGTTGCGTCGGGGCACGGTTGAAGTTGGCAATATCGAGTTTCGTGAGATCCCAATTAAGGGAAATGCGTTGACCGGTTCTGATGCATGATGCGGCAGCTTCGGCAACGACCTCTGGAGTGAGAAGCACGAGCTTTCCGAGGCCCTCTTCCCTTGATCCTGGTTTGGCATGCCATACTCGGCGTTTGTCTGGAAGACTGTCGAATTTGATACTGTGAATTGATTCCGGAGTTGAATCGACCGGTATTGCTGGAATAGATCCCATCTTTGATCAAGAATAAATGTGGTGGTCAAATAACTTCAATGTGAGTGACTGTTTCTGAGGAGGGACGGGCGATGGGCGAGAGGAGAGTGAAAGTACCGCTTTTGACGTATGCCCCCAAAGTAATTCAAGCTACTCCACACAACGAAGAAATCGACTAAGATAAGACCCTCCGAAAGAGCGAAAGAGCGGGGGAATCTTGGCGAGGATATTCCCCACACGGAGGGTGCCATCCGCTATTGCTTCAGCCCGGTCACTCGACAATGGACGGAACCGGGGATGTGGAACTGTCAAATGACCTAAGCGAGATCATGGAGTGTGTAAGGTGCAGAATGCATGTGAGTTTGCTCCAGTGGTGCGTTCCGAACCGTCAAGACAGGTGCTTGGAACGCGTTGTTGATGAGCTTAGTCTTTACAATAGTCCGAGTTGCAATGGTTACAAGATACTAAGATTGGAACACTAGCTTCCAGAGAATTTGAATTATAGTGATTGCGTACGCGGTAGACCATACGCTCTAACTATAGCTGAGACTGAAGAAATTTGACGAGATAGGGGCGCCCATTGTAGTTCAGTGTGTTCTATCCAGCTATTACCATCAGCTCTTATCTGTGGATAATTTCTCCTCCACTGTCTCCGAAAAAGGTCGATCATCTTTGGCAATCATTGAAACATCTTGATTCTTCAAGAAATCGTCGAGCTCCTTGCGCTGCGCGTCCGTCACGTCGTTGACATGAACCGCAACATCGTCGCCAAACTGAGCAGAAATCTCTTCAAGCGACAGCTGCGCAGTTTCAGGGAAGAAGAAATAGACGATTGGGATGAAGAAGATGCACCACACGATGATAACCAGGTAGTACTTCCAGCCGACTTGCTCCATGCCGATTGGCGCGGTTTGGAGGAGGATGATGGTCGAGGCAAACTGGCCGAACATGGAGAATCCCATGCCGATAGGTCTGATTTCTGTGGGGAAGATCTCGGACACGTAGAGATACATGGTCGTGTCGCAGAATGTACTGATATTCGTTAGTGTTTCGTGCTGAATACGTTGCAAGGAATATTCAACTTACCCTTGGAATGCAAGATACAGGAAGACAAAGAACACTCCTGCTGCGTTGCCAGCTCGATTGGTCGTGCCGCCATATTCTGCGATGCACCCAACCAGTCCAGATGTTGTGACGAGGCAGCCGAAGAGTCCGACCATAAACATCCATCGTCGCGAGTTGATCTTGTCATGGAGCCAGGCGCCGAGAGGGTTGTAGATGACGCCGGCAGTGGTCAACCATAAAGCAGAGAGGAGCAGAGGCATGGAACCAGTCTGGCCGAGGTTGGTATAAAGGAGGACGGAATAGTTGTTCTGAGTTGAGCAATTAGTATTTTCCAACGTTTAGGTATCTGACTTGACTTACAATGACGAGTGGCCCAGCGAACTCGGCACCCCACTGGGTGAGGAACCCAATAATCATCCTCTTTCGGTAACTCTTCTTCTTCAATACCGCCGTCCATGGCGTACAGCCAATGGCCTTGAGTTTTTTCAGTGTCTAGAGCAATCTGCATCTTGACCTGGTAAAGTTCTTCCTTGGCGACCAGATCATCGGGGTCTTCGGATGACCTTCGAAGGGCTTGAATAACTTTCCACGCTTGTTCGACTTGGCCTTGCTGCAGAAGCCAACGGGGAGATCGTGGAATCCAGATGCTTGTGATGAGAAGTACAAGTGGTGGCAGGCACTGTACGCAGAGCGGGAAACGCCACGCGAAGGAAGGATTCTTGTCAGTGGCAAAGTAGCAAGCGAACCCAAGCCATCCAGAGAGCATGTATCCAAAGACGAGGAAGATTGCGTGATGGCCAACCAGCCAGCCTCGTTTGTTGGGAGGTGCCATCTCTGAGAGATACATGGGACATGCTGTGACAAGGATTCCGATGCCAACTCCTGAAATGACTCTTCCGACTTGAAACATTCTACCTGTTCGTTAGTAGAGTCACAAAGCAGTGATGTGGGAAGACTTACGCTAGATTTGCGGCGCCACCTTGAAGCGCGCCGCCGAGAATTGCGCAAGCCGCACCGATCTGGATGGACATCTTCCGGCCCAGAGCAGTGGCTGCCCACATGACGAAGAGACTTCCCACGGCTCCACCAGAGCTGTACAGACCGTTTGCCGTAGCAATGGCCTGGGCCGTTATGTTGCCATAGCCCTCTTCACCCTGTTGAGGGAGGTTGAAGAAGGCGTACCATCCGGGCTGACCAATGGTACTGCCGATGATGGCAGAGCAATATCCATATGTCTGAGGTGGAAATCATATTAGAGCCCTGTTATCACATGCTAGAAGGGGATGGCATACAAAGGAGCCGAAAGCAACCGCGATGGTGACGAGCCTATTGTATGGACTTGTCCGCGCGCGACGACCTTGAATCTTTGGTTTTGGTGACATGTTGAAACCTGACGTATCAAGAAGTTGACACATCAATTGACGAGAAGAGATCAGCCGTGATGGCCGACTGGCATGGTAAATAAAACCACGTCGTCAACACTAGCAAAATCTATACCAGCCACAATCATACCGTTCCCCACGGGGCCCCGCGCCCTTGGCCAACCTTCAAGACGCTTGGAGCATAGCTGAGGTTCGACTGGACAGGGTCATACAAGCTAATTTGCCCAAGGCCTCACGAGTCAGCGATAGCTCCGGAGCGTGCCACCAGATGCGTGCCACTGGATCCCCGCATCTTGACCTCCGAGACGGGCATCTCCACCTCCGGCGGTGGCACGGCCAGGGCGGAATCATCTTTACCACTTCTCTGGACTAAATGACCAAGGCTAGCGTCGTTTGTGACGGGCCTCTCCATCGCTTCGTTGTGCGGAAAGACGAATTAATACAGCTCATGAGCTGTGTCCACGAGGCCGATTCCTTGCCGTCAAGCCAGCTTAAGCAGCCGCTAATACACCATGTCAGCCAGCCACACCGGAACCCTTCCATTCAGCTTGGCCGACAAGAGCCTCGCCCAGTTCGACTGCCAGGTGCACGGGAAATCCGTTCTCGCCAAGTCGGGCAAGCGGTTTGACGTTGTCGACCCAGGCTCGGCCAAAGTATGGGCCTCCTGTCCCGACAGCAGCGATGCCGACGTTGACGCCGCCGTGCAATCCTGCCACGAGGCCTTCAAGGAATATTCCAAATGGACTCCCAGACAACGTGCCCAGTGCCTCCTGAAGTGGCACCAGCTCATAGTCGAGAACCGAGATGATCTCGCCAAGATCCTCGTTTTTGAGACCGGAAAGCCTCTGGCCGAAGCATACGGAGAAATCGACTATGCCACAACCTTCACGTGGTGGTTTGTCGGGGAGGCTGAGAGAGTCCAGGGTACAACCATCACGTCTGCCACGCCTGGCCGGCGATCCTTCACCATCAAGCAGCCCATTGGCGTCGTTGCTGCTCTGGTCCCTTGGAACTTCCCAATCGCCCTCGTATTGAGAAAAGCCAGCGCGGCCCTGGCTGCTGGATGCACCATGGTTGTAAAGCCATCTCCAGAAACTCCCGTCTCTACCTTGTCACTTGCTTGTCTGGCTATACGTGCTGGGTTTCCCCCTGGTGCGCTGAATATCCTGACGACAAGTCTCGAGAACACGCCGTCAGTGGCAGAGGCTTTATGTGTACACCCTTTGGTCAAGAAGGTCACCTTTACAGGAAGCACTCGCGTGGGGAAGCTCATCACCGGGCTGTGTGCAAGGAACCTGAAGAAAGCTACCCTGGAGCTGGGTGGAAATTGCCCCTTTATTGTATTCGACGACGCCAATCTTGACCAGGCTATGGGACAGCTCATGAACCTCAAATGGAGACACGCTGGCCAGGCTTGTGTTTCATCGAACAGGCTGTATGTCCAACGTGGTGTTTACGACAAATTCATCGCGGACCTGATCACGAAAACTTCTGCCCTAAAGGTTGGTCATGGTATGGAAGAAGGGACCACCCTGGGTCCTGTCACAACACCCCGAGGGCTGGATAAAGCAGAGGAACTGGTTAGCGACGCACTTTCTAAAGGCGCAAAGATTGTTCTCGGAACAGGCAAAAGGCTACACACATCCTCCGATGCTGGAGATGGGGCTGCGGGATACTTCATGGCTCCAACTATTCTCTCCAACGTTTCCGACGACATGCTCATGTCCCACGAAGAGATCTTCGCCCCTGTTTTGGGTGTATCAGTCTTTGACACGGAAGATGAAGTGGTTGAGAGAGCCAACAACACAGCTATGGGCCTGACAAGTTATGCGTTTACAAAGAATGCAGACCGCTTGTGGAGGCTATTTGAGAAGCTAGAGGCTGGTATGATTGGACTGGTAAGTTGTATAATGTGTATTTGGTATTTAAATTTTATGCTAACTCTCTACTTAGAATACAGGTAATAATTCATCAGCTGAGGCTCCGTTTGGAGGCATTAAGGAAAGTGGATGTGGTAAAGAGAGTGGCAAAGATGTCGCTATTGAGGAGTTTATGGTCACCAAGACTGGAACACTGACCGTGGAGGATCATGTATAAGGCATAAAGTAATGGGATTCCATGTAATCTTAAGATTTCCTTCCATATACGAATCCCGACATGATGCACCGCAGCTTTATGGGGACCTTCTTGGGCGTTGAGTAAAGCCAAAGATCGCTGAGCGGTATGGACAATATGTTCACAAGACCGCTCACAGTGACTGCAGCGCGCAATTCGATACCGAGCTTGACAAGGCCATGGAGGTGGTCGTGGTTTCCGCCGAGGACGTCAATGGCGATGATGGCCAAAATGCGCCTCCTTCGCTGTGTAAAGAACCCAATGTCATCGCCGAAGTTCTAGTCGGATTGGTTCATGCTGTTCTTGGATCGTTCACCCCTGATGATGAGCGATTGTTGTCAAAATGCAACTGATGAATAAACTACAATGAAGAGATTTATTAGTTTGATCAGAGTAAGGACAGACTTACAAAGTAAATATGATATTTGTCCTAAACCTACTCATTCAGCATCTTACATTAACGTGATTCTTTTAGCAGTGACATGCCGGGTTTCCAAAACTCAGATTCTTGGCAACATATAAATAATACATTTCGAAAAGCTGTAGCTGGATTAACTAGGCTGAGCATCTAAATTACTGCTGGACAGTTTCTCGCATCACCCTAAGATGGCAGATAGTCCTTGTTGGAATTACGCCAATTTTCGTAAATGCGCAGCCTACCGTCGGCCCATATCTGAGGCTCCACGTGCCCCCAGCCACCTTTAAAGTCAGCGTCAGCGTTGAGATAAAAATCCACTTTTTGTTCACCTCTCCGCCCGAGACACATCATGTCTTCGCCTATCGAAAGCCGCATTACACTGCGTTTTGACGGCATCCCTGCGAGGAAGATTTCGGGTCCTTATCAACGGGATCGGAAAAGCCTCATAAGCCCTTACCATACTATCTGCGCGAGGCCCACTGTCAGTACACACCGGTTGGAGAGAGGTCAACAAGAGTTCTTTTTCTTCTCGAAGCTGAGTTCTTTCATGATAGCCTCTAGGGCGCTCTGTTAGACGTGCAGCTCTCGGAGAACCTACACGATGATTTGGCATATACGGCCTTATCATATGTTTGGGGCACCGAACGAAACACCCGCACTATTTCTATTGGCAACGAGACTCTGTATATTGGTGCAAATCTTGACTCGGCCCTACGCCATCTACAAAGACACGACCGACCGTTACTTACGTGGATCGATGCGATATGTCCGATGTCCAAGAACGGAATTCCCAAGTCTATCAGATGCGCCAAATCTATGAGTGTGCACAAAACACCATTATCTACCTAGGGGACCAAACTGGGGAAAGCATTGGTGTTTCGGCCTGGAACTATCTGGAGCGAAATAGGAAACATCCGAGCCCCGGGCTATCATCGAGACTGTTCTACCACCCGATTCCGACTCAGTGTCCGCCACCGCAAACAGTAGACACTTACTTGATGAGATTGAGAGTTTCTGTACATGGCTGCCAAGTGGCCCGCTTGCGGTTCACGGCCGGGTGATTAGAAAAGTAAGCAGTATCATGTCACCCACCTCGCTCCTAGGGAAGAATGAAGCAGATTTCGACAATCTCGGAAATGGCTGGGAGGAGAATGAGACCTACCAGAAACAACCACTCGAAGCTCAGATTCTAACACTGTGGGCACACTTCCTCGATGCCACCGCCAAAAAGGAGGCAGATAATTGCCTAAACACGGTCGGAAGCCGCACAATAGCATCCGGATTTGATCTTCGCAAACGCGCCTACAATATTACGCGGGTGCTCGCCAAGTCACCTGGAACTCAATACCCTGGCATGCAGGCGCCCATTTCGTTCTTGGATTACATCGATACGAAAACGTGCCCCCCTGCGAAGGGTTCTATCGAGTCCCACCTCGTTGCTAGGGCGCGCAAGTCGGCGGCGTGGTCCGATGAACATGAGCCTTCCCCAGGAATCATGAAAGATCGGAGCTCCATCATTGACCAACGACTGATTGGCGTCTACAGCACCTTGCCCGAGGATTTGGAACCTTCCGATGGTGTCGACAGGCAGCGACCAGAGAAGGCTAGTTCGCAACTCGTTCTACTGCCTCCCACAGCCCACTTCGGTGACTTGGTCGTGTATTTCCCTGGCTCCAAGGTTCCCTTCCTAGTCCGCCCGATCAAGACGTGCGGAATCATGGAGAGCCAGGTCGAGAGTGAGCTGACTCCCGGCGAGCTGCCTCTCATCGACTGCACGATACATGGAGTGCATGATGATTGGTGAGTGTTGGATCAATTGCTGCGCCGAGACTGCAAGTGAACCAAAAAAGTTATCGTTTGTATTCGGCATCGTCTAGCAAGATAGGAGTGCAAAATCCTCGTCGAGGAGGTGTAATGATCACGTTAAGTTCTATTTTGAAACATTGGGGTCTGCACCCTACGGTTGACTGAATCTCGATCTGGGTCTGCGCCCCTCCGCACCGAACCGGATACACCCGGCTAAACGAATTTGCCAGCGTGGTAACCTCTCTCGCGATGCAAAAGCCAAACACTGATGTTCGCAGGAGAATTCATCCCCACCACGTCTTTCAGCTACAGTGTATCGTCGATTCCCTTACAGTATCTCGAGGTTGGTCTTTCAGCTTGTTCAAAGGTCATGCGCTAGATGCACCTCCGCAAGGATTTCGCCCAAGGCGTGACGTCGACCTCTTCCTCGACCGCGAGACTAAGAACTTCGGGAAGGGGTTTTTTTCAAGGTGTGTTGGTGTTGGGTCAGGTATTGGAGAAAGATGCACAGATTCACGGTGACCCTAATCGACAAACTCCATTTCGATGTTTTGGAGGAGATGCGGGATGACTTCCGCGACTGGCTCGGTGAAACCAAGTACATGTACGGGTTGACCAACATACCTCCGTCCCGATTTACAAACTCCAATTCGAATGGACTTTGGGAATTCTGTCCATTTCTGTGTGGCGTGGGTCTCATGGAAGCCCTCGAACTTGCCTTTCACACCAGCATCGGCATATGGGATCGGATCCCAGAGCCGTTACTGTGCATGCACTTGCACAACATGCTGGTCCAAAAGGGTTATATTGAGAAACCCGTTGGCCTATATGCCAGCTTGCAGCAGTTCTTTGCCGCAGACTTCTTCGCGGATGGGGCGGTCCCGACTTCGGGCTTCGCTGAGGCTGTCGCAGCACGACTTGACGAAGTATTCAATCCAGGAGCCAAGCGACGAAATGCGCGAGCCAGACAGGCAGCTAGGCAAGCTCACAGTATCCACGACCTATTTGCAACCAATCTAAACCGTTTTTATTTTTTATTTTTACAACGAAGACCAATCTAGTGCTCTACCGACAGGCGTACTGGAATCCTGAACGCATTCCAGACAGCGAGCTTCAGCCAAATTCGTTCCTCAGCATGATTCGCATCTCCCAGACAAGACAATCAATGGACCCAGTAACAGGTAAAATGCGACTCGACGATACAGATCTGGTCAGAAGAGCAAGGATGGAAGGGACAAGTGAAGAGAAATTGCTGGAGTTGGCTTCATTTTTGACGCATCACACCGAGGCCAACATGCAAATGCCGCCAGCAGGTTCCATACCATCTCTACCCGACGGATATTCCGACTTTCCGCCAGATGAATTTGCACACAGATTCCCCAGTAGTATGGCTAATGAGAATATGGGATCCAAGGCGGCCAAGCTCTCGAACCGAGAATTGCTCCTGTTCCTGAAGAATGATATATACGGCGACGTGTGTGGCCACGTCCCCTTATCTAGCTTGAACTACGCATGGGTTGCGGTCAGCATGCTCATGTTCTTCATGGGCTTCGAAGACGAGTTGCGCAAGAGGCAAAATCCGGTCTGGGTCAGAGCGTATGAAACAGATCCGACGTGGGCTTCAAACAAGCGGGTAGGTTTGACCTTTCTAGCAATGGCCGAGGAAGATGATGAGTGTCTCCGGGTCATGGCTGAAGGGCTCCAGAACCCGAGAGTTGAGTTCATGGATCATATCTACTGGGACACGCTTGATCCGTTTGCCGGGGAGAAAAAGACCAGCAAGAGGGCACGTACGGCTGAGAGTGTGCCAGAGCCGGAATGTACGGTGATGTGAGGCAGTCACTGATTGAAGTTGCACTCGCGACGAAGTAAAGCACACGTCCATTTTACTAAAAGCAAGATCGCATTCCAATTTCCAAGATAAATCGCACGCTACAGTTTGCAAAGCCCGTCACCACAAGAGCCCTCGCCTATCCATCCAGATACAGATATTTGCCCTGTATCATAGCCAACCTGCACTTTCTGTCCCTCTTTCCCTGACCTCGTCTCAATAGGAATTGGACGGTCACTATTTTGGAGCAAAGTTCCAATCCCCAAGCTCCATGCTACTTCCAACCCAGAAAAGATTGCTCGATTGGCTCCTTTTCCTCGAATTTTCCGAACTCAATGTCATTCGTGGCTCGGAGAACGGTTTGAATATGCCCAGTTGTAAGCCTCGTACCCTCTCCTTCCACTAAGAGCAGGGAGATCTTGACAATGTTCTTGATCTGTCGACCGTTGAGGGGCAGCATTGAAAGCCCCGTGAATTGATCTTCTGTCAGAGAGCTTTCCGCGGCCGAAGATTTCACGAACTGCTTCCATATTTGCTTCCTCGCCGCAGCGTCGAGATCCGGATAGTGGAGGGTTAGGTGAACCCTGCTCTGGAAGGCCGGATCGATTGCCTCGGGACGGTTGGACGTCAAGAAGAGGATCCCAGGGTAGTATTCCACCATTCTATTTTCATTTAGCGAGTGCCTTTGGTTTATATTCAATAAAAACCTACCGCAGAAACACAGATACAATTTCATTGTGAGTCAAGCTGTTGGTGGATCGTTTTTCAAGAAAGACATCACACTCGTCCAGAAGCAAGACGGCCTCCCATCTTCGAGTGAAATCAAGTGCCGACTGGAGACGGTTCTCCACAGTGGCCGCTTTATTCCCCAGTTCACTCGCACTTAGCACATACAATGGCCGTCGGACTTTGTCAGCTATTGCTTCAGCAGTGAGTGTCTTGCCAGTGCCTGGGTTTCCAACCAAGAGCATCGTCAGCCCCAGGCCTTTTCCTTCGATGAAGTCATCGAATTTCCGGATGCTGGTGGTTTGGCGATCCACAAATGTAAGAACAAGGTCTCTGTAGCCTGCTGGCAGCACCAGATTCGGAAATGCTGAATCATTCCACGCTATCTCTTGAATAGGATCGACGTCGAATGTTGCCATGGTCTTGGCCTTTAGCGAGAAGCCTCGGACACGTGAGTTACACAATAGCAGCTGCTCATCGGTCAAATTTTCTAGAGAACATGAGTTAAGCCTTGCTTCAGGGTCATGTAGCATGGATTCTTACCTTGCTGCGGCTCGAGGCCATATCCATCCAGATTCCGCCTAGGAAACCCTACCCTGGCAGGTTGGCTCTGGGCATTTTCCACAGAGAATGGTCCTCGGGACGATGGGAGGAGGCGGAGGATAGAAACGAGGTGGATGGGGGAAATTTGGAGGGTGGATGCCCATAGGGACGGTACATCCTGGAGGGGGCGGAGGCGGAGGGACAAGACAGTGTAAGTCGTCCTCAACCCTTAGTTCCAACGTAAATGCATCGAGCGGAACGAGATATTGCGGCTCTTGCGGTTTCATGTAGAAGAATGAGAAGGCATCAACAATCATGCGACCGTCAACCTGTATTTTTAATGAGTCAGCGGGTTTTAAATAGCAGGGCCGTGGGTTAACATACATTGCGTTCAATCTTGTCCGGACCTTCATGGTATGTGATCATGCCAGAGTAAGCCTTGTAGTGAAACCCACTAAGGCTGCAGAACTTTTTGCCTCTGGTCATGGCAGCTTTTTCGACCTCTTCCTTGTAAGGGTGGAACTTGGCCGGGTATGTGGGCAAGTCGGCAATTGCCTTGGTTCCAGAAAATGCGTTGATTATTAGGCTTGTGGAAGCGTACCCAAACTTGGAACCATCCCAATCGATGAACTTGACGCGGACGGCGAGATGTGGAACGACTGGCTCAGTGACGTATTGGCAGCTCTCAACAAGGAAGAAGCGGTCGTGTCCTTCGTAAGAAGAATACACGCGAACTCCAGGCTCAAATATGGCCCACAGGTGCTGGTAGGTAATGACGAGGTTGTTCTTCAAGTCTTCTATCTCGTCCATCGTTTCCCGTAACTCCAATTCGATGATGTTATAGAGAGAGTTGGGCGAAAGGAGCTGCATCATGGCCCTTCTTCTTGTATCGATCAAGGGTCTCTGCGAACAGCTTCCATCGATAGTAGAAAGGACGGAATGGCGCACGGAACACCAATTTGCTGAGGCCGGTTGTTATGCCGTTGTAGCCGTCGAAAACCTCGGCGAGCAAATCCTTGATGACTTGGCTCTGGACAACAACTGAATGGAGCATCAAGGGGTTGCCATCGCCATGATTCTTTGCCATCCGGACGATGAGTGCCTTTTTCTTGTTCTCATTAGCTTGCTCAATCGAGCTCTTGAGATCACCAGGGTATTGCTCGACCCAGTCCTTGCAGCACGGGCACTTTGCGCGTCCTTCATACAACGTTTGCACGTTACATTCAGACCCACTCTCCACCACTTCCATAAGCTGCTTAATGGCAGTTGAGTCAATTCCGGCGCTGCCTTCTAATTTGAAGGCCTCCAAAGTTTCGGAAAGCAAACGAGGGGTCTTGGCGTTCAAATCAATGCAATCCAAAGCTTGTTCATCATCGCTCGCCCCAAACTCGGAACAGTTGCTGGAAAGGCTGTAGATGTCGGTCATGTTGGCGGTTTGTGTTGCGAAGCGTTTGGGGAAGCACGGATGATGAGGGAGCTGCTACTGTTATTTAAGAGGGAAATAGATGAGGGGGCAATGGACGTGGGAATAATGTATACAAGTGCCCTTTGCTCGGGTAGTACTGTAGGCAGCAATCACCGGTCGCCTTGGGCATCCAGAGCCTGCATTAGATTGCGCGGTTCGCCCGGAGAGCTTCCCAATCACAAGAAGGGAACGTACTTGAGACGTGTCTACCGTATCTAGCCGCTACTCTATCGTGTAATGCGACTACTAGAAACATGGGCTTTCACGTGTATTGTATGGTGGGAGACACAAGCCAAAATGTAACACTGCTGACAACCAAATTAGGCAGACCTCAAGGCAACCAGGCTACGTTTACCTAGTCTTACATGCAGCCATGCAGCTTGGTCATGTTGCTCGTGCCCCCTCTAACTTGACCGGTCTCTTAGTGGTACGATACATATGACCCCTCACCACTATCATTACGTGTCATGCTGAGGTGGTATTTGAGGTTGGTAACGAGGCTGTCTCTGACGGCAGTGGTGCTATCAGTACTTTGAAAGTCTCTGGGAGGTGATGTTGCGCTCACCGAGGGCGAAGCTTACATATCAACACCCTAATGTACTAAGATACTAGCACATCCCCACGGTAACACTTCATAATGACATGAGCCAAGACTTTCGAGGCTCGGCATTCACCGGCAGAGGTGGCTGTCACCCACGGCAAGCACTGTCCCCGTATTATTATTATTTTCCCCACGGTTGAGCTTCAAGCACTTCAAGCCATAAATAGAGATATTGACCGCTAGAATTCATATCAAATACTTTCATTGTCACATTATTCTACCCTAGAGATACCTCCTCGAATATCTTCATCTCTACCCGATGGTCGAAGTAGTCGCCACACTAGCCTGCTGCGTAGTGGTGTTGGCCACGGCTTGTTCCGCCAAAATGGGATGCAATGCTAATGGCGGCGTGCTGCTATCCTGAGCAAGTACTATTTGAGGTTCGGGGGGTGCTGGCGGCTGTTGGAACGTGTTATCCACCACAAACTGAGTTTGGCTGGCAATGGTGGCACCATTCATGTTATCATTCCCCACGATGGTTTCGTTGATCACAGTGGTTTGCTGAATGGTCTGATCAACACTATTCGGAGTGCCCTGAGCACTCCCAAGCAACACATTCGTATAGTCCCCAACATTACTAGTATTCTCGAGGGCAGTGGTGTTCACAGTAACTCTCTGTTCCGTTGCTGGGACTTCTGCTATCTCAGGCTGTTGGATTGGTTGAAGTGTGGGTGACAGCACTTGTGAAGCCCCGGGAGTTTGCCCACCCTGTGCCAGTGGCATCGTATTCGGTTCTTGCTGCCCAGCTTGTGCAAGATGTGCTTGTTGGTCCATTGGCGACACGGTATCGAAAGCGATGGGCTGCTGGTTTGGTGTTGGTTCGTAAATGGGCGGTTGCAGAATTGGCTGTTGTTGCTGGGTCCCATCAGTTTCTGCGGGCTGCTGCTCGAAAGATGGCTGTTGGAATACTGGCTGCTGTTCATATGCGGATTGACCGTAAACAGGCTGTTGCTGGGCTATATCAGCTCCAAGTTGCTGCTGCTGTTCGAATGCCTGCTGTTGTGCGAAGGCCTGTTGCTGTGCGAAAGCCTGCTGTTGTTCGAAAGCCTGCTGTTGTGCGAATGCCTGCTGCTGCTCAAATGCTTGCTGCTGTGCGTATGCTTGTTGCTGTTCGAGTGTCGACTGCTGGTCGTAAACAGGCAGCTCGTAACCTGGTTGTTGGAAAGCCTGTTGCTGGAAAAGCTGCTGTTGATCATATGCAGGCTGCGTGTCAACTTGATACCCTGCCAGTTCCTGGCCTCCATTATCTGCAACGTCGTTACCACCGCCATTATCCCCAGCATCAACATTCGAACCAACACCGCCAGCCAACTTACTCGCTTGGATGGCCACCGCACTTGCTTTCGCCACATTCTGCGGCTTCCCTAATTTACCCATCTTCTTGCTCGCTAGTCTAACACCTTGGCCTGTGAGTCTAGCCGCAGCTTTTGTCGCGGACACAATTCCCGCCGCCGACATATCTGCCGCGTTAGCTAGTGTGTTCATCGAACTTGGTTGATCCCCTGGCCGATCCCACGAGGATAATCCCAGGGTCTCCTGAACATAGAAGGGCACCAAATCCGGAGTCTTCAGCTGTTTCCATCCACTCGGCAGGGGGTATTCCGGCCTCGTCCATGCACTAGTGCGCGTCCTGGTGTTGAAGAAGTACGTGCGTCCATCTGGGGTTTTGCGCTCTTCCCAACCAGGTGGCATCATAGCTTGTCCCAGCACAGCCACTGGCCGCGGTTTGATGTGCGTTTTGAGCCCCGTATCGTTGTGTGTATATACCACGTTCTCCCCGAGACATTCTTACGGATAGTCCAGAGTTGCGTCGGGACGGATGTGTTAGGAGGGTGCACACGTCGATCAGAGTCGGTCACGTAATATGACTTGTCGTGCAGGTGGGATATGCCTCCTGCGGCAGATGTAATACACCTAGCACAGAAAACAGTTCTGATGTTGGCGGTACTGCAGACAAGACAGGTGTAGATAGACATGTGGGTCGGTATGCCTGTTGATGAACTGTCAGTATGGTGTTCCCCTCAGTATGTAGATCAATACTTTACCTTTTTTGCATTGACTGCAAACCTGCAAATTGGAGCTATCCAGCACCAAGCTGCTCCGTCTCACATCGCCGCCAGGCTGCGAAATAGGACTTGACACCGTGTTAGGCGGAGTGGTTATTGTGCCAGACGCTGGAACGCCGACACTACTACTGATACTCGCGTGTCTACTAGATGCCGATGCAGCCAGCTGAGGGTTGCCACCATAGCTCATTACCTGTTGTAGCTGTGGTGTAGGGCTGGGTGATGGCGCTTGCTGGATATGGGCTGGGACCCCCTGTTGGACGGGCTTCTGATGGATTGGCAAAGTTGAGGCTCTCATGAGTGCCGGGGGGTGTTGTTGTTGCTGCTGTTGCTGCTGCATCTGTTTCTGTATCTGTTGCTGCTGTTGTTGATATTGCAGTTGTTGTTGGTGATGTTGCTGCCGTTGCAGTTCATGTTGCTGCTGCTGCTGCTGCTGCTGCTGCTGCTGATGTTGTTGTTGTTGCTGATGAAAATGTTGCTGCTGTTGAGTGTATTGGGACTGCTGCTGAGCATTTTGAGGGTGAGGCTGGGTATAGACTAGGGCCGGGCCTGGCGCCTGGGTGAGAGGTTGCTGCTGGCCATGTTGGGCCTGCTGGGTCTGCTGAAGTTGAGGCTGTTGATTGTATTGGGCATATTGTTGGACATGGTGGTTCTGCTGGATATGCTGATGCTGGACAAGTTGCGGGTTTGAGACAGGATAGCCTGGCTGCTGCGGTTGAGGTTGCAACGACGGAGGCGGAAGCGGAGGCAGAGGCGAGCCGATCACAGACACAGGACGGGAACGAGGCGTCTGGGTTTCCAGGCGGATATCCGACAGCCTTGCCGCCCACGGCTTTGCGCAGTACAGACGGCGTGCGTGTCGCGAAAGCAGGTTGTTGCAGCGGTGGCTGCGTCTGCGTCTGCGGTGGCGGCAGTGGGCTCGCCATGGCTTCAGCTAACGCAAGGTACGCGAGTGGAGGTTCAATTAGAGACAATCCTCGTAGTGTTCTAGAGAAAAAGTGGCTTGACGTGGCTGCTCGGGCGAGTTATTAGCCAACTTCTCTCCTCACATTCTTGGCTCTCTTTCTAGTTTCTGGTGAGCGGCAGCCCGGAGGAGCAGATAAGTACCATCGTTATGCGCTGTCCCGCTGAAACGTCGAGTCCCAATTCAGGCTATATCTCCACCGCGGAATCAATACCGCGGAGTAGTAACCAATGGCGTGTCGCACCGTCGGCATGCTCGGAGGCATCCTGGTCATCAGCTGAGGCAGATTCCGAGCCTGAGCAGTATCATTTGACACGACACAGACCCCGCAATGTACGAGGCTTTCTCGAGACCTACTGCGTAGTAAGTGTAAAAAGTCCAGGATCTCTCTACGGCTCTATGTTAAATAGGGCCTGGACATATATATCGCGTCTATCAAGTCGGATGTGTGCTTGAAGGCAACTCTTTCGCGGCGTGGTCGTGCGGGAGGGAAATGTCGCTTTAATCGGCCAGCAACTAAGCCTAATGCGAGGCACACCCTCAGCCTTCACTCCAATCCATGGCGGTGTGCGACTCTGTCTGCTCTTCAATGTCGTAGCGAGAATCTTTTGGATGGAGAGAATCAAAGTGTCCATCACCGGACAAAATAGTCAATCACGGCAACCCGACGACAACAAAGCTCGCCATTGCTGTCTCGCCTATCAGCAGTTGCCCCTCGGATACCTACTTCGATCCAGCCATGAGCCTCGCGATAGCCCTGTTATCTCTTATCTCTTGTTATTGTCACTGCGATAATGCCAATGCTAGGTAAATACAAATCTCTACTACCACCTGGCGTATATATCAGCTTGGTCCGGCAAGAGCAAATTCGTAAGCTCCCTAAAAATAATGGTTTGCAGCAGCTACACTATTTCTATGCTGTACGACGTGATATTCTCTGGCTCTGATGACTTGATACCCTTGTTAGCTACTGGCGAGTTGATTGGCTAGGGCTTTTCTGAGCGGATCGAGTCTTCGGCAAGTCTGCAAAGGACATGCTGACGGCGGAATTTCCGGTATCGGGATCCCACATTGTTCACCGAAGCTCGTAGAAATTAAACTTTCCTCCTGTCACTAACTTGGCATTACTATTTGGTTGCGTCTTTAGCATCGGCACCCTTGCGAAATGGCGCCCACTATAAGTCGCCCGCCAACGTCGAGGCTGGAAATACCCATGTGTCTGAAGGGGGTGATAACGCTCGGCTGGCCGACCATGAGGTAGGACCAAAACCTCATATTTTCTACCCTTCGCAATAGCACCACTCAACTCCAATACATAGAACTAATGAATGATCTCCCATAAATCAGGTCACATGGGATGGTCCCGATGATCCCGAAAACCCCTACAATTGGCCATCACATCGGAAAATCACCGTCGCGGTCGTCTGCTCTGCCAGTCAGCTTGTCACGACCATGTCCGCCAGTATGATCGCTCCAGCTTTAGATCAGATTTTGAAAGACCTCGGCATGAGCACCTCTACCGGCCAATTTGCCTTCTCGGTGTTTTTTCCTGGGTCTCGGTTTTGCCCCGTTTCTCGTCGCAGCCCTCGCGGAGACATATGGCCGTAAGCCAATGTGGCTAGCAGGAAATGTGTGGTATATTCTCTGGAACTCGCTGTGCCCTGTCGGCTTCTCTCCGGCGGTTATGATCCTCGGAAGATTCATGTCTGCATCTGGCGCAAGCGTGGGTGTAACGGTAAGTCCCCAAAGCGACAAGGTTCTGCGACTTGACTAACTCTCATAGTTGACTGGCCCGGTCATGGCAGACATGTATCATGCTAAAGATAGGGGTAAGTCTTTGGCCATTGCGGGCTTGCTCCCCTACCTAGGACCAGCATTGGGTCCTATTGTCGGTGGTCTGGCGGCTCAGCACTTGTGGTGGCCTTGGCTCTTCTGGATCCTCTCCATATTCAATGCTGTTTGCCTCATGTTAGGCTTCTTTGTCATCCACGAGTCATACGCCCCAGTTCTCCTTCGACGAAAAAGCCAAGAAACTTACGGCTGCGCCAAATTCATCCGGAGTTTCCACCAGAATCAGGGTGAGAGTCTTCTTCAACGACGTGTTCGTCCGGCTCCGTCCCGCCATTTCTCGACCTATCAATATTTTTATACACCGCCCAATTTATTCAGCTCATTGCCATCGCTATGGCCATCGAGTTTGGCATCTACACCTTGGTGCTCTCAACTTTTGCTTCTCTTTGGATTACGCGATACGACCAATCTGAAACGGCTGCCAGTCTTCATTACATTGCCATAGCCCTTGGTGCGTTTGCTTGCGCCCAAGTTGGCGGGCGGCTAATGGACTTCATGTGGCGCCGGACGACTGCGGCCCAGCCAGATCAGGAGCCAACTCCAGAATATCGCCTTCCATACATCGTTACCGGTTTTATATCCCTGCGGTTGCCGGATTATTTTGGTACGCTTGGTCGGCGCAAAGTGGCTCTCATTGGGCAGTGGTGGATGTCGGCATCTTTTGCTTCATTTGTGGAGCGTTTATGTTCGCCCAAGGAATGACGGCATATCTGGTAGACGAGTTCACCAGTACACGGGCCGCCAGCGCCAGTGCGGCGACTCGGCTTTGGACATACATCCTCGGATTTATCTTTCCCATTTTTGCACCACAACTGTATAAAAAACTTGGGTATGGTTGGGGAAATAGTCTATTGGCTTTCCTATTCGTTGCACTTGGAGCTCCAATCGTCTTGATCATTTGGCTCTTGGGGTGGTAGGATAAGAGCCGTTGGGAGAACAGCAGAGGATGAGAAGGAACGGTTCTAATAATAGACCGATAGAAGAGTGGGCTAAAAGTTCCCAAGATACAGATACTCTAGAAATCAATGACGTTCTTCCCTCGACGTCGTCTCCGAGTACATGCCTATTATACCCCAATCGTATGGGAAATCTCGGCGCCGTCTAATTACTGAGCCATCGTAATCAAAATGAAACGAATCTCAATGGATAAAATCGACCGCCCCTGGGGAAGCCCGTGAAAAAAGTAGTTTCGGGTCCTATAACTATTCAGTGGTATCATTGGCTTCCATGTGATGATATTGCTAGTCATGGCTAGTGGCTCATTGTCATGAGGTGCCTACAGCACCCTGACCCTGACGGTGAGTAAGGGGGCATGCAGCAGGCCACACTTATACGCTGGTTGAGCTATGAAGTGACAGGAAGGTTATAGCAAGCCCTGGAAGAACAAAAGCAGCAGGAGTCGTAGCAAGTTTCAGGTAGGAGAAAAAGAGAGAATTTTCGAATTTTTGCGCAGACTGGTGCCACGTATTCATCCATCAGTTACTGGTCACATGATCCAGGCGTCGGCCAATTTGAAGAGTCTGGGAATCAAGGCACAACAATAGTTGGAAAAGAAGATTCATCGTTGTCTTCGAATAATTGGTGACGAATACCAAACAATGCAAATTGAGAGTATGGCGGTGGCGACAGAATGGGTATGGCAGACTCCTATTCGAGGACATGCCAGGTCCACTAGAAGCTATTTCCCGATCGATCATAGGCTCAAGGCGAAGAAACCCTCCAGGTTGCTCACGCTGCGAAGCGAGATTCGAGGTACAGTGGGGTGACAAAAGTTCCGCGTGATTTCCAAAATCACACCTTAAAACGCCATTTTGCTACTTAAACACTCCGCAATAGATAGCTATTCCTATTTTCCTAGAGAAATAAGAAATTTATCTTAAATAGTTAATTACTAAAGGTTTATAATTTCTATTTTTAGTTTTTAAGAATATAATGCTATAGTATTTTAATCTTAAAGCTGAAAAATATTCTGAGTTTTAGTTATAGAGCACTATAGGGGACCTTATAGCGGATTCAGACTTAAAACATCCTATCTTCTAATTTTAAGAAATTCTAGCTAATTGAATAAAATTGCAATAATTCTAGATCAAATATATATATTCTGTAAATCCTAGTTTTAGTTTATAAGAGCACTATAGGGGACCTTATAGCGGATTGACTTAAAAACATTATCTTCTAATTTTAAGAAATTCTAGCTAATTGAATAAAAATTGCAATATTCTAGATCAAATATATATATAATCAATAGTAAATACCTATTGTCTTTTATCTTTCTGAATATTTTAAGTATTATCTATACTATTTTCTATGCTTGTGAAATAGGTGTGTTTTGGTGTAAAAAGGGCGATCGCGCGAAACTTTTGTCACCTGACTGTAAATGCGAACCATCACATTTTTAACGACAATTTTCCTTCCAGGCACCTTCCTCACTGTAAGTTTTACAGAATGTGCTACGCATCTTCGAAGTAACAATTTTGACATAGGAAGTCTTCACCACGACTTTATTGACCGGAATCCTGAAGGAGGCTGGGCGTTGGTCACGCTGCTAATCATAGGCACCTTGTACTACTCGGCTGTATTCTGTCCACCACGAAAAAGGGCCATTTAGATGCGAAGAGTAGGCCTCTCATAAATCCGAAAAGGAAAAGGGAGACATAGAATCTTTCAAATGGCATCTTAGCTCAACACTCTCTCGCTCCAAGGAATCAGACGGTGAATCACCACTGACTAACCGGCTGGAATCGAGCTGAGGCCATCGCGTGGAGAAACATTTTAACATATACGATGCAAGTTTTCAATAGCGAACCTCAAGATCTGACACTTTGATGATCGCCCCTTTTGTGGATGTCGGTTCAGCCACTGTTCGTCCAAGCCACGTCACCCACCCTTGTCACATCGGAGTGCGTGCCCAAAGGCGATCTCTACGCGAGCTCGCAGACGCGTTTCTGGATATTTGGGACTTTAGACGGTGCTCATCGTGAAGTTACAAGCTGTTGCAGTCCGTCTGCCTCGCCTCCCCTATTCATTTCTACTAGCGCAATCTCGTACTGGTCAATTTGACGCGTTGCTCGACGTCTCATCGTTTCGCACCGCCTCTGGCCGGCCCGAGATCTTTACCGGGGGCCTTGATTGGATCTCACAGCCTCAAGAAATAAAGCGATGATTGGTAACATTTCGAAGGGATGTTGTTGTGGGCTTGCCTCGAGTGTATTGCTGTATCGAGTCATTGTTTCGATTGAGCAGAAATAGTACGACAATGAACCGGCTCTGAATGGTACGCGACGCCTGGCTTTCATCTATCTCGCCCTCGGGTGTCCACTTTAGTTATTTTGAAACTCGCCTATTCCCAAACTTGCGAGGAGGGCCCTTCTCATTCTCCCATAAATTTTTCCGTAATATGGGGAAGCATCGAAGCCCCCACAATAGCACCACACCGCCGCGATTCTGTACCCTGAAGTATCCACTCCAAGATGTTTCATATGTAATGCTCGCTCTACCTAAAACATCGTTCTCGGGTGAGCGGCAGCATAGATTCTAGCTATAAAGACGTCAAGTACAAGCTCGTTTGGGTTAGTGGACCTTACCTTCTCTCATCAGCCTCACTAGTCTAAAGCCAGCACTCACCACCACTTTCGTTCTTAGCAAGCATTCAACCCCAAAAGCTATTCTTGTGAACCTTTTGAAGATGTTCCGCCTCTCCACTTTCGTTTCCCTTCTGGCCATCGCTGCCTCTGTCAGCGCGACGCTTGACCCGGCCACCAGCAACACCGAGGGCAAATACCCCGCCAGCCCCAACTGCTCTGGTTCGTAATTTCGCCCTTTGCCATGTAATGACCATGTATGGTGCATTTTTGCTGACCGCCGCATCATCGAAACAGCTACCAAGGTCTCCAATGCTATCCAGGCAGCCGAGTGCGCGTATAACACTCGCGTCTCGGGCACCCAGACCTTCGCCGTCTTTGTGACGGACCACCAGTACGACGGCAACAATGGCGCACCCTACGGCACCTGCTCTGCGTACACTTGCACTGCGCCTACTGACGAAGAGCTCACCTGCGATGATGACTACTGGACTTTCTTCTGGAAGTAAGTAATGACAGCCCCGTTGTTGAGTCCATAGCGAGAGAGAACAGGACAAAGGCGAAGATTTCAAAATGTCCAAGTACAGAGCTAACGACTTGCAGCGACAATGGCGAGTCCTCAGGTGTCGGTACCACTTGCATCAAGGATCCCACTAACGGTGTTTGCGGATGCGAGAACTCGGATGGCACGTTCATCAGTGGCAGCAGCTCATGCGTTTGAATACGCAAGGCTGACGCATTTATGAGGTCCTTCTGGGAGGGGCTAGGGAGTCAGAAAAGAGTGTTACGAAGATAAAATCTTAGATGATTGATACAACTGCAGAATAGCCAGTTAATGAAGATATTTTTCTCCTTCTTCATTTGCAATGAGGCCATCGGAGTGTCTTTAATTTGAGACCAATAAGTTCTGCGATGAAAGTACCCTCTTTCTCTAACTAAATTGTAGAATAAGGTGTGATATTCTAGAATGCGAATTTTGAGCGTGACTTATGCCGCAACTCTTGTTCGCCCGCTAGGATGTTCACGGGGGCTGCCATCGCTCCACTCAAGCAGCCGCTCGTGTGGATATGAATCATAGCTTCAATGAAATGCAATTTCATTGGATGAATATTGATTTCTATTGGATTTACACGATTTTACTTCCCTCAAATGCAGTGACGATTCCAGTAACGCATCTCTCATTGAACCTAAGCCGTTGGTTGATGGCGTGGTGTCACTGGCGTACTGTAATGAACCCTGCTCCGGATCGGCGGCAATTTGGGTCCGGAGTGTGGAAACGCTGGACACAGCGGAACCAATAACTCTACCTTCTCCTCATGCACCCATTTCCGGAGCACCTCAGCATGAATCCGACGACGGAGCTTCGGAGGATTCCGCGTGCTCGCCCAAATCCTCCGCTATGATTGCCAGCGACTACCAGTGGCCAACCCTCTCCATCCGCGATGAGATGGCCGAGTTCTGGGACGGCTGGCCCGAGGTTATTGCCCGTACCAGAACTCGAGGCTTCATCAGAGCTGCCCCGGATCTCCTGCTAGCTGCCCTTGCGACTGTCGGCATGTTTCTCTTCCTTGTATTCGTAAAATTCTATGGCATCGCCCGTTTTGTCTGGCTACGCATTGTCCCATGGGGCCCGTACCATCGAGCCCGCCGAGAGCGCAAGCGACGTGACGACGGCTTCCGAACCATGTTCCTCAAACCCGCCGCCAAACGACTATCGCGCCATCCTCTCACGCGGCCGCCCTCGCGCACCGCTGCTTCCGACCCCTCCAAAAATAAGCGAGATCTTTTCTTTAGTCTTCCCGCCGAGATTCGCCATTCCATTCAGCTGTGGGCCTTCGGCGAGCGCACAGTTCACATGGACTTGCGCTTTGAACGGCCTTTGAATCTAGTTGACGAGAAGCCGTATCATTCGTGGGCAATCCATGCAAAAATACACTCCAAAACTCTCTCCGTCAACTCTCACCTAGACACTTCCAAGGATATGAGATGGAGATGGTTCAGCTGCGTGTGCCATCGATACCCGCCCGAGGGTACGCATTTGCCACTGGGCAGAAGACGCAACTATCCTTGGGGACATTTTCGGGAGCCAGACATCGACCACTGTCTTCTGGGTTCTGGGTTGTGCAAGGAATGGCCTGGTGAGTGGCCGGTGAAGTGTCAGATTGGCATTATGGGGTGGCTGTTATCTTGTCGAAACGCGTGAGTACCTGGTGTCTCATTATCTCATCCATAAAGAGTGACGGGAATCTCCTAAATATACTATAAGAACGGAGACTAATTAAACTCAATATCAGCTACGTGGAAGGCACGCATATTTTGTACAGCACCAACACTATTCACATCGCGTCTCCTGCTCTCCTCCGCAGTCTCCAGGACGTCATTCCCGAGCAGAGAGTTTCAGAAATGACATCCCTTGAACTTGTGTGGAAGCCAAAGCAATTACCGCTTAGTCTGGGTTTCACCAGCCAACGCAAGCCCGGTTCACAATCCGAACTTACTTCGACAGGACCCGTTTTCCCGGCCCTCGTCTACCTCCGCATCACATTTAAGAGACTGGTCTATGGCGATATGGATGATGCCACTGGGCTCATCTGGCCTTATGAGAGAAGGACTCTTCTCGCGGAAAAAATACATAACCACCTCCTCCCCACTATCGACCGTCTTCTTGACAGGATCGTGCCACCTACCACAGAAGTCACAATATCATGCTCTAAATGGGACTGGTATGAGGCGATTGACCTCACACTCATTGAAAAGCAAGGTATAGAAAAAACGAAACCGGGGAGGGCAGATATCGAGGGATTGAGATGCTGGAGGGAGGTACCCAGAAAAAGGGTAGATCGAGATGCAACAGAAGCGACGCCGACCACCTCTGATGAGGCCCAGGAAGGAGGGTCTGCAGCGAAGAGTCTTCGAGAAGGCTACTGGATTCACATGCCTATCGAAGATGTGCATCTCGATCAAGGAAGTAAGTTATTATCATTTACCATTTCAGAGAATATCTTGACTGACTGAATATCAAGTGGAATATGACTGGCACCGGCATGAGTTGTACAACCTTGGGGAAAAGCGATATCGATATTGTTAAATAATAGCAAGGAGTGGGAGCCCTGGTACATTTTATACTCCAAATAAAGGCGAAAAGAAAATGCCAGCAATATTGAGATTTAGACATACAGGTAGGCATCACATTAAACCATTTGTCCAGACTGGAAGCAAGATGAGCGCTGACCTGGCTTGGATTTTTGCTCAGTGCAGTATCACGTGACAACCGCACGCGCCCATTGCTTCCCCGCGTGACGTCTGTAGCGATTAGCCTGAGTTCTGCTTAGGCTCATCAATAACCGGCATCCTAACTTGTTCATCATGGCAACTGTAGAGACCGAAGCGGGTGAGTGGAACTCTCTCGAACTAAAAGCACCACAGGGTTCGCCTGGATCCGATACTAATATTGCCTGGGTAGAAATACGGAACGAGGTCGAAGAGATAATCGAAGTCCTCGAAGCTGGAAAGGAAGCGAGCACAAGCGCAGGTAAGTCATTTCCAGCCACCCGTTACCAATTCACCGGTAATTGCCCCTCACACACGGACTAATATTTGCTGTGGCAGAGCGCGAAGAGCTGCTTCAACGACTTGTTTACCGCACGAAGTCTGCCACCGACAATGTCCTGCACCCGCTTTTCACTAAGCGCGGAGTATGTGCCCTCGGGCGCTGGGCCTTTGAGAACGGCGCGTCCCTTGAGTGGCGTACTGCCTTGAGATGCCTCACCAATGTGTTACTCCGGTCGGTGCCCACGAGGCAGGTGTTTGTGGACGAGGGCTACCTAAAACAGACAATTGGCCTGATGAAGGTACTGTCACCTCCGCGTTGCGCTGTCCAGAGTCGATGCAGTGGCTAAATCAGTAGTAGAATGGCGACCCCGACGATGAATTACTCACTACCAGCATTTTGCTTCACTGCTCAACGGGTACCAGCCTGGATCTTAGTTCCAATTTTGAGCAAGATGACCTCGCGGGCATTATCAATACAGTAGGTTCTCTCCTTGGCGTTTGTCGGTTTCGGGTGCGCGCACTGATACTTTGTAGAACGTATCACGTCATGTCAGAGCGACAACCCCGTCATCCAGTGGTCTTTCAGCATCCGGGACTGCGACACTCGCACTGCTGTCTACCCTGTCGCTACATTACGAGACACAAGCCTATCGATTTCTTGAATCTCTAACCCCAATCCTAGAAATCCTCAATAACGCCCCCATGCTTTCGCCGCCCCTACAGCCGCCTGTTTCATCGCTAGTCGCCTGTCTTGCCTCTATCCCTATTCAGGCGAGTCAATCATTTCCAGAGGAGGCCGTGGATAAGTTAGCAGACATACTAGAATCGGGCATTCTGGCTTATGGCACGGGGGGAGGGACGGAGCTTATGTCGCTGTTCATTGCTCTACTTCGCTTGGCGCAATCTGAATCGGTTGCAGCTCAATCACGGCTACGTGTACGCCTTCTGCCATCTGACCAAGACCGGGCAAAGCCACTTGGCCAGGGCGACTCTCTACCACACAAACTCATCCATCTTGGGACCGCATCGACGGCGGCTGAGGTGCGCGGCATTTCTATGGTCGTGCTATTTGAGCTGTCCAACAAAGATGAGTCCGAATTTGTGCACAACGTGGACTCCAGCAATGCAGCCGAGTTCCTCGCTTCCAGAGGCCCCAGCTCTCGGAGGGAGATATGAGCGAGGAAAAGAAGACTGAAGATGATTCCGGAGCAAATCCGACCTCTAGTCAGAGAGAAAACTTGGAGGTCCGGCCCGTGGCACCAGAGACGACCGATGGGGAGAAGGGGGTCAAAGTGGCGAGATTATTTGTCTGGTTTGAGAGGTTTGTTCCTCTTCCAATTTGC
Source organism: Ilyonectria mors-panacis (assembly GCA_002991585.1). Taxonomy (NCBI): domain Eukaryota; kingdom Fungi; phylum Ascomycota; class Sordariomycetes; order Hypocreales; family Nectriaceae; genus Ilyonectria; species Ilyonectria mors-panacis. Next base: position 604,864 of record PPHJ01000087.1, on the reverse strand, counting down.
ATGTATCTTCTCCATGCTAATGTTTGATGCAGGCTTAAGGCACCCAAATCGTTCAATGTTGAGAACCAATATCTCAGTGTGAACTCCAGCCTTCGAAGGAGTAACGAGGCTGGCAGTGAGTGAGTGCATAGCAGACGTTAGTAGCTAGTACTAGAAATATCACCACCCAAGCTCCTACATTTTCAAGTATGATTCCCGCCGTGTCCAATGAAGGAGACCACTCAATTGCAGCCTTGTGGTCACTGCCGTCCATCTCGTGTTATGGGGTTGCGCCAAGCCCCTTACTTGACAATTGTAGAACCACAATCCACATCGGCAAAAATATGGATACCCATAGCAGGCTCGCATCGATTGTGGCATATATATACCTCACCTTTCAAAAACAATTCAGGAGAGGGGAAATCATAAGAATAGTGAAGGAAAAAAGAGAAATAATTAGAAGAGGGGATAAAAAGATAAGTGAGGGACACCGGATTTGAACCGGTAGCCTTTAGGAAATTCCAAGCTGGAATCTAACTGCAGAGTTTATTAGACTGGAATATTCTGTTTATCATGTAAAGAATTTGACTTACCGCGCTACCGTTGCGCCAGCCCCCCAGTTGACATAAATGCTCTAGTGCACAATTAAGAATGAGTGAGCGGAGATTGAGGGGGAAAGGCCAAAGCTTAAAAGAATTCTTCCAATATGGAATCTAACGTTAGAACGGAATTTCTACTGTTTGCCGAATTGAACCTACCGCCGTTTTACCAGAGCCCCCCCCCATTTGTGACATTTCGACTAGCTGTACTTTGTATTTCTTTATAATCTGGTGCTGGGCCCCATCCAGTCGAACCCAGTTCATCTGTCTGCAGTGCTGAATCGTCAATCGGCGCAGGTTGCGATTTTCTCAACACCACTCAATACTTGCGTCATGTTTGTCGAGTCGCTCAGAACCACTAAAAACTCTAAAGGAAATGAGATGCTCGCTGTTGGCTTTATTAAGAGCGATATCGAAACGACTGTCATGGCATTTCTTTACGAGACAATGAGCGGGGAGAATTCTTCTGGGATGTGTAAGCACGTCTGCAGAGCAGATTGACGTCCGCAAACTCGACAGGCAAGAAAACTTCGATTGGGCGTTAGTGGGAGGCTTCCTGCGCGATTTAGTGCTTGGATACAAGCATTGGGATATGACTGACGTCTTTCAACAAGTCAAGCCGAGAGAGTTCGGCGTGTTTGAACTAAGTAACTCAGTCGCCGATGTCAACGGAGCTCGGAGAGCAGTGGTCCTCAACGAACGACAATGCTACCTGGAGGTCCAGATCTCGCCCCAAGTTGTATTCATTTGCATCCCACCCAGCGTCGAACTCGTCTTGGTCTTGGTCTATACGATTAATGCTCCACCATGCCTGCCACCGAACGTAGCTCAGGAATACTTTGCGCCGGGAGACAGTGGAGATTAGGCGATCATCATTGATGAATTCGGACGTAACAGGGTAAGTGTCCTGTAATCGAAAATTCGGAGTATCAGTGGGTTGGAGAAAGGTAACGAGGTTAAGAACAAAAGCCAGTACCTTTCATTTTTAATTAAGATCTCAGGCTCGCCTCTATCTTGGCTATTTCATCCACTCTCCTCAACTACAGTTTATTGCCGCATTCCCTTCTCCTGGAGCTGCTTGGTCAACTTCTCCTCCTCCTCAAGTAAGTGGTTATCCTGCCCAACTGGGCCTACAGTAGGATACAATGCCTCCAAAGGCACTTCACGAACATTGACAGAGGAGTTATCCTTAGTTCCAACCAGCAGTGTCTCAATAATGTTGCCATCGCCATATTGCGGCTCGCTTAGGACACGCATCATAACCGAGGCGCATTGCTCAGGCGTTAGGGTAAGGTCATCAGGGTGCACTCTATCGCGACAGTATTCGGGGTGAAAAATTGGTGTCTAGAAGCAAGAAGGTATACCATATTAGCAAGTGATCCAACGCAGGAGATTAGACGCTAAGCGACTCGGGACTCGCGATACAACAGAGGACTGAAACTGTGAACAAACGAAACCAGGGAGGATAAACGTACATAAACAGCGCCAGGGCAAACAGCTGCATTCCTAATACCCAGTCGCTTTCGCAGCTGGCCTAGAGATCGAACAAAGCTCACAATGGCTGCTTTGCTGGAAAAGTAGAGGGGCGTGTGTAGGGAATGGACATAGCCTCCAAGACTGGCGATCCAGAGCAAGTTGCCCTCGACGTTCCGATTTTCCAGCCAGTAATCGATGGCAATCTGAGCGAGTCGGATAGGCCCCATGGTGTTTACTGCGTATGTATGATAAACACCCGGTGAGGCGTCTACCTTGTCCCCAGCTAGGGGAGAGATGCCAGGCGCGTTCCAGAACGTGCTAGAGGGGGGCTCGTAGACACCAGCACCGTTGACCACAATATCAATGCGGCCAAATTTTTCGAGAGTCTTCTTCCACAGAGCAGCAATTTGTCCCCAGTCACTCATATCCGTTTTGTGAAAATCGACCGAAGGGGTGGTGACGTCGTTGGTGGCGTACTTGGCCACGAGTGCCTCGGCTTCAGGTCGAAGCTTCACATCTGCGATCATGACTGAGCAGCCTCCCTCAAGAAGCTGCTGCGTAAATGCCAGGGAGATGCCTAGATCTCAGTCAGCTTTCAATTCATGACCCCTTACATATCTATCGTATGCGGGGATTATGCATGATCTATCCAGAGGGAAAATTTACCGGATCCAGCACCAGTGACAATGGCATATTTGCCCTTGATATCGTAAGTGGACATAGCGTTGGGTTGAGTACAAGGTGCGACTTCGAGCTGTAGGGGAGTGTATGTGGTTGTGAATAGAGGCGGGATTGAATGACGGATACCATGACTCTAATAAGTCTCTCAAACAGCGGTACAGCCCCACAGACTGACTCTTTCTTCTCGAGTACCCACGTAATTTGACCATGCTTTGAACACCGTTAAGGACAGCATGGATATTATGCGGCGTACCTTTTTGGGAGATATCAATAGCCTACACTAAGCACTAATGCGACTTGACGAGAACTACTAGAGCCGAATGCTACTCAAGTGTCGATCCTTGTTTCACTGCCGAACCATTTCCCCTACGATTTATATGACTACACGACTTGGCGTTGGTTGCCAGGTATATTGTCAAGGATTTAATCAGGCCATAGTGAAGCCGGACTTGTTCCCCGGTTCACTAGCAGGGTCCCCTACAAGTACTTGGCGCGGCAGGTGGTTGCCGGCTTGACGACAGTTACTTGTTGGTTGCTAATACTGCTAGCGTCTGATCAAGTATTTCTTAGTCCGTATAGTGGTACGCAATATGTCCCCATTTGTTTCGCGTCCAATCCTCCAAAGCGACAGGTCGAGGGATCGCCCTTCGAACATGGTATGGGTGAGGATCCTTCCACGCTGGAAGCAACAACGAAATTCCTCTTTTCTCACCAAGTCACCTGGTTTTGATCCCACGATAATCTTCGCCCAATGGGGAATACACTAGAGATGATTTTCCTTCCTTGCTGTTACGTTGTTCGTAGCATCTTCCCCTGGATTTACGAGCCAGGGAGTTTGCCAACAATAAGAGACACTTGATAATCACAGCTCCTCGCCGTTATGCCTAATGCTTCCCATGGCTTTAGATCCCGAATGAAAACAAAAACTCCTCGAATATCTCAAATTCCTCGCCGGTCTCGACTTCTTGGCTCATCATGGCGGACTCTACGGAATGGAAAAGGGTAAAGCCTGACGGTCTGGCGGCAGCGATTCTCGGCGTAACTATCATCGTTTCTGTACTCTGCATCGCTGTTGTCGGGCTTCGTGTCAGCGCGAGAGTATCATCGGGAGTTTTTGGGCTTGAAGACTGGCTCATGTGCGTTGGATTTGTGAGTATCAGAGCCAACAGCGCACCATGCGAGAAGCAAGACTGACGAAGCCAGACACTTAACATGGTCCATAATGGGGTTGTTATCTGGGGAACCTTTACAGGTATTGGCACCTACGACTCGAAGATGAATACCGCTACGATGATGGAAGGAGCCAAGGTTTGTGCACTCTGCAGATTTAGTGATTCTTGTGTAGCTGATCCTCTCCTCCAGTCCATCGTGTTCTGGCAACTATTTTACGTCAGCGGATCCGTATTCATCAAAGCTAGCATCTGCGCGACATTGGCACGAATTGCTACGAAGCGCCGATATATATACACTCTCTGGGGGCTCGTCGCTGTGTCGGTCATAACAACGGCGGTTGCCATTTCTGCGGTCTTGATCCGCTGTAAACCGGTAGCAGCATCATGGAATCCTACTCTAGGAACTTGTATCGATCAATCGATTATCATCGCCTTGACGTATGCGGTCTCGGCAGTTAACATCGTGACGGACTGGTCTGTCGCAATCATCCCGGTGTTCATCCTCTGGAATCTCCAGATGCGGAAAACGCTCAAGAAGATGGTCGCCCTGGTCCTAGGCCTTGGCGTGCTGTAGGTTTCTTGTGTCACAAAGATCATATTAGTGCTGCCTCGCTAATCCAGTATTTCAGGGCCTCGATTGCGACCATCATCCGAATGCCTTACACTTCCGTCTATTCAAACACCACCAACCTACTACGTGTGTCTGGCCTTCTTCGAACTATAATGCTTTAGCTAACATTGTGTCTCCCCTGCAGACGACATCGGAAACATCATCCTGTGGACTGTGGTTGAATGTGACCTAGGGATTATTGCAGGCTGCATGCCAATGCTCCGATCATACATCCGAAAGTTCGCCAAGGACGAGAGCTCCTATCAAGGGGGCTCAGGCGACTTGAATCTAGTGACAATTGGGAAGGTTAAGGGTAGACACCACCCAATCCCTGATGCTGAATTTTTAGCAACCGCCGTTGGCGGAGATGACCGTGAGAGCGCCAAGGATGACGAAAGTACAAAGCAAATGATTAGGGTTACAAAGAGGGTCGATCAGGTTTCAACCAAAGGGTACGAGCAGGTATAATTCTAGGACTTGGTACTGCAACGTGGAAGTGTACCTTTTAGCTCGAAATAGCCATACTCGCCTACACCGTTCTTGACGGCACTGCAGATGATGAGCGGTATTCGGTACTCGGATTCTAAACTTGGAGGCATATAATCCGATAGTATAATTTTGGGGTCTTCAAAGAAATGGGCGAAAAGAAGTGGATTGCATGCTGCTGCTGCAACTGGGCCGTAGCGCCCTGAAGACTCAAAACAAGAAAATGGTGTAAAGGCTACAAGACTGATGCCTCCACTCAGACCTTCAGAATCCTGTATCGAAGTTTTGCCTGCTCGCCGAGACACTGGAACCACAAGGGCGCGCGACTCCTTTCTCGACCCAAGCCGTCCCTTGATCATAGCCAAAGACCTGAGCGCGTAGCGATCACGAGGATCTGCGGTACCGACGACATTACCAATCACCTGCGTTATGACGCTAGAAGCAACATCCTCTTAAATATTCTGGCATCCGAGATTCCTAAAGAAACGGCTGAGCTAACGGCTCGCGTCGAAACAAATACTGACAGGGCGATGCTCGTAGTGGGGCCATACCGCTCCAATACGTCTTTGAGGTTATGTACTAGATCCAGAAGATCGGTTTCCGCCTTAGGATTCAGGGTCGGTCGGCCTCCTGCAAGCAATCACTCGTGGGCCCAGCTGTCACGGCCTAGGAATGTAGCCGCTGGCAGTGGCGACAGGATACGCTTCAGAGTGTTGCGACCTGTCTTCGCATATAAAAGGCGGGTGGCAGGGAGAATTTGACTTGCTGATAGAAACTATACGTAAAACCATGTACATCTACATACTGATTAGAGAATCATGTTGCAATGAGCCTAGCTTGCAATACCCACCTTCTTGGCCAAGTTGATCCAGCGCGTGGAGTGCGCATGAGATGCCTCTACCTTCGCAGGTCGAATTGAACGAAGAGCGGAAGACATCAAACCCGGTTCCAATAGGATGCCATAGCAGGCCCAGGCTCTGCGTGTGAGAGCGACAAACAGGTGAACAGAGGGATGATTTGCGGAAGGTAGGATGCCCAAGTGTTAGTCAATTCCCCTGTTGCAATTGCCGCCGAGGCATGTGCGAGCTGGTCATTTTTACCGCAACCGGCGTGTGGATCCACGATAAGCTTAAGATAATTAGAGAGTCAGTGTATGGATAGAGACGTATCCACGGAAACCTGCTGAGGCGATGATAAAACACACTTGGACGAAACTTAGCTCTGTCGAGACAAGCACAACGTAGCGCTGCATCTTTCCACCCTTGTCCATTGGTACTTTTCGGATTGCTCGGAGGACCAGGAAAGCAAAGGCTCCACCTCAATCACCGTACTAAACAGATGTGCTTTAAAAGCTCCGACCACGTCGGTCTTCCATCGTACCGTCAACCAATCAGATGCCGGTATATCTCAAGAACCCCCGAACTCCGACAAGCAAACTGTTACCGACATCCAACATCCCTTGAACTTTGCTTCATTGACAAGACGGACAATCGTCGAGCTAAAACGCGGCGTAAGCTGGTGGCGCTTACTCGGGGCTGAGTCTCGGTACGACCTCTTCTCAACCAACCGAGCAAGAAAACATGCAACAAACGTCATCAGCCAGGTTTGCTCTCTGCAGCGAGCACTGGAGATGTAAATATAAAACATCCCTTCTCGTTTCAACAAGGGCTTTGCAATCTGCATCGAAAATTCTCAACAACTTCTCGCACACTCACATCACGACAAACATCCACCTTGTTTGAACCAATCCGTTTCTAGGCCACGCTCGGGATAAAAAATGGAGGTCAAATATTATAAATACGACCCGTCTCTTGCTGCCGCCGTCATTTTTATCCTTGGATTTTCAGTATCCTCATTGATGCACGTCTATCAGATCTGGAAGACCAAGACATGGTTCTTCATCCCTTTCTTAATCGGCTCTCTTTGTACGTATTTCGATACCCCAAGCCACCCTTCGAATAACAGCATCGAGGTTTTATGTCGACTATACACTGACAGTAGCATCGATATAGTTGAAACGGTTGGCTTTATTGGACGGGCCATCGGTGCCAAAGAGACGCCAGACTGGACTTTCGGTCCGTACGTGATGCAAAACCTGCTTCTCCTTCTCGGACCTACCTGCTACGCCGCGTCGATCTACATGATTCTGGGCCGGCTCATCCGCCTGTTGGGTGCAGAGAAATACTCATTGATCAGGCCAAATTGGTTGACCAAGTTTTTCTTGTTCGGCGACGTGCTCTCGATTGCACTACGGGGCATGGGTACGTAATCATCTTTACCAGCTGCACGAATACACCGATGGCTAGGCAACTCATCTCATCATAGGAGGCGGAAAGCTAGTCAACGCAGAAACGGCCGACGAGAGGTCTACGGGAGAGTCCATCATTTTTGGTGGCCTTGTCGTGCAGATGCTCTTTTTCAGCCTTTTTATGGTCGTCACATGCCTCTTTCACGCCAGGGCGAGGAAGAACCCAACGTCGACAATGGCCAACATCGACACCCCTTGGCAAAAGTTTCTCGTCGTGTTGTATATTACGAGCGTCCTCATCTTGATTCGTTCGGGTTTCCGGATGATCGAGTACGCCATGGGCCACGATTCAGAGTTACAATCCAAGGAGGTTTACATCTATGTCCTGGATGCGGCATTGATGTTGATTGCTAGCACTCTTTTCAACATCTTCCACCCATCCAAGTACCTCTTTGCAGGCAAGAAAGTGGTGGATGTTTCGGACGCAGAGATGCAGCTGACGGATTACGACTCGTCCTATCGGGGCCAGTAGTGGTCTTGCCGCATTCACACCCTGACGGACGGGAGTTTGGGCAGTGTTATTACGGGATTACCACAAGATTTTCTACATAACTCCTCACACTTGCGCTTTATAGTATAGTCATTGCATCAATATAAGCAAGCAAGCTGGTTTCCGGGCAGGGTCAAGCAGGGCTCGAATCAAATGGCATCAAAAAGCATCAAAATATATCAAGATCAATTAATAAGATCAATCAAAATGAATGGAGCTAGATTACTCTCCTCATTAATGACCGTGCTTGAGTTTACGATTCCATCTGAGATCCACAACGCCGCTCCTTTCCGTCACTGGGTGCGGTTGGTGGATCTCATTAAACTGACGCTTCAGCAAAGAGACTAGCCAATATTAGTCGTGAGCTCATCGTCAAAGCTCCCCTGCGCACACCTGTCGCAGCCGCTCGTGCCGGCATAAGCTAAGCCATAATCGCTGTCGTCATGACTGACCCTTGCGCTTTGACGCCGTGAATCGATTGTTTGTTGATATGCTTATTTGGCGGTCGGTAAACGTTAGATCAGACTTCTACGGGTCAAGACGTCGACAATTCCTTCTCCCCCCTCCCTTTTCCTTTCCGCCCCTCCCAAAGGCTTAAAGGCCTAAAGGAAACTCTTTTCCATGATTCCGGACCGAGTTTCCCGACGATCAAATGCCGGCGTGTCCAGGCCGACTACCGGCCGCTCTCCAGCCCGCACAAAAAAAGAGACTGGATTGCGACGATGGCATCATAAGTCCAGAACAGGCTGTACACCATGCAAGAGCCGCCGGGTCAAGGTAAGCGTTCATGTTCCGCTCATTATAGGGAAGGGATTCGAATTTATGATTAATTTCTTCTCAAGTGTGATGAGCATCGGCCAATCTGTGGCAATTGCACCAAGATGGAAATTGAGTGTGAATACTTCGACACAAAATGTTCCAAAAAACATCCGAGGCTGCTCCCAAACCATGATCAAACACAAAACGAGGCTGCCATCTCGCCAGCATATTCAACACAAACAGATGCGTCCATTATCTCCGGCCGCTTTATCTCGTCACAAGACCTCTTCTCCACTGGTGTTCGAACACCAGTAGAGCGGCTACTTGAACTTCGCCTATTCTATCACTACCTACAGATGACGACTCAATCGACTGACATTTCAAATAACCTGGGCGTTCTGGATTGTGGAAGAGGCAGTTGAATCGCCTCATGTCATGGATGCGCTCCTCGGGTTCTCTGCTTTTCACTTGCGACGTTATGCCAAGTCCGACCAAACTCTCCAGGAGGCGGCATATAAGTACATGGATCGCGCAATACGGCATCATAGAGAGCAACTCCAAATTGGCTTCGATGAGAAGAACGCCGCAAGTACTGCTGCGACTTGCGCTCTGATATCTGTTTGCTCAAGCGTGAACCGTTCCTACTTGGCTTCCGGAGTTGGTCCTCAGTCGCCTCTTCATTGGTTTCGTTCCTTGGAGATGGGCATTCAAGTGCTTGACCAAGCACAAGCCTTCATACAGGACTCGAAAATTAGCCAACAATTCCGAGGACTCACTCAGCTAAAGCAGGCCATAACGCAGACAATACCCAGCAACAAATTCCAGTTCCTTCTTGAGTATGCCGACACTCAGGAAATTGGCAACAATGACGCATTATTAGCTTACCGCCAAGTGTTGACTCTTCTTTCATCGATCTATTCTAACTTACAGCATGCGAAGCCATTCTTGTTCTTCTTTAACGTACCCTCTAAATTTGTGGACCTTCTGGCAGCAAAGAATTCCAGAGCACTAGCTATTCTGGGGTACTTCTTCATGGTTGTCAAGAAGTGCCGTCTGTTTTGGTGGATGGACGGAGTTCCTGAACAAGAGTTCGCTGCGATTATGGAGCTTTTGCCAAGTCATTGGTGGCCAGCAATGAGCTGGGCCGTGCAAGAATTTGAACAGAGTCAGGCTGAAGGAATGGGACATCTTGAATGTAGACGAATTGTGGTTGAATGATTGATCATACGGTTTAGACATTTTAGAAGTAGACACGCCCTCAAATATCCAACATGTTGCCACACGCGTGTTCTTGTATTTCTTCCATGTACTTACGGAGCACAAAAGTGTTGTAGACGGTGTTGCTCTGTAGTCCAGGAAAATAGCTTGGTGGCCGATTAGGATCCTCTTGCCAATCCAGCTTACTTCCTGGGTCTGAATGGGCCTTGGCATATGTAGTTGCCGTAGTCAAGAGATGCAATGTTAGATGATGTCAACATTCCCTCATGTTTGCCATTATGGTCACTGGGGCACGGCTTTTGTCTACCAAGATTTCACCTTTCGCTTCGTGGCTCGTTTTTGAAACCACTGCAGCTCTCGACCGTCGCAAGGCTCCAGTCTCTACAGTTTAAAAGTAGCCCTAATTATAGATCTGCAAGGCGATTTCATACCGAAATACGGAGGCTTGGGTACCCGGGTGAATTCAGAGGACAAACCTTTTAGAAACATGAAAAATGAAATGCATGACAAATCAAAGAAAAAAACGTAGTCGAATGAACGTAGTCTCACATTTTTGCCAACCTTGTGGCATAAGTTATTTTAGGGACAAGAATATTCGAACAAGGGTGATGGCAGATAATAGGCAGCCGATACCTTCTCAAAAATATTCATTATCCCAATTCCAGCCAGCACGCGGCATCTGAATCTATATTGTGACCACCAATTTCTCTCCGCTGACACCTTCGCGCATTAGCTCTAGGCCCCTTTCCAACCCACCCAATCCATCACCCACTTTGTGCACGCGGAGTGGTAATTTGTATTTTCTATCCTCCATCAATTTTTGCAGGGTTTGCATTATATTCTCGCCTCCCTGTAGGTTGGGGAGATCTCGACCCCTGAACATGACCGAGTTCACCCCGTTAGGCACTTCAATCTCTTCGTGGCCTGTCCATACCTGGGCATATTTCTTGGGCCCATTGGTGTCAAATGTATCAAAAACATGTGGTTGAGTGCCACCAGCGCCAACGGCGTCAATAATTGCATCTACACCTCGAGATCCTGGACTTGCGGACCTCACGTCCATGACCAGTGACGCCGAATTTCGATCAAAGGCCCCGTCAGCCCCAAGCGTGTTAATGATAGAACTATGATGCGTTGCGGAGCTAGTTGCCAAGATGGTGCAACCAGGTGCTGCAAGACGAAGAAGTTGAATTGTAGCTGCGCCAAGTGCGGAGCTGCCACCAAGTACCAGAACGGAGGCTGGACTGAAGCCTGTAGTTGGCCCGTCTTTTAGAAACGGCAGTGGAGTCTGTAAGCCGATTCCGAGTGCTACTATGCCGGTCATGTAACATACTCTGATTGTAGGATGGTATTAGTCCTAGACTCAAATTCCCAGCAGAATAATGTAAAGTACAGACGAGACGGGAAGTAAAGGAGAAGGAAAATAGAACAATACATACCCTAAAGTTGCTGCATCTTCAAACGACCATGTTGTTGGTATTTTGGCCACCGTTCTTTCTTGTACAACGGCAAACGTCTGATATGATCCACCGCGATTTCCAGGCGTAAAGAGTGCGAGCACTCTATCTCCCAGCCCAAAGTCGTTCACATCGGTCCCAACAGCCTCGACAATACCGGCACCATCCAGACCAGGGACGAGAGGCCATGAAGTGATTCTGTGGCCCTGATCAATCATTTTGCAATCGGCCGGATTTATGGCAATGGCTTTGAGGCGGATTAGAATCTCTGTGGGATCTAGAATAGTCGGTTTTGTAGTGGTTTCCATTACCAATGGACTGCCTTGTCCTAGGACGAGATACTTGGTGTTTTGCGATGCCATATTGGGGTTTGTTGCCGAGGGCTCATAAGCACGTGAATATATTGCCTGATAGGTTCGGGAGATGTCAATACCAACGAACTCTTGGGAATGATTCCTCTAGGTTAACACGTCTGCGTCCTCTGAAGCGATTGCCGCTACTTATTGTAGTTGAAAGTGGAAACGAATGGTGTCAATGGCACGGAATCAACACGGAGTTAATCATTGCAGTCGGATTTAAAACTGGCGTATCTCCGTGTTATCAATTCTTACATTCGCACAGATCCTAGCCACCCTAATTTGGTCCTAATCAAAGTGGCGATGAATTACATCTGTGCTTCGGTGTTGTTAATGTTCAAGGAGGTCTCACATCATCAGAATAGTCTTCGACTGACTCTCATTTCTAGAATGCTTAGGGCTGTCTCCTTAATGTCTCGAACTAATTAATTACTTTTCCAACGCAGGCATGCCTCAAAAGAAGTTTTCCACAGCTGTGGCGAATTGATCCGGGTCCTGCATTGGTGCGAAGTGGCTCACGCCAGTCAGGATTTGCATCTTGCTACCCTTGATGGCGGCGTGCAACTTCGCTGGCACATCCCGGTTGACCGCCTCCTCGTGCTCAGCTCCGACGATGATAACCTTACTGCCATTAATCGTTCCGAGTTGCGCGTCAGACATCTGCGGCAGCGTGGCCTCCATGGTGCCGACCTTGTTTGCGAAAACGGTGAAGTTGGCACCGGGTTGGAGTTGAGCATATTCGGTGCGGCAACGAGCGACAAGCTCCCCAAAGATTGCCGTGTCGGAGAAGGTAGCATTGGTTTGCTCCGGGTTTGCGGAACCGCCAAAAAATGAAGGCCTTGTTGATGGGCTTCGCAAGAGTCGGGTTGATGAGGGCAGCGAGCGTAGTTATGGCACCGTCTGACCAGCCAACTACATTGTACTTCTTCACACCAGCGGCAGCAAGCTGGTCGTAGATATCCTTGGCCATCTGATCGTAGGTGAAGACATCGCCGGAGTTGAAGGTTGAGCGGCCGTGGCCTCGGCGGTCAACCGCGATCACATAGTAGCCCTTAGAGATGAGGCGAGAAATGACGGATCCGAAATAGGCCGAGTAGCCAAGGCCACCGTGGTCCATGACAATGGGAGTGGTGTTGGCCTTCTCATTGTACTTTTGCATCCACAGGTTAACACCGTTGATGGGAGTCGTCTCCGTGCTGATAGGAGACGGAAGTTCTGGCGTAGGGGGGAGGGTGAGCCAGACCGGGGTGTTTTGGCGGATGGCTAGGCCATTGGCACCGCTGAAGAGAGCGGTCCAGGCTACAAGGGAAGAGAAGATCATTTTGTTATGAGAAAGGAACTTGAGTGGCTCAATTATTCTAGTTGATAGATGATAACTCAATGGGCGAGTGGGCGATTATATACGCATGTTCAATATGAGTGCCGAGCCGCGAAATACGAAGAACGGGAATCAAGGATCATGAATCCGACAGACTCGGCAGGTCCGGAAAAGGCCTAGAAAGTTTAAAATGTTCTAAATCTCCCTAAGACTCGATAACGGCTAGGGTGCCTTGCATGGTAATTTCGAACACGGCCTTTATGTGGGCTGTGCACGACGCTATTCATTACCGACATAACAGAGCCTGTCGACTACGGACGTGCATCTCATGCTCCCCTTTCGCTCTCTGAACGATGCTACTACGTCGTAATCCTGATACACCCATGCTCCTTTGTGTGTCAGTGGCAAGGGGACGCTAGACTACCCATGGAGCAATGCGTCCAAGCCACGTCTAGAAGCCTTCAGCGAAACACGCACAGCAAAAGCACACAGCATAAGAGCCTTGGCCACCCCGGTTAAGCCGAAACTGCCGCAAACCGAGCCCCCGGAACCTGGACTTTCGCCCGACTAAACGAGTGGGGACTCCAACGGCTCTGGAGCAAGCGAAACCGGCGACCGCGATGAAAAGAAGCTTCAACTAGCAAATCCCTGAAGTAAATGGCCTTTTGTTTTGCTTTTATTTCTTCATGGGCCAATTCTCGCTTACCAAGCGCGTCCCCTAAGTGGTGGAATCTAGTGATGCTGGACCGAGTCTCGTGGTTGATGGTTGGGCTCGCATTCGCAGGCATTGTGGGGAGGCGATTCCGCTACGGCAAACTACGGGCAGGTCAGTTCACGAACGCCGCTGACGAATCTCTCTCTACTTCTCGCATGAACTGGGTTGCGATAGGAAAAGAATCAGATTCGAAGACTTGTTTTATTTGCTCTTGTTTGTCTCTGTTCATAGCACATCAACTGCTCAGTGACATCATAAATGTGGATGTCAACCCTGGCGTGAGCAGGCCGATGTAATCCAAGTGCATCACCAGATAATTAAATGAGTAACATTCTTCGCACTTTACTCTCCATTCATTAAACCCGTAAATTACCATCTCATCTTCCGAAATACCAGAGCCCCTAGGCTGCAGAAAGCTCAGCAAAAGTTCGATATACCGTATCCTTCACCCTCAGAGCAATCTCTTCGATCTCCTCACTGGTGCTGTTATAAGCTGGAGCAAGAAGAACATGGTCGCCCAAAACGCCGTCTTTGGTACCGGTTCCCGGGTACAAGCTGATACCAAGGTCGTTCAAGCCCTTGAGATGCACGGTGTTTGCAACGTTGGCTGACAGCGGGAAGGGTTCCTTGGTCGCCTTGTCGGCAACGAACTCGATCTTGAAATCCACTTAGCAAGGTTTCTACTAATTTTCCATGCAGTTTACTTACCCCCCAAAAGAGGCCTCTGCCTCTGATACTGCCCACGTGGGGATGGCTGTCGAGGTGCACGTGCAAGAGATTCTCTAGGTACGCTCCAGTGTTGCGAACATTCTCAACCAGATTTTCTTCTCGGATGATGCGTTGCACTTCCAATGCTGCAGTACACGCCACAGGATGTCCCTGGTAGGTGTGACCATGTGAGAAAGTTCTTGAAGATGTGTTAGCAGTGTCCTGGTGTTGAGGCTCGTTGTCGGTGTAAATAGCATACCCGGTTCCACTTTCTAAAGCGTCAGCTACCCGATGGTTAATCAGCATTCCAGAGATTGGTGCGTAGCCTCCGCCCAATCCCTTTGCCATGGTTTGAATATCAGGAACCACGTCCTCTTGCTGCCAAGCGTGGAGCGACCCACAACGCCCCATCCCAGACATGACCTCTATCTGAAGGTTAGTAAGTGGCCTTCAGATAAAAAGGGATAATCATATACGAACCGTCAAAGATGAGTAGAGCCCCATATTTGTCGCATACTTTCTTCATGGCTTTGAAATACCCAGGCACTGCCGGGACGCAACCAAGGGCCTGAAGTAGGGGTTAGTCGGGCAACACACGGAACCCATTCTGTGTTAGGAAACGTACCGCTCCAACCACAGGTTCGGCTACAAATGCACAAACGGTCTCAGGTCCCAGTTCCTGAAACTTGTGATCCAACTCATTGGCCAATTGCTCGACGTACTGCTCCGCGGTTTGCCCTGGACCCATCCCTCGATACGGGTTGCAGGGCGACACCCGAGCGATGTTGGGTAGGAGCATGTCCACGAAGAGGCTGCGCCGTGCAACATGGCCACCCATCGACAGCGCACCCAGCGTTGTGCCGTGGTAAGAGCCTTCCCGAGCAATGAAGTTGATTCGCTTGGGCTGCTGTGGGCTTACTTCCATGTAGTATTGGCGGGCCATTTTCATGGCCGCTTCCATTGCTTCTGAGCCTAGAGGGGAAAGAACGGTAAGTTAAGATTCAACACGGCATTCAAGCCCGAGAGGACGTACCAGAAGACATGATGTATGCTTTGGCCATGGCACCTCCAGTCCGCGCGCACCAGTTCAGCTGCCAGTTCCTCGCCAACGGGGTGACTGAAAAAAACATAGAATTGCAGTACGAGAACTTGTCGATTTGGTCTATCATAGCCTGTTTGACTCGCTTGTTGTCGTATCCAATGCATGCCACTGCCGCGCCGCAGGTCGTATCCAGAATTGAATGGCCGTTGGAGAAGGTTAGATATTTTCCGTTCCCGGATACCACCTGGAGCGGTGCGCTCTTCAAGCTGCGATGGAGGACGGCACTCTTCGGCTGCGAGTCCTGCTTCAGGTCATCAAGCATGCTGTCTCGCTCAGACTCTGGAGTTGGAGGACCCATCTCGAGTGCGGTAGAGGACACCATCATCTTAGCTCCTGTATGTGTATAACTTTTAGTCTTGAGACGAAGGTAAACCAGCAGTCAATTACCCAAGGGATGTATACAGAAGATGAGTCTGAAAGGCGGTCACGCTCAAAGGGATCGACTCTCAAGCCTATATACATAGGTAACCCTTGTGGGTCTCATATCATTGTTGGACGGCATTACCGTCAGGGGTGATACGGCTGATAACGCTAACTGCTGTGTATCTGCCGTCTTTCGATACGATGCAGGAGGTCAATCGAGTCACGCGCACCACGCCGGCTACACCTCCAATCAATCACACGATTGCAACCTGCATGGCTCGGTGCCTTAGTCTTATCAAGGAACAGCGAACCTTGTCTATCGTCTCGTGCCGCTGGCTCGATAATTAACGACGGGAGTCGTGTTCGGACACTGCCTTGATAAGGCGTATTTGGCGTGTTTGGCGGTGTTCTTAAGCTTCCGCTGTTACCACTTTACGTATCAGTCTCTCCCGATTGGCTCAGCGCCACAAATTGTCTCGATCTGTCACAACCCGCGAGCGTCGTTGTGTTCAGCGGTCACCGACACCGGGACGTCCTGGTCGTGGACGCTTGAGCTCGGCTTGGTGCATCCGAAATGAAATAATAGGCTGTTCGGCTGCTGTTCAACGTGTGTTTACGGCAGCTAGTAACGCCCCCGCTGAATATGCTGGCTTAATTGCGAGAAGCAGTGCGCCTCTCTCCCAGTGGTGTAAGACCTGATTTGTTCGTATAAAGAGCGCCAAGGGATTTTACTACATCTCTTGCTATCCAAAACAGTACCCCCTGTTCCGGCATCATTTTTAGGCCTGTCTGTTGTTCCAGCCCTTCGTTCCATCCAACTCAAATCTCTCCTAGCCTACGCTCAGTCAACAATGCTGCACATCAAGATTCGCAGGTCAAGGATTCGAAGCCTGGGCCAGCTTAAAAACCGAGCTGGTGGCATTTAATTATTAACAGAATCTAAATTTCAGACCACCCCGACTAACGACTATGGAGTCAAAATCACCAAGGACTACTGTTCAAACAACAATCATAATTTATCCTTGTCAGATCCAAATCATCATTCAACATTAATGTGAGTAAATAATCGCCAACGACTGTGTTCTTGTGCTTAACCACACTAGCGAGCATGTCGTCGTCAACGCGCTTCAACAGGGCAGAATGTGGGAATCCAAACAGGAAACGTTTGCTGCGATGGCTAGGAATTTGATGCCTATCAGAAGTGCGATAAATTACTAGCAGATCTCCCCCTTAAGCATCTAAAATATGTGACGAGTCGGTTTGTACTTTATTTTAGCTATGGAAAAGTTATCCCAGAGAGCCCCTAGAACCTCTAGGGCTCTCGAGACATTTTGAAATTGCCGTTTCTCCAACGTCTTTCGCAGTCGTTTGCGGGCCAGACCAATAAGGACCTGTGCGTTTATTTCACCGCGAGCGATGAACAGAGGGAACAATAGTACCTATTTAAGCTTATCCAGGCCTATTCAGGAGCTGCGCCAATAAGGATATCCGCCACATGATCCGCGCGAGTGTGGATCTTGGACTCGACAATATGAATGAGGCTTGACTTCGAAGCCAAATCCCTGTAGCTACAAGGACCATCGAGGTGTAGCCGACTACGTACAAATCGATAAAAGACGATGAGAACGGCACTTTAAATGGCGTAGGCCACAGCAACAAGTCTGGTGGAACAAGGTTTTTCTTCTTTCAATTTCATCGATAGTTGTTTACTTATTCAGGAGATATCTTCACCGAGGCAATTAAACTTGGCAGTAAAATACAACATTTCGGTTGCGGCACCCAAATAACCGACCACGACATTAGTGAGACTCTCAAGATAACTTCTATTGGGTAGAGGCTGCTTTTCTAAGGTCACATACCGATGATGTCGTGATGGCAAAATTGCGGATGATTCATTGACCTTTTGGACAGGTTCAATGCCTCGGGTCTATGCAAGGTTTCCGCGAGCTGCGGAATACCGTAGCCAACAGGAGGGTGTTTCTCGTCACTTGTAGGTGGTTGTACCACCATTTACAGCCACATGTCCCATCTTCGGAACTTACAAAGGTAAGACAAGCCGCTACGTGGGCTCTCATGCCAGGTGATCAGATTTGAAGGCGTACTGATGGCCACGGCTAGGTTACTATCGCACCGGATGGAGTCTCAAGGGCCGTCACTTTGTCGGGGTTGTCGACGAGAGACAAGTACCCCGAGGGCAAAGTGAGGAGGGTATCTGACAAGATAATTGACTGCATAGCCATGGCCAGAAAGGCAGGTGAAACACGAATGAGCAAGCCACCAACGCACCTAAGACACGGCAACGCTGTGCCCAGCTGCAGCTTAGCCGAATGGATGAGTTGAACTATTCGCTGTCAGTCAGGTGACAAGTTAATGCAGCGATGTAGAACCCCATGTAATAGCGCTTTGCATGGTCTCAACCGGCGCACTCGCCGGTATTGATAATTCCAAGCATGTTAGTGTTAGTGACGTGGAACGAGCGCTCACGTCCTGACCAGCTCCTCAGGGCCACGTTGCAATATTCTCGTATCCATGGAATGTCGAGAACAAAACGGCCGTGTCAGGAGCCACGATACGTCAATGACGTCTCGGCGTATCGGGCGTATAAACAGCGTGAGATGCGCTGTGGAGATGAGTGGGATGATGCGGGCTTATCGGGCGGGGTCCAGATAACACGGACACGCCTGATAAGAGAACCCGGTGTTAGGGGAGGTTGCATAGATTAAGCCTATAGCGGCTGCCCAGGTAGGCAAGACATCTATTATTCACAGGGCTCAGGGGGTAGAAAAGATTGGTTTCCTAGATTGGATGGATTTGATAAGACCTCTGAGACCTGCTGAGACCTGCTGAGACCTGCTAAGACAGCACCCTCCATGTCTGGGGGAACGGGAATAGCACCCCGCTTTGTTTGCGGAGGTGGGCTCGGCTTTGCGGGGCCCGACGATATCCATGCAAGCAATGCCGAACATGCTGTCGTTTGCCCGTATCTGGCATCGCTACTAATTAGCTTACGGCCGCTCCTCTCGCCAACACTTGCCGTGTCAAACGCTCCCTGTCGGCCCGAGAATTGACGATTGGCTGCTCCACTTACACCTGCACCCGTGACTGCCTGCGTGCATCTGCGACTCTCTCTTGGTCGTTCGTAATCATCTCACATCCCACTCTTCTTCACTTGTCTCCTTTACAACTTCCAGCTTAAGAATTCGCTGCCATATCAAACAAAGAATGACTGCTCTTCAAGATATGAAGTCCTGGGAGGACAAGGCATCGTGGGCCAGAGCCAACCGCGATGCCTCCCTTGCCAAGGTTGAGCCCAAGCTGCAAGGCGTCCCGGACGAGCTGCCTCTCAGCTCCCAAGACTTGGCCAAGTCTGTTCTAACTCCACGAGAGATTGAAATCACCGAGAACTACTCTGTCAACGAACTTCTCGCCGTTTTACGCGAGAGGAAGATCTCGGTTGAAGAAGTGACCAGGGCCTTCTTGCGACGCGCCGCGCTGGCGCAAGCTGCAGTATGCTCAACACCCATGCACCCCAAAGTGGAAAGGCTGACAACCCCAGACAAACTGCATCGTGGGTCTCATGTGGGATGAGGCCATTGCTCGAGCAAAGTATCTTGACTCTCTGCCTGAACCCAAGGGCATGCTCTTCGGCCTGCCCATTTCCACCAAAGAACACCACGGCATGGTTGGCCCAGACGTCGTAACCACTGCATCATTCGTGGCTTGGATCGGAAAGAAGCATGGGTCAAACATTCTCTATGACACCTTCTGGGATGAAGGGTGTGTCTTCTATGCCAGGACAACTCAGCCTCAAACCATCATGCACTTGGAGACCAACAACAACATCTTTGGCCGCACTGTCAACCCTTACAACCGCGACCTGACGTCTGGAGGAAGCAGCGGAGGAGAATCAGCACTTCTGGGCATGCGTGGAAGCATATTTGTAAGTCCGGTGCTCCTTTGGAATAATAAACGCAACTAACAAAAACAGGGCGTTGGTGGTGACATCGGTGGTAGCATCCGATGTCCAGCTGCCCATGTTGGAATCTACGGTTTCAAGTACGCCTCTCATCATTCAAACAGAAGGTATATCAATGCTAACACCCTACAGGCCAACTCTTAAGCGCGTCTCAGTAGCGGGCCAGAGGAGTATCATGGCCGGCAAAGAGACCATCGCCTCAACCGCAGGCCCCATGGCTGTTGACCGTGAAGCACTAGAATTGTTCATGAAAGTCGCTCTTTCGTCAGAGCCCTGGCGCATAGACCCCTCTCTTACCGCTAAAGAGTGGACGCCATACAAGTTTACGAAGCCTCTTAAAATCGCTATCCAGTGGTGGGACGGTGTTGTGCAGCCTCATCCGCCCATGACCCGAGCGTTGAAGGAGGTCGCAGAAGCATGCCGGAAGGCAGGCATGGAGGTTGTTGACTGGGACTGCGAGCCCTGGATCACGCCAAGGCATGGGACATTATTTCGGCTCTTTATTGGCCAGACGGTGGTGAAGAGGCCCTTGAGGTGCTCAAAGAAAGCGGAGAGCCCATTCTGCCTTTAACGAAGTTCATCATCCAGGAGCAGCCAACCGTCAAGAACCACACCCAGCATGAGCTTTGGAAGGTGAGATTTGCTTTCTTCTTTAGATTCAACCACGTACTGACACTTTCTACAGCTTTGCATCGAGCGAGATGAGTATCGCGCAGCCTACTCCCGCGCCTGGAACGAAACCAGCGCGAAGGACGGAAAGGAGGTGGACGTTATCCTCTGCCCTCCCTCATTCGGAGCCGCGACACCGCACGACCAGTCACGGTACTGGGGATACACGGCACACTGGAACCTGCTGGACTACCCAGGAGCCGTGTTCCCCGTCACCACTGTCGACCCAGCCAAAGATCCCAGGGATCTCAGCTACGTGCCCAAGAACGACCAGGACAAGTTCGTCTACGACATGTATAGCCCTGAGAAGTACACCAATGCCCCGGTGAGTCTGCAGCTCATTGGACGAAGACAGAACGATGAGAAGGTCCTTGCTGCCCTCGTAGAGATTGAGCATGCTATGGGCCGGAAATAGATGGGGCATGAGGGCGGTTGCAAGGCGGGTGGATAAAGATCCTAGAACTTGATATCTAGATAGACCAATGCTTAATCTAGACCCATTTGCTTAGAAGTCTCGCCCCAGTTCAATTGTGGGTATTGATACACTCCAAACGAACCTTGCTTGATAAGAGTTGGACAGACAGGGGGTGCCGCCCCCAAGACTTCGCTCCTTGAGGATGAATGGATATTACACCCTACATCGCACATGACCGTTGTGCGTAGCAAAAAGGACAAGGATTCCATTCACATTAAGACCCCCAGACATGAGCAGTTATAACAAGTTCACTCACCCATGTTACAGTACGTCCCCTTGCAACAGCACCGATTACGTTCACGTCCTGGTGCATATCCGTCCGCTAGAAGACCCTGGCTGGCAACTCCACATCGACATCCATGTCTCTACATCAACCGCGGATCTTTGCCACAATGTCCGACGGCCCCGCAAATCCGACCGTGCCATCGAACAGTATAATGGACGAATTAACAGTGCCTGATAGCTACGATGCCTGTTCGCAAAACCCCCGACCGTGTGTCTTTCCAAAGAGCGGTTAGCTCCTCGCTGTGAGTAGCCTAAACATGAAGCTCATGGGGGTATCTGTCGTCTTTGCTCTTTAA
The DNA here is from genome assembly GCA_002991585.1 of Ilyonectria mors-panacis. Taxonomy (NCBI): domain Eukaryota; kingdom Fungi; phylum Ascomycota; class Sordariomycetes; order Hypocreales; family Nectriaceae; genus Ilyonectria; species Ilyonectria mors-panacis. The sequence continues at coordinate 583,366 of PPHJ01000087.1, read as the reverse complement.
TCAAGCCCCGCTTGTCTAAACGTCGGGTATCCTTTGCCTTTCTCGTCATGACTCTGTTCGCATTTCGTCTTCGGTTATCAATCCATCCTTGTCTTTTCTCTGCGGGCAACGAAGATCAGCACGCCTTATCCAGGAAACACGCCATGGAATGCCAAGCGCCTATCTGAGAAGGCACTGCCGATCAAGGTGATTATGTATGCTTACGACAGTCTGGTGTTCATAATTCCACTGGTATTTGAGAGGCATTGTCCCACACTATATTACAACCATTCCAACCCAGTTTCTCCCTCTTGTCCACTCCTTCTACACCAGACCTAGGCTCCTCTCTTACAAACCTCGCCTTCTATATTCACAATGAGTGCTGAAAAGGACGAAGTTAAACAAGCCTCAAGTGACGTCCCTCTCGAGGCGGAACCTCGTGTGTCGGCTGAAGATGCCACGACCGTAGTCTTCATTGACCCCGAGAAGGAAAAGGCTACTGTCAGAAAGTTCGACCGATATGTTCTCCCCCAGTTTGTGATTATCCAGGTATTGTCGTATCTGGATCGAACAAACATCGGTGCGTCTACAATTCACCCACCCCCAGCCAAGTTTTCCAATGGGTTTACTGATAACGCCTTTAGGAAACGCTCGTATCTTTGGGTTCGAGGAAGACTTGAACTTCAAGGGCAATGACTTTGCCAATCTCACGTCTTTATTCTATGTCACGTTTGTGATATTCGAAATCCCTTGGGTTCTCGCTGTTAAGAAATACGGTGCCAACTCGGTCATTGCCATTGCTATCGTGTTGTGGAGTGTGGTGGTTATCGCCACGGGCTTCATCCATAACTACACCCAAGCCGTCGTCCTCCGTCTCATTTTGGGCTTCACCGAGGGGGGCATCTTCCCCGCCTTGAGCTTCTTGATATCGACCATCTATCCCCGCGAGAGTCAAGGCAAGCGCATAGCGGTTCTTTACGGTTCCACGGCGCTCGCCGGCGCATTTGGCGGTCTGATCGCATACGCCATCCAGCTTATGGGAGACAGGCTGGGGATTAAGGCCTGGAGATGGCTTTTCATCATTGAGGGTGCCGTTTCCATCGTCTTTGGCTTGACATGCTGGGCAACCCTCCCTCGCTCGGCGGAGGAGGCTTGGTTCTTGAAGGAGGACGAGAAGAGGTTGATGAAAGATCGTAGAGCACGCGACATCGCCTACACAGGCTCTGATGAATTCTCGTGGTCCTATGTTTGGATGGCAGTTACAGATACTATGGTCTGGGCTGCCGCTCTAAGTCTCTTCTGTGCCGGTGTTCCCCTCTTCGGATTTGGCACTTTCTTGCCTACAATCATCAGGGGCTTGGGGTATGTTTCGCCCACGGTAATGAGCTTCATTGCGCGGTTTACTAACACATGACGCAGCTTTGAGTCTCTCCAGGTCAACTATCTTACGATTCCTGTGTATGTCACAGGCTGCCTCATCCTCGCCGCTGTCACCTTCACTTCCGATCGCTTAAAGAAGCGCGCCGCCGTGGCCGTTTTTGTGCCATTGATTGTCATTGTTGGCTACGCTATCGCCATTGGAACTCCTGTGGCGGGTGCAGGGTTCTTTGCCATGTTCCTATGTTCGGGCGGTAAGTAGTTCGAATCAACTGCCACATGACCTCATGTGCTAACGCTATTCCAGTATACACATACAACACCCTACTCGTTGCCTGGGTATCAAACAACATCAAGCCAGACCACAAACGAAGTGCAGCCCTGCCATTCTTCGTCTCCATTGCCAACATATCTGGTGTCGTTTCCGGTCAGGTTTACCCCTCAAGCACCGCCCCTCGGTAAGTCCTCCCACCAAACATAATTGTCTGGCCAATACTGACCTCCACAGCTATATTCTAGGCAACGCCGTCAGTCTCTCAATGGAGTTCCTGGCCGGATGCGGTATTGTGGTTATCTATTTCATTTTGAGGAAGAGGAACCAGATTAAAGCCAAGCAGAGGGCTGACGGAGTGTCGGATAATGGAGAAAAAGGTGACAAATCTTTGGATTTCGAGTATATCCTTTGATAAGGCATCATCTACTCCCAGCTTCTGGAGATTATTTAAGGTTGCAAACAATAAGGGCACACGCGTAGTACCACACCCAGTGCCGAAAAATACAGCAACTTGTTCAACAAGGTTTTAGCGTATTTGTCTTTGCCTCAAGCCCTCAAATCAACCCTCATGTCCCAGCCTTGCTACCCGTGGGCACCAGGCCTGGATATAAAGGGCCGCTCGCCCTCGATCAAATATATCACACAAACCTACTCGCAGAACCTTTCCATCTTCGCCGCCATCAACAACCCACCATTGCCTTGATTATGTCCAATACAGACAACGAATCCAAGGATCAGGAGCCTACCAATTTTATTAACGAAGCCGCGGACGCCAGTTCTCAAACCCAGGACATACCAAAAGTTTACTCGCGTTTATCACACGAGCAAAGACTAAACTGAAAACTGGAGCCAGTGAAAATGTTACCCTGGGCTTCCCTGCTTACGGAGATACGCTTCATGATCCTGCAGATACTTACACAGGAAAATCGTGGCTTAGCTGCTTATGCTTCAGTCTGTACAGAATGGCAGGCTATCATAGAGAAGAAGAACTTCCGTCGGCTAAAGTTGCGATTATCATGTCTAAATGATTTCGAACACATGGTCATTCGGCAGAAAGGACGTAGCACATCTGGCTAAGCCTGGAGTTCAGTAAATATACCTGTAGGAGGTGTTGTTGGGAGAAACCAGATTCGTGGGGTTCAAGCAACGAAACCTTCATCTATAGAGCAATCTCGAAGCTCTTTTGCATTTTAAGCAACTGGAACTCAACCGATGATGGCTTGACACTCGAATTCAACGCGTATTCTCCCAGCGACTCTGAACACTGGTTCCAGAACTGTTATTTCGGAGCCGATGACGAGGATCAAGAAGCTATTTCCCAATCCGGCGACCATTCACAGGAAACTACTGCCAATCATGATCCAAAATACGGTTGGGTTGACGGTCAGCAAGTTGCTTCTCCAAGCCAAGCTATTGCTGTATTGCGACTTTACGAGGCGGTCCAATTAGGATTTGAGAAACTCCCCAAAATTCACGCAGTTACCAGTTTTGTCCTACGTCGACAATTCCATCGTCAGTTTACTCCTGACACAATGTGCCATCTGTTGGACAAGCTTCCTCGGCTAGAGTCGGTGGTACATGAGCCATGGCGGGCATGCTTCAGAATTGAACAGGAAATGGTGAATAATGAGGGTAAGCAATCGGTTTGATAATTAGAATCTTCTCGCTTCTACCACACTCTTTTCAAGCGGACTGACTTAAAACTGACGGTTATCATATAGGATACGAAATCATGATCCAGAAGCACCTGCCGAAAGGTCTGAAGAGAATATCAGTGTTTGAGGATTTTAATGAGTACTATTCAGCGATATGGCAATAGCCAGGGTTGCCTTTTATTCAAGCGTACCCTTTTCGACTCGCGTCTCCTGCAGTTAACGCGGCTTTTGCGTACAGAAGCCTCAACCTCGAACAACTTTACCTCTCGTTTATAGTCGATGCTAGAGACTTCTTTCAAGCGTGTCAGCCACTCTGGACTTGGGATCACTTGCAGTCCCTCGTCTTGACATCGCGGCTATGAACTCATACAGCAGCAAACCACACGGAAATTTCTGATCTGTTACAGGATGCCGGGGTAGCGGCACTTTTCATGCCGAACCTGCATACAATGGCACTATGGAATGGCGGGAAGGGGGAAGCTTGCGCCTTCATATATCGTCAGGAATCTAATAGTCCTTCGATTGTCTAGCGTAGGAGGTGGGTTATGAAGCTAGAGCTTCGTGTAATTCAAGCTTGGGAAAGGGTCGCTTCTAGGTGTGCCCGAACCGTGCTTCTGGTTGAACATAAACTGCTGTGTCGCGGTACCATCAGTTCTCATGGCGATGCTATTCATCACTGAGGGTTGCCCACCGGAGTGGTTGATGCTGTATCCTTATGGCAGATACGAAGGGAGGGAATGAGTGGAAGATGGTGACTGAAAGTATTTGCTCACTAAATACATGTTTTGTTGTACCCAGTTAACACGAGTAAAGATTGTGGTGGGTGGTGATCAGCGGGGAGCAGTGAAAAACCGGGCACCAAAGCCGCCGTAAGAATGTAGATGAACGCATTTGAATTACGCCACTAATTGAATTATAAAGAAATAAGGGCAGGTCTAAGGATTTAGTGTACGGCTGAGTTATTATTTAAAAGCCCAATAAGCTTTTGACTCATGCTTTTAGCTGTGGTTTGTTTCAATGCAAACAGGTTAAGGTATTTTTATTTAAATAATTACTGGTCCAAATTTATAGACAACATATCAAACACATATCATAAGTAAACTTCCATCTCTTAGGGCTATTATAAGCCTTATAAGTATTTTATATAATTAGGTATGCTATTTCAAAAGAATCGGATTTCCATTCCTCGTGCGACTTACCTAAGTGCTAAAGATTAGGCATTAGACACGCTAAAGATTCAGGGCTAAATGCGCTGAAAATTAGGCCTAAGGCGTTCTCATGCAATCAATTAAAGTCGCGTCGCGTAAGGAAGCCCCTCGACGCGTTCACGACGCGCCTTCCCTCTCTAATCAATCTGACTACAAACGTGGCCCACTCACCCAATTCCGCCTCCTCCAGCAAAACTTCCCCCCCACAACCCACAACCCACAACCAAGCATCACCACCCTCGTCACCTCGCCAACCTCTAGAGACACGCAGCGTGCAGAGAGAAGAGGGCATCGAGAACCAACCTGCTTCCTCGAACACCACCCGCCCACCCTCACAGTCGCCATGGCTGCCTCAAGCGATGTCGGCTTCATGATGTCCGACGCCCCCTCGCGCGCCGGCGCCGCGACCCCCCGCCGCAACAACTTTGGCTTCCCGTCGTCGTCGTCGGCCCGGCCCCGGGGGCCCGCCCTCGGAGAACATGGGCGGCGCTCCCAGCGATGACGAGGGCGATGGCTTCGCCGACGACCAGGTGCCCCGCGGGCTCCAGGATCCCCGATAGCGCCACCATCTCGCGCGTTGAGGATCGGATTGGCATGTTGGTCCAGGACCACTTTGAGGCCTTCATCGAGAAGTGAGTCTCGACGTGCTCGGCGTCGTATACGGCGCCGGGTTGTCCGCACATATCTCCGGCTAACCATTGACCAACAGCTTCATTGAAGATCCTCTCTCGTCAGGCGCCCCCACCTCCAGCGCCGTCACCACCGACAAGTACTATGTCGCCCAGATCAAGGGCATGAAGCACCTCTCGCTCTCCACCTTCTACCTCGACTACAAGCACCTCGCCTCATGGGAGAATGGCAGTTTAGCCGACGGTGTCATGCGCCAGTACTACCGCTTCCTCCCCTTCCTCACCGCCGCCCTCCACAACATGATCGCCAAGTATGAGCCCCAATACTTCCGCGATCATCGCCAGCCCACTGCCTCCAGCAACTTGACCACCTCGGCCGCCAGCAACCTCGGCTCCGCCAGCCAGTCCCAGTCGTCGCACCGCAAGAACGAGAACCAGCAGACCGACAAGCTCTTCTCCATCGCCTTCTACAACCTGCCCCTAGTCTCTAGGGTGCGTGCTCTGCGAGCCGCCAACATCGGCCAGCTCCTTTCCATCTCTGGTACCGTCACCCGAACTTCCGAGGTCCGGCCCGAGTTATCACAGGCCACTTTCGTCTGCGAGGCTTGCCGTACCGTCATCCCCAACGTCGAGCAGACCTTCCGATACACCGAGCCCACACAATGTCCCAACAACACCTGTCAGAACCGCATGGCCTGGCAACTCGATATTCGCCACAGCACCTTTGTGGATTGGCAAAAGGTCCGCATTCAGGAGAACAGCTCTGAGATTCCTACTGGCAGCATGCCCCGTACCATGGATGTCATTCTCCGTGGTGAGATTGTCGACCGAGCCAAGGCCGGCGAGAAGTGCATCTTCACCGGTGCCTTGATTGTAGTCCCTGATGTCAGCCAACTGGGTCTCCCCGGCCTGCGCCCAACTGCCATGCGTGATGATCGCAACGCGCCCCGTGGAGCCGATGCTGGTGGTACTGGAGTCAGCGGTCTCAAGGCCCTGGGTGTTCGAGACTTGACATACCGCCTGGCCTTCCTCGCCTGCATGGTCGCCCCCGATACGACTTCCTCTGGCCAGTCTGCTGCAAGCGGTGCTGCCGACATTGTCAACGCCTTGACCCAGGGTAACGTCAATGAGGGAGGCGAGTCCATCGAGGGTGCCCAGGCTGCGGTCCTCTCCTCCATGAACCCTTCTGAGATTGATGACCTCCGAGCTATGGTCCACGGTGACCATATCTACTCCCGTCTCGTTCAGTCCATCGCCCCCATGGTGTACGGCCACGAAGTTGTCAAGAAGGGTCTGCTCCTCCAGCTCATGTCTGGTGTCCACAAGACTACCCCTGAAGGCATGCAGCTCCGAGGAGATATCAACATCTGCATTGTTGGCGATCCCTCAACCTCCAAGTCCCAGTTCCTCAAGTACGTCTGCTCGTTTGCGCCCCGCGCTGTATACACCAGCGGCAAGGCCTCGTCCGCTGCTGGTCTCACTGCGGCTGTGGTCAAGGATGAGGAGACAGGTGAGTTCACCATCGAGGCCGGTGCTCTCATGCTGGCAGACAACGGCATCTGCGCCATCGATGAGTTCGACAAGATGGACATTGTCGACCAGGTCGCCATCCACGAAGCCATGGAACAGCAGACCATCTCGATCGCCAAGGCCGGTATCCAGGCCACTCTCAACGCCAGGACCAGTATTCTGGCTGCTGCCAACCCCGTCGCTGGCCGCTACAACCGCAAGACCACCCTTCGGGCCAACATCAACATGTCCGCCCCCATCATGTCTCGTTTCGATCTCTTCTTCGTCGTCCTCGACGAGTGCAACGAGCAGGTTGATCGCCACCTTGCTGAGCACATTGTCAGCATCCACCAACTTCGAGACGAGGCTGTTGAGCCCGAGTTCAGCACTGAGCAACTTCAGCGGTACATCCGGTTCGCCAAGACTTTCCGCCCAGAATTCAGTGAAGAGGCCAAGGAAGTCCTGGTCGAGAAGTACAAGGAGCTCCGTGCGGATGACGCCCAAGGCGGCGTGGGCAAAAACTCTTACCGTATCACCGTGCGTCAGCTCGAGAGTATGATTCGTCTATCCGAGGCCATCGCCAAGGTCAACTGCACTGAGGACATTAGCGCCGAAATGGTCGTCGAAGCCTCCAACCTCCTCCGGCAAAGTATCATCTCCGTCGAGCACGACGACGTTGAGATGGATGACGAGGAGACGCAGGAGGGTAGCGAGACACTTCTTCGAGCTGCTGATGCCGCGACCGGCCGCGACCAAGAGGGCGATGCGGAGATGGCAGAGGAAGAGCCACGCGCCGCCGATGGCTCAGTGGCACCCGAGAAGCGCAAGCACACCATCACATATGACAACTACATCAAGATGGTCAACATGTTCGTCCAACGCGTCAACGACGACGAGAGCGGCACTGGCGAGGGCGTCAACGGCGAAGTGCTCATCAACTGGTTCCTCGAACAGAAGGAGGATGAGCTCGACGGCGAGGAGGACTATCACCGCGAGAAAGGGACTTTGCCACATGGTGCTCAAGAAGATGGTCAAGGTAAGCCACCACTCCCAATCCCAAGTCAACACAGTAAAGAGTATGATACTCACCCTGCCAGGAAAACATCCTCATGGCTCTCCGTGGTGAGGGTTCCACTGAAGACGCCGGCGAGGGCAGCTCTGCCGCGGCCGCCCAGATCGTCTACGTCCTGCACCCCAACTGCGCGGTGGAAGAGTACTAGGCCACCAGCATTGAGTCCTTGGTGACAAGAAATGACGGCAATAATCCTACCGAAGCGGCCGGTGTCTAATGTGGTTGAAACGAGAGTAATGAACATGTAACGGTCACGAGCTGTCTGGGACCAGGGGGAGCGGCGTTCTGGAGTCAGTGGGAAATATCACGGGGCATTTTGATGTCTGTTTCTGTCATTCGATAGAGATACTCGAAGCTATGTCGCAGAAGCGCTAGTAAGATGATTGGATGGTGGATAGATATATCTGTAGAGCCGCTGGAGGTTCGATAGGTGACGAATATGACGAATCGATAAGGATCCGCGAAAGCACCAAGTGCTAGCATTCTTTCGCACCAAGTGGTTTATGTCACATCACATATCCAATGTCACAGGAGGAAGATACACAGGGGTTTGAAAACGTTCCGCGTACTTTGTTGTGGCTGCCAGCGCATTAAACTATCTTCAACAGCGTCAGGCTGGCCCTCTCCCTCTCCCCACTCCCCAATCATCATCCATCATCATCCATCCTCCCGAAATTGTGTCCAGTTCCGGTTTGCAAGTTCCAAAAGTGTCTCCCTGGCTCGCCGCGGTTGTTCCCGAAACACTAACCAGCAGTAGGTCATGATTTCAAAAAGAAGGTCAAACCAAGCAAAAGCCAAGGCACCTTTCCTTAAAGATTCGTCGTCGCCGGTGGATAAGCCCCTCCTCCTCTTCCCGCAAGTTGGGGGGGTTGGTGGCCGTGCGACTTCGTTTCGTTGTTGTTCGTTCGTTCCAAAGAATCGATTAGATCTTCAAAAGGGTCTCCTCCCCACTCGGAAAGGGGTTCGAGGGCCCTTGTCCTTTCCGTAGGTTCTCACGCCGCCAGCTCGATCGAGTAAGAGCAAAGTAGCCCGTCGAGTTGGGGTCGAGAGGTCATCCTGCAGAGGGGGAGGAAGTCAAGAGGTTCGCGAAGAAAAGGGGAAATTAAAAACAAGAAACAATGGTAGAGAAATACTCTCAAAGCGTTGCAAGCCCAAGCCTATTGCAGAACCCAAAAACGAGCCGTCGCAAACCCGCGATGCCAAATACGTCATGGAATACACGCACGCTCCAAAGTTGTACACGCTCGCCACAGACTCTGCCGAGGCGAGCAGCCTCCCGGGCGCCAAGATCGGCGCAAGGGATTGTTGACAGTGAGGGTTCTTCCCACATGTTGTATGTGGGACAGGGATCTGAGCACCATGGATGCGTCAGATGTTTAGATTGGATAGACACAGAGTACTCTGCTAATATTATGTAGAATCGCTTAAGTTGATACCGCATCCGACGCCGTCATCTCGACGTCTGTTTAGGTAGACAACGAAGGGGGTGTCGCTGGGGCACGGCTCCAGTTCTCAGATCCACGGCTGCGGTAGCTACCACGGCTACCACGACCAGAGGATGATGGAACAGCATGCTCGCCACGAGGGCTCGACGCCTCTCTCTTACCTCCTCGGCGTTCGTGTGTCGATCCACGGTGGCGCGGCCCCGACCGGGTATGGGAGCCTCGCCCGCCACGAGTTGCGGAGAAAGGGACAGTGACAATCTTGGGCTCGGACATGCCGGGGAATTGGATCCTCATGGCATTGCCCCCGCCAACAACCTCGGCAGGAAAGTAGTATGGCTCCATGATGGACGACTGGATCAGAAATTTCTTTGGCAGAGGCTTTGTTTGCGCCAGTGCCGGCTGCCACGCCGCCTCGGGGGCCTTGTGTGGCAGTCTGATCTGGGGGAGTGATCCCATCTCCTGCTCCTCGAAGCACTCCTCGGCCATGGGCTTCGTGATGAGGGCCCGCTGGTTGCCAACAGGTCGTGCGGTTCGGGGGGCTCTGGGAAGTGAAACCGTCGCAGAGTCTGGGTGAGTGGCATGGTCCAACGCGCTCTTACTCGCGGGATCTACGCCAATCGACTTCTGCGGTGGAGACTTTGCGCCGTTCAGGAGGCTGTTGATTCGGCTCTGCCACTTCTCTTGAGTAGCCTCGCCAGCACTGAGAGGGACGCGACCAGGGCTAAGAGGGGCTCTGGGGTCCTTGAAGGGAGGCGGGTTAGCCCAGCCAAACGATGTCCGAGGTTGCGTTGGCTGAGAAGCGGTCATGGTAGGAGGCAGCTTCACGATCGGCTGAGGCTTAGGCAGAGAGACGTGAGGGCGCATCACATCGCCCTCATACACTGGGTGTCCCTCCATTGTGGGGGGTGGCGGGGTGGGAGACTTGGATCGCGCGTCAACGGGAGCGGACTCATTCCGAATATCCCTGGACGGGAAGAACCGTGATGAGCGGCTTGAAGGAGTTGTTCCTTTACCGCCCGTAGGTAGAGCGGCAGTGTTGGTACCGCCGACTCCAATAATACCGGAATTTGCACCCGCGGGAAGCTCGTCCTGAGGGGGGACAGAGGCGTTCGTGCCTCCAACTCCAATGATACCGTCATGTGCACCAGGGGGGAGGGAACCCCTATTAGGCTGGTTCTTAACAATTTCATCTCCAGGACCTCTCCAAGTACCAGGTCGATGTGCCTGAGTGTCAGGTGGGCCAACAGGCCGTCGGGTCCCATCGCCAGGAGCATGGACTGGACGCCAGGTCTCCTTGATCGCGGGTTGAGCATCCTCCATTGTCAAACCTCGTTCGGCAAGCTGGCGTTCTCGCTCAGCCCTCTCAGCTATTCTCGCTGCGCTCATCTTTTTTGTCGTTGTCGGACACTGATGCCACCCACTTGCTCGCAAGATCCGAGCCAGTAGCACCGGCAGCACCATACCGCGGGACTCGGGATCCGATGGGAGGGGGGGGTTGTGGTCGACCCTGAGAGGGTGCTTGTCGCGAAGAGCCTGGAGGTGCAATTGGCGAGGGACCCTTGTTGCCCTGCGCAGGGGCACTGCCATCGGTAGGGAGGCGTCCAATGTCGGTGTAAAAGGTTCCGTTTCCAAGGCCTCGGTCATTGTTAGGGGAGCCCCAAACATTGCGGGACGATGGTTGGGACGCTGAATTCCATGTGGAGGATGCAAATCGCTCCTGTCGCGAGGCCGAGGCGGCACCCCACAGGTCGGCAGGCTTGGCATCTTGACTCTGGGAAACGCGCCTGGCAGAGGCTGCTTTGTTAGAGGGAGGAGTGGTCTTGGTGTCTGGAGATGGCGTCTCCTCATGAGATGGTGCAGCAGCCTTGTCGCCGTCTTGTTGAGAGTGGGCAGTGGTGTCAGAAGAGGGCACATTAGCATCCCGTTGCTGAATCTGTGTCGGTTGGGCGGAGTCATCATGTTTCGGCGTGCTCTCCTTCTTTTCCGTCTTCTTCTCCGGAGCAGGACCTAAGGCTTCCAGTTTCTTCTGAATGCGCTCCCGGCGTTCGGCCTCTTCGCGGGCCTCCTCCTCTTGGCGCCTCTTTCTGGCAAGTTCGATTCGTTCCCGCATCAACTTTTTCTGATACTCAACTTCATCCACCCACGGGTTGCACTGGGGGAGGAGGTCCCGAAACTGCCTCTGGAGGGGGGCCAGCTTGGTGAGGGGTTGCAAAGGCCGTACGGGGAGATGCACGAAGCATCCATCCCGACTGCCTCGGGGGGCCGTGGGCTGAAACGGAGAGGTTGCCTGGAGAAACCGGGCTCTCAACGGAACCTGCAAAGGACGGCCGTCGAGCAGCACCGAGAAGCTCAGGGGGCGGCATGGATCCATCATTGCCCTTGCCCATCCGCATAAACGATCCGCTGCCACCGCTCACATTGGAGGAACCTCGCCTTCTTCCGAAGGGAACCTCCTGGGAAACTCTGTTGGTTTGAAAAGCGAGAGATGGTTCCGCCGGGTAATCGGAAGGTGGGCGCTGTAGTAGCGACGGATGCCTAGGGTGTTGTTCCATTCGCATGGAACCGCGGCGGTCGGGTGCCGGCTCATAGCGCCCGGAGTGGGAGTTGTAGAGTTCCCTATTACCATGGGAGCCTTCTCCCCTCCAAGCAGATCGGTTGAAATCATCAGCAGCAATCTCCTTGGGAGGAGGAGTCATGCCCTTCAGGTGCGAGTACGATCCACGGACGAGCTGGGCGTGCTCGGTGGCAGGGGATGCCTTCTCTACAGGAGGTAGAGTTGCCCAAGGGGACTTGACAGGAGCGGGTGGTGCGGGTGGTTTGGCAACAAGAGTCGGCTTATCCTGGGAACCGCTCTTAAGGATGAGACCCTTGCCAGATGCGAGACCGCTCGATTTTGCGAGAGGAGATCCCACTGACACTGGCGGAGCTGGGGACCTAGGTTTCTCGAGAGCCCTGCCCTTGGAGGCAACAGAACCATTCTCGGATGCGGGGCCGGGAACAGAGGCGGGGACGTGAATGTGAGCGGGGGCGGGTTCGGGGGTGGGATGCTCATCAGGATGCGGTAGAGTCGTCTTGGTACCATCACCCCATGTGATGGCATCGGGGGCCCAGTCCTCGTCGTCATCGTCGATATCGGCCCATTTGTTCTGTCCCGCAGCATCCTCCTCCTCGAGGCGACTAGCCATGTGAATACCATACTTCTTGAGTTCCTCGTCGGTAAACTTCTTAGGTTCCGGGACCGGAGGGGCTAGAAAAGTCAAGTCAGCAAGGCTAGATTCGACAAGCCTCAACGTATAACATACGGCGGTTTTTATTCCAGACGGCGCTCGCATCAGGTGCAGAGCCGGGTTTTCCTCCGTTCGCAGCCAAAAGCCGAGGAGAGGAATCGCGAGCGCTGCTACCGGTCTTGGCTACCAGTCGGGGTCGAGACGAGAGGGTTGCCGAGCCGGTAGGAGGGGTGCTGGACCCGGTAGGCGGTTTATCGGCGGCGGTAGCAGAGGCGCTACTGGCACTTGCTGCCTTGGCCGCGAGGAAGGTCCTGTTGACAGAGACGGACTTGAAAGTGGCAGGCTTTTTGACGGATGAACCTGTGCGGCCGTGCCCCTTGTCGCCATCTTTACTCTTTGCGTCGGCTCTCGAAGCTTCCGTGTCCGAACCTCCACTCGTACTGACATCGGCGGAATGAATCTGCTCGTCGACACTAGTGATGCGTTTGTTCTCGATGTCGTCGATGCTAGGAGTAGCATTCACAGATGAACGGTCGAGGTAGACATTGTGGGCGTCGAGTGGCTGGACAGCCTTGGAGCAGTCGCATGGTTAGCAAATGTGCAGCTCGGAAACGAAGCTAGCCTCGTCGGAAAGCAGCCGGGGCCAGTCAAACTACGGAGCTCCAGCGAAGCATACAAGATCCCAATAAGAGACTTGAAATGCAACGTGGAGGGCGGGACAGGGAAGAGAGGAGGCGAGGGGCGATGGCGGGACAAGACTGGGGATGCAGCAGGCAGACTCACGAGCTGGGATTCGGAGGCAGGGGCATCGACGGCTCTGTCAACGGCAGCCTCTGTTGCCATCATACGTCGTGAATATGCGCCGTTTCGTGGGGGGGAAGTAGCGAAAGGAACCTTCGTGGACTATTCACGGGCTCGGTCGCGTGAGAGTTGTTGCTGTTCCTGCGCTAGGAGGCTCGAAGGCGATCCGGGGGGGGTGTGGATGGAATCGTTTGCGCCGCGGGGCGGGGAGGGAGTTCGCTGGCGAGAAGGGCGAGACGAGAAAACCGGAGCGGCAGGGGGAGAGGGCTCGCGTGTGTCGGTAGCTATTCGCAGCGGGATGGAGGAGGGCGTCGTCTGGATGGGAGAGCCGATCGATCGTCGGGAGGGCGCGGGAGCCGTGGGTTTGTTGGCGAGGGCGAAAGGAATGAGGTTGTGAGGTGTGAGGTAACGTAAGGACGGTGGTTTCGAGGTACCGGAATTACTGCGGCTGACTGTGCCTTGGTGGTGATCACTGATCAGTGAGCAGGAAGGCCCAGGGCCCAGTGCGCGCAGCAGAGCCCAAGAGCCAACTCCTCCACAGAGGGAGCCGCCTGATTCGGGCCTAGCGTGGCGAATGGGATGGCATGCGTGGTTGGGCAGGGGTGCTTCGTACCGCAGGTACCTCCCAATTTCTCGCCTCCAGCCGGCCGAATGACTGCGTCGGCGGAGGGATCACCCCAGGTACCTGGAACGTCACTCTCCAGTACGAGCCGGGCGTGGCTTATGGCCCACTAACACCAGCCCCGAGGGGCCCAAGCACCGAGGTCTAGCGCCTGGTTGCAGTGGCCACTCCCCTGAGGAGGCTGCTAAGCCACCACGGTTCTGCTGCGGCGGAAGCTTGACGGGGACCTATGTACCCATACCCGACAGCTTGGATACATCTCACCACCAGCAGCATCCGATCATCGTAAACATCCACTACAAACGACGAAGAGACTAAGGATGTTGTGCATGCTAGAAGGCTGTTTAGGTAACAAGACAGGTCGGTTCTGTTGTTACTCATCACTGCCCAGTCAAGTACCTTGTGTCATAAAATCAGGCCATTCCTCCCCGAATCGGCGTCCTCGTGCAGAAGGAGTCGCGGTATGTAAAATGGCTTTGTCAAACGCAAGGGATCATTATCTGATTAGCTGTTCAGCTGCCCCAGCTATACCGAGTAGCTTCTCAGATCCCAGTCGTCGTCACCTATGCATCCAAAAGCTTCTAAAAATATGTTGGAACGTAGGTTGACTGTCCACCACTCCTCGCATTCCGCGTTCGGAGGACCAGACCTTGCGTTTGTCCCAAATCATCAATCGATATTCATGCGCCACTGCACCTTTAAAGCCACTACATCTTCAGTGTAGCCAATGACCCAAATACTCATACAATCAAGCACGGGTCACAGATGCGAATCACACAAATGAGTACAGAGGCAAAGTGGGAGAAATGTCGCATCTTTGCGTGTTAGAGATACATAGGGAAGCTAAGGCGTGCTCAACCACACGATTCGGGAGAATATGTACACGACCATTCGCCCCCTCTTAGACAATCATCCGATTAGCCAGGCCTCACTGCATTTAGTGGGCGTTGTTCTTGTGGTGGCCTGGTGGTAAAGGTTAGCCGTGTCCTCTTGGTGGGTTTTCGCAAGCTGCCCGCCGATTTGTCGCCGACGGATTCGGAGATACGTACGGAGGTGGAAGTAGTAGTTCTGGGCGTAGCCGATGGCAACGAGGAAGACAATGGCATGGATGATAGCTGCACGCAGTTAGTATCGACGTCGTCTGGGTTCGGAGGGTTTGAAGGGAGTCCGTACGTCGGCCAGTGGGGTTCTTGCCAAAGTGCTTCTCCTGGTATTTGCCGAGGATGCCCTTGGCCTTGACCTCGGGGGCAGCACCTCGGGGGAGTTTCTCGTAGAAGCTGACAACGCGCTGCATGCGGATAGCATCAGGGGCGCCGCCAATGGCCTGTGGTGGTCGATCTCGTCAGCCTCCAATCTTCATCCCGGCAACAGCTCAGCTCGGCGCCAATTCGTCGTCGCTCGGCGACCGGATCGTCCAAAGTATCGCATCGAGTTCATCTCGTTCGTGTATTCAAGCAAGTAATCGCGGTTCATCGAGGGTTGCATACCTTGGGAGAGGCGACCTATTTTCATGACCGACGTTAGCAACGGAAGCATTCGGAGGACCGGGGCCACTGCGGCCATAACCGAGGACTCCTTCTCACCTTGGGGGGGATGAGCGTCGAGAGCGCTCGGCGGGTAACGAAGCTCATGATGGCGGGTGGTCGGTGACTGGTAACTCGAAGAATTGCTCAATTGCCGCGTTGGTCCGTCGAGGGTCTGCGTGACGCTCAATTGCAGGGCTGATGGGGTGGGTTTTCTGTCGAGATGTTTAGCAGCGAGGTTTCCTTGCCGAAAAGCACTCGTCCGCGCCGTCGGCAAAACGTCGCTCCGCTCCAGCCAATCAGCGCCCCTGCGTTCAAGCTTGCTCGACTTCGACAATCGCCGCAACCCACCGTCGTCCGGCAAATAAACGACCACGCCCACGCCCGCCAGCAAGTCCAATTGAGCGCTCATCGCTGCACCATGGCCTCTCTCCGAACCCAGAGCGCGGCTCGCATGCTGCGAAGCGTCGCCTCGCCCCGCGTCGCCCTCTCCGCCGCCCCCCGACGCTTCCAGAGCTCCGTCACCACGGCCGCCCCGGGCACCGTCCCCGTTGCTCCCAGCACCACCAACCAGCCCGACTACGATATCCAGGCGGACAAGGCGACCTCGTACACGAGCCCGATACCCCATTGATGCACGCACAAGGAAGTGCTAACCTCTGGCCAGCACCTTTACCCCCGTCCCCAAGTCAGTTCAGACCGGCAGCGAGGAGATCCTCCCTGCTTCGATCATCTCGGGCGCTCCCGTTGAACTCCAGGCCCGAACTGTCCGGTTAGTCAAAGCCCGCCCCCTACTACGACCATCGCACCAGCTATCCAGGCGCTGACAGGAACATATAGCATCTACCAGGAGACGAAGCCCGCAACTCAATCCGGCGAGTGGCGCGGCCAGCGCTGGCGCATGGATTGGGACATTCTCCCCAAGGGCCACCGATGGGAGAACCAGCTGATGGGCTGGCAGTCATCGGGTGACTTCATGCAGGGCACCCACATCAACTTCCAGAGCAAGGAGGACGCCATTCACTTTGCTGAGAAGCAGGGCTACGAGTACTTTGTCCAGGAGCCCAAGTCGAGGAAGATCAGCCCCAAGGCTTACGCCAACAACTTCCTCTACTCGCCCAAGAAGCTCAAGCACATCAGGACGAAATAGACGGAGTGTGTCGGCACAGGACATCATGTTGTAAATAAACTCTTTCAAGACACAATGGTATCGGTTACAATTACTCAAACACATCTCATAGCGCCAAAATGGACAAGCACTCATCGACAGGGGTTCTCGCTCATATGCACATGGATGCTAAAGTATCACTGGGTTCAAATGTGATTGGGATCAAGTATGGTTGGGATATGTGGTGAGTCAAGAGTCCGAATGTTGAGCTTGATTCACTCCACAAACAGTACTCCCCATCTGTTGTTCATAATACATCTAGATATCTTCCCGAAACGCCATGGAGTCCCATCTCCATATTTCCAGCCCCCCAGGGACGAACCCAAACGCCAAACATGTATCTAAAAAAAAAAAAAATCCATCGCTAGCTAAACAATTCGTGAATGCCATTGACTTGTATCACCATGTCTGGCAGGAATTTAAGTCGTGATCATTGGTTCGTGGCCATTCTCCCCATGGACAGATCGTCGGCTTGGACCATCTGCGTCCTCTCCATTGAGGCCAATGTCGAGACGATCAGGGAGACTCTTGCCCTTGTCCCTGGCCGTGTTCTCGGCCCATACCCGCATTTTTACGAGTTGGCGGATGGCAGCCTCCCGTCTCTGGGATTGCCTTTCCAGTATGGCTCTATTGACTTTATCCGCGACTTCCCGACGCAAGTCTGGATGTAGTAGCGCAGAAAGACGAGGCTCAAGGGAGTCTGAAGGGAACAGGAGTAAGGCCATAGTTCGCTCCAGATCTTCCAGGAACTTTGGGTTGGTGGGTGCCCTAGGTCCTAGTTGCTCGGTGGCAAACTTCAAGGCCGGGGCGATGTCTCCACCATTGGCATTGCAGGAGCGAATAAGCTCAACCAGCTGAAGTCGTAACAAGGCAAAGTGTAACGCTTTGTCTTCATCCAGAATCTATGCAACTTGTTAGATCTCCAAGATTTGATATAACAGTGCATCAAATAAACGTGTAGGTGTGCAAGATAATCATAAGAAAGTGGTTGTTCCTCATCAAAGGCCCGAAGGCTCTATGAGTGGTGCATGTAAAACTCGAGTTCTAATCATATAAAGGGGTTGCTAGGTGGAGACGGAAAGAAAAGTTGAAGCTTACCTCGGGTCAAGATCATTTAAGGTCTCAATCGCCAGCTGGATATTTCCACCATGTATGGAGTTTTGGATCTCCTGCCTAGCCTGAATGGAGCCTGTGTCCTGATGGGGTTGCAGGTTCGCTTCCTTGGAGAAGTTTGCGGCGGCGTTGGGGTAGCCCTCCATCGTCAGGTAGTCTAGGATCAAGGCGTTGATATCGCTATAACTCATTAGCAATTGCGGTGACATGATGGCAAAGCAAGTAAATGAGGGAGTATGGGGTGAGTTCAGAAGAAAAGAAGATTGATATCGTGTTTTCCGCATAATATGCTAGGAGAGATTCCCATTGATATAGCGTTCATCACATCACAGGTGGAGTTGAAGGGAAAACCCAGCAGGTGGGGACAGGATGTAGCTTACCTCTTAGGCGACTTGACGTCCTCGACACGCCTGTCGAAGGCATGTTTGACGGGGGTTGCAGTGGACGCAGAGGATGTCTGGAAGCGGGTAAGCGCCTGGACAGGACCAAGGCCGACGGAAGCTGGCAGCTGCAGAGATAAACGTACCATGATTCCAGGATTTGCAAGGGTTCTCGACACCAGCTAGCTCTCAGAGCAGCAGGAGGGAGGGGGAGAGGATGTGTGAGGGGAAGAATAGCCGTAGCCGGGAAGCAGGCCGGACGGTGCTGATTCAGCGCATTTGGGACGTCGACAAGAGAGCCAGTCTCTGAGCAAGAGAGAGCTCGAGCCGGTTGAAGCTGTTGGGGGAGGAGGGAGAAAGCTTTGCAAAGGAAGAGAAGGAGAGAGGAATGTAGAGGAGAGAAGAAAGCAGAAGTGATTGGGGCAAAGGAAAAGAGCCGCCGGGTTTTCGTGGGTCCAGGCTGGCGGACGACGCTTGAAGGGGCTGGTGAGCCAATCATGTGACTGGCATGGCGGGCCACCCGGAGCTTCTGCCCTGCACAGTGCCTGAGGATTCAACCAGCGAGGCCGTTATTGTTCCGTGCTCCGTGCTCCACAGGGCACCAAGCCGGGCCTCTGAACCGCTGGAAGCCCAGTGCGCCACGAGCGGTCAGCGCCATGTCGTGTGGCAGCGCTCCATTCAACCCCCGCCCGCGTCAGGGCCACGAACCCGTCACACCTCTGTGGTTAGTTACCGTCAGGCGGCCGGGGATGATGCATGAGGGATGCAGCAGAGACGGGAGAACCAGAAGGAGGGCAGCTACAGGTCTCAATAGGAAAACGTGATCTCCCTCTTCTTCCGCCGTAGTCTGGTCCGTGGATCGTCAGGTCTCAAGCCAGAGAGTCGACGCTGGTCCAGCCAAGCCACAGTCTCTGGTCTGACGGCGTCATGAGCGCTGCCCAGCTGCCCAGCTTGGCCGTGGGCTGTTTCGGCAGGCCCTGGCACTATGCTTATCTCTTGAGACCGTCACGGAGAGTCAGTGAGCACTGGGCAGTGAGGCGTCTAGCTCGCCCGCCCCGGACTCAGCTTCCAGGTACCTTTGCCCTCACTATCCCCATCCGTACATGTATGTACCTTAACTTGGCTTTCGCCCGCCGGGTGCCGCCGTCCTGCGATCCATCCAGGACCCATGGCCCATGGGACAAGAGGGTCACCAGGCGGCGTCTCCTCCCTTCTCCATCTTTAACCCCCACACCTGTCTGTTGATATCAGTGCAGTGAATCATCTCCTCTTCTTGCTGGATTTGCTTCGCACACGTAATCCGTCTCCCTCTCCCTCCCTTGCTGTTTCCAGGCTTCAACCGCTTCCGCAAGCATCGCTCTGCTTGTGGATCTCGGTCCGACCTAAGGCTCGTGCTCACCCACATCCGCAGCCGCCATAGTCCAGTCTTGGTGACAGGGGCAGGGCTACCCTGAAGACGATGCAGACTGTTCACTGCTAAAACCGACTGCCAAATTCTACCTACGCCCTAGTCGCTATCTCCTCCACCTTCTTTGGGGTTTCATTTTCTTGTATAATCCCTCGCCTGGGAACATCGCCACCTCAGGAGCCATCACCCATAAGCCGAGAGCCACTGCTGCCCAGCATGACCGGACTTGAGAGCCATGTCACGGTTCAGAAGCGGGCCTACTACTCGCCTCCCTGGGCCGACGTTAGCATTATTGGCGTCGCCGGCAGTTCTGGCTCGGGCAAGTCTACGCTGGCCCAGGCCATCGTCAAGAAGTTGGACCTGCCTTGGGTCGTTATTTTGTCAATGGCATGACCCTTCTGCCCAGTTGAATCGGTCACCTTTGCTCATTATCTACCAGGACTCTTTCTACAAGACGTTGACGCCCGACCAATCTAAGCTTGCCTTTGCTAACGAGTATGACTTTGACTCGCCAGATGTACGGCCTTGCTCTCATGTCTCGTTTACCCCACATGAGAATCTAGAATTGACCTCTTGGGTGCCGTAGGCTATTGACTTTGACATCTTGGTTGAGAGGCTGCGAGATCTCAAGGCCGGGTACGTCCATCTCGAAAATGGACATAGACATTGGCTGACATTGCCCTGGACAGAAAGCGGGCAGATATCCCCGTATACTCATTCGCCAAGCACCAGCGGATGGAACAAACGACTTCTATTTACTCGCCACATGTGCTCGTCTTGGAGGGAATTTTTGCCCTCTACGACCCCCGCGTCCTGGAGTTGCTAGACATGGGCGTACGTTGACAACGCCTTAATAATCTCCTCGATAAAGCTGACATGAGTATGACCAACGTCAGATTTACTGCGAGGCTGACGGAGACACTTGCTTGTCACGGAGAAGTAAGTACCTGACGAGCAACCAATCACATTTCTCGTGAACCAAAACTGAGACGTGGTTGCCATTAGTCGTTCGTGATGTACGAGAGCGGGGTCGTGATATCGAAGGTGTGTCATCAGCAATGGTTCGGGTTTGTGAAGCCTAATTTCGAAAAGGTTTGTGGAGCAGCATGTGCTAGGTTGAGCTGGATAGAAGAGGCTGACGCAGACAACTAGTTCGTTGAGCCTCAGCGAAAGGTGGCCGACCTCATTGTGCCCAGAGGAATCGAGAACCGCGTGGCCCTCGGTGAGTACTGTCCACGGTCATGACGCTGTTGGGATAACCCGGCTGACCCAGGCCAAGATATGATGGTCCAATTCATTGAGAAGAAACTCTTTGAAAAATCACGACACCATCGAGAGGCCCTATCCCAACTCGAGGCCGCGTGTAAAGAGTCGCCACTTTCTGATCGGGTTGTGGTTCTCGTCGAGACGCCCCAGCTCAAGTTTATGAACACGATCCTACAGGACATTGACACTTGTCCGGAAGATTTCATCTTTTACTTTGACCGGCTGGCTAGCCTTATCATAGAACTGTGAGATGCATTCGAATCGAATACTGGGGACTGTTGATCGAGAAAGCTGACAAGACGCATCATTTAGAGCCCTTAACAATGTTCAGTTCAAGGAGGCGACCATCGAGACCCCCACGGGACACAAGTACAGTGGCCTCGCACCCAAGGGCGAGGTTTGTGCGGTGCTTGTGCTTCGGGGCGGTTCGGCGTTTGAGCCGGCGTTGCGGAAGACGATTCCAGACTGTCGGACGGGCCGGGTCCTGATCCAGTCCGACTTTTCCACGGGGGAGCCGGAGTTGCACTACCTGCGGCTGCCAGATGACATCAAGAACCAGGAGAGTGTGCTGCTAATCGATACGCAAATGGCGAGCGGAGGAGCCGCGTTGATGGCGGTGCAAGTGCTTGTCGATCATGGGGTCCCACAGGAGCGCATCGTGTTAGCGACGTACTCGGCCGGCAAGATTGGATTGCACCGGCTCACATCGGTGTTTCCGGATATCACAGTCGTGGTTTGCAACATGTTGGACACGCCAGATGAGCGATGGGTGGAGCAAAGATATTTCCGCTGCTGATGAGTTTGTTGGATCTAGACCTGGATATGGGTTGCATATTTGGTGCTTCGGTTGGTGCGGGCATCTCGTTCTTCTTCCGTTGATCTACCTGGTCGCACATTCATAGATGTTCGTCCTGGGGCATACTTGCATGATAAATCACAATCAAACCGATAGAAACGTAAACTGTTTGGAGCGGCATCGGACAGAGAAAGTGTGACGCGGTGGGTGAGCGGTATAAGAACAACTCCGGTCAGTCCGAGAAACCCGTCATTCCGGAACGTGGAACGGAGATGTGGTAGCAAACTGAGCGCTATGTCGCCTCAAGGTCCACAGTATCCCATCCCTCGGCCACCTCGTCGGGTCTGCCAGCAAGGATTGAGTGACTAGATGGCGGCCAAGCTACTGTCAACGCGCGAACGAACCCCTTCCCAGGAGACGGCCCGTTAAGCAGCCGACCGTTCCGGTAAGGCGCGTCACGTAGTCGATCGGGGATTGCCATGCAGTAATCGATCAATCATCAATGACAAGGAAGTAGCAGCATTACTTGACACTTACATAACTACACAAATCAGTGTGCAAGTGTAATGGATTGCAAGGGTCGTCCGGAGCAGCTGTGTCGCAAAGGTGGAGCCCCGATGATCGGTCGCCGAGCCAAGAGTTTGGCGGCCGTGTTTGGTGAACGACAGCTGCCCTGCAATGACGTAGACGTACTATGGAGTGCTGTGGTGGGCGTGCCATATTCATCCAGTACAACGCCACCCTTCTCAGCTTCTCAGCTTCTCACATAATCATCATCCCTCTTGAACTTCATTCCCCCTCCATTTCCCCTTTTTCCTCCGCTCTCCTTGATCGGTTGCAGGCCATTGACCTCCCGCACCACGAGGCCTCCCTTCCTCCTCGCACGACATGTTGAGTTGGCAGTCGTTCTAAGCTTCCTTCCCCCCTGCTCTCCTTCGCTGTAATTCATCGTCAATCGAACCCGATTCTCCGCGATCTCAACCAAAATTATGTCGGCCTCCTCGCTCACGGCCATGCGCCTGGCGCGCGCGCGCGCCAATCTTCCACGGCCATGACCGCATCACGACTTGCCCTCCCTTCCGTCGCTCTCCGGCCACGATGCCCAGCCCAGCTGCGGAGCTTCAGCAAACTCTCTGGCGCCTCGACAACAAAGCGCACTCAGACCACGACAGGCACCATCCGACGACTACCCTCCCATTTCTTCTTGCGAGCGCTCTCCGGGAAGCCGCTCCCTCAGCGGAACTCGTGGATCCTCAACTTCTGCTACCGCGGCGCTGCCTGGGTCGGCACATCGCTGACCGTCTTTGGTATCGGCGTCTTCGCCTTCTTCGCCTACGACGCCAGCACCTACAAGGAGCACCCCACTAATGGCGACATTGACGTTTCCAAGATTGCCCTCCAGCCCCGCCATGGCGGCTCCAAGAACTTACCTGTCGCCGAGGTCTTCATTGATGACGATGACTGCGAAGAGAAGCGCCGCCTGAAGGAGAAGCCCCGACTTGTCATCCTCGGTGGTGGATGGGGCGGAGTGGCTCTCCTGAAAGAACTCAACCCAGACGACTATCATGTCACCGTCATCTCGCCTACCAACTACTTCCTGTTCACTCCCATGCTTCCTTCCGCAACTGTCGGAACTCTCGAGATGCGATCCCTCGTAGAGCCCATCCGGCGCATTCTGAGCCGTGTCAAGGGCCACTTCATTCGGGCCAGGGCTGAGGACGTGGACTTCTCCCACAAAATGGTTGAAGTATCTCAGTTGGACGCTCAAGGTAAAGAAACCCGTTTCTATGTGCCCTACGATAAGCTTGTTATCGCCGTTGGATCTGTTACGAACCCTCACGGCGTTAAGGGCCTGGAGAATGCCTTCTTCCTCAAGGACATCAACGACGCGCGCATGATTCGCAACAAGGTCATCCAAAACCTGGAGCTTGCCTGCTTACCTACCACCTCTGATGATGAGCGCAAGCGCCTGCTCTCCTTTGTTGTTAGCGGCGGAGGCCCCACTGGTGTCGAGTTTGCCGCTGAACTCGTTGACCTGCTCAACGAGGACCTGACGAGGCACTTCCCACGACTCCTACGAAACGAAATCTCTGTCCACCTCATCCAGAGCCGGAGTCATATCCTCAACACCTATGATGAGACCGTCTCCAAGTATGCCGAGGACCGCTTCGCCCGCGACCAGGTCCAGATCATGACGAACTCTCGAGTCAAGGAGGTCCAGGCAGACAAGATCATCTTCAGCCAGAAGATGGAAGACGGCAGCCTCGTCACCAAGGAGATCCCTCATGGCTTCTGCCTGTGGTCCACCGGCGTTTCACAGAACGGCTTCTGCAAGACGCTCTCTGACGAGCTGGGTGCTTCCCAAACGAACCGACACGCTCTCGAGACAGACACGCATCTCCGCGTCAACGGCGCACCTTTGGGTGATGTCTACGCCATCGGCGATTGCTCTACAGTCCAGAACAACGTAGCCGACCACATAATCACCTTCCTCCGCTCTCTCGCTTGGAAGCGGGGCAAGGACCCGGAGACGTTGCAGCTTCACTTCAGTGATTGGCGTGAGGTTGCCCAGGATGTCAGGAAGCGCTTCCCTCAGGCTGTCAACCATCTCAAGCGCCTAGACAAACTCTTTAACGAATTCGACAAGGACCAGTCTGGCACCCTTGACTTTGGCGAGCTGCGTGAGCTCCTGCGCCAGATTGACAGCAAACTTACATCGCTACCTGCTACCGCCCAGCGTGCTCACCAGCAGGGCCAGTACCTCGCCCGCAAGTTCAACCGCATGAGTCGCATGGCCGAAGGCCTCCGCGTCAACGAAATCTACGAGGGTGATGTAGATGCCGCTGTCCACAAGGCCTTTGAGTACCGCCACCTTGGTAGCCTGGCGTATGTCGGCAACTCGGCTGTCTTTGATCTTGGTGAGGGCTGGAACTTTGCTGGTGGACTCTGGGCCGTGTATGCTTGGCGATCTGTCTACTTTGCCCAGAGCGTGAGCTTCCGTACGCGAATCCTCATGGCCATGGACTGGGCCAAGCGAGGACTGTTTGGTAGAGGTATGTTCCTCTCTGCACTAACCAATATTAATTCCCAGAGCTAACGTCTTTGTCCCAGATTTAATGAGCTTCTAAGGGCATAGATGACCCAAGAAGTTAAGCAATAACTCCCGGGGGCGTGGGAACGTAAGGTCAGGAATACGACGCTACGAAAGCAGCACTGAAAATTGCAGATTCATGATGGTTTGTTCATTTGGGTTTCCACCGGCTAGAAATTTGTGAGGTTCTATTATCGATATCTATTCCCTTGACTCTTCTTCGTGTATATAAGCATAGAACTGAAGGATGGGCCAGACGGGCAACGAGATCCATGACCGGTATAAACAAAAATGACAAATGTATAAATTTCTTCGCTAAACTCCAGCACGGCTTTTGATGTACTCGTTCTATATCGTGAAATCCTTGTACGTCCACTTCTCGGTATACTTTCGGGCAGCCAGTCTGTGGAAGGGGAGATGGCGACGGCTCTCGACCTTGCCGCGGACGAGCATGCTGCGGTACCGGTCCTTGAGCAGGTTGCCCTCGGGCTTGAGCAGACGGAGAGACTCTTGCAGCTCGTCGGGCAGGACAAGCTCGAGGTCGCCTTCGGGCAGCTTGTACTTGCCGAGCTGCTTGCGCCGCAGCTTGTGCTGCTCCTTGAGGTCGGTGGCGACCTCGTCGTCGGACTCGACGGCGAGGATGAACTGGCGGTTGCGGTCCTCCTCCTCGACCTCGTCGGCGATCTCCTTGATACGGTGCTCCTGGCGGCGCTGGGCCTTGATGGCGGCCTTGTGCTTGGCCAGGCGCTCCTCCTCCTTCCGGCGCTTGATGCGGTTGCGCTGGGTCTGTGTCTTCCTCTCCGGTCGCTTGGCCGTCAGCTTATCGTCCTCGGCACCGCTTTGGAATCCTTCCCACTCCGAGTCCTCCTCCCATTCTGATAGGTTGGCCCGGGCCTCGGCAGCCTCTGCTTCAGCCGCCGATTTGGCAGCAGCCTCTTGCTTCAGGCGGTCGGCCTCTTCGGCTGCCAACCGTTTGCGCTCAGCCTCGAGGGCCTTCTCACTCTCCTCCGCCAAACGCTCCTCGTAGTCGGTGAACACGGGGTTGTAGCTGTAGCCGCCTGACGGGGTTTGGACGGCGGCAACTTGCTTGCCATTCTCGAGCAGGGAGATGGGGGCCTTCTTCATGGTCTTGGGAGCCTTGGCCTTTTCTTGCTCAGGGATGAAGTCGTCAATGTCAGTCTGCTGCACGGCGACGGGCATGTCCCAGACATCGTAGGTGGCATCCTTGACGTCGACGGTGTTGTCGTGCTGGCCGTCGGCGACCCGTTTTAGGCGGGAGAGTTCCTTGTGGGAGACCCAGCCGGTTCGCTGACGCTTCGCGGGGATGAGGCCGTTGGTGGTCTTGTCGCTAGGGCGCTTGCGCATGGAGACGGCGGGGACAGCGGAGCGCTGGGCGAGGATCTCGTCGGCCTTGAGGGTCTTCTTGACATGCTTGGACTTTTTGGCGATGCGCGAGTCGCCCTTGACGTCGACGGTGAACAGATCTTCGGAGGCCTTCTCCTTGATGACACCACTTTTGACATGTTAGCACATTGGAGACCAAGTAACTGAGGAGGAGATTCTTACCCTCGAATGATTTCTTCATTCAATTCTGCGAGACCATGCTGCACTTCGCTGACATCGACATTCTTCCGCCACGCCTTCTTGCCTTTTCGGGAGGGCTGGTTGGGCTGCTTCGGGGCCTCGCCGGACCCGATGGTCTTGGACTTTATGACGGGCATTATCGGGACCGAATCGAATTTCAAAGGGAATTGAAATGGTGCCAACAAGAGACTCTGGTTCGTCTTGATGGTGGTCGCAGACGAGATGCAGGTTCAGTTCGTGGTGGGGGACTTGAACATTCTCTTAATTTTTTAGTGGAGCCCTCCAAACAGGGCCCCGTTATCTCATTACCTCCCAGCATTGGCATAAACTGTCGGCGGACTAACAACTAACCCCGATTTGGGGCTCGCGGATTAGACGGATCGCATAACGGATCGCATAACAAACGGAGCGGTATTCATATCTGCACGTGCCCGGACTGGGTGGGCCGGAAAGAAGTGCTGTCATGGGCGGACTCCGGTGATGGAGGTATCCTCCTGCCAATTCTAAGTTCCTCCAGACGACGACATTGACCTCCTTTCCTGGGCCCTGCACCCTCGACACTCGCCTCAACACCCGAACTATCACGGTTAAGTCGCATTTTCCAGCCCTCCAACGAGGCTTGGTCCGCGCCGCCTTCTTTTCCCATCCGCTTTCCGCAGCGTGCTACTCCTGGACGAACGCGGCCGCCTTCGGTTCGGCGTTGACAGCTGTCCCATCTACCTCCCGTCCCGCGCAGTGGAGTAATTCGACACAACCGCAACAATGGCGCAGGCCGGCGGATCCTACAATAACCCCTTGAAGAAGTTCAAGTATGTGTTTTCCCGCGCGGCGTCTTCTTTGCGTGTTGATGGCTAACCGTGGGTACAGGCTGGTGTTTCTCGGAGAGCAAAGTGGTACGTCGAGAACCGACCGACCGAGTTCGGCCCGCGTCGGGAAATATGGCTAATGGCGACATTCGACAGTGGGCAAGACGTCTCTAATTACACGGTTCATGTACGATTCATTCGACAACATGTATCAGGCTACGATCGGTATCGACTTCCTGTCCAAGGTGAGGACGCCCGGACTGCTCGACTCGGCACACGACACAACTAACCCGTATGGACCTAGACCATGTACCTGGAGGACCGAACAGTGCGGCTTCAGCTGTGGGATACTGCTGGCCAAGAGCGTTTCCGAAGTTTGATTCCCTCATACATCCGAGACTCGAGTGTAGCCGTCGTTGTCTATGACATCTCGAGTACGTTTGCCCCTGACATGACCCCACCTCTCGGCCCCTCCCTCTTCTCCCTTCCCGTAGACATCCACTCACATGCTAATGCCATCTGTTCTTGCAGACGCCAAATCTTTCCAAAATACCAAGAAGTGGATCGACGATGTTCGAGCCGAGCGAGGCAACGATGTGATTATTGTGTTGGTCGGCAACAAGACCGATTTGAACGACAAGCGGGAGGTCACCACGCAGCAGGGTGAGGAGGAGGCCAAGAAAAACAACCTGATGTTTGTCGAGACCAGCGCGAAGCTAGGACACAACGTCAAGAACCTGTTCAAGAGGATAGCACAGGCCCTGCCGGGTATGGAGGGCACCGATGCCGCAGCGCAGGCCTCGAGCCAAAGTAAGTCATTTGCCTCCGGCGCTCCAACGAGTTTGATACTAACAAGTGCGTGCCTTTCCAGTGATTGATGTCAAGACGAACACGACCCAACCCTCACAAGAGGGCTGCGCATGTTAAATACCTCCACAAGCAAGTTTGGGATTGGAGTATAGGAGTATCCGGGGAAGGTCAAACCATGCTAGCGACGTAAACGAGGCTCTGTGCCTCGTTGCACGGGACAGGATATCAAGCATAGCGTGTGGATCTGAGCGCGGGAGCTTGTATAATACAACCGGGACTACGAGCCTACGATCGTTATATAAGACACATTAATGCCTTGTCTTCTTTTCTTTTTCCGCTGCGCGGCCGACAGCCAGCCGTCTTCTGCAGTGGTGGCGTGGCGCATACATGCCGACAGGGAACAGGGGGGTTCCTTTGTTACACCCATCCTCCGGGTCTTCAACATTAGGACTCGAGTCAATTCTAAGTCTCTAATTTTGGTATTGTCTCGATTTAATGTGGCATGGCCTCTCCAGAATTATTATTGCATGACTTTTCCCTGAGGATCTGAGCTTTCTTTGGTTTGTTTCAAACAGCGTTCTGCACCTGCACCTCTCCGTTGGCCAGACCAAAGTAGGCAGCAACGGGCTTCTGCGCCTGCAATTGCTTTCCGAGCTTGACGGCCTCATCGCCGTTGAAGCCGTGGAACAGGCCAATTTCGACAATGCCGGGCAGCCTGAGGAGCTCGTCAGCGAGCGCCTTGACCTCCCAGACGCCGTCCTTGCCGCGGCCCTCAACCTCGGCGGTGACGTCCTTGGACAGCAGCAGGGGCGAGAAGGGGGCATCGATGATCCACATGCCGTTGTCAGTGACGCACTCGCCGGCCTTGCTGGGGAGACCGGAGCGGACGGCCGGCGAGGGGGAGCCCATCTCGCGGAGGCGGAGGAGGACGTCAGGGGCTGCAAGTGGGAGGACCTCGATGGGGATGGTCTTCCAGGTGGTGCAGAGGCGAGGGGACTGCTTGCGGTAGTCTTTTTGCAGATAGGTATCTCATGTTAGCCTCTCTTCCTGACCAGTAGAACTGATGATAAGTCTCTTAACAGACTTGTAGGACAGCGACTCACCGGCGACAGCAATGAATCTCTTGGCAGCAATGGCAACCAGCTTCTCCTGGAACAAACAAGCACCACCGCCCTTTATTAGGTTCAGGTCCTCGTCGACCTCGTCAGCGCCGTCAAAGGCGACATCGAGAGCCACGGGCTTGCCATCGACAACAGGACGCTCATCGAGGTTGGCAAGGGTGAGGCCGGCCTTGCGGATGAGACCCTTGGACTGGCTGCCGGTGGGAATAAAGGTCATACTACCGTAGAACTCGGGGCCCTTGCTGACGATGGCATCGACGACGTAGACGACAGTGCTGCCGGAACCAATCCCGACATACTTGTACTCGGGGAGGAGGTGGTCGTGGACGGCCTGGAAGGCAGCCGACTTCTTGGCCGACTCAACGAGGGCTGCGGCAGACGACATTGTTCTGACTCTGGTATCTGAACTTGCTCTGGGACGGGAGATGAGTCTAGGAGAGAGTGCGCGAAGCTCAAGCACCTCACGTTGGTGGATAGTCTGGTGATGAGGGGTGGTGGGGAGATCAACAGGTGGAGTGTAGGGTAGGCGACGTTGGATCGGCCCGGTGGTGTGGAACAATGCGGTGCCAGAAACGGGAGCTTGTCGGTAGAGGCCTGATGGTCTGACCGGGCAATTGAGTGCTTTACGACTGTTGGCAGGAGGATAGAGAGAATGGTAGCACGGCCGAAATGACGCAGGCACGAGGTCCAAATACTTTTTGGTGGAGAGAGTCGAAAGCCACCTCATGTGGTTAATGCGACTTAGTCGGAGTTGGTCGAACTAATAGCTCGACACAACTTGTTGACGACGGGGGGAATTGCACGCGGTGGAGAGACGGTACGGGATAGGTAGACAAGGCAGTGCTACCATACAGGTACAACACAGTACAACGGGGAGAGACAGGGCATCGAATTCCGTCTGCCAAATAGGATTTCCGATGCTGCGGAGTGAACCCCAGCCGCTAAAGAAAAGGTCTCGCTCAAGGTCGCCGTAACTACATGTCTAGTGACGTGACGGCTGCACAGGCCCTGCGGTTCCTGTCAGTGGCGGAGCTGAGTCATCCAGGCCGCAGACCCGTGGTCCAGGTTTTGCGGCGTGGTGCTGTCTCGTGGAGGGGCACGTGACAGCCTGCCAGATTGCGCCTCGCGTTGCTCTCGGGCTCGGGAGCCACGGAATGGACGGATGTCCGACACTTGGACAGTGGGGCGCAATACAAGGCTTTGAGTGATCAGACCCTTGCTGCATCATTTCCGTCATCACCGCGCGTTTCGTGGTTTCTTGTCTTCTTCCTCCTGATCTGCTGTTCGAATCTCGTGCCCTTCTCCTACAACCTGCTGCTCACGTTCCGAGAGAGAGGGAGGATAGCGTTTACGCGTGTGAAACTCGAGCCCAGACACCGCCTTCGTCACCGCCACCATGTCGCGATTTACCAGACTGTACCTGCGGGTGCCCCGGCCAAAGGTAAGGCAAACACAACAGGGGAGAGGCCTCATCCCCTTGGATGACCTCATCGCCCTGCGCATGTTGGAGGACACGCAGAATGCTAACGAGAACCCGTTTCCCAGACTCTCTTTGGCATGATCAGCCTCCAGACCGGCACCGAGGTCATCTCGCTCGCTCTCGTCTTCAACAAGGTGACCGGCGTCTACGGGCTGCTGGCCATTCTTACCGGCTACCAGCTCTCGCTGCTGCAGCTGTCGACCTACGTTTACTCCATCGGCGTCCTGGTGCTGCTCGCCAACTTGATCCCCCACATCCGAAAACAAAGCCCCTTCGAATGCCTGGCACTGGCATGGATGTACATTCTCGACACGGCCGTCAACGGAGTGTACGCGGCGGCGTTTGGACTGGACTGGTACTTCAAGAGCCAGAGCACGGATGGCACGGATACCCAGACCTCGGGCCTGCCCAACTTTGTCGTGGAGGGTGTCGAGGGCTTGCGCCAAGAGGCCGCCATCCACGGCAAGGTGGTTCCTCAGGAGACGGCTACAAGCATGTTGCTTATTGTCGGCGCGACTCTGATCCGGGTGTACTTTAGCTTCGTGGTGATGGCGTATGCGAAGCAGGTGCTACAGAAGTACATGCAGCTGATGATCCTCGAGGGCCCCGGAGTGGATGACCTCGAAGGCCCGTTCGCGGAGGACCTGCCGGACGGCGAGGGCCGCAAGGGACGGCTGGGCCGGCTGATGGTGTCGTACGGCCGGGGCTACTGGCTGGATCAGCGAGACACCGACGAGTGGGCGAGGGGCGTGGAGCCCAACAAGCCCGGTTCGCTGGGCACACGCTCGTGGGTGAGGTATAGATGTGATGATGCGATGCTGCAGGCTATTGACGGGAGTCGAGGGGCGAGGCTTGGCCGAGTTTCGGCGATGCGACAGGGTAACGCCGTGCTGCTTGCTCAAGGTGCATTGTGCATGACCACATCCCGTCCATG
Source organism: Ilyonectria mors-panacis (assembly GCA_002991585.1). Classification (NCBI taxonomy): domain Eukaryota; kingdom Fungi; phylum Ascomycota; class Sordariomycetes; order Hypocreales; family Nectriaceae; genus Ilyonectria; species Ilyonectria mors-panacis. The sequence goes on along the minus strand of PPHJ01000087.1, from coordinate 552,088 downwards.
AGGACCCCGCCAACTCAGAACGAGGAGCTCTGAATCGGTCATAGGGTATTGATTGCCTGTGAATGGCCCGAGCACTTCACGACGATGACAAGACAAGACCAGGAGGACAAGCCAGCAGGGAAGTAAAGCATATCAGCGGGACCCTTGGTTGGGTGTGAGGGGGCAAGACGGGGCGGCTCCAAACGGACACCAGTCCGGGCGGCAAGTGCAACGAGGCACTCGGCTGGCCCCGGGGAAATGCGGCGAGTGCGGCGAAAGCGCGGCAAGTGAACTGGTAGGCTTTGCGGGCTTATAGGCACGTGGCGGGCGGTGAAAGTGGACAGCGGCATTGCGTGATGCGGCATGCGGCAGAAGAATAATGAGAGGAAGAAGAAAGGACTGCGGCATATGATTGAAGACAGGGGCGTGAAAGGAGCATCGGGGGCGTATGCTTTGTCTTTTTGATTCTTTCTACGGCATATGAATTTGAAGAGAAGCGCAGAGAGCCCAGGGATAGAGAGAGGAGGAAGGGACTGTTAATACCGAGCTGGCATAATTCTCATTTTTAGTTAGCATACTTACCTATCCAACAAGAAATCACTTGTTAATAATTTGTGCGGGGGGTGAAGACGACGGCCAATTTCTCCGAGCATTTCCCCCTGCTGTGGCGCCTTTGGGGACCGACTGTGTGTTGGTGGAGCTGGCGGCAAAGGTCGACGGAACTAGGTTGACGTGTGCAACCAATAATGGACAATCATTTAATCAATCAGCCATCCAGTCTTTGCTGAAGTCTTTGTTTCAACCTCCGCACTCGGAGTTGATTCGGAAATAGAAGCTAGGTCGAATATGTGCGCCATTTCTATTGTTTGCAGCTGGCAGCTTGAAGAGCTTGAACAGCATTGGCGAGGATTGATGAGTCTCTCAAGGGACATCTGCATGCGTGCAGGCTGTGAGCATCCTGCCGTTGCTGTCTGACTTGTCGTGTCTGCAACCCTCGATGGTGTCATCGTCGCACACCCGGCGGCCGGCCGGTAGTCGGAGCTAGGGCCACCCCCGCGCCCAGGGCTCGAATTCGACGACACAGAGGCATTTCCTCCCCAGCCAGCGTGTCATCCTATCGCGGGCCGTCGGTGGCCGAGCAAGCGGTGCGCAGCAGGAAGTCGGGGTGGAGTCGATGGTGCACTTCCAGCGAAAGGTTCCTGTGCGTCCGCCGGCACATGTCGGCGCGGCGATTGGCTGCTGGGCCCAAGCTGCCGCAGATCCTAGGCAAATGCCAGCGACGCCATTTGTCATCGGTGGTCGCAGAGACGTGCGCCGAGGGTCCCTGGGCCACTGCGGCGGGTGCTGCTTGGGGCTCCGTCGCCAGTTGCGGTGCGTGCTAGCTGGGCTTTGGGGTCCTGGTGTGGTGTGGGGCCGTGGCCGTCCGGGGCATGGCATCTCCCGCTAACCGATCACGCAATCGAAGATTCATCAAGCGTCAGAGGCCCTTTGGTTTTTTTCATGTTGTTTTTGGCTGCTGCTCGCTGAGTGCACCGGGTCGCTGGCATGGCGCGGGGAAAAACTCGGTGGTTCGTTCCAGGGTCTCAATGCCCCCCATCGTACTGCGTAGACCATTGTAGAGCCCCGTGGCGAGGGCGACGAGGGGGAAGGCGTGCCCGAGACGGGACCAGCCCAGCCCGGGGGCAAGTATACACGGCACTGGGTCCTCGGCGTCGTCCCTTCCCTTGGCCGGATTCGAAGCGATCCATAGAGAAGATTCGCTTTAGAAACCAGAGCCAAAAATTATTATTCCAACACCCCCCCCGGAGCCCGCGTGAGCGAAGCCGTCTCTCTTCCGGCCCTCTTGGCTTCCTTCTTCTCCTCCCCTCCCCCTCCTTCCTCTCCTTCCTTCCTCTCCCGCCTTCCATTCATCCCTCACTCCCTTTGCCCTCTGCCTCCTTCCTTCCCTTGTCTGTGTCTGCTCCCCCTCCACGAACCCAAAAGGTTACTGTGCGGGAGACCACGACGACGGGACACCATGGACGCCTCGCAGCACCAGATTCGCACGCCCGAGGAGGCCGGTAAGCAGCTCCCCATTATCCATCTTCGTGACACTGGCATTGTGGTTACCGTTCGGCTTGGTGTATGAGTTGTGTGAGTAGGCGGGATGCGCTGCGGAATGCGCTGGGCCGTTGTCCGGAGGCTGTCTCCCTCACGCCCACGCTCCGGAAGCTCTTCGAGGCTCCAGACGGCGGCGGACCGACTCAATCCCCAAATCAACTATCAAGCTGAATTCCGGGCCATTACCGGTGAGATCATCCGTTGGAAAACAGTTCAGCTGACAGTGTCTTCTTGCCCACAGTTGCGAGAATCGCCTACCTCTCCAGCGATGTCATCGTCTCCGTCCAGCCCACCATCGGCACCGACTCCGAATTCTCCTCCCACCTGACACGATATGCCGGCCGCAAAGACCATGGCCTTGTGGCCCAGAGCGCCGATTCGGTCCCTGAAGTAAGCCAACCAGCTCCGGAGCCCCTCATCTTTGCTCAATATGTTCGGTCCCAAATTGCCCCGCCTTCATGACTAGTTGCCGTGCCTGCGTCGGTTCGTCGGCCCCTCTACCATCCCTGCTGTGGTTGCGAGCATGACGCAAGCGCATGGGAAGCACATGGAGTGAAGGCGACGGATTTTGACGGCAATTGGGCTGCAATTGAGTGAGGAAACCCACCAGAGCGCAGACAAACTAACCGCCAACTCTCAGATCCTCGCAGTCCGACACAATGCCGACCCTCTGTTGTCCGCTTTTACACCAATTCGAGCCGGCAAGCTCGTCTCCGTCACCACCACATCCACCATCCTCCTTCCTTCCGTCTCTCACCTTTACAAGCTGGCCAACTACCCCATAGTCCTCCACGTCTCGCTCCAGCCCCGCACATTCGCCGACTACTCAGTAATCACCGCCATTCGCAACTCAGGATGGACCTTTGTGCAGTCCGAGACCCTCCAGGAGGCCCAGGACATGGCCATGACTGCCCATGCCCTCGCCATCCGCACCGGCAAGGGTGTTGTTCACTTCTTCGCTCCCTCCACTTCCGCCAACGACAAGCCCATCGCCGTTGAGGACGCTTCCGTCATCCGTGAAGTTCTCGACATCGAGAGTGTCCGGCGATTCCAGGCCGGCGCTGGCACCTCGGCCACTGGCATCTACGCCGACGACGGCCACATCGCCGTCTCTTCGGACCACGACGTTGCCGTGAACGGCGCCACCGAGAAGGTCGATGCCCTCGCGGTTGCAAGCTCCAGCACCTCCAAGGCTCCCTCTGTCGACCCCTCAGTCAAGTCTAGCCGCGCCAGCGAGGCCAGCACCCCCCTCGCGCCCTCGTCAGCTGCCACAACCGTCGAGACCGCCCCTCCTCAAGTCAGCTCCGAGGATGTGTACAGGTGCGCCACCCGCATTTGGGCTCAGATCAAGACTGCCCTCGGCCGATCATACAGCGCCTTTGAGTACTCCGGCCCCGCCAATGCCGAGAACTGCCTCTTCATCTTCGGCTCCGATGCTGGCACCTTTGCCGAGGCCATTGACGGCGCTCGCCCCGATGAGGTCTTCGCCAACACCGCTATCCTGACCCCCGCCTCTACCGACCATGGATTGGCTCCAGGCTTGTGGATGCCATCCCCAAGTCGATCAAGAGAATTGCCGTGCTCGAGCAGATCCACCGCAAGACCACCAAGTGGGGACCTCTCCTTATCGATGTGCTGACCTCCGTCCGAAGCGGCCCCGGCGGTGTCGAGACCATTGTCGGTCACCAGCTCGGCTACATTGCCCCCGAGACCGTCACCCAGGCCCTCCGTGGTGTTCTCCAGAACCTTACGGCCGAGAAGCCTATCCAGAACCTAGAGGTTGGCAAGAAGAGCGCTTACAAGGAGCCCACTGGCTACGACCTCGAGTCTCCTCAACTGGAGACCGCCTACACCAAGATTCTCGACCAGTTGTTTGGCCAGCGCACTTACATCGCCAATGCCATCAAGTCGTCCACCACTGGCCTTTCTGCCACCGTTTCCGCTAGCCCCGAGTTCGGTTTCGGTTCGCTGTTGGCTCGCAAGGAGCGCCGAAACCAGTTCGTCGCCGAGGTCAAGGAGGCTGCCACCAGCGGCAGCTTCATCACCGATACCCCTAAGAGCTGGCTTGCTCGGTGGGCTTTTGAACGCCAACGATGCCACAAAGTCCACCGAGATTGCCGACGATGTCATCTCTCGCCTCGAGACTGACGGATCTGCCATTGCCTCCAAGCTTCTCACTGCCAAGGGCCTGTTCCGAAAGGAGTCGCTTTGGCTGACTGGCTCCGATGCCTGGGCCTACGATCTGGGCAACTCTGGTGTTCACCACGTTCTTGCCTCCGGTGAGAACATCAACATGCTCATCATCGACTCGACCCCCTTCTCTGAGAAGGCTGGTGCCGACGCCAACCGGAGGAAGAAGGATATCGGTCTGTACGCCATGAACTTCGGAAACGTCTACGTCGCCTCCACTGCCGTTTACAGCTCCTACACCCAGGTTCTGCAGGCCATGCTCGAGGCCGACAAGTTCGACGGTCCCTCGGTCGTCATGGCTTACCTACCCTACTTCGGCGAGAATGACTCCCCCCTGACCGTTCTCCAGGAGACCAAGAAGGCTGTTGATGCTGGCTACTGGCCCCTGTACCGATGGAACCCCAAGAACGAAGAGAAGGGAGAGCCCAACTTCTCTCTCGACTCTGAGCTTATCAAGCAAGAGCTCAAGAAGTTCTTGGCCCGCGACAACCAGCTCACTCAGCTCATGAACAAGGAGCCCAAGTTTGCTGCCGCCATCGCCCAGGACTTTGGCACCGAGGTGCGAGCCCAGCAGAAGCGCAAGGCCAAGGATGCCTACAACCAGCTTTTGGAGGGTCTTCTGGGTGCTCCTCTCACCATCCTCTACGCCTCCGACAACGGCAACGCCGGTACCGTGGCGAAGCGACTCGCCAACCGGGGTCGTGCTCGTGGCCTGAAGACTTCTGTCATGGCCATGGAGGACTACCCTCTGGAGGACCTTCCCACTGAGGAGAACATTGTCTTCATCTCCTCGACTGCTGGTCAGGGTGAGTTCCCCCAAAACGGTCTTCCCTTCTGGGATGCCATCAAGGAAAACACCGATCTCGACCTGGCTTCTGTCAACTACTCTATCTTCGGTCTCGGCGACAGCCACTATTGGCCCCGTAAGGAGGACAGGATCTACTACAACAAGCCTGCCAAGGATCTCGACCGCGTGTTGACCAACCTCGGTGCCAAGCACCTGGCTGATACCGGCCTCGGTGATGACCAGGATCCCGATGGTTTCCAGACCGGGTACTCCGACTGGGAGCCCAAGATCTGGCAGGCCCTTGGCGTCGACAAGGTCGATGGTCTCCCTGACGACCCCCCGCCCATCACCAACGAGGATATCAAGGCCGCGTCCAACTTCCTCCGTGGTACTATTCTGGAGGGTCTGAGGGATACCTCGACCGGTGCCATCTCCGCGTCTGACCAGCAGCTCACCAAGTTCCACGGTACCTACATGCAGGATGATCGCGACGTCCGAGATGAGCGCAAGGCCCAAGGTCTCGAGCCCGCCTACTCCTTCATGATTCGATGCCGACTGCCTGGTGGTGTTTCCACTCCTAAGCAGTGGGTCCAGATGGACGACATCGCCAACGAGCTCGGAAACGAGACCATGAAGCTCACCACCCGACAAACCTTCCAGTTCCACGGTGTTATTAAGAGCAAGCTCAAGCCTGCCATGCAGGCTATCAACCGATCGCTTATGGACACCCTTGCCGCCTGCGGTGATGTGAACCGAAACGTCATGTGCAGCTCTCTCCCCACTCAGTCCAATTACCACAGACAAGTCTATGCCAAGTCAATTCACATCAGCGAGCACCTCCTCCCCTCTACCAACGCTTACCATGAGATTTGGTTGACCGACGACGACGACAAGAAGGTTCAGGTTGCTGGCGATGCCACACAAGACTTTGAGCCTCTGTACGGTCCCACCTACCTGCCCCGAAAGTTCAAGATCACCATCGCCATCCCTCCCCACAACGATACCGACGTGTACGCCCACGATATTGGTCTGATTGCCATCAAGGGTGAAGACGGCAACCTGGCTGGTTTCAACGTTCTCGCTGGTGGTGGTATGGGTACAACTCACAACAACAAAAAGACCTACCCCCAAACCGGTCGTATGTTCGGTTTCGTCAAGGCCGAGGATATCCACCTTGTTTGTGAGAAGATCATGCTCGTCCAGCGTGACAACGGTGACCGAAAGAACCGCAAGCATGCCCGTCTCAAGTACACCATTGACGACATGACCGTCCCCGTCTTCCGTGCCAGAGTTGAGGAGCTTTGGGGCCAGAAGTTTGAGCAGGAGCGCCCATTCGAGTTCAAGAGCAACGTCGACGTCTTTGGCTGGCAGAAGGATGAGACGGGTCTTAACCACTTCACCCTCTTCATTGAGAATGGCCGTATCGAGGACACTCCCGAGTTCCAGATGAAGACTGGCCTGCGTGAAATCGCTAAGGTCCACAAGGGCGAGTTCCGTCTCACCGGAAACCAGCATCTCATCTTGAGCAATGTTGCCGACGAGGACCTGCCCGCTATGAAGGAGATGATGAAGAAGTACAAGCTCGACAACATCCAGTTCTCCGGTCTCCGCCTCAGCTCCTCCGCCTGTGTCGCTTTCCCCACTTGTGGCCTCGCCATGGCCGAGTCGGAGCGATACCTGCCCGTGCTCATCACCAAGCTCGAGTCATGCCTCGAGGAGAATGGTCTGCGCCAAGACTCTATTGTCATGCGTATGACTGGTTGCCCCAACGGCTGCGCTCGTCCCTGGCTGGCAGAGGTGGCCTTCGTCGGTAAGGCGTTTGGCGCATACAACATGTACCTGGGTGGCGGCTACCACGGCCAGCGCCTTAACAAGCTGTTCCGCCAGAGCATCAAGGAGGATGAGATTCTCTCTATTATGAAGCCTCTGCTCAAGCGGTACGCCCTGGAGCGTGAGGAGGGCGAGCGCTTCGGTGACTTCTGCATCCGCGTTGGTGTCATCACTGCCACTACCGATGGCCAGAACTTCCACGACAACGTAAGTCCTTGATTTGTTACATCTTCTGTGTACATGTGCTAACCCCTATTCTAGATCCCCGATGATGAGGAAGACGAGGAATAAATGATGACGACGACTGGATGAGTTGGATAAATAGAACCAAAATGAAGGAGGGATAACTGGGCGTCTTGTTATGAGATTGGCATCTTTGTGCATATTTTTTGTGGTTTACTTGGCCAGGCGCACTGGTTGGAACGCATTCATTCCCCATGTAGGAATATCTATCATAAGAAGTCATTTTACATACTACACATTGAACATAAACTAATGACTCTGTCCGCATTTCATTTCTTGCCCCAAAGTATACAAATGTTGATACACGACCGATCAAATTTGGGCAAGCAAGCGAGAAGTTGAAGTAGTGTATCTATCAGGGGTATTAACATCCATTTATTTTATAACCTGGCTCCAAACCCCTTAGTATCAAGCAAGACGTGCAAACCTCGTATGCTGATTTCTCATGACAGCACCAGGCATTCCCATTATCGAATGCCGTACATCATCGCATACACAAACAAGCATATCCGCATCTTGTTCCAACCACATGAATCCAATGCTAGACCCCTTAAACCCCATGCCAAAGACCATTCGGTATATCCCAACGCCCGCAAAAATCCGTAACAAATAAACAATATCAAGTGACAAGGTAATGACTCAACTCTTTAGTGTGGTGCCCACGCTGCTCATCTTCTCGCTAACGCGATCGCTGACACTTCCCCACCCACCTCGGTGCCTTGAGGGTCAACCGGACGCGGCCCTCTACAATCATGTTGATGACATTGAGGATTGCGAAGGTGGTGGAGCCGATAGCGCGGAAGACGGCGAGCGAGGCGACACTCCAGAGGATGAATTTCAAGTAGTAGTTTTCACCAATGCCCTTGCTGCTGTAGATCTCGGAGACAGCCATGCCGAGGATACCGTTGGAGATCATCCAAGACAGCACCATGTAAGTACGGACGCTCTTGTAGTAGTCTTCTTGCATCTGGGCTTCGCTGGCGGGGGGCTCAGGAACCTCGAGACGATCACGGAGGTTCCGCAGCGCTTTCATCATCGTAGCCGCTATCAATGTCGAGCTGCTCGCTGGGCATGTCCAGCTCGACGGTCTGGCCCTTACCCACGGCGCCACCCAGATCAGTCTTCATGACGTTGTCGCCCTTGGTACCCCAGGTAACATCGTGGGTGTTGCAGAAGGCGTAGACCTGCAGAGTGCAGATGTAACTTGGCAAGAGGATAAAGTACTGTGCGAAAGATGTGATCAGGTGCCATGGGTCCAAGTACATGATCGACATGATGAAATACATTCCAATTGTTGACAGGATAGAAACGATAAAGTTTGTAAAGACGTTATTACCCATCGATATGTTGTCGTCGTTGGATGTTAGTTGTCGGACAATGATGTAGATGGTTGCGAAGGTCGTGTACACCATGATGATACCATAGACGATCATGCTTATCAGATACAGCTTTTTGGCACCCTGCGGGCGATTACCAAGCGATAGGATAAACTGCGTCGCTATCAGAAGCACGCATGAGTAGCGTAGGATGTGAAAGATGACAGTTGCGATGTTATGTCCGAATGGATCGATCTTTTTATCGGTCAAACCGCCAGCAACGAAGTAGAAGGTAAGGTAGAAGTTGGCCAGGGAGAAGTAGGTGAAGATGAGCTGGATGAACTGGTAGACGAATTCGATGTGCAGCAAAACCTTGCGTGCTATCGTGTGATCCGTCTGCCAGATTTGCTTGAAGTGAACGAGGGAGTAGACGGCAGCGAAGAAGGCACCGTTGAGCCATCGTCGTCGTTGAGAGATGAACTCGGGTACTGTGTCTAGTAATTGTTAGTGAATTGAACTGAGCCAAGGAATAATCGGATGGGGTTATCAACTTACCAGGTACATCAGTCTCGCCAGTGCATCCCTTGACATACTTCAAGACCCATCTCTCGCCTCGTTTGGCGACCAACTCCCAACAGAGGATACGATCCTCGGCAAGGTACATGTTGGCTGTGAAGACATCGGCGTGTTGTCCGTGGAGCGTCTCACCCTTGAAGTACTGGCTCAGCGGCCCGTGTCCCGTCTCGTCGTTCTGCAGTGCGTGGAATCGATACGCACTCAGAGCACCGGGAAGCACGGTGATGTAACCAAAGACAGATTCGAGGGGCTTGTCAAGAATGTTGGACATTTTGTACTCAAAGTTCTGGGACGCGACCAAGGGGTTGAGGAGGTTGACGCCCCATTTACCCTTCATGGCTTTAATCTCTCCACAGGCACCGGCGACGTTGGAGTCGGTATCAAAGGCCTTCCACAAGTGATAGAGAGAGTTTCCACCAGGTTGTGTTCCTACATCCAGTAGGATGCACACGTTGGGGTTGAGAGCCTGGCCAAATGCATTGAAGAACCATCTGTGTGAGTTGAGCTTACGCTGGTTCTTCTCCTTCAAGCAGAAAATCATCTGGCAGGGAACGATGCCCTTCTCAGCTCCCTTGAACTTGAGGTCCGCATCGAGCGAGACCTGGGTTGTGTACTCGTAGACGTGGGCCTGCACGGCACGGTTGTTGACGAAATTCTTGGCGATGCCGTCCTGGTAGACGCCCATTGCTGCGAGAGCGTCGAGGGTGCGAGGATGGATCTTTTCACGGCCGTCTGAGACGATACAAACGACAATCTTCTGCCATCCAGTCTCGCCCCAAGTTCGAGAACGGGTGCGGGAGCAGAAATGAGAGATGTTCTTCATGACAGCATGCATGGTGCGGGTAAAGCCAATCTCGTCTTCGTTGTACATGGTAATGCAGATGAACAATTCTGTCTCACGAGTGGTGCGACCAATGGACTGGCGCAACTTGTATCCTTTGTCGACGAAGTCATCGGGATCGCAAGTTACAGCCGTGTATCTCATGTGGGTGAACTCGACCTCGTTGCGGCGGGGCAAGAAGCTGTAGAGAATCGTGGGGATTTTGCACTCTAACACGAGCTCACCATTGATGAGCTGAACCTCCCTCTTGGACATCTGGGGTGCCCGAACACCTCGGCGTTCCTGAGCTCCATCCGGAGCTGATCCATAGTGTTCCGCCTTATCATTGAAGTACTCGGGATCCTGGCTTAGGGTCTCTTGAGAATCAGCTGAGAGGTATGAGCTGCGGTGGTCTGGTAGAGGTCGTGCTTCGCTAAGATCGGACTCGGGACCAAAGACGTCGTCGTCATCGAGGTCAGTAAGAGGAATGGACACTGTTGCATCGTCTGCGAAAGCCCGCGAGTCGCGATTGGTGTTTGAGAAGAGTGGCGCAGGAGGTAGCGGCCGGCGAGGGCTTCCGCCGTATCTGGAGGATGGGGTTCCTGGCCGAGGGCTGCCATCGAGGTCGGAGGGCTCGTACGTGCCGTTGACTGGGGGTGGCCTGGAAAGGTCGGACCTGGAGAGATCGGATCTTGACAGATCAGACCTGGAGAGATCGGATCTTGACAGATCAGACCTGGAGAGATCGGACCTAGTGAATTCTGACCTGGTGAAGTCGGACAATCGTGATGAAGGTGTCCACGGTCGTTGAGGGGAGCCATCTCGGCCAGCGAGGGGGACATATGTGGAGTCGGGAGGCGCCATTCGGGGAAAATCATCGAGTATGGAGCCGGTTCTGGATGGCGAGGAGCGAAGACTGGACTGGTAATTCAAGTTTCGTCTCGGTGTGCGGATCCTGACACGTTTTTGTGAGCTGCTAGGGTTCTGTGGTGATGTTGGGTACTTGATTTCTGGTGATAATGGGTATTTGATCTCTGGTGACAACGGGTACTTTGGTGGCGGGGGAGGGTAGTAGTTCATCCCATGCTGCTGGTGATACTCCTTGCGCCGGTCGCTGGCACCCGCCGGGATCTCTGGAAGATCCCGGGGCATATCTGCAAAGGTGACTTGGCTGACTGGTTTCTGATCCTGGTTCTGCAACTTTGCAGGAGAAGCACCAGAAAGGCACTTGTTGGGTAGTGTGGATGGAGTGTTGGCGATTGAGAGGGTGGGGTCTGGTGAGAGAGATGGCAGAACCGCTGCTTCCTTGCCGTGCCTCTTCTCCAAGCTATCGAAGTGGTCTGCTTTCGAAGTGTCCACAGTCGTTGCTTGAACACCTATGTTTGGGGGCGCTTTCGAAGATGGAGACACAGGGGAAGCAGGTGGAGGAATCAAGATAGGCGTTTTGAAGGGGGAAGACGCTGTCTTGAGGGGAGACGAAGGAACCGAGAGACAAAATGGAGCTGGGGATGGGAATGGAGTTGCTACATACGTGTGGGCATCGTAAGGCTCTTCGACCGACGTCAATAGTCGTACGGCGGCGGGATTCTGGCCGGTGGGCGTGTGATGGAGCTCGTCGTCGTCGTACGGAGGCAGACTGTAGTCCGGCGGCCGCAAGGGCGTGTGCTGCCCGTCCATGGCGGTTGACTCGGGTGCTGGAATGTGGCCGCGAGTAGAGACAATGGAGGGGAGATTGGCGATGCGCTGTTGCGATGCGAACGAGGGGTGTCTGTGACGGTTTGCGCCGGTATTGCAAAGCTAGAAGAAGGACCGACAGACCGCCTACGGATGCGAAATAGTGGGATAGCGTTGTTAGTCGCGAGGTCTCCGCGAGAGGAGTTTTGTAGAATTGGCGCTTCGAAGGTGTTGGTTGGTGATGGTATAAAGAAGCAGATTTGGAGTTGCGGAACTGCGGTAAGGTTGGGCAGGTACGCGGAGTGATAGGCACTTTCCAAGCCGGTGTGGTCAGTGGGGGGGAGGTGGCTCCTCTCCCAGGGAGGAGCTTGGAGCAACCAAACAATGAGATTACGTATGGCGGTTGACCCGGCAACATCCATTTTAGGCCGAAGAGTCGGTCTCACAGCCTCGCATCGACCCCATCGGGTGTTGAAGGTTGTTTCGCGGACAGGGATATTAGGGTGCCACTGTGTTGGTTAGGTGATTGTGACTGGTTGGCATTGTTGGGTCTTCGGTGCCGGAGGGAATGATGTATCCGCTCGTAGCATCCTCAGCACCCTCCGACACATCCGTGTGTCGTCTTTTTGGTGGGGATGTCTGCGCGCCGCAGTGTGCCGACGGTAATTATGCTACCCTAAACCTAGGCATCTTGCGGAGGCGCTTTGGTCGACAACAACAACAAGAGCATTTGTCGCCGCTTAATAATAAGGGTACGAACGTGTCTTTCCCGGCCATAATTACGTCAAGGCTCCTGGCTCGTCTTGGTGTGATGTCTTCTGGTATCACCTCGTGAACCTGCCATGTGGTGCCAATTGGCGTATTTGCTGCGATTCCCACCAAAATTCCCCACGACAGCATCCATTCGTGGCCCAATTGGATGGACCGAGGCAGACAGAAAATCCTGACCAATGCTCACCGAGATAATGGTTTGGAATGAATTAGGTCTTCAATTTATAGTATTAGGGTCTTGTCTGGCGGCACTGAATTGCTTGCGGAGCAGATGAGGTGGTTGAAGCTGACCTTGAGATCAAGGACGGACCAGCTGATTACCGACTTCGGCTTACTGCAGTAATTAGCGAGGAGATTGGTACCTGCCTAGTTTCAGGCTGCCAGTGCCTGTACCATAATCCTTACAATGCTCAATAATTCTCCGGATGGGCTGAGCGGGCAGGGTTTGTTATGACAGGGGGATGACGCCCTAGCCGGGCGCTCTCAGTAGAGCAAGCTCAGCCACGATACGGCCCCAGCCAGGCGGAATCAATACCGCCAGCTGCACTGATACGCTCTCTGACGATGAAGCTGAGCATTTTAAAAGACGACCAACTCTATTCATCATGAAACAAAACCCAGGCTGACAGTCTGATGACCACCTACAAATTTAACTGACTCTTATCATCGACTTGACGAAACCATGAATGGCGCATCACGCCCCTGCCACACCTGCGTTGCAAGCCACAATTATAATGGGCGCACTCATCTTGTAGAGTCGGCTATATACAACCCCGAAGACGGGAATTCCTACTGCTCGCGGCATCAATGCACCCTTCCCAGTTGCACCAGGCCCCGGGATGGCCTTTCATTGTGGTGGTGCAAGAACGAGGACCACAAGTCGGGGGCGATGGCTCCAGCCAAAGATGCATTCAACGGGACACCCAACGATCCGCCCCAGCCCAAGGACTGGGTGTGCCAAACCTGTACCGTCCGTGTTGAAGATCTAGACATGGCACACTCCACCGACGGACTGATGTTTTACTCACAGCACCGATGCAGCGTCTCTGGCTGTGGTGAGTCCCGGCATGACCTCACACCATGGTGCAAACTACACCAGGACGCCAAGCGGCGAGCGGCTGCTGATAGCCCAGCACCCAGCCAGCCTTCGAGTAATGCGCTGCGAAAATGCCAAGTCTGCGGCATCTCCTTCACGGATATGACCAGCACCGCCCCGCTGGACGGACTGGGTTGTTGCTCACGGCACCGATGCAACTACCCGGGCTGCTACAAGCCTAGGGCAGGAAATGCTGCCATCTTCAACTTCCATCGGTTCAGGCCCTTTGCGAGTGAAAGGCAACTTTATAACTTGACCTGCGCGGAGCACAACCCGTACACTCCGACGCCCAGCGCAACGCAGCCACAGTTTCGACGCTGCGAGGCCTGTGGCGCCTCCATCAACGACATAAACCTCCCTGCCTTCTCGAGCGGAGTGTGTTATTGCGCACATCACCGATGCACCCATCCCGGTTGTCCCAAGCCGCGAGTGGAAATCTTTGGCGAAGTCACCTGGTTTTGTGACGAGGGCCATTTGTCTACGCCATTGTTGCCATCCCAGCCAGGGACCCGAACAGCAACACCTCCACTTGTGTCACCAAAGCCAACGATACCTGATCCTCCGCCTTGCCAAGCATGTGTCAATCTTAAAGCTAAAACGGGATCCGATAGCAAGTGCAGTCGGCATCGTTGTACATGGCCTGGGTGCAGTTCCCCACGGGCTGATTCCTGGCACTGCTCGTCTCATGTGGGATGGGAAGAGATCAGGTTTTCCCCCAAGGCTACTTCCGTTGCTCCCAGTCCTCCAACAAAGCAGAGGCATTCACGTGTGCGATCATTGCTCAACTGGAAGCCTCTCCTACGAAACCGTAAAGACAACCATACAGACTCAGAAGCCTCATACGAACCTCCGCCCCCTATTGAAACCGAGACGAAGGAGCCCCCAATCGAACAGCCTCCAAGATATTCAACAATAATCCAGGAAGAATGTACCACACTCCCCGAAAAGGAGCAGCACGAAGTGGGTTGGCATCAGTGCCATGCTCCCGCCTGCCAAGACCGCGTACTCAGCGAAGAAGTCTGGGTCTGCCAAAAGCATCTAGACCAAGGATTTTACGACCCCGATGACCCACCTGGTTTCATGGACTGTCCTGTTTGATGAGGCTGATCTCTTGGAGTGATCTGAAAGTTTATCATTTGTGGATCTCAGGTGGTTGTACCTCCGGTAGATGGAGAAGGAGTAGCAAGGTTACGAATCGACCGCTCGTCCTGCTTGAAGGAACACTAAAATGCAACCTTCCTTGAAATCCCTTGCGAGACCGACAACGGCGACAGAGCCGCCACCCTGCCAACGCGCGAGACCATCGTGAGAACCTCGTTGGGCAGCCACCACCAAAGTTTGTGCACGCTCAGAGCCGCTCCTGCTCACAATGTTGCGGAAAATGGCCGACGTCGGAGCATCAAGGTCGAGATTTCTCCTAGTGTCTTGTTTGAAGAAAGAGCCAGCCAAGGCCAACTGGCCATTCTAAAGAACCCATCTCTTCGCTCATCCATCTCGATGCCAAGCACAACCCCCCAACAACCACTCCGGCACTTCTAGCACAATATCTGGTCACCATTGCCATTTCCACCCAGTATTGAGTTTGCAGCATCCAGGTTCTCACAACCAACCTTTTGGATCGTTTGGCCTTGCATTTGGAGGTATATAAACTACTTCTCTCCACATCCCCAGACCCCAGGTCTTCACCCCAGATCCTCAATCCGAACAATATTTCAACAGCATTTGCATCTCCCGTTCCACTCTAGGCACCATGGCGGCCGCATCGAAGTCCATAATGGAGTCGGTGGATGAGATTTCGCGTCCTGAGGATGTCAGTGGGAAGACCCCCAGCTCCAAGACGACAACTGCGTTGTTGCAGAACCCCCTCGCACACATGAACCATGACGACATCACTGCTGACGTCGATGCCTTTGTCGTCGCGAAGGGCCTGCCCGACTACCGCGATGTCTTTCGCAAGGGAGCACTCCTGGCCAAGGTTCACAACTCTCCCGATGGATTCGAGACCCTTCCTGAACTATCGGAAAACGATAAAGAGATCCTCGGTTACGAGAATGAACACCGCTGGTCTTCTCAGCCCAAGATGCTCTACTTCCTCTGCGCCTTGTGCGCTGGTTGTGCCATTGTGCAGGGCATGGACCAGACCGTCATCAACGGTGCCCAGGTATGACAACGATGCCGATATCCGTTATGATGCCATACTGACCTTTATTCAGTACTTCTACTTTAAAGAATTCAATATCGGCGAAGATAAGGCATTGATGCGGGGTCTCGTCAATGGAGCCCCGTATGCCTCTGCCGCTCTGGTCGGATGCTGGTTGAACGCTCCGCTGAACCACTTCTGGGGCCGCGCGGCACCATTGCCTTCTCATGCTTCTTCGCTTTCGTGACTGCTATCTGGCAGGCGGTTTCTCCTGGCTGGATTTCGCTCCTCATCGCCCGTTTCGTCCTTGGCTTGGCCGTTGGCGCTAAATCGAGCACCACACCTGTCTACGCTGCTGAGTGCGCTCCCCCGAACATCCGCGGCGCTCTCACCATGATGTGGCAAATGTGGACGGCTTTTGGAATCATGATAGGGTTTGCATCCTCTCTCGCCTTCCAGAATGTGGATTTCCTCGGGGAGACTTCTCAATGGCGCTGGATGATAGGATCAACGGCACTCCCACCTCTGGTCGTCGGTTGTCTCGTCTACCTCTTGCCGGAGAGCCCTCGGTGGTACATGGACAAGGGAGACTTTGAACGAGCCTTTGTGTCACTGCAAAAACTCCGTAGCAACGATTTACAGGCGGCACGGGACATGTACCTCGCATGGAAGTTCCTTCAAGTCGAGGAGCAGACTAAGGAGGGCCGGAGCGTCCTCAAGGAGTTCTTCACTGCCCGGCGAAACTGGAGAGCTGCGCAGTCTTCTTGGTTCTGCATGTTAATGCAACAGTTCTGTGGTGGTAAGTATCCTTTCGAGCTACTTGTGACGACAATAGAGCTGACATATCCTTTTAGTGAACGTCATTGCGTACTACAGTACCGAGATCTTTAAGGGCGCTGGATACTCGCGCTCGCAGGCGTTGCTCGTCTCGTTTGGTGGAGGTGTCATCAACTGGCTCTTTGCTCTGCCAGCGATTTGGACGATTGACACATTCGGACGTCGAAACCTCTTGCTGGTGACCTTCCCCATGATGAGCGCTTGTCTCTTCTGGACCGGACTGAACTTCAGCGTTGAGGCCGAACAAGTCCGCCTTGGCCTGTTGGCAACCAGCATTTACATCTTCATGGCTGTTTACTCTCCAGGAATGGGCCCAGTTCCATTCACCTACAGCGCAGAGGCGTTCCCACTGCATATCCGATCCTTGGGTATGGCTTCGGCCACATCCATCACGTGGGCCTTCAACTTCCTGATCAGCTTCACCTGGCCAAAAATGAAGGAGACATTTGGAGGACACAATGCCTTCTACTGGTACGCGACATGGAATCTGGTGGGCTGGGTCTTTGCATACTTCCTCCTACCCGAGACCAAGGCGCTTACACTTGAGGAACTGGATCTTGTCTTCAGCGTCCGAAACCGTGACCACGCGCGATACTATGCTCGGCGGTTGACTTGGTACTTCAAGCGGATGCTTGGGCAGGACGTCGATCCCATGCCCCCTCTGTACCGGTTGGAAACAGAGTCGTCGGTGATGGTGGCTGACTCAAAGGGCAGCACTGCGGAGTGACAGCTGCGGCATGGTTGACAGGGACAAGGACAAGGACTGGGACATGGAGGGTGTGCGTCGGAACTTGATTGATGGGGCTCTGGAATACCGGTGTTCTTGCTAACACCGAGGCACAACTTGGGCGTCTTGGGAGTGGCGGTTAGACTTTATTCCTGCTAGTGCTAGTTTGCAGTATTCAATTACGTTTTTAATAGCCACGGTTCTACTCCGCCCTCGAGTGACGCATTTTGACTTGAGTTGCTCCTTGCGTCCGGGTTTCGGGGAGGCGGAGAGTTCTAAGAATCCTTCTGTCAACAAGGTGGTGCAAATTGTGCTGTACAGCCGAGGTTTCATGAGACAAATTGTGCTTTTGACTCCAACTATGCAGAGGCAATACGGCTAAAATTACAGGCTCTAACCTCCAAGATGCAAGGCACCGGACCGATTGGGAAGTTTATGCATGTACTATGTCGTCTTGACGTACTAATTTGTGCCATGGTTGCGAGCTACTTGCATAATGGAGATTGTTAATGAGGTTGTGAAGGTTGGTGGGAACTAGAAATGAGCCGAGGCAACTTTCTGGAACCGGTTTGACATGAGATGCTGAAGCCGACAATAGCCTTGCAGCCCACAGGAGGGGGAGAATTCGCTTTCTGCTCCGGGTGGTTGGCCGACTTGTATGGTGGCTGGCTCGTTGAACTGGCTTAATTAGGAGAAAGGTCGACAGTAAACGGTGTGTGGTGGAGTTTGTCCTACGTTGGCGGCATTCTTCAACTTTTACGAAGGACCGTACTCGTACATACCATGCACATGATCGGCGCTGTCACAGCAAATCACTACCATCCTGACGGGACCCATTTCGCTTCTGCAAAAGCCACGCCGACACCAGGCTGAAATGGATGGCCAAAGCGACACATTTTCCTCCGGGTCGTCCAGTGCAGGATCCGTGAAGCAAGGGTTCGGCCCCGCACACGTTATAGATCCGCAGCCAGATTATGAGCACACGCACACGGCAGTGATGCTGCATGGCCGGGGAAGCGGGGCGGAGGAGTTTGCGGAGGAGTTGATGGTGTCGCTGCTGTCCGATGGGCGAAGTCTGCGTGAGGCGCTGCCGGGGTGGCGATGGGTGTTTCCGTCGTCGCGAGAGCTCTGGAGCGCGACGTTCGAGGAGCACATGCCGGCGTGGTTCGAGGCGCACTCGCTGACGGACCCTGCGGCGCGGCAGGACCTGCAGATGGCGGGAATCGAGGCGTCGGTCAACTACGTGCGGAGCGTGCTGGAGGAGGAGAGGAGGAGGGTGGGCGGCCGGGCTGAGAGGCTGGTGTTGGGGGGCATCAGCCAAGGAGGAGCTATCGGCATATTGACGCTACTATGCGAGGGCGATCTGGGGAGAGGACCGGGCGGTTTCGTGGGCAGCAGCACCTGGGTCCCGTTCGGGGATAACGTGGAGCGCATCTTGGGGTCATCTGCGTTTGCGGCGGCTTCAGTATCGTCGGGAGATGTTGTTGAAGAGTCTGTGAAATCAGGCGCTGGCGACGACTCTCACACCCTCACGCAGAAGGACGCCACTGCGTACGACCCATTTGTCCGTAGAATGATTGCCTCGGACGATGGGAAACCGAGATCTTCCTCTTCTGGAATTGCTGTGCTTCTCGGACACGGACTGGACGATGCGTACGTGGACGTTGAGCTGGGACGGCAAGCGGCGCGGGTTCTATCGCAAGCGGGACATGGCGTTGACTGGAGGGAGTATTCGGGCGCCGAACAGGAGGGTCACTGGTTCCAGGTTCCTAATCAGATGGATCACGTTTGCGAGTTTCTGCGCGGGTTTGAGGGGCGGTGAATGTCGCATGTTCATCTCGTCTGGTCGTTTCAAGTCATGTCAAATCAAGCTATCAACGTGATGCTTTGACACTGGTGTTAGAGCGAGCGCCAGCCGCTAGGGCAAGGGGAAACGGCGCAGGGCCGGTGTTGCGACGCCGTTGCGGCGACCCAAGGCTGCGGCACAAAGGGGATGGTGGTGCGGGTAGAACCGCTGTTGCATCGGCCACTCGTTCAATATCACCGCCATAGGCATAATATAATGTAACTTGTCCGGTCATGCCTGGCCCCCAGAGCTTGCATCGATGGCCTGAGGTCTGCGTGTGAGGCCCGACATATCAGGTGGAGTTGGGCACTGGGCAGCGACTTGATCGAGCGAGATAAATCGATCTGGCGGTGCTCAACAAGGGGGAAAACGACCAGAGCCAGGATGAGATGATGATGCGCACAAGAGATCGTTCCTGGCTGCTTGACGTGACTCCTCCCTGACAGGGGACCCAAGAACGGCCTGGTGGAAATGCTGGCTCAAAGGGGCCATGCGGCTAGGATGTGTGGGTTTTGCTCCGTGAGGGCCGAGCCAGGGGGGCGGTTCTTAGACGGGGAGCCGGCCCTGGTGGGCAAACGGTAAAAGCGAGAGAGGAAAAGCAAAAACCTAAAAAAATCTGGGGGATTCATCTCACGGAGCAAGATCCATCCATGCTGGCAACGTGTTTCCCCTGCCCAAAAGCCCGAGATGTGAGGTGGATGTTGTGGATTTAGATGTGGATTGTGAGAGCGTGGAGATGTTTACTGGCAATTATCAATCTCAACCCACAACCTCCAGAGGCAAGAGCTGGTGGTCGATCAGTCAATGCTTACTTAGCCCCCATAAAAAATCCGAGGCTTCCATTTGGTGGCAGGGCTTTGCACCTTCCTGCCCCGAGTAGAGTAGTACGTCTAACAGGAGCGGGACGGCAGCGCCTCAGGCAACGGGCGAGTAACTGGATTCCATTCTTCATACTCACTTAGTGCCAGACACAAATTAAAATCATCTCCACCAAACACCAGGCTCAAGTGATATTCAGTTGATCCAAGAAAGCCACAACCGCCTGACACATGGTCCACCGTCGTCGTCGTTGTCGTCGTCGTCATGGTCGCGTGTCAGACGTTTACAACAGCGTAGCAGTAAATGCTTGAACCCGCTCCGCTGGGTCCCTACAAAAATTCGCAACAAAATCCCTGGATAGCGTCTCTGTCAAAGACGCCAAAAATGCTACCGTTTCTTCGTCCATTGTCTGTACGTCGACGCACGCTCTGGTGATCATGCACACGGAGCACCCTGCAACCAGGCCATGCCCAGAGCATGCCCACGAGGACCCGGTACAGACCCGGGCGAATCATGGGCTACTCCAAGCAACCACCCCTGGAAGCGTCCCGCTCTCCCCTGGGACCTGGGGCGTTCCTGGCGGTGATGCAGGTCGTACGGTGGCGTACGCAAGCTGCTTCACCCAGTCTGCTCAAGCCTACCCGAAGAAGGTCGCATGCGGAAGCAATGATGCGTGCTTTGGAGTTGACAACCCGGACTCTGACAGGGAACACTGGGTGCTGAGTAGAGCCGGACACTTTTCCCATGGAACTATTGACCATTAATTAATTACATGCAGCAGTGACCGGTCAGTTCCGTATTCAGACAAAATTCCCCGAATCAAAACTCCTCAGTGTATCCTGGCTTCGCAATCCGGCCGTCTCCGCCATCGTCCATCACCGCTGCAAGGGGGGACAGAAAACCCGAGGCAAGCCAAGGCAATATAAGGCAATTTTCTGTGGCTCTGTTGTTTCGTGGCCCGTCGTCCCGACGTTGCAGAGGCGACCATGTCTACTTCGGGCCTTCTGCTCGTCCCCGTCGAAGGTCCCACGTCCTGACACCAACGAAGTCTCGTCTTTTTCGCCTCGTCCCATTCAGCCACCAAGGCCCCCAACAAGCCTGCGCTCGGGGAACGTTTGGCTCACATGCCCCCTGCTTGCCCCTCCGCTTGGATCGCCGTCGAAAAATCGCCATCGCGAAAGACTGGGACCCGCCCCTCGTCGTCGTCCACAGTCGCCCCGGACCAAGCCCTCTTCGGCCACGCCCCGAACTGCCCGTCCGGCCCCATGGCCTCGAGTCGGCAATCCATTATATCCATCAGTCTATTGCTCCGATGCACCGCGACGCCTCCCGGCGCTAGTCGACCCCAGGAGGGCCCACTTCAACCGCTCATGGTCTCCTTCTAGCGTTGGTGCTCACGTCCATCATCGCCGCCCAGAAAGTCCCACCATCATGCGACATGGGCATCTAGGTGCAGTTCCCACCACCGTCCACACTTATGGCGCGCGTAGACACCCCATCGACTGAGGCTTTTGTGTGTGTTGACTGGCTACTCGTACTATTATAGTGTGCGTGGAGACGTGGAGACCTTTAACGTCCTGGAAGACGGACACCGTTGGCTCTTAGTTTATAATGATGCTCCCGCGTCGCCGGCACCGTTGTGACTGGCAGTTGCCCTCTTTTGCCATGGTTATTCTCAAGACCTCGAGACTACGCTGACAACTGTGTCAACATGCGCAATCCGCCGCCCTCTGTGATCGCTTCCTGGCCGACAGCCAACTATGTCAACCCTGTGAGTCGAGGGCCTGCCCTCCTCATTGTTGAGTTAACCATTGGGTCCATCGCCATTGTCACCCTACTGGCCCGTCTCTATGTTCGCATTTTCAAGGTCAACAAGAGCGGCCTCGATGACTGGTTGATGTTGGCTGCAATGGTAAGTCCCCTTTCCCAGCCCTCGTCCAACCTCATTCGATGCCCCAAACCAGTACCCCGTGGTTATCCCTCATAGCTAACACGGCTGTTTGTTCCACTGCAGATATTCGGTATTGGCGTAACAATTTGTGTCATTCTCTCAGCCCAACTCTACGGCTGGAATATCCATGTATGGGATCTTCAGAGTCAACAGGCTGTGAAGGGTAGACAGGTCTCCATTGCTGCTCAGACACTCTTCCTCTTTTCCTCGGGGCTTGCAAAGGACTCCATCCTAGTCTCCTACCTGCGGATTGCACCCAAGGGCTCGTGGCTCCGCCGCACGACATACGCCTCCATCGTCCTTGTCACGTCACTTATCTTTATCTTTCTCATTGTGCTATGGACACAATGCAAGTCAGTTTTCTCCACGCATTCACGGCCACTATTCGTGGATTTAAACTGACAGATATTTAGTCCTATGAAGTCGTACTGGACCTTGACAGGGCACAAAGACTGTGCTTTGGAAGGCCCACCGGTGCTGTAAGTTTCTGCGCATCCCATTCCGAGTCATCCCGTGCTGACGTTGTATTAGCGGACAAGCCATCACCACAGTCGCCACCGATTTGCTCGTCTGCGCTCTACCCCTGCCGACCCTCCTCAAACTGAAGCTTCCGCTATCCCAACGAATTGCGCTGATTGTCCTTTTCTCGCTCGGAATCGTCGTCGTTTTCGCCGCCTCCATGCGTGCCTACTGGTCCCACTATGTCACCGAAGAGACCTACGACGTTACCTGGGAGGGATTCTACCTCTGGATCTGGACCGCGGTAGAAGCAAATTTGGGGGTTATTTGCGGTAGTATACCGGCGCTTCGCCCGCTGTTCAAGACCATCTTCCGCTCCAAGTCCAGTAGCTACTACAACACCTCGACCGCCTACCGCAGTGGGACTGCCGCCCAGGTGGTGAACAACCCGCATAAGAGCGGCCGAAGCTGGGCAGATACGCTGCAACGCGGCAGCAGAGGGATCAAGATCCAAGATGACCACATCGACATTGAGGGCGGCACCTTTGAGATGAGGCATCAGAAGGACAGTAATAGCCCGGCATCAACGTTGGAAATGGACACTTGGCCGGCTCGGGAGCACAGGCTGCCTGATAATATGCGTGGGCCACTGAGCCATTAAGCTGATGAGTCAAACGAACTTTGGAGTTGGTTGGGATCGGCGTTGCGGTTGATTTTGGGCATCACGAATAGCACGTCATGGACAAGACGGGGATGATTGAGAAAAAGCATGTATTTTTAGGTCCTTGGTGGTCGTCTACATCTACACCCACCAGTCAAATGCACTATTACTCCCTTTGATCCAACTTGAGCGCCACATCTTGAAACCCTCGATTGGTTCGGGAGGTCGATGAAAAGGGCCAAGAAGAGCGTTTCCTTAGCCTGAGCCCATGGTGCCGTGTTGGTGAATGATGTGCCCAGAGATTGTGGCTTGTTCTATCCGGTAGGTAGATGGGAAGAGGTAGTCCGGTTCAACTGCCGGATCCTTCGAGGATCCATGTTACCTCGATCCCTAACCGCCTCTAGTCCGGTCTGATGCAACAAAAATCCAGCCTAACAGACAATGCCCGGTATTCTGGTATGGAGTTGAATTAGACTGCACCACGGCCCGCAGCGGGGGCGTCTAGTTCGCCCCGGACAGCCCGGAGGCGTCTCGCTTGAGTCGCAAGAGGTAAGTCCAATGGAAAACGTCGGGATCCGTGGGCTTGAGCTTGGGTGTTAGGGTCTTATCGAGGACCTCGACGTCAAAGGGGAGGTCGTTGAGGTCGAAGCGCGATTCTGAGTAGCTAAGAGAGACCCAGATGCCGCCGGGGGCTAGACAGTTTCGGACTCCGGCAACCATGCGACGCAGCGGGTCCTTGCCGCCGCAAGAGACGGCATCGACGGTGCTTTTGTCAATGACAAGGTCGAATTTTTCCCTTTGGCCAATGTCGAGCTGCGTTGCGTCGTGGACGCCGTAGCGCATTTTGACATCGCCAAAGGATTGTTGTTCCAGCTCACGGCCGCGGTCGACGGCGAGGGGCTCGTAGTCGATGTTGAGGACGTTGGAATAGCCTCGAGCGCGGAAGTGGTTCTGCAAATCGCTGGTGCCGATGCCGATGTGGAGGATGCGGGCCTCTGGGCGCAGGGAACGCAGCTGCGGCTCGACGATGCGGAAGAAGTCAGCTGAAGGGAGGAGCCATTCGAAGGACTTTTCGGACGTGAAGCGGTCGCGCCAGTAGCTCTGCTTGTCGAAATCGGCGGGCATGATGTCGGCGAAAGAGCTGAGGAGGGGAGAGGACAAGCAGTCGAGCGGCGGGAGCTGGGGCGCTGAGTCTGTCATGACTGCGAAATCTGTCCTGTACTGGTGACGTTACAAGACGATGGATGTGTAGAAGCTGACTGTGAATAATTAGTGCCAGCTGGACTCGACGGAATCCCCTTTTCCTTGTTCCTGACTGGGAAAGGGGGTCCACAGGAACCAGGATGTGATGACGGGCCAACATGGAGAAGGCGGCGGTGGTGGCGGCTGCTGCGGGATCGATCATATTCACATGGATCATGGATTTTTCTCATCACCGGGGGTCTCGACTCTGCCGCGGATTCGATTGACATGCTCTCTAGATCAACGGACTACGGATGGTATTGTTAATCCGAAGAGACAGGATTCATCATGTACTTGTTTGTTGGCCATGACGGGATGAGAGGCGCGTCGTGTGGGGGTAAGGCTGAAACATCGGCGATCGGCTGCAGTGCAATAGAGTATTGATACGGTGCTGGCCAAAGTTTCGTTTTAGAGACTGCCGCTGAGAGGCGTTTCGACTGCCGCGCGGGTACGCTAGGGAACACTGTTAATATTCCGTAGGTAGTTCTAGCATGGGCCTAGTTGGCCGTAATGGTTGTTGACTTGACGTCCGTTGAAGCACTCGTGGTTGTGGCGACTGGGAAAAAGTCTTCACCGCACGACACGCAATACGTGGCAAAGTGGGGAGAATTGAAGACGGGCTTGATTTGAGAATAAAGAGAGGAGTAGGCTAAATATATCTGGAGATTCTGCTCGTCAGGACCCATCGTTCGTCATCCGGCCTCGTCCTTTCCTTTGCCTTGAATCCGAAAGTAACAAACTGCGTAACAAAAGGATGACGTCGATTTTGGGCTGATGGGGACATGATTGGCAGGGGCTTGGGTGGGTATGCGCTTGGCCTTACTAAAGGTCGAGTTACAGCGGGACCAGCCTATTAATATTGGCCAATCACAACTGCCGTGGCTGCTCCAGCCACACCGACACGAGGCGCTGTTTCAGCTCCGCCTCACGAGTGCCGCGTCAACCCACGGCCAAGACCGAGCGCATCCCCTCCAAGGAATTTAATCACAAGGGACGAGATGACGAAGCGCACCGCACCGCACTGAGGATTTTCTCTTCGTACATTACCTCGACTTGGACCTGCATCTACGCACCCTACGATACCCTCCAACCCGTGATTTTCCATTCCTATTGTCGCGTCGCTCCTCGTCAGGCAGCGAGTAACCGAATCCGACTACCTAAACCCACCCACCACACGACCGGGCGAGTCTCTCCACTCAACCACCACCACCAATGGCTCCCACAGTATCACAGGCGCTCGCCGCGCCGTTCCGCATCGGCGTCGTCCAGATGGCAGCCGAATCCGAATCCAGCCACGGCCTGCTGCGCCGCGATCTCGCGAATCCGAACCACACCCAGCAGGTCACGCTGGGTGTCATCGCCGCCTACGTCGTCGTCATCGCCATTCTCTGGAACGTCCCTTACGTCCGCATGGTCCTCTGGCCCTTCAAGGTGTGTACCCATGTCTGCTGTGTTATGCGACACAGTTTATGATCATCCGGTCGCTAACCGACGAACTAGATGCTTGTCATTGCCTTTCACGAGTTCGGCCATGCCATCACTGCTGTTCTCACCGGTGGTAAGGTCAAGTCCATCAGTCTCGACCCCAACGAAGGCGGCGTCACCCACATGCTCGGCGGAAAAAGCGCCATCACCCTGCCTGCCGGCTACCTGGGCTCCTCCCTCATCGGTGCCCTCTTGATCTTCTGCGGCTTCAACATCGTGGCGAGCAAGGTTGCCAGCTTCGTTCTCGGCGTCTGCTTCCTTCTCACTCTGTGGTGGGGCAAGCGTGATTGGCTTACTATCATGACCGTCCTCCTCGCTGTCGGCTTGTTGATTGCATGCTGGTTCATCTCCCACGCCCAGGCCCTGCGCTTCGTCGTCCTGTTCATCGGCGTCATGTCCTCCCTCTACAGTGTGTGGGATATCTGCGACGATCTCATTCTTCGTAAAGTGAACTCCTCCGACGCCAGCGTCTTCGCCAAGCGCTACGGCGGCTCCTCGCAGTGCTGGGGTGTCATCTGGTCCATCGTCTCGGTCATCTTCATGGCGGCTGGAATTGTCGCTGGCCTGGCCGCCTTTTCCCAGTCCTTCTCCGAGCAGGAGAAGGATTCTCAGAAGTTCATCCCCACCTAATGAGTGGTGCAGCGTTACGAGATGGCTTTGTGTGGATATTTGACTTGCGTGTTTGTGCGAACGGGAATGTTCGGGGCGTACTTGGGAAACACCAGACTCGGCTCTTTGACTTCAAAGACTGCTAGAGACGGCCGGACGGATTGCAGATGACCACGATAATGAACCAGATAAGAGGCCCAAGGGTGGCTAGATTATTACCAGGAGGGCGGATGCTGTGATGGGATGTCAAGGCATTCCCAGACTGAGAGATTGGATGATACCCTCTGTAACTAAACTACATCGCACTCTGATGAGAGATGCAATGAGAGAAGCAATGAGAAATTGCTTTGACCTTTCCATTTGCTTACGTCTCGTCAGTCATACACCGGGATAATGTCGATTCTGTGAATGGAATCGGATAGAACTGCCGGAGCGTCGTCGCGCAAGCGCGGAAACACCCTCGTCCTTGACGGAGGACTTGCTCAACATGGACGCTCCGAGAACCCGTCACACACGGGCTTGGCTTCGTCCCGCCGAAGAGACAAACATTTATCAACTCATCACCTGGTACTTTGGAAGGCTCATCATGATACGTGTCGTCCTTCTCGGCAACTTCGTTGTCCAACATGACGGGACGTGACTTACAACGTTGCAGTAGGACGGTCTTTGCCCAACTATAAGAACGGCACTTCGTTCTCGAGGAGGGGGTTGTCTTCTCCCTGTCTGTCAAAGCTTTTACACACAACTGAGACACTTGCAACAATATCACTATTCCAGTCCTCGCCATAACCATGTCCGACTTCAAGGAAGATGAATACCCTAATGAGGGAGCCACTCTCAGCCTCTGTGGAGACTCGTTCTTCTACAGTGGGCCGGCCATGAGCTGCGGGTAAGATGCCTGGGAGAGAGCTAGAACCATGCCCCTTTCCACGCAACGAACTACTAACTTGGAGCTCTTAGTCGTGTCCAAGACACCATCGGGCTTCCGCACGAACAGGAATACGATCATCGTACGGGAACTGACATCACCAACTACGTCGTTCTCGGACCAAGAAACCATTACTTTCGCTGCACTCGTCCCGCGCGAGGGGAATGTCGCAGCCATCAGTAAGTCAAACGTCTCGAGCTTCCGAACAGGGCTGACCCGCAACTCTCCGATAGACAACAGCGACCTCGAAGACTACGAGGACTTGGTCGTGTTCCTAGACGAACACGACGTCGAGCGCCCGGAGATTCTGTCCCTGGGCGTCAACGGGCACTACTTCATCCGGGCGGAGAACGGCGAGGAGAAATGGGACCTCCCGGCGCAGGTCGCGCAGAAGCTCTTCAACCCCACGGCGGCCTCGCCCATCGCCAACGTGTGGCTGGGCTGCGGCGACGCCTTCGTCGCGCAGCGCCAGGACGGCACCAAGGTGGTCGAGCTGCACGGCCAGTACCCGGGGCTGAAGGAGACGCTGGAGAACGGCTGCGTCGTCGCCATGGCCATGAACCTGCAGGACGGCCTGCGCTACGCCGTGCTGTGGGCGAACGGCACCGCGCAGTGCGAGAGCGGCATGCTCAGTATGGACTGTGGCAAGGCGCTTGAGCGGTGGTGTGCTGCGAATGGGATCGCGCTGGAGGGTGTTCTGGATAATTGCGGAGCGTGTCGGCCGTCGTCTTCTGGAGCTGTAGCTCATACCTAGAGCTGTGGTTTTCTTAATGGAGGATGCTAGATAGGAAATGCGAGAGATTTCTTTTTATCCTGCCTTTTGAGTGATTGGGGTTGAGCGAGACATTTCAAGCCTAATGCGCTAGATCTGTAAATAGCATCATTCTCCTTGACCAAAATTCCATAACCGCGCTGAGTGCCTGGTGAGGCTGTCCTCGAGCAATCATTGAAAAGTGCACATATCATGTGTGGCGTACTGTGGCCTGGTTTCCCTAACAGTCAGCTCTCTCAGCCTGATCAGCCTTTCGCTCAGCCTTTCGCTCAGCCCAACTTGCATCGTCAGACCCAAGCCTCCAAAGCTGGGAACCAGAAAACAGTGCTCACCCAAAGCCCAACTTTACGCGCCTCTTTCATCCTCACTATGGCTGAGGCGGTCGGACTGACGGCGAGCATTATCGCAATCGTCGAGCTCTCTGCAAAGGTCGGCAAGCTCTGCCTCGACTACTCGACTGCCGTCAGCAACGCTCGACAAGACATTAGTCGCCTCCACGACCAAGTAGATGGCCTCAGCAAGACGCTCCAGGAAGCAAGGGGGCGTTATTGATGGCCCCGACGGTCAATCGCTCACTGCATCCCAAAACCTGCTCGATTCTCTAGATGGCTGCATCTCCGAGCTCGTCGAGCTGCACAAACAGCTAGATCTTGGAAAGCGAGCAAGGGCTATGCGTCGATTTGGACTCCGCGCACTCAAGTGGCCCTTTGACATGCAGGAGGTTGTCGATATCATCTCCAGACTTGAACGATACGAGCGAACCATCCATCTAGGACTACAGGTTGACCAAACGTAGGGTTTTCACCATTCACCAACGTGGTACCACAACTAACACCATCACCACTGCAGTGCTCTTCTTCTTGAAATGAGAAAACAGATGAACAACGTTTCTCTCCAACCAGGGAACAGTATTTGGACAAAGATCAAGCCCTGCTTTATAGTGCCGTTCGAACAGGATACTCACTTCGTCGACCGGCCCGAGATAATGTAATGGGTCAAGAAGCAATACGAAGGCCCCAACAGCCGCATGGCGCTCGTAGGAATGGGCGGTTTCGGGTGAGATTGCCATCTTAAACCATGATAGAAGTATGTGGGCTAATAGAACAAAGCAAATCACAGATCGCCATTCAATTTGCCCATCAAACGTACTCTGAATCACCAGAGACTAGCGTCTTTTGGGTGCACGCGAGTTCGAAACCAAGGTTTCAAGAAGCATATCGGTTAATTGCAGAAAGACTGCAGATACCAGGCAGAAACAAGCCTCAAGTCAACGAGATGGTATTGGTTAGGGACTGGTTACAGAGAGAAGAAGTTAGTCCGTGGTTGATGATCCTTGATAATGCCGACGATGTCAACCTGTTCTATCCGGGTATTCACGTTAGGGAATCCGACGCATCCCACAGCGCACCCGGTTCAAGTTCTCGTGATCTGAGCGAGCAACAACCACTTGCAGCTTTCTTACCCAAGGGAAGCAATGGAACCATTCTGGTCACATCGCGCAGCTTGGACGTTGCCGAGAAACTAACGGGCAGCCATGAGACGATCTACAAACTCTCCATCATGAACGACGCCAATTCCCTCCAACTATTCCGAAACAAGTTACAAGACGATTTCGACCAAGATACCGCTGGCGAACTCCTTCACACTCTGAACTACATCCCACTTGCGATAACCCAAGCAGCCGCATACATTAACCGCCGCGCACCTCGAGTGACAGTGAGATCGTATCTCGACGAGTTTCGAAAGAGTGAGAAGAAGAAGGGAAGTCTTCTAAATAGAGACGCTGGAGATCTTCGACGACGAAGATGAAAGCGTATCAAATTCCGTGGTTGCAACTTGGCAAGTGACTTTTGAACAAGTACGTCGCGAAAAGCCATCCGCAGCTGATCTTCTTTCCTTTATGAGTTTCTTCAACTCACAAGGTATTTCCGAGTTCATGGCTCGCAAATATAACACCACTGCCACGAATCTGGGAGAAGGCAACGGTGAAGACGAATTCGACGAGGACTTGGATGTCCTCCGTGGATACTCACTTGTATCTGTGATGGCTGCGACGGATGTATTTGAAATGCATCCCCTGGTACAATTTTGCACACAGTCATGGCTTTCATCGGCTGGCGATATCAAACTATGGAAGAATGCTTATTTTGAGTCCATGGAAAAGGCATTTCCATCCGGAGAAGTTGAGACTTGGCCAACTTGCCGTCTACTACAGCCTCATCTTGAGTCGATAGTAGAGGGCGAGCCACCACAGAACGATCCGATATCGTGGGTATATTTAGTAGATAAATGTTCCTATTTTATGTATCGCGTCGGAAACTACAAAGGAGCAGAGCACCTGTACAGAAAAGAGTCGGAAGCGAGCCAACGCTACTTGGGATTTGAGAATGGCTTCACCCTGGAGTGCATGGGAGGACTCTCCATGACGCTCTTGGCACAAGGGCAACTGAAAGAATCAGAGGAATTGCAACTGAAACTCCTGGAAATATGCATCCGAGCATTTGGAGATGAGCATCAAAACCACAGTGAGAGGAAGATCAAGACTGGCGATGGTATACAAATATCAAGGCCGATTGAAGGAGTGTGAACAATTGGGGTCACAGATTGTTGAAATATGAAAAGAAACCCTGGGAAATAACCACCCTGACACTCTGGATTCTATGCATTTCCTAGCAATAGTCCTCGGAGGGAAAGGCCAATTGAAAGAGGCTGAAGAGATTGAATGGCAGGTAGTAGAAGCAGCAAAGGACATCCTTGGAGAGGACCACTCAAACACGCTGACTTACATAGGTAACTTGGGATTAATATATGATAGATTGGGGCGATGGAAGGAAGCAGAAGAAATCCATCAGGTTCTTGTCGAAAAATGGACAATGAAGCGAGGGGCGGAGCATCCGACCACGATGAGAGCACATACTCAATTAGCACTGGCGCTATGGCGGCAAGGGTTCCGGGACGAAGCGGAGGAGATGCAAGAAAAAGTTCTGGAAAACTATAGGAGGACACTAGGAGACGACAGTCCTACAACTTTGATCTGCATGAGTCATCTGGCCTGGTTCTGGAGCTATGGAAGTCGACTTTCCGATGCTATGGCCTTGATAGAGTGCTGCACGGCCGGATTCGAACGCATTTATGGTGCACATCACCGGTACACTATATGGGCGATGGGTATTATGGATGATTTGGGCATTAGGATGGGGAGAAATTGTAAGGAGTAAATCGCATCTGATTTTTTGGTCCGGTGACCGACCCTCGTCTTCGACCTCCGGAGAAGGCACTCGGATTTTCTCACAATTTGGTTCATGAAGGCGTTGGTATACTAAAGTTCAATTTGCATCCCGGTTGACACCAGTGTTCATCATTCTTGATGGTCGCCGCGAAGTCACAATATGTGTTTGGGCAGAGATTCTTGTTGCTATCTTCAAAGGGACTCAAATCGCGGTCTTGGGCCTAAACACAGCGAAACTTCCGTTTCAGGAGGTCTTTGATGGGAGTATTTATTTCTTCTTTTGTTCGTATTGGGGTTGTTGTCCTGATGTATTCGGCAGTGTGTAAGTTGTGTGGAGGTGACCGTGACTACCAGGGCAGAAGTTACAGGCCAGGTATATTAGTTTGGCTGAGACTTTGGGTGAATCGATTTGTACCCTTGCGTGAATAACGACATTCAGTAGAGGCAAAGTCATAGCAATTGCCGAGTATGTTTTCTTACCAGCAATGACAAGAAGAAGACACGGGTCAAATACTTTAGAGTGCTGGATAGGACTACCAATGAAACGGACTGTTACGTGCTGATATATAAGAGGCGTGGATTATTGCAAAATGTTATTGGATCGAGATTAAGGTGCTGAAGCTGATAAACGTCGTTTTGAGTAAGGTATCATCCTTTGACTTCGGCGACATCGCTGAACCGTTTGCTGCTAATTACGGGGCTCTAATAATGGCATAGTGGATGGCCAGACACAGACCAGTGTGGGCCAAGCAATACCGGAAATAACGACGGAATGACGGAGATAATTATGGGGGAAGAATGGAATCTATATCTGTCTCCGGAGTTTAGACACAACCATAAGTCGCCTGCATGAACCATGGATACCATGAATGCATACAAATATCACGGCAATGGGCCAACGTCAAGGAGGAAAGCTCTTGCGCATCAGCATCTTCCTCATTAATCTCCCAACCGTCTAATAATTCTCGATTACCCTAATACACAAGATGGGCAAAGTGTGGTTCGTCACAGGCTCCTCGCGCGGCCTTGGTCTCGCTCTGGTCGAGTCAATCCTCGCCTCTGGGGACTCAGTTGTCGCAACAGCTCGAAAAGCGGAGACTCTCAAGCACCTTGTCGACAAATATTCATCTGACCGAGTCTTGGCCGTCCCCCTGGATGTCACAAAGAACGACCAAGTCCTTGAAGCCGTGGCTGCAGCTATCAAGGCGTTTGGTCGTATCGATGTTGTTGTTAACAATGCAGGATACGCAGACTTCGCCTCGGTTGAGGACATGAGCCTGGAGTCGTTCCGCGCGCAAATGGAGACGGACTTTTTCGGAGTCGTCCACGTCAGTAAAGCTGTCCTGCCAGTTATGCGCCAACAGGGCGCTGGACATATCATCCAAATCTCTTCAATCGGTGGCCGGGTTGCAACCCCGGGCTTTTCAGCATACCAGAGTGCCAAATGGGCCATCGGCGGCTTCTCGACATCCCTCTCGCAGGAGGTCGCTCCGTTCGGCATCAAAGTGACGGTTCTGGAACCCGGTGGCATGGATACGGACTGGGCAGGTTCCTCGTTGGGCATGGGACCGATCAGCGAGCCCTACAAACAGACGGTCGGCGCATTCTTGGAGTTGATTCCTCAGTCGAAGCCGACCTGGTCTTCTGCCGCCGGCGTTGCGAGCATCATCCTACAAGTTGCCGAGGTTTCTGACCCGCCACTGCGACTTCTGGCTGGACGCGACACCGTGGAATACGCAAAGATATGTGCTGGAGCATTGGCCGCCTCGGACGAAAAATGGCGAGATCTGACGATGTCTGGCAATTAATATGGGTAGCCCAGACTGGGGGTTTACATGGAGATTTCAGCACCTGTGTTGTTGGACCAGGGTAGATGTATATGACAATAGTGTAAGTAGATGAACATAAATCTTGAAACCCTGCTTTTATGCGATGATCGATGGCATTTAGATGTGGTCGGATATCTCGGGAATGTACTCAAGGATACGACGATATTCGAATCGGGCTTAAGGCTCCCCTGATTCACACGTACCCATTTGAATTAGCGCTTCCCTAGAGCTGAAGCCAAAGAATCGTGCACCATCAACTAGTGGTGACTTCCCATGGTTAGAGCCCTTTAGTTCACAGCTTCGGACCTGTGTCGTGTTGTCTGATGTGTCAACAAACCCCTACTGGGGTCTAACCTTCTTCGCCCAGACCGAATCAATGCTGACAAAAGGCTGTACAGTAGGAGTTCTCTATCTCACACTAATACTACTGTAACTAAGTTTCAACCCCAACTCGTTCCCCCAATCGCAAGGCCTGTTGATGCAATTCATACCTACGTCATGAGGGGTCAGCGCTATCACGAGACACACTTACATGGAGTCCACGAATGATAAATATTGCCGTTTCCCATCATTAATGAGGGGAAGAGAGAGAGGAAACCTAAAACTACATGCTCGAATTTACCGATCTGTAGGACCATCTGAGACAAAATATCATTGACAATGCCTTCCGCCTCCGAGAAAGCGAGGGCGAAACTTGACGCCGTCCTCAACCACCCCGACAGAC
This sequence comes from Ilyonectria mors-panacis, assembly GCA_002991585.1. Classification (NCBI taxonomy): domain Eukaryota; kingdom Fungi; phylum Ascomycota; class Sordariomycetes; order Hypocreales; family Nectriaceae; genus Ilyonectria; species Ilyonectria mors-panacis. Next base: position 518,448 of record PPHJ01000087.1, on the reverse strand, counting down.
ATAATAACTCTGGTAGGCCGGCAAAAAGAAAGCCTTAATTTATGTCATCTTCTTACCATTTGAAAGGCATGACAAACCGCATTGCTGCCACGCGGTATCCTTCTGGTGGCAGCGACGTGACCAACGTCGTCAACCGTCGGCCAAGTCAAAGCAGCCAAGGCTCTAATGGGGCTACTGGGGGCCGCTTCCGAACCATGATGAAGGATCTCCTTTCTCTCCCAGCTTATTGATCAAGGATTTTGATTGGATTAGTGGCCTTTTCTTGTCGACAAAACAAATTGATGGATCGAAGTCGGTGGCCACTGCAGTCTGTAGGCAAATAGTATTGAGAAGAGAATTCCAGAAGGAAATATCTTGTCTACCAGTGTCAATGCTAGTGGACTGAATCTATTACGATTCAAACGATGAAGATGGCGCGTTGGTTTAAATTCAGTGCTTCTTAATATCCTCGGCCCGATCATCCATCGTCCCGCCACGGAGGTCCACGGCTTTTCGCCTTAGCAATCGGCCCCGCTCCGCACGATGCCCCACACCTCTACCGGACATGCACATCGAAACCTCCGCAGTACTCGTTGGCAAAGACCAACTTGCAGTGCATTGGGTTTCGGCTCATAATTAAAATATGTTAAGGCGTCTGTGAAGGGGTCGGAATTACTGGCTGTTTTGGGGCCACAAACTCAGCATCGTTCTCCGCATGGGAATGGGAATATGAGGAGAGTATTTACTGATGTAGGCCCGTCTCGAGTATATAAGTTGAATAAGCATACAACATATTTCCGTCGGTATCAATACGTATGATCCAGGCATCTCTCTCATCCCATTTCATCTTACTGGCCTATTCATGAACCCTAATAAATCTTCTAATTCTCACACCCAACCAATAATGGCATCCATTAGAACCATCTACCAACTCTCCTCCCAACCCACCTGGTTCGAAAACATCTTCACCCGACCCAATGGTACAGTCTTAGCGACTCGCCTTGACATCCCCGAGGTCTGGGCTATTGACCCTGTCACTTCGACTGGCTCCTCCCTCATTCAACTGCCGCTCGCTGAGGATGACTCAACCAACGCCCTCACGGGCATCTGCGAACTAAGCCCTGATGTCTTTGCCATTAGCGCAGGAGTCTACGACATTACTGGAGGGACTGGCCCAAAACAAGGTAGCTTTAGCATCTGGCTCGCGGACCTAACGAGGGATAAGCCGCGTGTGACCAAGATCGCTGACATGCCTGAGATTGTCATCAACGGAATAGCAAGGTGGGACGAACAAACAGTACTGGTCACAGACTGCCTGAATGGAAAGATCTACAGGCTCGATATTTCCTCTGGCTCATACTCTATTGCCCTCGAGGACGAAACCATGACCCTGCCGCCCAACGCCCCATTTCCCATCTGCATCAACGGCCTGAAGGTCCACCGCACCGCTACGCAGACCTACGTCTATTACACAAACACGACACGTCAGTCCGTATACCGCCTGCCTGTCACACCGGCGCTTGAGCCGGCCGGTCCCGCGGAGACGCTCGCGTCAGGGCTCCTGCCGGATGACCTTGCCGTGGCACGGGACGGGACCGTGTACGTGTGCACCAACACCACGAACACGGTAGTGCGCATCCCACCAGGCGGCGGAGAGGCTGTGACCGTTGCGGGCGAGGCAAATGATATGGCCATTGCGGGCTCAACGTCGTGCGTGTTTGGAGAGGGGAGAGAAGGTGCTGTATGTCGCAACATCGGGGGGCATCATGGCGCATGTGGATGGAAGGTCGGAGCCGGCCAAGATCGTCGAAGTCAGGCTGGGTTGAGAGGCGGAAATGCGAGGATAGATAATCTGTGGATATCATTGTGCACCCAAGGTAGTTAGCCATAATTGCAGGCCCGTCTATCGTTACATGCCCGTTCGGCAGTTTCCCCAACGCCAGGTTTTCCCAATCCATAATCGACAAAAGCCCATCATCATCCTTGCGAAGCCGTGGAAGCTTCGTCACACGCTCACCATCTCCCCCGTCGTCCTCGGCCTCCGCCAAACCCGCCGCGGCCACCGCCACCTCCTCCTCCTCCTCCTCCAGACATGCTTTGATCATATCCTCCAAATCCGCCCTGGTTCCCACCAAAGCCGCCGCCAAAGTTGCCGCCTTGGTGGCCACCCTGGCCTCCTCCACCACTGCCGCCTGCGTTCTGCATGCCTGCGAACATGGCGTTCATCTGGCTTGGGTCCATCTGGCTGGGGTCCATACCCGAGGCCATCATCTGCTGCATCATGGCCTGCATCTCTGGGGCCATACCATCCATACCGGCCATGCCACTTTGCGCGCCGCCTTGACCACCGCCTCCTCCCATCCCCATGCCACCCATCATCATCATGCTGTTGAAGTCCTCCATCATCTTCTTGTTGTTAGTTGCGAAAACGTCGGCACCGAACTCGCTACGGACGGTCTCCTGCTTGGAGGCGTACAGGGCCCACGTGAACTCGTCGAAGCCGTAGTTGAAGTAGTCGCTAATGTCGGTACCGGGCTTTCGCCACGGCTTATCGTTTTCAGGGAGATCTGTAGCGAATACCATTAGCTACGTCCCGCGCATTTCGGGGAGGAGGGCCAGACTGACCTTCATCAATGTTGACCTGAGTAATGGGCTTGCCCGAGCCAGCGTGGATCGGGTTTGCATTAATGTCAATGGTGGACTTGGAGGCCGCGGCCGAGGTCTTGTCGGCGCTGGGCGCAGCGACGTTGAGGGTGCTCGATTGCCTCGACTCGTCCTCCTTCTTAACAGGTGCCGGCTTTACGGTGACATCCGTTGAGGCTGATCGTTGTGGAATATTGCGGATATCGCTATACTTGGATTGACTGTTGTGAAACTAAAGGTTAGCGTTCTGGTTGTTCTGTCGGCTTTGTCGCAAAGCAGGTTCACGTACGGTGGAGGGGCTGGTTTGCTCCCATCTTTGCGCTCGGTGATGATGTCAATATCCTGACTATGGGTTAGCAACGAAAACCCTCTCTCAAAGCAACGCGTACGCACCGAGTCGTCATCATCCTCGTCCATGGCAGCACCCTCATCTTCCTCCTCGCCTTCTTCCAGGTCGTCGAACTTGGGCTTCTTTTCCTCGGTGGTCTCGACCTTGGGCTCCTCGGGCACGTAAAGATCGTCGTCCTCGTCGATATCCATGATGGCGATTCTGGAAATTACTAAACTCTCGTGGTCGAGTAAATGTGCGCAATGCTGGTGTTTTGAACTGTGAATCTGGAACGACGTCAAGCTCCGAAAGCTCCAAGGTGCAGCAGCAACAAGCAGCTCTTCGGCGCCGAGGTTTCTCCGCGCAGCCACTTCCCTGTCACCGACGCTGACCGAGCCTCACCATCCGCTCACCGTGGTCTCGGTAACTGGCCCAAGCGCAAATCTGGGACGCTCTGCCTTAGCTTCTGGCGCAGCCTCGCGAAAAGTCGACTTTCAGGACAAGTCGCAAAAACTCACTCAAGTTTAATTTGGGGTCTGGTCATGTCCTTGATTCGATCAGCAAGCGGCCCAGCAGGCGGTCTTTCCATTAACACCGGTGCGGCCAACGCCTTGTAAGCTCTCTCTCTTCCCGCTACACCAATCTCCCCGAAAACAAAGAACCTTGCCGAGCTCCACGCGATAGCCTCCGCAGCCGCAACAACACGACCCATCTACCCATTGCTAACACTCCGGGACTCTCCAGTGGCGCCTCTACCGCACAAACTACTTCCTCGGGCGGACTCTTCGGCTCAGGCTCAACGCCATCCACAACTGCGACCGCGACCGGCGGCACAGGCACCAACACGATGGCGACCACTGGGGGGCTGTTTGGCGGCGCTGCGAAGACGGGCGGGCTCTTCGGGCAGTCAACAACCGGCGCTGCGACGACAGGAACGGGCGGACTCTTTGGACAAGCCGCGACGCCGGCAGCGGCTACAGGAACCACGGGAGGTGGTCTGTTTGGAAACACTGCAGCCAACCCGCAACAAGCTCAGACAGGAGGCGGTCTCTTTGGCAACGCGGCTGCTGGCACCCAACAACAACAGCCGGCTGGCGGCCTATTCGGCAACAAGCCTGCAGCTGGCGGTCTGTTTGGAGGCGCGGCCACTGCTCAGCAAGCAGCTCCGGCCAGTGGCGGTCTGTTCGGCCAGTCTACGCAGAACCAACAACAGCAACAACAGCAGCCCCAGCAGCAGGCTGGTGGACTCTTTGGTGCTTCGACGGCACAAAACACTCAGGCCAACACGGGCGGTGGTCTCTTTGGTCAATCACAAGCAAAGCCGACCGGCGGACTCTTGTAAGTAGCAAGTTCGACCTCTTGGGTATCTTGACGGCTAACAGCCCAACAGCGGCCAAACCCAACCTCAGCAAACTCCAGCGATGGGCCAGATGGGCCAGATGGGACAAATGGGACAAATGGGACAAATGGGACAAATGGGACAAATGGGACAAATGGGACAAATGGGACAAATGGGACAGTCAACGAACCAAGTCTCGGCGGTCCAGATCAACTACGACAACATCCGCCCACGCACCCGCTTCGATGACCTCGCCAAGCCCGTGCAGGACGAGATCGCGCTGCTCGACAAGGGCATCATGCGCGTCATCAAGATGAAGGACGAGATCGGCGAGTTCATGCCGCAACACGAGCGCGACATTGACCAGCTCGGCCGCGATGTCAAGTTCGTCGAGTCCAAGTTCCGCACCGTCCAGGTCGCCCTCAACAACGACATCCAGACCGTCAAGGCCCTGCAGGACCTCACAAAGAAGAACGCCGCCGACGCCCGTCTTTGCTTCCGAGGCGCCGACAACCTCAAGCTGCCCACGCACTACCACCAGACCGGGCTGTTCGCCAGCACCGCCTCTGCGGCCGACTCGAGCAGTGCGGATGCGGCGTCGACCCACGCCGATGCCCAGGATCTCATCACCTACTTCAACCGCATCTGCGACGACATTGAGAAGTACAAGAGGCGCTTGGATGAGTACCGCGGCGAGATTGAGCGCGATATGCCTGGCGTCGAGAACGGTCTGTACGAGCAGATCCGATCAGTGCGTGACCGCAGCGCCGGAAACGCCATCGTCCAGGATCAGCTCGGCGAGGTCTTGGCTGCGCTCCGCGAGACGGGCAACGCTATCGTCGCCCAGGCCGGCCAGATTGCCGACACGCGCGAGCGACTGTCACGGCTGCAAGCTGGCATCGTCGACAGCGGCGTCTACGCCATGGGCATGGCGGCTTGAGCACGCCAGCTTCCAAACCAGTTGGTATCCGTTGAAAAGGAACTTTGGGCCGATACACTATGTGGACGTCGCGAGTGTCCCTTGCTTATATAGTGAGAGCCGAGCTCGAAGTGCCTGGGGGATGGACAAGAAAGCAAGCGTCAGGGGGCGAGGGGGCAGCAGGGGCAGCAGGGGAGGACAAAGCCCTTACGACATGTACGAATACAGCAAAACAACAACATCATTCCGTAACCACTTGTGAAATTCTAGGGTGGAGGAGGCAGAAAACGGAGACGTCAATGGGGAGTGAGGATCGAAGATTGGTCTGGATTAGAACCCTGTGGTAGATAGATACCCTCGATATCTTAAGACGAAAAAGACTTTGGAAAGCCAGGGATAATACGAAACACACACCATGTTTAGTTTGATTGAATTTTCATTAATCCGCATCGCGCCCCGAGTCGTGGGGCGTGGGTATCAAGCTGGGTGCAGTACTGCACGCATATATATACAAGTTTTTGTGATGAACGCCATGGGAACAAGTCGCTGACTATCTCGATGCACCCTTCTCGTACTGCTTCCATCTTTTCCGTTCGTCGGCTCCAGTTGATGTCCTTCCAGCTTGTTGGTGGATAGCATCCTACTCCTAGAACGTTCCCTCGCCGTCGCCATCATCTCCGTAGTCTTCGCCAAACTCATCGCCGTTGTCAAAGTAGTTCTCAGCGTCGTAGTCGCCGGCATCTTCGTCGTCGTAGGCCTCGTCCTGCTCTTCCTCTTCCATGCCCTCCTCGTCCTCCAATTCCCCGCCCTCCCCGCCTTCGTCGTCTTTCATGGCCTCAAGCCGCTCGAGCAAGTTGCGGCCCTGGCCCTCGTCGTCGCCCTCCATACCGAAGGCCTCCTCGGCGCTGGCAGCGCGTTGATGCTGCTCAGCTCCAGGCGGCGGCGCTTGTACGTGCCGGGCTTCGTGGACGCCGCGGCGGAAGCGTCGATGGTGTCGAGCAGCTCGGCGGGGAACAGCTCGCGGCACACGGGGCGGTGCGACCAGTCGGGCAGCGCGCGCTCCTCGCGGACGAACTTGGACGAGTAGGTGGGCACGGCCGTGAAGGGGTCGAGCGAGGCCTTGTTCTTGACGTCATAGCGCGCGTTCATCTGGTCCTGGCCGTAGAGCTTTCGCGGCGCGGTCGGGTCGTTGAGGGAGGTGCGTTTCGAGGTGTACAGGGCGCCGCCGTGGATCTGGTGGCGGAGGAGGAGGAGATGTTGGATGCCACGCTTTTCGGCCAAGGAGAGCGCCTTCTGCGTCGGGACGAGGTAAGGCTGGGAGTTTTGGTCAGTATTTTGTTCTATAATTGTGCAAAGACACCAGAACTCACAGGAAACAGCTCTGAGGGCCGCGCATCAGGCTCATCGCCGGTGTCCCACGGCACATTAGGGCGACCTCCTCGTCCGCCGCCTCTGCCACCGCGGCCACCTCCTCGACCGCCTCGAGACATTGGGGTTCGGCAGGCGCGGCAGACTCAATGAAGGGAGCAAAGAGCGGGAGCTACCTGGACTGCGCGAACGCTGGACAGGAGACGGTTGACGTGGGAGTTTGATGCGCAAGCTGAGCTGACTGTCAAACGACAACAGTCATTCTGCTGGTGACGGATGGGATTTTTTTGCGGGGTGGAATGGAGGGTTCCTGAGGCCGCGGAATTGACTCCGCTGCCATGACGCCTGCCCCGCACCCGGCGACCACCTACACCTCGCACCTGCAACACACACCATCACGAATTATTAATCACGTCTTGCGGAGCTTGTTTTGGCGAGCGTGCGTTATGTCTCAGAGGGTCGTCCCCGAATACAACATGACCGGATCCAGCAACGTGCCCATCTCGGGCCTCGAAGAGCTTCAATCCCACGTCGAGCAGCTCGTCGACGATCCCTCGGCCGCCTTCGACGCCAAGCTGTTTGACGATGTCGAGCTTCAACTCAATGGTTCGTTCCTTGATTTTCCCACTCGCTCACCGAATCTTCTTCTATAACCTCTTCTAACTCGGGACATCTAACAGAAACCAACATCCCTCCCCTCCTCCCGACTCTCCTGCCACCCCTCACAGCCATCCTGAAGCAAACAACCCAGGATCCCTCGCCGCTGCTCTCCCTCGCCACGAAGCTCCTCTCCCCGCTCTCCTTCACACGCTGCCTCACCATCGCCGATCCTAACGCTCTGGTCGCCGCCCTCACCTCCCCGGTCCCCGGCGCGATCCTCCTCGCTCTCGTCATCATCCACAAGGCTGCCCGCACCCCCGCCGACGCTGCTCTGCTGAGCACCCTGCCCGAGGTCGTCGAGGAGGTGGTGCGTAGGTGGCTCGATAGCTCGGATGTCGGCTTGGCAGAGCGTGCCGGAAAGGTGCTGGGCGATCTTCTCGAGACGGACTGCGATGTCGTCGTTGACGGCGTGAACGGCCTCTCCAACGGCGACGGTACACCCGGTACCGACCTGGTTAAGCGCCGTGTACCCGGCCACGCTCGGCTTTGGCGTCTCATCCTCCTCGACCGCTCGTTCCTTTCCATCATCACCTCCCTCTGCGCCTTTGAAAACACGGACCGTCAAACCACGCTCGCCCAGGGCCGTCTCCTGCGCCTAGTCCCCCGCCTCGTCGCCCTCAACCCGCGCGCCCTCACTCAGACGCCCTTCCCTGACCTCCTCCCCGTGCCGGCACCCCTCGCTGAGAAAGCTGGCCATGGCCTACTGCAGTGGGCAGCGCTGAACATGGTGGACACGTCGGATATACTCATGCACCTAAGCCTTATTGACTTCTACGAAACCTTTGTCAGCGTGATGCGGGTGGCCGGGCAGTCGGCAGACAAGGACAAGGCCGTGCGAGACTTGGTGAGGACTGCTGCCCAAAACGATGAGCAGCTGAAAGCCGCCCTGAGAGGCCTTCCCGATCGGACGGTTGAGGAGGAGTCAGAGCCGTTGGCAAGATACATCAGCCAGATTCTCGACTAAGCCTTGCTGCACTCATGAGACGTGTATGATAGATACCCACGAGCGGAAAAGAGGAACCATCGAATGGCTAGCTACAACTTTTTAGGACCAGACTTAGACACACAAAACCTAGCCAGACATGACATTGACATGAAGACATGAAATATGAGGGGGAAAAATCAAATAAACCAATATATTGTCACATCCGGTTGGAGCAGCTCGTTACACACCCCCCAGGTCGGCCACCGCCGCACAACGACCCGGGATATTCTAAAGAAGTACCATAAGCCCAACACTCTACCCCGTTCAACGCCCGGCTCGCCGTCAACAGTCAGCTATCAGCGGTCTTCCGCCGACATCTGGTTCCTCTGGCTCGCCTTCCATCTTACAGCATCCTTCTCGCGTCCGCCTCGCGATCACCCATGGCCCCGTCGTTCCCGCGGCTCACCATCGCGGAGGGCCTCCGGTCAGGCACTCTGCCCATGCCCTCAATGCCAAGCCCGACCTCGCCAACTCGTCGGAGCACCAGCAGGAGAGCGCTGCGCAGATCCGGCGTCAGGTCCTTGGTAAGGAGCTCAACAGCCAGCGGGTAAAAGTCCGGAATGTGCGACTTGAAGGCGTCGATGGGGAACGTCACGAAGCCCTCCAGCACATCGACTACGACCGGTCGCCAAGCTACAATGTTTCGGTGCTGGCTCTCTTCCTCGAGAGCTGAGTAGCCAGCAATGATATCTTTGCACAGGGGCACCAGCGCAGCCTCCACATCAGGTCGGCTCTCAAGTCTCTCCGGCGCGTTGTCCGCAAACATTCGGAAGAGGATCGAAATGTAGGTCGCCGCCGAGCCACTCTCCTGCTTCAGCAAGTTGGGGGGCTGCTTCATGAAGCCCTCGCGCCACAATCTCATGCGCAGTTCCTTGTCCTCGTTGAATTTGCGAGCAAACTGGAACGATCGCTTCAGAAGACCCATCAGCCGCAAAAGCTCCGCTGAGGGAATGTGTGCGTAGACAGTATCATTGCCAAACAGCTCGTTCACAGTCTCAATCATCAAGAGCTGCAGGACACAACGGGAGATGATGCGGTTGAAGAACCGGCGGCGAGCTGCCGTTACCACGACAGGCTGCTGTTGCAGGTTCGACGTCGGCTTGAACTCCTCCAGTTGTGGGGGAGCGCTTGGCGGCAACTCTTCGTCAGTTGGGCGAGGAGACAAGGGTGGAACGAGCGAGTCGTCGTCTTGAGTAAGATGGGTCTCTTCAACACCATTTATCTTCAGAGACTTCTCATCGACAAGCTCATCGCCTTCACCCCCGGGTGCTATTCGCACCTGAGAAATCAAGCCCGTTCGGTGGCGGCTCCAGGGAGGCTGTCGAGTTAATTGCCGTAGCAGTGAACAACTGGTACGCTGTAGTTCTCTCGAACAGCTCACAGAAAGCTCCCACCAGCTTGGTCCAGTGTTGTGGCTGGAACTTGGTCACATTCTTCAAAATCAGCTGTTGTAGGCAGTTGCTTCCGATCCTAGAGATGGTGTCGTTTTCTTGGCAGATGCAAAGGGCTAAGAGCTCCAGGAACCTGTCTAGCATGTACTCGAGCGCATCAAAGTAATGCGTGAACAACGTAATCATGTTGCGCAGCGCCTGAATCATGGTTGTCGACAGCCACACAGAAAGCTCCTCGTGGTTGAGCACGTTGGACATCTCAGGTCGAGATCTCAACACCATGAAGATGGGGTAGAGTTGCTGGCGCCAAAGGATATCCCAGAATTCCGGGGGGAAATCACCACCATACTTGAGAAGTGCCTCGAAGAAGTACTCCAGCGCATTGGAGCGGACCTCGAGATCCTCGCCAGTCATGAGCACATCATGGAATGCAAAGAGCACTGGGAACCAGTAGCCTTCTTCAACAGAGGTGTTGTTGGACCTTGTCCGCTTCAGTGTGTCGGCTGACGCGTCTTCTCCATTGAGAGAACCATTCTTGCCATACTTCACCGACAACGGGCACTCTGGTGTCTTGAGCATCGTGGGGATCAGTGACTTCAAAAGCTCAAGAGCCGCCAGGCTCTTCTTCTGGAATTTGAGGTTCTTAGAGAATTCTGTGAGGCAGACAATGAGATCTGTGAAGGCACCTTGAGAGATGACGACACCGAACTTGGTCTTGTACACCTGGTTGACGTTCTCATAGGCTAGGTTGACGATGCTCTCGTGCGGCTCTCGCGCTGCCACGGTGAAGACGCCGAACATGGTCCTCCAACCAGAACGGATATTGTCTCCGCGAGCTTGAATCATCTGGATCAGACATCGCAGCACCAGGTCCTTGACCGTGACGTTGTTGGAATTGGCGAGGACGTGCTCGAATGGCTTTAGGAAGTTCTTCTGGAACTTAAATCCTGCTAGCTCTTCAATCTCCATGAATCGCATTGACAACTGGCGCAGTGAATCGAGGGCAAAGAACACAATGTTCATGTTGTTGTGGCATCCAACTCGGTTGAAATGCTCACCAAAGACATCCCAAATGTTGCTCCACTCAAACCTGACACGGTTCATGTTGTAGTAGCTGATCTCAACAATCTTCTGCAAGCTGTAGGTTCGGGGCGAGTCGTTGGAGCCAGAGACCTTGATCTCATCCCAACTAACTTCGGTCAAGGCTTTAGCAAAGTAAACCATGCTCTCACCACTAAGGGTCGCGGTGTTGGTGAAAATGCGGTCAACAGCGCGGATCACCTCGTCTGATCGACTCTCTAATGCAATTTCGGTGGAGAATCCCTTGTGTGGAGCGACGGATCTTGGTCGAGGTCTTCGAGACTGGGTTGATGAACGAGAATCCGAGGTTTCCGTTCGCTGAGGAGGCAAAAATCGGGCCTTAGATACGTCAGGAATAGCACTCTCATCCACACCACCAGAGATGAGCTGAAGTCGATCCAACTGGCTGATACACATTAGGATATCCTTCCATGAATTACGAAGAATATTGCCCTCCGTCTGCCGAGCTCGAGAATGACCTTCAAGGCCTCAATGTTCTTGGCCAGAATTTCTTGAGGGTTGTTCAGGTTGGTCGTGTTCTTCAAGGCAGACATGAAAGCCTCCCGGGCGGTGGAAAGGTCGAAGAGGCAGGCAATCCTCGTCGCAAGCTTCATACCCTCCAGACACAGCTTGTTGACTTCTATATTGTGAGACTTCTGGATCTGGCTCGAGAGCGTGGAGAAAAAGGACATCCAAGTCACATCAAACATAGGTCCGACATGCTTGAAGGAGGTTGCTGGGATGTACTTGTTACCAGACTTGGTGGCGTTGCGACGTTGGCTCTTAAAGAGGTTCTTGAATAGCTGCTCTGATCGCAAGGCGATTTCTTCGGATTGTTGCACATACGCCTCTCTCTGCAAGTCACGACCAACGTTGGAAAGAGCCTGACCGAGGCCTGCGGCGATGCCAATTGGTGGGGGAGCGCCAGCTAGTGCAGCAGCGTCGCGCTCACTCTTCAAGACAATTTCGTTGGCAGCAATCTCGTCGTATATTCCGAGCAGATAGTCATCGGGCAAATCAGCATTGTCGTTGATGCCCCGATTGTTCTTGATAAACTCCTCCTTGCTCATTCGCTTAGCAACCTTGACGCTGTGCAAATCGGTGTTGAGCAAAATGACGGAGTAAGCCAGGACGTAGGCCGTATCGGCGTTGGCGAAAGCATTCGGGTTACCCATGACGTATCGCTCGGCAAACTTCAGCATGAATCGATCAATCTTCTGAGCCTCGCCAGGCAGTCGGAAGGACTGCAGGAACTGTCGAAGGGCGTCAACGAAACGTCTCTTGGCAAATTCCATGGCATCAACAAAAGCGTGCATGACGTCGATATTCTTTTGGTCACCCTCGCCAAGATACTCTCCAATCTGGGCCTTGTCCAGCTTGTCCTCCCTCAAAAGGAACTCTGCAATGTCCTTGGGGGTATCGCTCGGGATGAAGCCATCACGGAGGAAGAGCTTCATTCCCTTCTTGGGCTTGAAGTTAAACTGAGCAATCGCATTTGTGAGAGCTGTCTTCCTGGCCTTGTCCTTTTCTAGTTGATCCGGGTCATCATCCGCCACCGGTGTAGCAGGCAAGGGCGTTTCAACGCGAGAAGCGCTGTCGCTGATTGTTGGGTCGATTGAAGGTCGGATGACGTCCAGAGAAGCATTGCTTTCCATGTTGTCTGCTCGCGTGCTATCACTGTCGCCTCGAACCGGGGCCGACCAGTTCACCAAAGACCTCAGGGTTTCAACCAGAGCCTCGAGTGAAAGTCGCTTGATCGCGTACTCCTTGGGGTAATCCGGCTCAGGCTCTGAGTGCGGCGCGATTTGGGCCACAGTAAGGGCGGGGGGTGGCAGAGTCGCCTTCAGCTGCCACTCACTCGCCGGAGAGGTTTTTAGTCTCATTTCCTCGTAGACTTGCTCATGGATGGTAGTAATCATGACAGGTGCAGTGGAAAACTTGGACAGATCTTCAATGATGGTCTGGTAGATGTTGTCGACTGTCTGCTCACAGTCATAGTTGAGGTAGATCTCCACGAGAGCTCTCGGGTCAGCACAAAGTCGGTTGAGGATGGTGACGAATTGAAGCTTTTGGGATAGTGGCGCCGTCCTCCGGGCAAGGAGGGCAAGATAGATTTCGTTCAGAAAGACCTCGATTTCTTTCTGTTGAACAGTTAGCACCTCATCAAAATTAAGGAACAAGAGACAACGAATGCCCTACCTTGAAGGACGCCCGCATGAACTTGATCATCAACCAAAAGATCTCAGAGGAGACATTAAATATTCTATCCACCGAGCTAGCGCCATTGCGGGTGATGCTCAGACAGAGGTAGAACTTGACAGCCTGAAGAAAAGTCGTGGGCTCATTGCTTTTTGAATTCTTAATAGTACAGAGGGGAGAAGTGAAGACGCCAATGTTGTTGTTGAGGAGGGTATGGATGAGATGGAGGGAGATGAGTTTGGAGCGCATCGGCTGGCGCGCGCACGTCGTAGAGCTGATCCGGGGGCAGGACCTTTGTAGACAAGTTGCAGAAAGAGCGGAAGACCAAGTAGGCATCCCGGATGTAAACTTCGTCCTCGGCGTCCAGCGCATCGTCGTCTTCTGAGGGAGAGGAATCGGGGCCCGATTGGTCGTTGGTGGACGCGGTGTCGGTATCCTTCTTCGCAGGCTTCAGCTGGGTGACCATGGTAGGTCCGTCTCCGAGGTTGGAGTCGTCAAAGCTCTTTCGGTGCTCGAGGTCCTTGAGGGTCAGCTTGACACCACTCTCTGACGGCTCTGTCGTCCCTGCCTCCGATGGGGGCGCCGGGGACTCGTCGCGGTCATGTCCATCATGGGCGCCGTTGCGCCGAGTCAATCTGCTCAAAGGTGGCATTGCTAGAGCCGTTCTTGAGGTGGTCGAGGTTAATGCGAGCCTCTTTCATGTGTAATCTCGTCTTGACACGCTCAAAGACGGTGCCGACCATCTGTGTCAATGTGCCCTGGGCAACCTGTTGATTTGCGGTGCTACGCGACAGCAGGAAGACATTGTAGACTTGGCGCACGGCCTTGAGCAGACCGGCGCCGTGGACGACGATCTTGTCATTGAGAACGGCAGCGAGCAGGGACTTGACGATCTGCAGTTGGACCTCGACGGCAGTGGTCTCGCCCTGGAAGCAGTTGCAGATGGTATCGATGGCCCGTTCGATCAGGGGCGGGGCGGGCTCGGGGGCTTCGGCGCCATCTTCGGGGCCTCGGGCAGGCTGCTAGGGACAGAGAAGTAGGAGTAGGAGATGAGCTTGCCGATGCAGTCGAGAGCGGCAGTGGTCAGCTGGACGTTGTTGGACCTTGAGGCCAGCTGTAGGGGAGCGAAGACGATTTCAGGGCTGGGGAGCTGGTCCTGCTCCTTGATGGCTTCGAGGGCCTTGGTAGCCGACTCGGCAAGCTGCTTATTGCGCTGGGCATCCTTGGACGAGGCAATGGCCTCGAGCGAGGACACTACAAACTTGAGGGAGCTCATGGGGGAGCGGAGCGAGGATCAACAGCCATTCGGCAAGGGAGAGGTTGTAGGTTGTTCAAAGGTCGAAGTCGAGGCAAGGCCAGAGTTTCCACGTAATTAATAAAGGGGACGGCGGCGATGGTGGCGGCGCGGCGGATCGGGATGGAGCTCAGCTCTAGGGCGGAGCAGCGCGCTGTCCTTTTCTCTCGGCGAAAGTCGAGGTCGGTTCGTTTGAAGGAGCCTAGCTTTTCTGCTTTCGGGACAAGCTGGAATTATAAAAAGAAGAGGAGGGAAAGAATGCTGATGCCTTGTCCAAGACTTGTTGCCGGTCAGCTTTCGAGATGGCAGAAGTGGACAGCGTTCCAAAATGAGCTTGGGTCCTGGCCGGTGCGGGACCCCACGGGCCATGCCTGGACTTTTTTTGGCTTACTCTGGTTGGACTTTGGCTTTTATTGACGGCCAGCTAACGTTAGCTTGGCATATGAAGAGTGGAGGGGACGCGAAAGGGGTGGCCGTTTTGGACGGCGGCTTTCAGCTGAGCCAGATGAGGAAATGAAGATTACGGTGGATGGATGACTAAGGTCCCACGCTGTCAGGGGTAGGCATCGCGGAATCCGCTGACGTAAGAAGACCTTACATAAGGCAAGGCATCGGAGCGGGAAGATGTGATTATCCACAGACGGCCCGATCGCGCTGTGTCCCCAAGAGAGGCAGTGGTTATCAAAGCTGGTGGGGTGGTCAATCCAGCCACGACATGAGGTACTTTTATCGTTCGTAAGGAAATACCAAGAGGCAGCCAGCAAATACGATGGGGACAAAGGAACTAAAGGAAAACTAAACGGCCATGCATGTTGGATGCGCACATGCTGCGGCAAGGGTGAATATGTACTCAACAGTCCCATCAACAATCAACGGGCAGACACATGCTCTCAATCCGATCCATCGCATTGCCCCGGGGTTCGGTTCATGTCGCGCAAAATGATGTCCCGAGCGACTTTTTTTGTTCCCTGCTGGCGCTCATGTGCATGGTGCGAACTTGGGCCTCCTCCAGCGGGTCTCCTCCCACAGCAGCGGGCTTTCTTGCAGCGGCATGAGCCCCCTAAGAGCCCCCCGACGAAACCCCCCCAACGACCGCGAAGGCCCTGAAAGGCGCTGTAAGAATAGCCCGCAGCCCTCTCTACACCCGCCCCTGGACTCCCAGATAGTGGCTTGTTCTGGCAGGGGTTTGCGCCGTCGTCGCCCCACGCTAGGCCCCAATGTGGCTTAGCACCCCAAAGCTTCCAAGAAGCCCGGAAGCCGCTGGAGCTCAACGCAACGCGAAAAACTCCACGTCCAACCCCAAGAATTTCCCATCCCCGAACCTCTTCCGTCTCTCTCCTTTGCAAGAGCCTCGACCTCATTCCCTCTTCCTCCTTCCCCCTTCCCTCCGACGATCCCGGCGGCATCCGTCTCCTCCTCAATCGACGTCAATTGCCCCTTTTGCTGTGAGTCTGCGTCTTTTCCGGCCTCTGTGGCCTCACCGCTGACACTCCCCTCTTCTGCCATCTAGAGAGACATTTATCCCTCCCCCCCGACGCCCAAGATGCTCAGCGCCGCTCTCCGAGGGCGCGCTCTCGCCCCGGCCCAGAACCTTCTGCGAACTGGCTTCGCTGCGCATGCCGTGCGCTGCTATGCCTCCTTCCCTAGCCATCAGGTTATCAAGATGCCCGCCCTGTCGCCCACCATGACCCAGGGCAACATCGGCTCTTGGCAGAAGAAGGCCGGCGATGTCCTCGCTCCCGGTGACGTCTTGGTAGAGATTGAGACCGACAAGGCTCAGATGGACTTTGAGTTCCAAGAGGAGGGTGTTCTGGCCAAGCTCCTCAAGGAGTCAGGCGAGAAGGATATCCCTGTTGGCACTGTAAGTCGCCCATCATACTCCAGCAACGCCGCTCCCGAGTGTCCTCGCCACAGGGAGCGCCCGCAACTTTGTCGACGTTCTTATCACTGACTGGTCAACTCTCGCAGCCCATCGCCGTTCTCGTCGAGGAGGGCGCCGATATCTCCGCATTCGAGTCGTTCACCATCGCCGATGCTGGAGGTGACGCCCCTGCCGCCCCCAAGGCTGAGAAGAAGTCCGAGTCTGCCCCCGCCGCTACCGAGTCGACTCCTGAGCCCGAGCAGTACACCTCCACCGAGGGCCGTCTCGAGACTGCTCTCGACCGTGAGCCCAACATTTCCGCTGCTGCCAAGCGCCTGGCCCGTGAGAACGGCGTCAGCGTCGCGGCCCTCAAGGGCACCGGCAAGGGTGGCAAGATCATCACCGAGGAGGATGTCAAGAAGGCCGTCAGCTCCCCTGCTTCCGCCGCTCCCAGCGCCACCTACGAGGATACCCCCATCTCCGGCATGCGCAAGGTTATTGCCAGCCGTCTGATCGAGTCGACCCAGACCAACCCCCACTTCTACGTCACCAGCTCCATCTCCGTCAGCAAGCTGCTCAAGCTCCGCCAGGCCCTCAACAGCTCCGCCGACGGCAAGTACAAGCTGTCCGTCAACGACTTCCTCATCAAGGCCATGGCCGTCGCCAGCCGCAAGGTGCCCCAGGTCAACTCCAGCTGGCGCGAGGACAGCATCCGCCAGTTCAACTCCGTCGATGTCTCCGTGGCCGTTTCCACCCCCACTGGCCTCATCACCCCATCGTCACCGGCGTTGAGGGCCGCGGCCTCGAGTCCATCTCCGGCAAGGTCAAGGAGCTGGCCAAGAAGGCCCGCGACAACAAGCTCAAGCCCGAGGAGTACCAGGGTGGCACCATCTCCATCTCCAACATGGGCATGAACAGCGCTGTCGACCACTTCACCGCCGTCATCAACCCCCCTCAGGCCGCCATCCTCGCCGTTGGCACCACCCGCAAGGTGGCCATCCCCGCCGAGAACGAGGAGGGTCTTGAGTGGGACGAGCAGATCACCGTCACCGGCAGTTTCGACCACAAGGTCGTTGATGGTGCTGTTGGCGCCGAGTGGATCAAGGAGCTGAAGAAGGTCCTTGAGAACCCTCTCGAGCTCCTCCTCTAAATTGGACTCATTTGGCGGCCACCGTCACACCCTCACGTTTCCCACCAAATCCGGGATACGAATCCTAAGAATAATACTCGACGATATCGAAGTGCTTCTCCTTTAGGCTTATCGTATCCGTTTTACGTAAATAGTTAGGGTCTTAATGGTTATTAGGAAGGTTGAATTGGTACTATTTCTCTCACATTTGCGCGCGCGGAGCAACCGGGAGTCATAGTCTCCGTCGCGAGCCGGTTCTAACCTACACTAAGCCAGAGGACCCCCGCAATCGGCCTCTCCACATTGACGGGAAACAGGCGTATATGAAGCAAGAGTCGCACTTGCATGACGCAGGAGGAATCGCTGGCCATCTCTCTTCCATGTACTATTATATCATAAGGAGTCGTCAATTGAAAAGAGGCATCGTTGCGAGCCTGTGCACTGGAGTAAAGACTCTCCACCCAAGACACCAACACTCAATCGCCGGGATCAGAAACTTGACAATGAGCCTCTACGACGGCAAGACTTTCCGCTCGGCCTCCAACACGGCCAACGGCGAAGTCGGCGCCGAGACGCTCTTTCACTACCACCAGGACGGCAACATTGTATGGGCCGAGTACGGAGGCGGCTCCATCGTCCGCGGCACGCTGATTGCCACCGTGACGAGCGCCGACAACAGCCTGGATATGCGATACCAGCATGTCAACCGCGAGGGCGAGCTCATGACGGGTCAATGCCGGTCTAAGCCGGAGGTTTTGGAGGATGGACGGTTGAGAATGCATGAGAAGTGGATGTGGATGAGTGGGGATCGATCTGAGGGAGAGTCGGTGATTGAAGAGGTTAAGAAGGAGTAATGATGTGAAGGGTGAATGGTTTAGATCTGAAACTCGAGTCTTCGCATGGCGTATTCTAAGGAACAGAGAAAGGCATGTTCAAGGTAGAAGTTATTTACATGGGATTCATTAGGTTGAATCTTGTCTAATTTCTTGTAACTAGAGTGGTTTATCTTATACGAGTTGGGATTCCTCTAACTCCAATGCAAATATCAGTTCGCCAGCATGCGTCTATCCATCTCCATAATGGTACCCTCTTTACAAGCCTTCAAACTCGACTCGGTAGAGTCTCATCAGGTCTTGCCAAATAATCCCTGAGGGGACTTTGACTTGGCCACCGCAGCCATGACACCCCCGAACATTGTCATGGCACCTCCAAAGTACGTCACCTCCTCAAACCGTCCATATCTGTCCATCATGGCACCGCTCACGGGTGGACCCACGAGCGCCGCAAACGAAGCCAGGGCCATACCCACGCCCATGTACGTGCCAATGTTCTTTGGGTCGTCGGTGCACAGTGTAATCGCCACAGACCCGCCGGAGATGATGGCACCAGAGGTGAAGCCAAACAGCGATGCGACCACAATGATGCCCGCGTTGGTCTCCGCCTCGGGCCAGCAGAAAATGATTATGGATGTGGCCACGGACGCACCGATGAGCGTGTTGATGCGGCCGAACTTGTCGCCCAACACACCCGGGATGACTCGTCCGAATATGGACGCCCCGTTGATCATGGCCACCAGATAGCTCGCCAGACCCTCGTCCATGCCCTTGGTGATGGCGTACGTCGGCAGCAGGAACAGCGGCACGAACATGCCGATCATGCCGAAGAACATGGACACGATGAGAAGCACGTACATGGGCTCGCGGAACGAGGACCAGAGGAAGAAGCGCGTGCGGCGCGGCGGCGGCAGGCGGGAGCGGATACCCACCGCGGCGAAGGTGAGGAAGGGTAGCATGATAAAGCCGGTGATGCGGACGGACCAGCCGAATCCGATATCCGTCTTCGTGAGTAGGTTGGAGAGCACGATCGGAAATATGACGGCTCCGAGCGAAGACCCGGCGATGGCGAGACCCATAGCTGCGCCGCGGTTGCGGTTGAACCACTGCGGGACTGCCGACAGGGCTGGGAACATGAGCAGTCCGTTGGCGAGGCCCGTGAGGATTCCCTGGGCGAGCATGAACTGCCAGTATGACGTGCAGATACTGGTCATCATGATGGCAAGGACATATAATACTGCGGCTGGACGGACGAGCTAGAGAGTCGCGCATTAGCATCAACCCTCGCCACTACACTCGGGGAGCAAAACAACATACCCACGCGCCAAACCGATCAAACAGCGGCCCTCCCACGGCCCCCGTCGCAAATATCAGGAACGCTTGAACGGAACCGATCCAGGCAATGTCGTCGGCGCTGCGCTCAGGCATCTGGTTGAACATGTAGTAGGCCTGGAAGATACCAAAGACGTTGGTGTAGCCAAGGGTGCAGAAGAAGGCGCCCGCGGAACCGGCAGCGACGAGCCATGCTCGGAGGCCGCCATCGGGAAACTCGTCTTGGTCCGTAAGCTCTGGTTTCCGGTCGCTTGTGGTGATGCTGGCGTCCTTGAGGTTGTCGGGTGCCTCAGTTGGGGGTTTCTCAGCGGCCATGGTGGTGCCGGCTCGTTGAGAGGGCTGAAGTGAAAAACGAACCCCGATTGAAGGTGTTTATTTTATCTTTTAGATGAACCCCGACTGTTGCTGAAGCTCTGCTTGCCTTGCTGAATCCGTGAACTTCATGGCAACCACGGCCTCCTTATACCATGACTTGAGTCCAGGACACAGCTTCATCCTGCCGGCCTTTTCCAATCCAAATCAGACAATCCCGGCATACTCCTGTCAGATTATTACGCCCCTCGCGGCCAAGACGCCTCTATTCGTAGTTGATGCTACGCCGCCACGATGTTTTTGAAGCTCGAAGGATGTTCGTGCGTGGGTCGTGTAAGTCATGTCGGTGAATTCCCAGTCCGCCTCGGTGAATTGTACACGTCCAGCCAATCAGCGGCCAAACCGCCGGCGGCCTTTTCAATTTGCCGGTCCGAGCGAGCGGCCGAAGCATCGTCGTCATCCAGGCAAAGCTCGCTCTTCTGCCAAACGGCGACGGAAATTCCCAGTAAAACCCTTGTCCGCAGCTGTTTTTCTCCATCGTCGTCGATTCACCGTCGCTCTTTTTCTCCCTCCTGCGGCTGCCTCGTCCGGTTGTGCAAAAGCAAACATCCGGCCGCCATGCCTCCGTCTCCACCCCTGGCAATCGGCCATCCAAGCTTCTACCTCACGGAGCCGGAACTAAGCCTACCCACTGTTCCCAGCCAAGACCGGGCCGCCGCCGAGACATCGGAGGTTGCTCCGGAGTCCTCGGCTCCGTTGGCTGGGGACGCAACAACAAAACCTGTGTCATTGGAAGAACATCCTCTTACAGCCAAGCCGGAAAAGAAACGCCGTCGTCCCGCCCTCTCATGCGAGCAATGTCGTCGTCGCAAGATTCGCTGCGATCGCGGCCTACCCTGTGTCAACTGCATCAAGTCCAAGATCTCTCCGTGTACATATGCTCCCACTCACACTCCCGCATCCCGGACCAGAAAGATTATCAACCATGCCCAAGACTTTGATGCCCACTCGGTATCGTCGCATGTCCCGGCCAGGTCGGCCCCTGTATTTGAAATACAGAGGCCACTCCCTGTGCACCACCCTGACCCAAAGGCACTCTCATCAAGCGTCCCCAGCTCGACGGTAGGATCTACCTCGGACACTTCAACTGTCGACGCTTTAGCTGCTAGAGTGCGTGAGCTAGAGCAGAAACTCTCCGACTCATTCTTCATCTCTCGCCAGACAGAGGATAAACTCGAACACAATGAGGAACAAGAGGAGGCTCACGCACCCATGAAAGGAACCATATCCAAGACTCGCTTCTTCGGACAAAGTCATTGGATGAACGGCGCAAACATGGTAAGTTTCCTCATACTCACTCACATTTATCCATAAGTCAAGTTCTAACACTATTCAGTTCCCGTCCATCCTTGGCGTCTTAAGACACGCCGAAGCGCGAAAGATAGGCCCGCACCGCATGTTCGTCAAGTGCAAGACCTTGGCGCGCACCATCAAGGAGAACCGAATCAGGCCCATCTCCTCAGCTCACCTCGGCAAGGCGATCCCCATGAGGAACCTCGCCGACCAGTTGGTTGACGCCTACTTCCGCACCTTCGAAGGCGCCATCCGCATCCTCCACGTCCCGACCTTCCGCGCAGAGTACGAGCGGTACTGGCAAAACCCCAGTGCCGCCAACGACGTCTTCATCATGCAAATGCAGTTGTGTATGGCCCTCGGCGCGACGGTCCACGACGATCTCTTCTCGCTCCGCGCTACGGCCATGCAGTGGGTTCACGAGGCCCAGTTGTGGCTGCTATTGCCCCCTGAGAAGAGCAGGATGACAATTGCAGGCATACAGATCATGTGTATGTTGGCCATCGCCAAGGCCACTTGCGCAATCGGCCAGGACTTGACCTGGGTCACCACCGGCGGCTGATCCGCCAGGCCATGTACATGGGACTACACCGCGACCCCAAACATCTGGCCGACATGTCCGTCTACCGCGCTGAGATGCGCCGGCGACTATGGGCAACAATCCTCGAGCTGAACCTACAGTCCTCGTACGATGCCGGTGGTCCGCCACTACTCTCATCCAACCACTATGATACTCGACTACCCGCAAATCTCAACGACGATCAACTCACCGACGAGTCAGAACGAACCAAGGCGCCGGGCAGCAGTCCTGATGCCCTCACTGACATGTCCGTCCAACTAGCGCTTCACAAGTCGCAGCCGCTACGACTTGGCATTATCAAACACGTCAACGAGCTTCGGTCCAAGGAGTCGTACCCCGAGACTCTACGACTCAACTCGGAACTCACCAAGGCCTGTCGAAGCCTGACAGAGGCCCTAGCTACTCTCACTTACGCCCAGAAACGAGTATCTCGGTCTATTATCACGCAGTTCCACTGCTGCCTAGTCCAATTGCTCATTTACCGCTGTTTCCTCTCGTTACATCAGCCCATGCTGAGGAGGGCAGCCGAGGATCCCACCGTGTACTACTCCCGCAAAGTGTCTCTCGACTCCTCACTCAAAATCGCCCAGATCTGTAACCTGTCTCGTCCGCGGTACCCCTCGGCGCCTCCGGGCGCCATGGATCCGATGACGGCATTTGACCGCCTCATTACCAACGGTGCGGGACTCTTCCGCGTCATCCCCGTGCAGACGCTCTTCTCCGTTGCGATGGAACTCATCAAGAAAAAGGAGGAGGAACGAGACTCCCTTGGCAACATTCCTTCCATGGGCAGCAGTGAGTTACGCCATGTGCTCGATGCCGCGCTCGTGTGGGCGCAGCGCCGGATCCGGTCGGGCGAGACCAACATCAAGGGGTACTGCTTCACCGCAGCGTGCATTGCGCTCTCGGATAGTATCGAAAAGGGCTTGTCTCAAGAACAAGTTGACCGGGCCGTCGTCGACACGGGCGAGAGTATCAGCGTCAAGAGCTGGGAGCTGTTGAAGGAGGTGGCCGAGCGGGAAGGGGCCAAGATGAATGAAGATGGTTCACCGGCTGGGATGGACCAGGCCGTTGAGACGATGGAAGGCATCGTCGAGATGCCGTTTGACTGGATGGGTGATTTCAACTGGGATTCGATGAGTGATCTTTCTTGGGGACGGCAGGTTCCGCGACCTTTTGGGGATCTTGATTCTGTAGATCCTTCGGTGGTGTCATAGTTCTGATGGTTGAGATGATATCCTGTACAAAAGTATTTGTTTGTCGGCGTTAAATAAACATAGACGGAGATGGTTCGGCTTGTCACGATAGATTCAGAGGCTGGATCTTGTATCCTGACAGTCCACTCAGCGAAATAGTCTATTTCCTCTCTGGAAATACAACTCGACTTAATGTAAATTATTCAAAACCTACCTCCTTTTAACTTGCAGCGTCATATTCGAAGGATCTGTGTCCGTAATTGCGACGACTATAACTACAGGGTAGCTCGGAGTCAAAACTAGTTGCGGGGCGGACGCTCCAACATGAGTCAATCCTCTCACCTTACAAATTAGATCATCGATATCTGCTCTATTATGAAACCAAATGGAGTGTATTTTCTCTTAAATGACGTGGATCTTTGAATACACCTCACACATACCAAAAATGAAACCCAAGTCAGGTTGCTGGACTTGCAAAGGTGAAACTACCAGCTCTCCTCTACCCCTGAATGGTCTAGAAATTGCTGCTAACATCTCTCATGCAGGACGCAAGGTTGGCTGTGATAAGGGCTTACCGAATTGCAACAACTGTGTCCGTATAGGAAGGGAATGCCTGGGCTACGGCGTCCGGCTCGTGTGGCCTGATCGTCCGGATGGGCGACGGTCAAAGACTGAAGTCTTATGCCAGGAACCGCCGAGACCTTGTGCCTCCGAGCAGCAGCGACTGTCGTATCACACTATTGAATTCTTAAACGTCACATTTGACGACATTGAGGTGGTGAAATACGGGCATTCATATCGCCCCTTGATCAAAAGGCGCCTCTCCAGCCCAGCACGCAGTCTCAGTCTTCATCCCGTCGTGGGTCAGGATGCTATGCTCCTGAGTTATTGTAAGTCCGCTAAGCTCTATAATACAAACGAATTGAGCCTAAACTGGAGGGAAGATGAAAACCGAATCGCAACAATGATATCAACTACACATACCCTCAACGGCTTCCACCACGACCTCCTCCCCATGGCGCTCACCGCCTCATGCCTAGCTTCATCAGCCCTCCGCAACGCCATGCTCGCTATTTCCGCATACCATTCCTGCGGTACACTTGCAGCCTTGCCGTATAAAACAAATGCAGTCAGTTATTTGTCTCGGGCTCTGGCCTCCAACTTCGGAGGAATAGAGATCCAGATGGCGGCGTCCATGATGCTCTGCGTGTACAACGTGAGTTGCCACTGAACAGATTGCTGCTATTTATGATAAAAACTCACTCTGGAGGCAGGTGTTTGACGAAGCTGAGGGGAACTGGAATATCCACCTCAGCGGAGCCAAGAAGATGTTCCAGAGTCTCTATACTCAGCGGAGGCGACGTCGACTGGACTCTGAGTTTACCCTGACCTGGTTTCTCTATCATGAGGTTCTTGGGTGCTTTACACAGCCTCTGAGGGCAGAAGAAGATGAAGTAGACATATTACCTCTAGTTCAAGCCTCCGTATCTGACGCCACTCTTGTGAGTTTCTTTTCACTTGCCTTAGGTATATATGCCAGTGTTCTAACGAAGGGATAGATCATCGGGTCGCTTGGTTGCTCCCTAGAAACCATCTCCGTAATTCACAAGATCAACAAAATGCGCTCAATAAACACCGAGACTGTTCCCTCTAATCCCTCACCAGCCATCGCAAAGCAACGACTCGTCCTAGACCAACAACTCAACAACCTCACTCAAATCCTCCCTCACTCGAAACTTCCGAGGGTCCTTCAAAACAAGCTCGGGTCCTTGCCATCGCAGAACTATACCGCCTTGCCTCTATTTTATATCTCCAACGCGTGTGCCCCACGCCGGCAGATGACGACAGACGTGCTTTATGTCTAAAGCAGGCATTCGACATACTTAACAGCCTTGAAGTCGCCACGAGTCCATGGCCAGTATTTGTCATTGCTTGTGAAAGCGCACCCTCAGATGAATACCGAATCGCAATTCTTGGGGTGCTAAATCGGATGGATGAGGTGCGGGGGATTGGAAATGTCCGGGTCATGAGAAGTCTGGTTGAAGCATTTTGGAAGCAATATGATCTCGCGGGGTTCGGTCAAGGGGCGTGGGCGAGCTGGTGGGACGTGAGTGATACTGCGGTTGCTGAGCCGTGGTTTATATGAGAGTGGTAACTGGAAGCCAAGGACTGGACGTGAAAATAACGGCAGTGATCTGTAGTTGACAAGTCTTAATTGTAACTACGGAGACTCCCATCCTGGAGGTAGCCCACTCCGTCTATGCACCCGGTCGCTATGAGCTAGTTTATCAGTATGTACCCATCATTCATTATCATTGTCATCTTCATAAGCTCCACAATCACTCCCCGTGGACTTATCGTGCCACCCCGGTCTTGGACTCGCATTCTTGGCCAGCAAGTTCCGCGTGACCTGCAGCGTCCATATTAACGGCCCAACGTCGTCTTCCGACCGGGCATTCAACTTGACCCACGCCCGCACCTGTCGACGCACTTCCTTGTTGCTCGTCACCGTCGCTACGCCCGCTGCCCACCCGTATATGAAGATTGACAGCTTAGAGCTCTTGAAGGCACTAGCCTCGGCAACGTCGAGGGCTACGCGAGGAAGGACGCCGCTGGAGACGGCTTGAGAGATGGCGGGCATATCCCACGGCTCAGGGATAATGCCGATAGGGACTTCTACATCATCGAGGAGCTGGTGGATGGAGAGTTGCTGGAAGCGGTCTCGGATGTCTTTGGTCGACATACTCTGCGTCTCGTCGTCCCAGGGCACTAGCAACCTCGCTCTCTCACGCTCCGTCTCCGTGCCCACATTACGCAGGACATAGTGGAAGTGCTCTGCCGCTTCCGACGTGCACACTAGCCTCCGCCCCGCCAGCACGGGGTAAAGCGTGCGGGCCATGAGTCCCCCGTCGTGGCGGTTCTCCTCCTCAATCTGTGCGCGTGTGGTCGGTGCCTGCCAGAGTTGCGGCTCGAGATTTGAATGTGTGAGATCTGAAATGAGATCGATGAGAATAGTATGGTCTAGGTTGAGGGTAGGAGTAAGATCCTCAAGCTCGTCGCCAACGAGGTTGTCGAGGGCGACATCGAGAGGCGGGGGCGCAGTCGACATGAAGGCGCCCTCCTGGTACTCCATGATGACTTCGACGAACGGGTCTATATGGACTAGCTGGTCGATAAAGATGTCTATCTCATCATCTGTGCGACTCAGACTAGACAGTATGAGGCGGATCCGGGGGAAGCGGTACTCGTGACGGTTCATCCTCGCCGCAGCAACCAACCTCCTGACGTACTTGGCCAGAGGCACGTCATCCCACTCATCCTCATCTACGCGATCCCCCAACTCGTGCTCGCCCCATGACCAGCCGCAGTCGGTCAACTGGCGAGCGAGGCGATCCCGCTGGACCGTCTTGACGGCAAGCCACTCGCGGCCCCCTTCCACGACGTCGACTTCGACGCGGCCCTGCTCCTTCAGGATGCGGTGCATCTTCTGCTTCTCGCGGCCGGCCATGTCGAGCTTGGCCACCTCGCTGCGGCGGTCATCGCGCGACGACCCCTGGAAGGCCTGGTTGACGGTGACAATCCTGCGAGACCGCTTCAGTCGCTCCCACTGGGCGACGCCGCGGCTGACGACGTTGACGCTGGCCTCGAGGCGCCGGTCCTGCAGCTTGAGGGACTCGTCGGCGAGGTTTGGGCTTGCAAGTTCCGCGACGAGGTCCCGGAGGAGAACACGTTCGCGCTGCAGCGTGCGAAGATATGTCGGCAGGCCAGTCGACAGCATCGGGTTGCACTTGGGCTGCAGCCGGGCCATGAGGGCATCGACTTCCCGTACGCAAACATCGACAAGCTCGGCGTGGTTCCGCGCTGACTCAAGCATCCGACTTTGACGCTTGGCCGACTCGGCGCCCGCGTCGTGGGCTTCACTCGCGGCCATATTGTAGCAGTGTGATAGGTCCGCTCGCAGTTCAGGGTCGTGAAAGAGGAAGGTTTAGAAATTCCATTGTCAGCGTTGTGGGCCTCGAGAAAAATTGAAGGATCACCACCAACGCAGTAAATGCCACATCTTACAGTGGATGCGTGCTCAACAAGGCGTCCACCACAGGGCGCAAGGCACCAGTACGATCATGCGATCAATAATAAATCACATGGCATTTGCTACAGCCGATACGAAGGGTCGGTATTTTATTCTCGAAAATTCCAGTTACATCCATCTTCCAGCTACATCTAGTACATTCCTGCTGCAGCCGCGCATGACTAGATCGCTAGCCACTCGCTAGCCTCCGCAACTTCTCGTGGAGACTCAGAACACTGCGAAATGCTAACCCGACCAGGGGTCGGATTCCTCGTCACTGTCTCGATTGGGTGCTTTTCATCGTAGCATCGCTTTTATTTACACGCCAAACCGACATGCCCGGTGCCTGGCATTTTGTCGTTGGCGCATCCCCCAGATCGACTTGGACGCAGATCCCTCGACTGCTCTCACCTCGGCCTGCGGGATGAAGCATCCACAACAGACTCCGACGAGTTTGCAGTCGTTAGGTTTTTTTGACGCTGTTTCTCTAAAATCCAGGGATTGACCACGTCTATATATAGGTGACTTGATTTTGATTTTGCGCCAACGTTTAACTTTGATGGCTACCAAAGTCAACTTTTCCTCCATCGTGACTTACACAGCCATTATTTGCAACCTTGACAGCCCAGCAAATAAGTCTCGAGTAGTCAACCCCGAAGGATACCATACGGTCGTCTCGTATTTCAGGTCATCATGTGTTTCGAAGATTTCTCTGCAGACCTAATCTCGCTGGGAACCTCAGGCTTCGGATGCTCCTTGCCTAACCTGCATGGCACAACCATGTGCCCTCTCATCCGGCGGTACATTTCTTTGACATGAAACTCGATTCGCTCGTTTGGGTCTTTGTCTAGATTTTAAGTTGTGCCAGCTCCGACCGTGACGGTTGAGCCTTGGTGTTGTATTTTACCTTAAAATAGAGCTGAAGCTTCAAAGGATCTTTGTTCATTTGGGCTTTTACTCACATGGCCCTGTCAAAATCAAGGTCTCATTTTCAAGAGAGTCGTGGATCACTCGTAGGGACAAGCCCGAATCTATTGAAGTCTAGCCCGAGTGTGAAATACTACTTGTTCTTCACGTACTCCCCTGGGCTCAAGTCTGAGAAATAACTTTTAAATATCATGTATTCTTTTGAGCCCATTTTCGCAATGTAGATCAACCCTGGTACAGAGCGTGCAATGAATATACCCAATCTTGTTCGCCTTTTGTCTCGCTCTCTAACAATGAACATCTGATTCCTTACTATCCTCGAATCATGAGACATAAGTATGTAACAATGGTTTCCAATTCCAGATATTGTTCTTTGTTGACGAATTGTCCTGTTCTAATATTGACAGACAACGCGACCCTCCTTTGAGGGACAAATGCACAAAAGGGTGTTGTTCCCCTTCTCATGTTGGATTATTTTCTATCCAACAATCCCGGTATTGACATTTCCAGTACAACTCGCCGCGATGTCTTCAAACCAGCTCTATGAGGGCCACAACCAACCTCTGAATGACCCCATGACTGGCTTCTTAGAAGATGGCGACGCTATACCTGATTACGTGGATTATTCCGAATGTAGTGATGAATCAGAAGAGAGCAATCCTAGCCCGTGGATTCCACACGACCCATTTCTGTCGGATGTGCGGCGAATACAATGGCCAAAGGCTCTGATGCCTCCCAAAAACGCCAAGGAAGGCTGTTGGGATCACGTTCGCTATGCACCCGCTTGGACGGACCCAGACTGGGAAGACAAGGGCCCGGAGCGAGACGAACTCGACTACCCCATTAAAGACGGTCTCATGAGTCAAGTAAGACCAGCATTGCTTGCCAAAGATCAGATCCAGAACCCGACCCAGTATGCCAAGAGATTCGGCATATTTCCCGGTCGGGTTGACGGTCGTTCCAGGACATCCCCAACTAGGGCGAGAGCCGACAAGTATTTCCCAGCGGAGATGTCCGAACCGGAAAGCAAGTATTCAGCCGGCTTGAGAAGTTGGCTGCTGAAAAGGGATATTCTCTGGATGATTTCATGGCTCAAAAAGGAATCGACAAGAGCAATATGCGCGAAACTGACGAAGCATGCATTCGAGTGTATGAAGAGCTACTGGTTGACGAATATTGGCAAGGAATCATCTTCGGAGATTTAACAATGGATGAGGTATGTGGGAAATTAGGGAACTGATTAGCCATCTGTACGAGTGGCGTTGCTAACAATGCATTCAGCTGCATGCTGAAGACTACTTCACGATGGGCAATGCCGAATCGAATCTTGAAGGACCATTGCATCCGTTAGTTTCCCATCTTCACTTACAACGCTGGCTAACATCAAAAGGTTACTGCATCGGTCCCGTTGGATTAACACACGTTGGCTTGGGTTTGACGAGATGGAACCCCGTACTGCATATAACATCAATGGCGAACGAGGGGAGTATGATCCACGAGTAAGTTTCTATCCTTGATTCGCCGTTAGGGATACTCACATGGTGGATTAGAAGAATGACAGGGTCTGGGAAGCCATGCAGCCAGCGCTCCAACTGGCCTCACGACTTCTCCGGGCAGACGATCCCTTCCTCTCCGCCGTAAAGGACGTCACGAACAGGTTCCGTGTTGACGATAAACTCGACCGGAGGCCAATTGAGCAGAGGGAGGAGTCTCCGAGATTCCAGTTTCGGCGTTTTGTTGACATGAATAACCCCAATTTGGTGCCAGCTGCCAAAAAGATGAGACAATATCCGAATTTCAACCCCTCGGCTTTCACCGAGGCTGCACTCGAGAGATGTCTTCAGCTAAGCATACGTAGCGGGCACTATCACTTCGGTGCCAACTTTTTTGAGAACGCGCCTGCCGGCATCACGACGAGCCAAGGGTTGGAAGACCCGAACGAGCCCATCAGGATAAGCATATCTGCGGAGCTAGTCTGGCCTCTCTTGGAACCAAATTTCAGCACGAGCGAGAAAATGATGGCGAGCTTTATCCTGGCCACTACCATTGTCCACGAACTTATGGTGAGTTTAAGAGATAGAGTTTCCCCTTCCAAATACATGCCAAGTCCTTTCCTGAGCTGAAGGCTAACAAATGATTATAGCACGGGTGGGGCATCTCTCACTACAAGTGGCTATACAGTCCAGCCGCGTATGGAATCTCGGACCCAGTCCTCCAAGGCCTTTGCGATGAACTCCGCGAGGAACTCTACCCTGGGGGAAAATGGTCAAAGTGCATGGAGCCGAGCTTCGAAAAAGATCCCGTTTCAGAGCTTGGTCATGCATATGAACAACATGTAATTAATTCATTCTTGAAACATTTCTACACGTCATAACATCTAAGACAATAACTGACCATTCATCTATAGGTTCTTGGCGGTGGTTCGTGGTCGTTGTCTTCCAACATGAGCCAGCGGGCAGGCCCATACCTCCTGGGAGACTATTCAGGGTTGGCTATCCACGTTAACTGGCCCGATGGAACCCCTGACGGCTTGATGCATGTTCTTTCCAAGCCCAAGCCTCGTACAGAACAGTATGCCCATTTCCTCCGAATCAACGATGTCCAGCAATACTTTACCGAAGAGTTTTGGCAAAACTCGGTCAAGAAATACGGCATGGCCGCGATGAGGAACCCCTCGAAGAAACCACACAAGGTCTTTTTCGCTCCCGAAACCTGTCGGAACAACGCAGCACTCTTCCGTGAGAGCGGTCTGGGTCCAAGGGAAGTCCGGGAGTGGATGGTCAACTACCTCTACGACCTCGACCAGGACGGCAAATCCACGCTCAACACATATCTACGGACGCTTATTTCAGAAGCATGCAATTTTGGCCTGATGACCAAGCGCTTTCTCAAAGACAAGAAAATGCGAACTGGCACCGAGTGGCTCTGGTTAAAGACAGGCAAATTCGCCCTCATGCTTGTCCTAGAGCTCAGAGGCCACGTGATTGGGTTGTCTACCAGTCCAGAGGAGAAGAAACTCGCGAGCATTAACCAGGAGTACTCGAGGTGGATGCAACTAGCCACCTCGGCTGGCGCTTGGCCCGATGAACAGTCTCAGAGGTGCCATGGTAGCGTCTACACCTTTCGGCAGTCCGTCTTTGACATCAGTGTAAGCGACCATAACGACCGCATCGTCTCAAAGTTGATGGACCTGGCAAATTACCTCGAGGCCGAGCGTGAGCACCAGGAAAGCATGCTATGCGAGCTTTATAAGCTTCCTTCACAGTTCTGGGTACACTACAAACGCGGGTTTGAAGGACATTACGAGTTCTGGAAACACCACACAACTCTCATCTTAAGGTCGCTTTCGACTATCATGCAAATGGCGAACGACATCCACCCCTGCATCCCGACATGGGGGGGCGAATGGAGAGCGCGGTTGCAGTCTCTTGCAACGGCATTCACCAACATTCAAAGGCTCCTTGAGTTGGACAATAAGACCGTTTGCGAAAACTGGCGCGATCTGTTGGTGACGGTGCCCATGCTTCGCAAATGCCGGCGCCAGGCCCATCAGCGGGTGTTTCCCTTTGCCAAGAAAGAGATGCTGAACCTTACGGGCGAGGATCTTGAGAATCTGAAGGAGTTCAAGAAACAGCTTGATATCATGGTGAACCTGGAATCGTACAAGATTGTGCTTCCGGAAATGGACGTGGACGAACAGGGGCTGATGCAAAGGTGGGCTGGGCTGCTGGATGATGTGATGGAGAAGAAATCGAGCGGGTCGAAACTGGCGAGCGTATTCAACACGCAGCCGGTGCAAGGCCTCGCTGGAAAACTGAAGCAGCAAGAGTTGGAAGCCGAGAAGAACAAGTGGGAACGTGCAGCCGAGCAGGCAGCAGAAAACACCAAGAAGGCAAAGCAGAAGCAACAAGGACAGACTCTTCAACAAAGAGCCGAGTCTCAGGCACTTCAAGTACCACAAGTCCCACCACAGATCACGCGGCCATACGTCCAAAGTACTGCTGTCCCGTTTGGAGGCTTCCAGGCAACGCAGTTCGGGCAGACAAGCCAGATGTCCGGAAGCCCAACAACACCAAGCTTCGGCACCACCAGCCACGGTTTTGGGCCCTACACGTCTGGTTCCAGCTTATTCCCGTCACAAAAAGAGGGAGAAAAGGTTCCATGGACAACCAGCAACCCAGTTGAGCAGGCCGCTCAGGTCAACAAATGGGATAAAAGCAAACCACATGAGGCACAGCCCATTGGTAGCATTATGCCTCATCCGTTTGCGATCCGCACGACTATCACCAAAGACCTTTTGAACGTGGTATCAGAAAAAGTCGGGACATCAGCGGTAGGTTCATTTGGGCAAGATGGGCCTCGAGAGGGCGAGTCTATTCTTGGGCGGCCTGGGCCTCAGGGAGATGGGGAGCTCGGGAACACGGACGACGCGTGGGAGCAGCAGGACGTCGAGATGGAGGGGGCGGAATATGACGACGAAGGCCAGGAAGAGAGTGTTGATGTGTTGGATAAGTGGCTACAGGGCGAAAAGAGAAACGAGGAAGAGCAGGCCGCTGCCCGGGACCGCGATGTGGACATGGGACACAATGGCATGAACTTCCCACCGGGTGCGGCATTTGTTGCAAAGTTGAAGTGGGATGACGATGGCAGCGCGTCGACGAGTTCGGTAGCTTCGAGCCCAGCGACCCAGGAGAGCAGCGATACCACGGCCATTGAGTCGGACTGTTCAAGCGGACTCGAGACGGATGGAGACTCCGGGTTGGATACGGAGGTTGCCGATGTCAAGTTAGCAGGGTTGAAGAGAAAGCGGAGTTTTATCGCTGCAGGCGAGGCTAAAAGGGCTAAATTGGACGGAAATAAGAGAGAGGGCAAAACATGGTGGAAAACGGTAGCTCAGGCTTGGCGTTTGAGGTGATTTGGGTTGGGTAACAGATGCAGGCTAGATGGTTACTATACAGTGGACTTGGGAGCTTAGACATTTTTTTTGGTCGTTTGGTACTATGATCGCTTAAGACGAGGTGTTTTATTCCATTAAGCTGGTGACTGCTCGCAAAGCATTCCTTCTCAAACACAAGGACAATAACGATAAAAGACACGATAGCATGGCTTGTGGTTGTGGCCGTTTGTGTCGTCATCGCCGATAAGATAAGAAACGCAAGCCACCGTCCGCCTCGTCCCTTGAGAAAACGCGGGGCAAGCGTCGGGGCAGGCGCAACAACCAACAGACTCTTTCTACTGTTCGACTGAATTGACTCGTTCGGTGCGTTGCGTTTTCTCATCGCGTTTCCACCAAACACAAACGAGCGGAACCGAGGAGACGAAAACCTTTGTATTGTCTCTTGTGGCGAAAACGACGGCATCCCCGATTCTACTGCTCACAATACCGCTGAATAAACTGGCTGGATTCAATCGGCAGGTGACGTTTTGTCAATAGGGTTGCTGTCTGCCGTGGTTCTCAACCGTGGTCATTACCCGCGATCTTTAAACACGAGAGCATTCCAACAACCATAAAGATCACAACGACTCTCCCGAGTAAACCTCTTCCTCGAACACATCGTCGAACACATCGTCGAACACATCGTCGAAACACTCAATCAAAATCTCTTTGACAATCTCAATCGACACACTCAAGATGGCTGCCAGAGGTCTCTCCCAGATCCCAACCCTCACGGACCTCTATCAAAAGTCTCTTCTCAAGGCTGCGTCCTCTGCTTCGACTTCTGCGGATGGATATCCTGCCAATTCCACCATCAACGATCACGTCGGCCTCATCCGCGGCGACATCACTCGCCTGCGCCTCGACGCCATTGTCAACGCAGCCAACTCGTCCCTCCTCGGCGGCGGCGGCGTTGACGGCGCCATCCACCGCGCTGCCGGAACGCAGCTCGTGAAGGAGTGCGCTACTCTTGGCGGATGTCCCACGGGCGAGGCTCGCATCACTAACGGCTATGACCTGCCCGCCAAGCGCGTCATCCACACCGTCGGGCCTAAGTACTTCTACGACGAGGATCCCGAGGCGCTGCTGCGCCGC
The DNA here is from genome assembly GCA_002991585.1 of Ilyonectria mors-panacis. Lineage (NCBI taxonomy): Eukaryota > Fungi > Ascomycota > Sordariomycetes > Hypocreales > Nectriaceae > Ilyonectria > Ilyonectria mors-panacis. The sequence continues at coordinate 484,640 of PPHJ01000087.1, read as the reverse complement.
TGCTACCAGAACAGCCTAGAGCTGGCGGTGCGCGAGGGCGTCCATACACTTGCCTTCAGCTCCATTAGCACGGGTGTCTATGGATATCCGTCCCTGGACGCAGCCGAGGTGGCTTGCGAGACTGTGCGCAAGTTTCTAGACGGGGACGACGGACACAAGTTGATGCGGGTCGTGTTCGTCACCTTTGAGCAAAAGGATGTGGATGCGTACAACACTCTGCTCCCGTAAGTTGACACCTTTTATTTACATTGTTTGTTCACATATGCTAACAATGGAATTCAGAAAATACTTTCCATCTAACTAGATGATACTCCCAACGGGGGGGGAGAATAACGATGAGCACTGGCGGAAACGCGGACGACGAGGAGGTCAATCAGCTACCCCTCTGCTAGGAAACTTGATGATAATGAGATAGCGCTTTGCGTATTCCGACTAAATATATGCATGGTCAACAACCATAACGTGGGACCCTTATTAGCTCATCCGATATCGAGGTGTTCGTGACCAATATGCGCGGTAAGCGAAAATACCTACATTTCGATCCGCCATGTCGGGTCCATCAGAGTCTAGATGCATCACCGGGCTGCCAACCCGCCTCCCGCCAGACCAATAACCACACGCCAGTTTCCCAGATTACCGGCATTGTGGTCAGATTTATCGTGCCGGCATATACTAGATCCATGCTCTAATCGCCTAAAGGCTGCCTTCTTTTCCCGTCCGGGGAGACAATGCGGCTGCAAAAAGTGGATGGTGATCCGAAACTTGCTCAATCGTGCTCTTTAGCAGGCATGGCGGAACGACGACTGTCGGAGACACCAATCGCGAGGCGGATATTGGTATGTGGCTACAGTAGTTGTCTCCAGTTGAGAAAAAAGGCGTCGTGATGTTTGGGAGTATCTTGCTCAAGTTGAGCGAGGGTTGGGGTTGGAGTTGGGTATAAGACAGATCAGAAGACGAGGAGAGGCAGGATGAAAAGACAGTTGCTGAGCAGATCCAGGCCTCTCGTTGCCGACTTTATCAACTTGAAGAGAAGAAGAGCCTTCTAGGACTCTTTTATACGAGAACTGAACCAATGAAGGCCATATCCATGGCCGCTCTGGCCACGGCGCTGCTGTCCATCTCAACACCAACCGTCAACGCCCACAACACCGACGGGCGTCCCGGCCACGGCCTCATCGGCTATGGAATTACCATGTACGACCCTCCGTGCGCCTACGCCTGCCAGTCGTCGGTGCCGACCACGCTCGTGTGCGACGACACCGACGACATGGAGGGCATGGACATGGACAGCATGGACATGGGCCCGTCCCCCGAGTGCCTCACCACCAACGCGCCGTACCTGCGCTCGCTGACTTGGTGCATTCACAGTCACTGTCCCAAAGACACCGAGGTGTTTAGGCTGGAGAAGTGGTGGGTTCTGAATGTCGCCGGGCGTCAGACGGTGCAGCCTGGGCCCAATATGTCGTATCAGAAGGCGCTTTCGCAAGTCAAAGTAGCGCCCACGAAAGTTCTAGGGGAGGAGGATATGCTGAATCAGACGGTTACGGTGGATGATGAGACGTACTTGTCTAACATCAATATCTATGTTGTGTTTGAGGAAGTGGAGGTCAGTCATGAGACATATGGGTTAGTAACATGGCAGCAGCCCCTGAGCGAGCATCAACACCACGAACACCATCACCACCACAATAAAAGGATCACAGCTAACTTCCCCCACAGCCTAGTTCTTTTCATCTCTGGAGGCGTAGTCCCCATCTTCCTCTCCCTCCTTCGCCTCCTGCCCTTCCCCGCTCACCTCGTCTCGAGCTTCAATGCCTACATGATCGACCCGCCGTTGTTCGGGACCAAGCACGCCTCGCCCATCCTCAACTTCGCGATCGTGCCAACCCGTGGCCAGGCCCTCTTCCTGGCTTACATCGTCGCCATCAACGTCATCCTCTCGGCTGTCAACCTGCGCACTATCTCGCCAAACTCCTGGTATCCCAACGACTCGTACCAGCTAGCCTCGTATGTGGCCAACCGCGCCGGCGTCCTCAGTTTCGCCAACATCGCACTGTTGATCCTCTACGCCGGCAGGAACAACGTCCTGCTGTGGCTAACGGACTGGTCCCACGCGACCTTTCTTCTCGTCCACCGCTGGGTCGCCTGGCTGTGCACCCTGCAGGCGTGTATTCACTCAGCGCTCTGGCTGGGATGCTACGTCTACGACAAGGGCGTCGCCGAAATATCCGCAGACCCGTTCTGGTACTGGGGCATCATCGCGACGCTTACCCTGACCCTCATGCTGCCGCTATCCGTGCTGCCGATTCGCAAGGCCGTCTACGAGACCTTCCTCGTCGCGCACATCGCGCTGGCCATCCTCGCCATCACCGGCTCGTGGTATCACATCATGTTCCGCTACACCCACCAATGGGGCTACGAGACGTGGCTGTACATGGCCATGGCCTTCTGGGCCTTCGGTCGGCTGGTGAGAGTTGCGCGGATGGCCAGGCTGGGTGTTCGGTGTGCGTACGTCTCACGAGTGGACGATGACTACATCCGCGTGGACATACCTGGTGTGGACTGCTCTGGACATGTTTACGCCTATTTCCCGAGCCTGACATGGCGTGTTTGGGAGAACCACCCCTTTTCCGTCGCAAATGCGACTAATCACTCATCAAAGACAATCTACTCCAGTTCAGAAGTTGATGCCTCTACACCGTCAAAATCGGGCATCACCTCCGCTGCCGTCAAAGAAGCCGGCTCGGCATCCTCCGACGCAGCCTCCGTCACCACCAAGCCCAATCCCCACGGAATCTCCCTCTTCATCCGAGTTCACAAAGGCATCACCGCGAAGCTCGCATCAAAGGCGAGCCACGCAGCCGGCATCCCCATCCTCCTCGAGTCCTCGTATGGGCACGAGTCCAGCGCGCTCCTGAAAGCCAGCCATGCCCCGTCGGCTGAGTACCCCAACACAGTGTGTATTGCCGGTGGCGTAGGTATCACAGCTGTCCTCCCCGCCTTGCGTGAAACACTCAGCTTGTACACACCCAGCGGAAAGGCCAAGTTGTTCTGGGGCGTCCGCAGCCAGGGTCTTGTTAGCGCTGTTGAGGGGATGTTAGCGGGCGTGAAGAAGGGCGATAGCAACCAAGGCACGAGATGCTGGGGCGGCGTCGAGACGTACGTCTCAGTCGGTGAGAGGATGAACCTGCGACAGATCCTTGAGGAGGAAATCCAAGGATCAGACAGCCCAGGTACAACGGTTGTGGTTTGCGGCCCTACGTCCATGGCGGATGAGGTGCGATGTATCGTAGCTGGACTGGGCCGGCACGGCGCCACAGTGAGATTCGTCGAGGAGAGCTTCATGTGGTAAGACTGCAGGAGAGTGTCGTGATAGATGAAGGTTATTGACTCTCACTTTCAACATTAAACAACAACTGCGTACCTAACCAAAAAAAGCAACCAAGATACACAAAAGCGCTGTCGCGCAAATAAAAACAATGGTGCCAATCCGAAGGTCCAAACGAACCCAAAACATTCGCATAGCATCCTTCATTCTCAAGTCGAGTCATCGTAAGCCTATCCTTCATCTTGCTTCGTGCCGTAAACTCCACAGCCTGGCCTCTTACTCGGCAGGCCCTCCAGAGCCCGAGGCTGCCGCACCGCCCTTGTTCTTCTTCTTGTTCTTCTTCTTCTTGCCTCCAGTCTTACTGCCTTCCGCAGCATCCGTAGTCTCGGCAGCTTCAGATGTCGACAGCACATCTGAAAATTCAAGTGCTTCCAGCGTCGCGGGTGTCTCTGGCATGTCCGAAAGCTCCGCTTTTGGGGCCGCCTCTGGAGTAGCCTCTGAAGCTACCTCTGAAGTCACCTTTGGAGCCGTCTCTGGGATCACTGGTGCTGCCTCGGTCTTCTGGTTTTGAGCCTGCTCCGCTTGGGCGTGGATGGCCTTGCTCATCTCGGACAGCATCGACTTCAGATCGTCCAACTCAGCACGTAGCTTGCGAACCTCAATCACAGCCGGCTCATCCTCGACGTTGGGCTTGGCCATCTCACACGTCTTAGCCCAGCCCGAACCCTCAAAGTCCATTTCGTGGGCCAGTTGCTCCCACTCGTGGACCTGGTCGTCATCCTCTTCACCTCGCGACCGGTTGATGCGGATGGCGTGCGCCGTGCGTGTCTCGAAGAATGCTGCTACCAATAGAATGGGCGAGTAGAGGACGGCCATGACACAGTCGTTAATAAACTCGTATGTTTTCTTGTTCATCCACCACTCCAGCAACCCAGAAATGACAATCTCTAAGATGTTGAACGGCGCAATGTATACGTTCTCATCAGGGGCTCGGACGAACTGCATCGTCTTCTGGGCGAAGAGGGCGAGGTATTCGTCGTCGGCATTCTGGTAAATGTCCTCGTAGGCTGAGTTGTAGAGGGCAATGAGAATGTTGAGGAGAATGATCTGTAGTAGTTAGCGTAAGTTTGATCCAACTTGAGATATCGCGTGCTGCCGACTTACCATGACCACAAAGGTAAAGCAGTAGTAAAGGATCAGTCCCCACGGGTGTGCAAACGACTCAAAGCCCTCGAACTCGGGACTTTGCATAATTGCTTTCAACATCGACTCCATGATGAACCAAACATCACCAGCAACATTGTCATCGGTGATGTCAAGACCGATAAAGGCCTGTAGAAAGCCAATGACCAAGATGACTAGCAGGGCAAAGAAGATGACAGACTCTTTCATCATCACCTTGAGCACGACAAGCATGGCGCCAAAGAACTTGAAGCTGTCAAGGTAGAGTAGCAGACGGCCCCAGAACAATGGGGCAATGAAGGACAATAAGTTGTAGCTGAGTTGGTTGTAATACTTGTGAGCGTCCTTGTTGTTCGTGTACGACAGGCCAACAATACGGAAGACGAGCGATACGGTCAGGAATGAGTAAAGGGTGCCATTGAAAGCGTTCCAGAAACCAAGGATGTGATAGCCCGCCTTGTAGAACTTGACCAGTTCGTCGGCGACATAAGCGAAGGTGAAGATGTAGAGGGCGATCTCGGCACCGTCCAGGACACCGGTGGGATTAACCGAGTTGATGGCGGCCGTGTAGAGGCCAAGGTAGATGAGGGAGAAGACCACCTGAGCGGCATTCTGATAGCGAGGGGCGCGCATACGATCGGGGTCCATGTGGACAATAAAAAACTGCGGTTGTCCTTGTCCTTGTAATCGACGAACACAGAGGGGTCGTTCTCATCCTGGACGAGCCAGCCCCGCCAGAGGTACGCGATGCACTTTTGGTAGCCTGAGGAGCCGATGACACGAACGGCATGCAGGTCGACGGCCATTTCGATGACGTTTACGGGCCCAGTAGGAACATTATCGATGAGGAACGAGTAGCGGCGGAGAAGAACGTTGTGCAACAGATATTCCATATTTTCCTCGGTCTCGATACTGTTGTGGCGACCCAGTGTCAGCAACGCAGAGTGAGTACCTGAAGGAATTAGACTTACATCTGTTTGGCGATGACGGTGCAGGCAGTGGCGCGAAGGTCGTGCAGGTCGGCATCCCACAGCTCAAGTTGGGCCTCCCGTTTGAACCAGTGCAGGTTGACGAGCAGCGCGTAGACCTAGACGTCGTAATTAGCCAATATCATTGATTGCGGCTTTGCTGGCGATGACATACCACACATGCCTCATACCGGTGGCCACCCGCCTCCTTGGCAGCCTGGACGACCTTTTTGGTGATGATGGTACTGTGAGAGCGAGTGATTTGGGCCTCTTCAAGCTCACACGGAATGCACTCGCGGATCAGGTGTCGGAGGCGCAGACATATCTTGGTGACTTCGTTGGGGGCGATGGCCGATTCGATATCCTGGTTGCGATAGTGGGGAAGGACTGGGTTAACGAGCAGTATGGTTAGTGCCCGTCCATTGATTACTCCAGTTCGTCGAGAATATGCTGGAATCGCGACGGCGATGATGCATGGGAAGATAACTTACGAGCTCGCTCCTCCTCCTGGAGCCAGGCATGGCGATCGGTGGCGCCGGAGCCATTGAGTCCAGAGCCATTGGCGCCGTTGCTATGGCCCAAAAAGCCCTTGAGCGGGTTCCAGCTTCTCGGCATTGTGGAGGTATGCAGAGGAAGGTTCTCGGTGCGTGAAGCGAGAGTCCGTGATGATGATTCTGTGGTTGTTTACCAGCCTCCCTGCGATGCAAGGTCACGAACGAGCAGCACCGCTCCGTAGGTTGCTTGACTTTGGTGCAGGCTGCGCAGACAAGCACTCAACGGGAAGCGCGCGGTCTGGCGAACAGTCGTCGCTGGGGATGAGGGAGGAAGCAGGATGAGAAAGAGAGCGCGTGAGCCTGACTCGGAGGAATTGAGTGAGGGTTGTCTCGTCTCTTCTCTGGAAGAAAGTGAATTGCGAGAGCACCAAGAAGACCGACGCCCAAGCAAGCTGAAAGCTCCCCCCAAAGGAGCTACCTCGGGGGACTAGCCCACGCACCGATGACGTGGGTCATGGGCAGCCATTGGTCAAAACAGGTTGCTGGCGGCAGGTGGTGGCGGTCATGGCGCGCAACGGCAGGAGAAGGCCCTGTAAGTTGGTGGGTTGTAGTGGATGAGTGTGGGTCGTTGGCCTGTGCGGCGGTGGTTTCTTGCATCAAGCTGGAGCATCTTCAGAGGGGCCTCCCCACTACCAAGATGTACGATATGGTGCCATGTCGTCAACTCTCGTTTCCAAAGCATGTCCACAAAAGTCGAAAGTCAGTTCCAGTGACGTCCACTGTCGGCAGTGTGCTGCAGTCAGCGTTACACACCCGGGGTATCCAGCGATACACCCTGAAAAATGCCAGGTACGGGGGCCATATGCAGCAAAAACGTACCCAGCTGTACAGGGAAGTCCGATCTCCGAGGTTCCCCTCTTATCGATCAGCTGGTCCAGGCTCTTCTCCTGCTCTGGGTTGTCTGAGAACCCCGGCCATCCCATCCCCAAACAGGAATGGAGCCAGCCACCAGGAGTCAATCGAATGGTGTTGTGCTGAAAGCGATAAGAAGAACAGTTTATCTCCATCAGAAGCCATGGCTTCAACTTCTGACATGGCTGGTTCATCGGCTTCAATGACGTCGCTCCTTCAAAATCGACAGCATCCTGGCCTGCGAACCAATGCTGCAGCAGGCATTGTTGCATTGGAGGGGGCCAATCAGTGACGCGCGCATGCGAGGGATCACTCCAACCACTTTACCAAAAAGCAGGGAGAACAAGAGCAAATCTTGGACGAGGGTCACCCTCCTCCAAGAATCATATCTCGTACCCATCAATCATCCCGCTGGCTGCCCTGTTTGCATCTTGGCCGATCGCTCACCTTGGCTCAGATTGATACAACTTGATTCCATGTTCTCATTCCGTGGTGACAAGGATCGAATCGACACGCACAGACTGACCATGTTTCGCCTTGAATGCAATGTCGCATGCTGATGGCTCAATGACGAGATCCACCCTGAGGATCGTCCCACGACTCTGCGGTTCCACGATGCTGCCATTGCTCGTGTGTTTGGCCTGTCGTCTTGTCTTGTCGTCTCCCTCCCGTGCACCGCGTCCCGGCCGTGTTTGTCGACATGCATCGCCAACGCAGCCACCTGCAAAAGGGAAGTCTCACCAGCCGTCTTTCATTCGTCCACGCCGCAGCCCATTCCCGCCCATTCGCGCCCATATTTCCCCGGACTTTTCAAGTCCAGTTCGTTTTGGCTGTGTATCGTCAACCCCGCCGCCCCTGCGGCTGCCATGTTTCCCTGATTTCTACCACCAGGATGACATGACGACGCTTTCTTGTTTGCTGACCCGCATTTTCGCTCCAATGTTGCTCTTTGCGTGCGACTGTATGCACATCAATTACAGTAGCAACGTGGTGGCCAGCGGCCATCGCTCGAGTCTTGGTCGACAAAATCGTAAAACCGGCATCAATGTTTCCCACTTATCCAGTGGGAAACATCACCTGTGTATCGCCAACGGAACGCTCGCTTGGGCCACAACAGAGAGGGCGGTCAGATGGTCATCTCGCTCCTTTGACGGATCACATATTGTGCGCAGAACCAGACCATATTAGCATCCCCATAAGGTCAGCTACAGCCCCAGGCATCCGGCGTGTGGAGTCCAATTGCCGAGGTGTGTATATTTGAGGAAATCCGCACTGATGTTGATGGCGCCGCCCTCGGTGTTGCGCTCGCCACAGTCACAGTCCGTAAACGCCGAAAGCCAGTGAATTCTAGAGTATTTTTTTAGCGGAGGGGTAATTCGCGCTAGATTTAGTTATCAATCTCGGTTCAGTTCAGTTCAACGGGTCCAAAGCACACTGCGGTCGCAGTGGCGTTGATAGTGGTACTGACTGGCACAGGACCAGTGAGAGTCCAAATGCGGGGGTTCACTTGGCTCAGCTGTCGCAAGTGTATGTTCCACGTTGGAAAAAATTAAGTGATTTATTTGGAAAGGTGGATGTGCAATTATATTTGAAGGCAGAAGAAGAAGAAGAAGAAGAAGAGGCTGGCCGTGGGGGCCGCGTAGGATTTTCAACGGAACCGCTTGTCGGGTGAGATCACGCCCTCGATTCTTACTTCCCGATTCGTGTTTCAACCCTGCATCAGGCAGGCAAGGGTCCGTCGCCCAAATCCCTCTCATACCGAGATGCCAAGCAATGGTTAATGCATAGGTACCCAAAGGTGCAAATCGCAACAACTACCTCATGCTCATATGTAGCGAGGAGACGAAACATTCTTCAGTTACGCATGGACCACATGACGTCTTCAACAACTCTCTCCTGTGTTAGTAATGTACATACAGATGTGTGCATCTATAGTCGATCCCAGCAGTGTGCTTTCTATAACACTTAAGAAGTTACTACCAGCCGTATCTCTATAGTCAGGTAGCTTAATCCGATATGCATGCATCAACAACAGGAAAGTCGGGAGAGTCTGGGTACTCTACGACAAGACGGTCGACTTTGTTCTTAAAAAAAGAAACCTTGCTATACCAGGGCCCAAGAAAGTAGAATTACGTTAAAGAGGATGCACCGAGAGGATATACCACTTTAGTAATAATAAACGAAAATATATCATGCACGGGCTCGAGACTTGACAGCTATTAGCTTGGAATCTTGAGATGGACTCGAAATACGCGTGAACTAAGAGAAACTAGCTATAGAAAACGAACCCTGTCATCCAATCCGCCCCAGGGGATGTTATGGGACTAGCTTCGGTGGAATCTTGCTATAACGACTTTGTCTCATCTTACAAATGAGGCGGGGACATCCTCAATGGCCATTCATGGGGCCAACATTAGTCGAGGTCAAAGAAAGCGGAGAACGTCAATTTCAACAATTCAAAACTCATTCCTCCCTCTGTTCAATAAAGACATATCCGGAAAGCGAAAATTATGTCTGTTGCTTATCCTCTTTCCACACCCAAGTGATGAAGTGGGCGAATCAAGCCTCTAAGCAGCAACCTGCAGAGAGCAGAGCTGTCCGAAGGTGCAATTTCTCGGCTGGGGCCAAATAAGGAAGGTTTAAGAGAGCCGAGCATTCTTGTGAAGTCTTGGTCGAGTCTAGAATATGTGATCAAGGGCTTAATTAAAGTTGTCTTATCCAGCGTACGGGGTATCTCCATCGACACTGGACTAGCTCAGCCAAGAACACGCAACACGAGTTGAAGTGGGTGAACCTACGCAAGCCACACTGGATCATAACTTTCGTAAAAAGGTTTACATGCCTTGGCCCCCATCCCCGATAATTTGCGCCTTGGAGTTCCTTGCGGTTGTTTTATCTCATCACCGTAGCGCGATAACTTGTACGCCGACTTAGGCGGCCATGAGTGCGGGTATCATATCCCATCTCGCGATCACAGCGCCAGTTGCATTATTACCTCGTTTCGATCGACTCTTACTCGACAACAATGAACATAGCTGGTCCACGTCCAGTGGTAGTTCAGGTTCGATCATTTTGATACGGCCATCTGGTTTCGTTGCTAACAATACTTAGGCTACGGGATGGACACTAATTGCCATCGCGGCAGGCGTCATCGTTGCTCGTCTGTATCTCCGTCTCAAGATCCAACGGAGGAGATTATTGGCGAGCGACATATTTATGTGTGTGGTGCATGGGGTTGCCGGCGTTGCCATCACGTCATTAAATGACCTCCTTCAGCAACTGGGAGCACTTGAACCCTCAGTAAAGACGACTATGGAGGGTTTTAAAGGTAACCCCGAGGACATTCCCAAGATTTTCAAGGTAATTGGAAGAACAGTATTGAATAAAATTAGAATGACTGCTGACGTGAGCTTTATCTAGATCTTCTGGTTGGGAAATGTTCTCTCTCTGGTCAGCTTTTTACCTCTCCCAAGCGGCACTCCTTTCTATGTACTTGCAAATATTCCCAAAATTCATGGTGAAACGGAGAATCTTCCTATGGGCAACCATTGCCTATGTCGCCGCGGCCTACGTAGCTAGTATCTTGATGTTGTTTCTCATATGTGTTCCGGTTGAGAAGAACTGGTGAGTCATTATATCTTTCATTCAACAGGTATAGCCGAGGCTGGAACAATTACTGATACTTCCGGGCTAGGGACATGGACCCCAACTCAACATGCCCACCTGTTCGAGGCAGTAATATCTTTCGGGTGGGCTGGGCCATGCACCTCGTTGGAGATCTCTTGGGTAAGTTGAACACAACCGGTTGATATAAGTAGGGGGGCTGGCACTAAACACCAACAGTATTTACTCTACCATGGCTCGTCGTAACGGGGCTGAACTTGAGAATGTCCCTTAAGATCGGAGTGTACTGCACATTCCTCCTTGGCCTCATCAATATTGTATTTGACGTCTTGCGTTTTGTCCCAATTCAGGCAACGCAGGTCGGCGATTCGGCGTCTATCAGCTTAATTGGTATGCAGTATTCCTCCCTCGGATTTCATCGCCGCGACTAAGGAATGGGCTAATTGGTACTTTTCAGCGCTATGGGGCATTCTCGACGTCAACATCGGCATCGTTATTGCTTGTTTGCCGGCTTTACGACCGTACTTTAACAAGTCAGAGTCCAGCCAAGGAGACAGCTCAAACAGCGAGGCCAAGTCGTGGCGCTCATCAGTGCCACCAAGGGCCGTACGGACCGTCGGGCCTGTTGGATCAAACCCCTGGCATAACACGAATGGGCCTGAAGATAACTGGGAGTACAAGAGGAAAAGCAATGGGAGCGAAATCGAGTTGTTCCAGAGGAATTCGCGGGTGGCCGAGATTGCGTGACAGGCAAAAGCTAGTGGAGTGAGGTACAGCCACGTCTCATGGCTACCTAGGTCCGTAAGATGAGGCTAATGATACCAGCGAATAGGTAGAAGTAGGTAAATTTACGTCAACGCGTACAAGGCATCATCTCTCGCTGCTCCAGCTCCACGTGCATGAAAGAAATACTGTCGGACGACTAGCCCCAGGCAACAACGCAGGCAGCACATGCAACCTGGGGAGTGTTTTTTTCATTTCGCACGAGGCTCGGGTTGAGCCTCCATGTGCCTCCTCAGTCAGACTGGCAACTGCTAGGTTCCCGCCGGTGAGGCAACTAATTCGTAGGTGGGTCGCCCGGTGAGCCGCCTAGCCAGATGACTGCGGCCTCCAGGCGCCTACAGGCTACGGCTGGCCACGGCTGGCCACTGACAGAAAGAACGCCAGGGTCAACCCCACTACCGGGATGCAGCACAGTGAACCAATGCACTGCTGCAGAAACGGTTTCCAGCGTCTCATTGGGGCTCGACTGTGCGGCGTGAGATGATGATGGCCGCCTCTGCCTGATGTCGGCATGTTTGACTCTAAATGATGAGCCATTCGGCGGAGCATCGACCTGGCTTGTCTACTGCCGTGATTGCGATACGTCCGTCGCCGGTTGGCGCTCTTTGTTTTCTGTTTGTATCTCCATGGCCGCGCACTGATGCCTGGTGTAACGTGAGCCATGCGATGCTGCCGTTGGTGGAGCCTGTTACTTGTTACTTGACTGTCGATGCAGCAGATGCAGTGAATCTTGCGCCCATCCGTCCGTTGGCTGTTGGCTGTTTGCCGTGATTGTGAGGCTGACTGTGAGCCGTGACCATCCACATAGCCGTCTCTGCGGCCTTTCTGCGTCTCCCCGTGACCTTTGTTGTGGCCGTTTGGCCGACTGCTTGCATCTGACTGTTTCGCGGCCGACGCCTCAGGCATACAGGCACATCCATTCACATCCAAGTCACCATCACCACCTGTCGGGAGGCTCTCAGTGATTCATCCACCATAATCCCTCCTTCATCGATCGGCAGACATTCACTCTCGCAGCTGCTGTATTTAAACGTGACCCATCACCTGCCCTCTCATCTTGCCCTTCTTTGCACTTTCCTCCCCTCCCTCTCGCCGTTACATGCTCTCGCAGGCGCCCTTTGACTGTCATCTTCGCTTTTTGCTCGCTCGCTCTCACATCGCACCACCATCATCATCCCGCAGGTATCCCAGCCTCATCTCTCCCCCGCACCTTTCTTCTTTAATTCTGTATCCTTTCGTCCCACTTGCTTTCGGATCACGACGTTGGCTGTCCACTCGACCAAGACGTTCGCGAAACGTCATCCCTGTCCTGTCGAATCGCATCTCACCATCCGCTGCGACTTTGTGCGTCTTCTCCGTACCCCCTTGCTCGTTTGGTTCGACGACATATCTTCCTCTCCCACTCTCCCATCCCATGACCGGCGAGCGGGAAGACAATCCATCTCGAAAAACGACGTATGCTCAGCTTCCCCCTCGGAATCCGCACCATAGAACACGCTGCTAATATTTCTCCTAGCAACACTTACGCGGCCATCATTCCGAGTATCCAAATAACCAACCTCGCTCTCGTATTCGCGTCAAGTTGATTGAGCCAGGCTTCTATCTGCCTAAGATCAGACTCATCGCTGCCTGATAGCCTGATATCCTGAGGCGACCGACCTACAGGCGAGCTACAGCTGGCAAACAACCATTTCAGCTAGCAAGACGCTGCGTTGGTGGATGCAACCCACCCGTTTGTACAGCTGGCAGCCCACAAACCCTTCTTGGCCTCCAGTTTCCATCTGCATTTCACAACGCACACGCACACTTGAAAAAAGACATTCCCCCCGAGCTTCTCTGATCAAAATATTTTGCTCTCTTCTTTATTCATCAATTCCGTCATTCCAGCTCCCTTTTCATCCCACCTCTTGCTGCCACGCCGCACGCTAAGTGACGTTGCAGCCACTCACAGCTTCGTCGTCAAGGATGGAGTCCACCGAAGCCACCATCGTCCCGGCAGATCGCCGCGACGACGCCAACCCCATTGGTTCCACAACGGCCACTGACGACTCCGCCCGGACGCCCGTGGAGACGAACCCCAGCTCCACCGAGCCCGACTCTAAGCCCGCCGGAGCCGGTCGATCCGATCCAGCCAAGCGAACTAGCAAGAAGTCTGCCAGCAAGAGACATCGCCACGACAAGTCCAAGACCTCTAAGCGGTCCTCCAATAAGACCGTCGCCGACGCTGGCCTGAGCGACAATGAGGACAGTGAAAGCTCCGACGCCCTAGATTCTTCCGATTCGGAGTCCGATTCAGGCGATGAGGTTGAAGCAAAGTCCAGTGTGTCCAAGAAGCACGTCAAGGTGCCCAAGTCCAAACCCAAGTCCACTAAGAAGGCCAAGTCAAAGCAGGAACCCAGTTCGAACAAGGCCGCCAAAAAGGCAGCCAAAAAGAGTCAGAAGAAGAAGAAGGCCAAGGCGTCGGCTATCAATTCCGATTCCGATTCTTCCTCTGATGACGAATCTGCAGATTCCTCCGACGAGGAAGTGAACGAAACCAAAAAGTTGGCTTCTCAACAGGACGGCCTAAAGGATGAGTTCCAGGCTTTGAGGATTCAGGTTGCCCAGCTGCAGCATCAGCTGGCCCATAAAAACAATACCTCGCAATATGCCCCTGGTGGGTTTGGCTATCAATTCTCTTTCCCCATGGCCCAGTCCCAACCTACCATCCAAGCCCCCCAAATCCCTTCTCAGATGACTTCCACTCGCGCCCGCGGGCGTGGTGCCCCACCTCCGAGAGGAAATCCACGACTGCAGAGCAACAACAGCCTATCGGGTCTGGGAGAAGAGGACAAGGATTCCCTAGATGAATCGAAGACGCCGAAGAAGTCGGGTGTCAACTTCAAACGCGTCGATTGGGTGTGGGACAACAAAATCCACAACTACACCTTGCAAGACACGACCGAGTCTACGGGTGACTCTCAGTACAATGACTTCATCTTTCACGTCCGCAGGACCTTTGACTGGGAGGGAAAATACCGAGCTACGGTGGTAGACATCAAGAGCAAGCTCCTGCGTGAGTGCCTCCAGGATGTCATGGGAGACGTCACTGGAGTGAGTTTGGTAGACGAGACCCCCAAGGTCGACCCGAACCTTCTATTCCTGTAAGTGCCAGCCAGCCGTTTTCTCCCTTTGGTCGTCCTAGATTTTGAGTACCATGCTAATTTCATGATCTTAAGGTATCTGGAAGACATGCGCGACCATAGAAAGTTCCTCAAGCATGCTAAGCCTGCCGGAGACAGCAAGCAGGAGCGTAAGAAGAACCAGAAGCGGCTTAATGAGAAGCAAAAACATCTCAAAGTCCTCCTCAAGTACCTCGACAAAGACTATGCCGCAACCAAGGAAAGCCTCTACCCCATGCTGGAAAGTGGTTTGATCACATTTGACCTGTTGTGGGCGCTCTGGAAGCCAAACACCATGGCCTGTATGACCACGTACGGCTCTACGAGCGAGCCCCGTGCCTTCAAGGTCGAAATGGCCCAACTCCACGCAAGTATCATGAAGGGTAACTTTTACTATGTTGATGGAAAGTACTTTGAGTACGACGGGAAGAAGTTTGGCTACGGCAACATCTCAGAGGACATCCCCGAATTCCACGGCGCTCGAAAGATCACCAGCCTCCCATGCTACCCGCTCAAGTACCATCAGAATGAGGAGCAAGTTCGCCAAAGCTTGATCGAACGTGGCAAGAAGTTTGTGTCTCTCAGCGGTGTTCACTACAAGAGTTACCAGGGAATGGCTTTCCTGAAGCGTAAGAAGAACATGATTGTCAAGTTCAACGTCGCGCAGAGCAGGATCATGGTAGACCCAGCCATCTTCCGGCGGATCAACCCCAACTACAGCGTCTCTATGGTCAAACCCAAGGATCATGATATTCTTTCCGACGACGACGACGATGGTTCCGGTTCTGAAGCAGCCTGTTGCTCTTGTGAATCTTCAGACTCTGAAGGCGGCGAGAAGATCAAGTACATCACCAAGGTCTTCAAGGACCGCAAGGGCGAAATTCACATGGCGCGAATCCCCAAAGAAGAAATCCCTGACGAGCCTGAGCAGGACAGTCTCGATTTGCTACCCAACAGGCAAGGCTCAGGCAAAGAAGACAGGGTCGATGAGGAGGGCGTCAAGTCGCTACCCGAGTTTACCGATGAAGAGTACTTGATGGCGTCTCCTGTAGTCCTTGGGTTTGCCTTCTCAGAGAAGCAATGGTTGGAGTTTACCGTATCGGGTGTCAAAGACATCAGTTGGAACGAAAAGGCGTGGGACTCGCTCGTCCTCGAGGATGGGACGAAGGACTTGATCAAAGCGTTGGTCGAGTCTCGCAAGTACCACGCGGCAACCACGATTGATGATGTGATCCAAGGCAAGGGCAAGGGCCTCGTCAGTAAGTTTATCCTCCTACAAACCGTCATTTATTTGGGACATCAAGTGCTGACAAAACTCTTTAGCTGTCCTCCATGGACCTCCAGGCACTGGCAAAACCCTGACAGCCGAGGGCATCAGCGAGCTTCTCAAGTGTCCCCTATACATGGCCTCTGCAGGAGAGTTGGGGACGGACTCGCGATTCCTTGAGGTAGAGCTTCAAAAGATCTTGGACATATGTCATGCGTGGGGCGCCATCCTGTTGCTGGATGAGGCGGACGTGTTCTTGGAGAAGCGGGATATGCACAACATCCATCGCAATGCCCTCGTGAGCATCTTCCTCCGACAGTTGGAGTACTTCCAGGGCATCCTGTTCCTGACAACCAACCGCGTCGAGGTATGTATTTCCATTGCTCTATGTTGCGTTTGATTGCTAACTTATTGCGTCCCACAGACTTTCGACGAGGCGTTCCAGTCACGAATCCACATTGCTCTCCGATATGACAACCTGGATGCCAAGGCGAAGAGGACGATCTTCGAAATGTTCCTTGGCCGAGTCAAGACTCTTGGCAAGATTGAGGTGAAGCCACTGACGGAAGATGATCTGGTCCTGCTATCGAAGCAAGACCTCAACGGACGAGAGATCAAGAACGTGGTGGGCTCTGCTCAGGACCTGGCCGTTAACAAGGGCGAGGCATTGAGCATGAAGCACATCAAGCAAGTTCTGAACGTACACGCCAAGTTTGGGCGGGATCTGAAAGGCGGGACTGGGTATGAGGAGGCCATGAGGAGCTACTTCTAGAACCGAGGTGGCACGCCGCCACGCTTGGCAGGACAAACTCTAGAGAGATTGATCAGAGAGGTGAGAGTTGGGGGTAGAGTGATCGAAAGGCTGGTTGACAGTGAGGTGGAGCAGCTACCTGAATGCGAGGCGCAAGCGAAGCGGCTTTGGCGCATGAAAACCCATTGGAGATTGGACATGGATGAACTGGGGTTCAACGGTGGTGGATAGCGATCAGCCTCGGGTTACGCGGATGGACCATTAAATTTGCGGATTCACGATATACTTTACGATTACTACGTAATACGTATGAAGACGTAGTAATAGCGAGCGAAACAAGGAAGCGAGAAATAGGTTGTTATGCTTGATCCGCAATTCTTAACCCGGGAGCCAAAGGAAGCATCCTCGTTGGACAGAACATGAGGTTCCATGAATTACCACCATGCGACGGTCGGCCAGGATGCCATGGAACGGCCCCTTTCTGCCCCCCGGCACATGGAGACGGTCAATCTCGGTGAGCGCAGTCCGTGTAAGACCTTGATCGCCAAAGCAGCCGAACAGCCACGGCAGGCCTCCCCTTTTCCGGGTCTGCAAGCTTGGACACGGAACGCAGTGCACGAGCCATGAAAAACGGTAGGGATTTGGTTGAAGCAAGCGGAGACGGTGTCAGCACGTTCCCGAGAGTGGTTGGAAGCGATTCAGGCGGCTGGAAATAGCAGCGTGGACTCGTGTAGGACGGGTAAGCGGCCCCACGCCGTATTTCCTAAATACGGGGTACCGATAGACAAGACCATTGCTATCCTTACTAAGGGAGCTGGTCAGCTGGGGTTGTCTCCACTTGAGCTGGATGTCGTCGGCTGAGGCTGGGAGATGGCTGACGATGAAACCAGCAGACGCCGCGTCGAGGGTCGTTTGCAGCTGGAACCTAATTCTTGGTGGTTTTCAACCCGCTTGCATGAATGCAGGGTTGAGATGCAAGAGGAGGCTGGAGATGAGCGGAGCCTCTTGGAGCGGGTACTAAACAGATGGGAAGAGACATGGAGTCATTGGGTTGCTGGTATGTCAGACGGGGTGTTGCGAAGAGGATGGCCATAGGGATCTATGACGATCCAGGTTGCGTGCTAGGATGTGGAGAGAGGGAGAGCAATGAACAGGCTCAAGCCATCTTAGTTTATCGGGGCATTTGATTAGTGAGCATAATACGCAAGGAGTCAATAGCCTGTCCATCTTTGCATCCCTTGGCCAAGCATCGTGAGTTCACCTTGTTACCCAAAGAGGCAATGCTGCGACTGTAAAGGGAGGGAATGATGCGGAAAGGCAAACCTAAAATACACGATGTGATGAAACAACACAATCGAAAAGACACGATGGAGCTGTCTGGACTAATAAACCGTATCTCTGTTCAGACTATCCAGCCGGAATCTTGGGCCGTCACGCCATGGAATGCATAACACCGCCTCAGCATCATCACAAAGTCAGATCGGAGCAGAACAATGCCAAGCCCAAGGACGGAACGAGGCCGAATCGGAATGTTTCTGCCCGTCCCGACCGCCTACTTTATTCAGGTTGGCAGCGTCCAAACCTATCATGCCTCAGGCCAACATACCTCCGCCCTCAGGCACACACACCCCTTTCAATCGCTGAGGTTGGCTGATGAAGGCTGGCTTGTCTCTCATTTCCACTCCCCAGGGCTGTGAGCCAGTCGTGCACTAACCGCTGCCTCGCCTGAAAGCCCATGTCGATCGTTCCAGAGGGCAACGAACACGATGCGCGCCAGTGGCTTGCTGTTTATTGTTTCATCACTGGCCGCGTCGTCCGGGACGGCGGGAGTGAAGAGGGAGATTTAGGTGATTTGCTACGTGTGCGAAGTGGGCACAGCGTTACTGAACAATCCGCTTTTGTCGACCGGACGAACGAACAAGCACACGGACAAACCAACGACGGCGGTCCACACCGCAACGATCTAGGATGCGCCCAGGATGCACCCAGGATACCGTGGACTGACAGAGAGTGGGGAAGAAGAGTGAGGGCCACGACGCAATGCGCAGAGCCACGCAGGGCCACGCCAGCTAATGGGCCAGACGGTCAAGAAGCATCCAGTCAAGCAATGAAGATGGCGGGCGACCTCTGAGGAAGTTGATCCATCCGATGGCTACCGTAGATGGTCGTTTCTCGGCGGGCTGATCAGTGCACTACTGCGTGCCCTCACTGGTTAATGCGACTTGACGGAGGTCGGGTGCGCTGGCTCATTCGTGAACTACTCATGTCGCCCTGGCGTCTAGGCGGTCAGCGACACACCCCTTACAGCAGCTCGATGAGCGGCAATTGATACCATGCGGCCGACCAATTGCGATGCTATCGTCGTGTCTCTCAGCTGTCACAGGGCCAGCCCCGCGCGAATGCTTGGGTCCACGTATCTAGCAGATGTCGGCCAGATGCTGACGGCCACCAGCCCCTGCAGTGCAGCGGAGAGTATTCTGAATGCAACCCGAGAATGGGGGGATGAGCCCAACTGAGCACGAGCACGCCCCCCAAAGCGGTGGCGGGCCTTGTTTTTCTTTTTACCCAGATTTCCCGGTGTTTCGTCCTGTGTTCACTTGCCGTCGCCACGCAGTTACGAAGCCTCATACCGGGAGGCTGCCCGGATGGATGCTTCGATCGAGACTCCGCCGGATGGATTCGAGTGCCTGGAGATGCCCACTTCCGGCTTTCATCTGGTCTAGTTCTCTGGATCTGTCGTCCTGCCTTGCTGACGCGGCGATCGGATGGGCTGGTGCGGATACTTCTCTGGTGGAGCAGCCGACGCAGTCGTCGACTCGTTGAGTGGAGGGCCAAGGCAACTCGGGAGAGAACCACGCAACCCACTGGCCAATCGGGCGCCCATGGTACCTGGCAGACCCCAGCCAGTCATCCTGGGCGAATGTTACATTCCAGTCCAAGCCCTTGGGTTTGAGCCTGCCGTCTTGGGCAAGGCCGCTAGAAGTCCTGGACGCGCTGGGCCAAGTCGAGCCTAAGGTGTCCAAGGTGGCGCTGGGCCCGGCCCACGGCCGGTGCTTGGTGGTGACATTCGCTAGCTCTAGGTCCGGGTGGCCAAGCACCGCATGCCCTGTGAGAAGGCTTCCAAGGTTCCAAGCGGGATCCACCAGACTCGGAGCGAGAGATGAGAGCAGCCGTCAGGGAGGGTGTGGCCATGGGTTCTCCATCTTGGCCGACCCAGTGAGACAGGGAGAGCGACAACAGAGACATATTATGTATGTGAGAGTCCGCCCACACCTCCCAGACCACCCACACACACCTACTTACACCTACTGGCACACCCCCGACTCGCCTTATTAACCCTCATCTCCCTCCTTTCCCATCTCGTGTTCTATTCCTCCCAACCACTCCTTGAATCCGGTCATTTGCCATAAAGTCACTCTTTAACATAACGCTTTCGCCGCGTTGATAACGCTCTCTAAAACGCAAGACTCCCACCAGTCTTCCCTCACCCTCTTTTCAAGGCAAATCAACAGTATTCAGGGAATACTCCAAACCGACTCATACCCCAATCCGTCAAAATGAAGGTCTCTTCCCCCGTCATCCTCCTGGGCGCTGCCCTCGGCGTCTCTGCCCACCCCAGTGGCCATGCCCACCAGAACGCCCACAAGCGCGGCAACTTCGTCGTCGCCAACAAGCCCACTACCACTGTGATCGAGTACGTGACCGCCGCTGCCGTCGCCGCTGAGGCCGTCTCTACTACCGCCGCCGCCGCTGCCGCCTCATCCACCGCCGCCGAGGATGACTCCAGCAGCGACTACGTCGAATTCTGCAGCGGCAGCACCGCCAAGCGTGCCACTCTCGCAGAGATCGCCTATGCCGGCAACCTGGGCACTGCGGATGACTACGGCTGCAACATGATGGTTGTCAAGAATAGCATTGCCTCCCAGTACAAGTACACCGCTACCTTCAACAATGACGTCGCCAAGGATCAGGCCTGTGTCTGCTTCAACAAGATTGGCCCCGACAGGAAGAGCATCAACGGATTCTGGAACGGCAACGAGGCCATCTCCTTCACTCTCCCCGCCAGCGGCACCAAGGTCGTCGCTTTCGAGGCCAACTCCCAGGGTGGCTGCGCCTGCAGTGTCGGTTCTGCTGTTGAGCTCACCGACATTGGCCAGTTCGCTAGCACTTGGCTTGAGTTCGACTTTGGTAACACCTCCAACGATGACTGGTCCGGTGCCGATGCCTCTTGCCTGGTCTCTGCCGCCAACTCCAAGTACATCCCCGCCCTGAAGGTCTGCGGCTCCGGCACCTGCTCCACCATCTACTCCGGTGGCAAGGGCGAGAACGCCTACCTCGGCGGCATGGAGGCTGAGGATGGTGTCGGCCTGAACCTCGCTGCTGGCAAGGTCCGCCTCACCCTCACCGTCGGCGAATAAGCACGTCGTCAATGACACAAAATGGCTCCTTATGCGCGGAGCAATCCGAGCTTATTTGAAATAGATTTGGCGGTTGTTTTCTATACCTGGTGTTCTTTGGTGCGTGGATACACAACACAATATAACTGGGGTGATGGCTTTCTCCAGATGAGAAGCCGTAAGGCCACCTTGGATACTGGTTCGGGATCTCTTGTTTTTACCATTTACATATACATAGTACTATGATATATTGCTTTCAATTTGATGGACTCCTAAAACCAATTCTCCGAAATGAACTGCGCTCGTTCATGCATTTTACAAGCCGATATTTGCATGAACCACCGTGTTGTCAACCAAAGGGCTGTCACTTGGGCTGACATGAACCATTGTCGTTGGGAACCGAAACGGAGCCTCGACGAACTAACTGCATGACTGTCAGTCAATGCGTAGCCTTGTGTATATTAAATTTGGCTGTTGGTCGTCGTCGGTCGTTGGTTGTTGGTTGTTGGTTCGCGTGCCACATGGCAAAAATGCCCGGTAGATCGCCAAGTCTTCCTGTCCGAATCCTTCGCGGTCTCATTGAGGGCCATCCTTCCCGAATTCTCCTACTGCGGATTACGTAAATCCTCCTCCCCTCATCGCCAGCGATCTATCTAGGTCCTTTTCCCCTCACTGGCACTGGCACTCAGTAACCTCACACTCGCTCTCACCTGCGGTTGAGTCACACACACACAACATTCAATACACTTGCCCCCCTTCCATCAGAATTTTCTTGCCTCTCTTGCTTCCCCAACCTCGCCCAACGAGAAGTTTTTTAGGCTGCGTCTTTTTCGCCATTTTTCCCTGTCGTGGTTCGGGACGGGATGAAAGAAAAACTCGTCGGTGTCGCATGTGATAGGCCCTCATGTGTCCACGACAGGTTGGGGCGGAGAAGAACTAATGCAGCGTTGCCTGGTTGCAGGGTCGGTGTAGGGTAAGATCTGGCAGCGTTTGTATGGGGCATGGATGGGAGCCGCTTTAGAGAGATGGATACTAGTTTATGTGCGGTATTTGTGAGAATTGTGTAGCATTGTGCGTGGGTAGAGAGAACGGGAATCGACCGTCGACGGTTGCGGCTGGGACCGAGCCGTATGGTTTGTGAGTGATGACGAGTCACCATGCATGTATTGGTACAGTGGCTAAAGTGAGAAAGAGCATGAATAGGTATACATGACATCAGCATGACATTCAACGCAGGAAGCATTAAGTGCTAGAAAATCGCACATGCAGCTGACTCTTGCAAAGGAAAAGCGTGGTCTCTGGTGACAGTCCAAGCTTCTGGCAATGGCGTTACTCCGTACGGTTAAGGAGAACGCCCAAGCACCGCGCGCCCAGGGACAGCCGTTAGCGAAAGACGGTCGGTAGCAGCTAAAAAGGACTAACGGAGAAGGTTATTGTGCCGAAACGGCCTTCATAAACTAGCAGAGAACAAGCCGTGGATAAAAACTAACAAGTCATTATGCAGACATTATTCGGTGCTAGTAAAGCAGCGTTCTTCACAAGTCCGCACGGACTCCCCGCTGTCCAATCAAAACCAGCAGCCCCTGACTCGTACCTCGCTAGGCCCACTTGTGCCTGACATGCACCACGTGGATAGCACACTGGCAGCCCGCTGTCACCACAGGATTGAGTTATGTACCCGCAGCCTACCCTACAACGAAGGCGTTGCGTACCTACCTTAGCGGATATCCGGAACTCCCGGCCAGAGTCTAATGTGGTGGCTTCTTCTTCTGCGTTGGAGCGGCATCGGGTGCGTTCCGCGGTGCCCGGGAGAGGGAGGACGGTGAGGGAATTGTACCTAGATTCCCCGCCCGGCGTCGGCAGTTGAGACCGTTAGGTTTTTATTGTTCGACTGTGGTGGTGTGGAGAGGACGCGAGCGAGGTGGAGATCGGGATGTGGTTTTCGGCGGCCGACTCGGATGCTGGGATGATTGGGTGAATTGAGGTGAAGATGTGCCGATGTGATAGAGTGTGCTAGAACATAGATGTGGTCTAGGTACGTAGGTATGATGCACTCCCATCAAGTGGCTTGGTGATTGTAGGGTAGGGTTGTGGCGAGTGAGAGGGAAGAAGTGTTTTCAAGTTGGATTCGCAACTTTGCTCCAACATCTTCGCAGTTGGAATCTACAGTGATCACTAGATCTAGTCTTTGTGTCGTCGTTGAATTGGTGGTTTGGACATTTCGTTCTCAGGGTGGATAGGACAGCATGAGTGGAAAATTAGGTGCATTTTACTTCTGTCGACTGAATACATGGTTCATTAGTGGCATTATGCCGAACCTTGTGGGACATAGTAAAATAGCTCTGATTCGGTCTCGGATGACGGTAGGGCGGACTCAGGTGGTGCTCCGTCTTCGTTGGAGAGCTGGAGAGCTGGAGAGCTGGCATTGTCGCGAGTTGGATTCAGGTGCTGCTGCATCGCCGTGGTGGATAGGTTCAGGTTGTTCAACAGCTTTCAGGTGAGGTGTTCGATGTAGGGTGAGTTGGATTCATGCAAGTACTTCCATCGAATGGTGGCCAGCGAAACGACACGGCACAGCACAGCACAGCATAGCACATGCGACAAACGACAACACTTGCATTGTGAGTTGGCTTAACTACTACGTAGTACACAGGATGTTGACTCGCTACGAGACAAGGGCCAGGTATCGAGTGCGACGGTAGCAGCGTTAGTCACCGGCGCTATCGACAGGGGATACGAATGCAAGAGATGACATGACGGAAAGTTAGGTGCCGATGACCTTCCATACTACGTGCAGGGCACACCACCATCGTCGACCGATATCTATGAATGCTTAAAGGTTTCGACACTTTGTTTCTAAGAGTGGAAATGAGATGGTCAGCGCAAATAGGGTCAGATCGGGGACAACGAGTGGCGAATCTGAAGGATTTCCACCGAGGATGTGCATCATTTGTGCGAGAGCCAATCATGATTTTCCCGGGTCCGTGGGACGAGGGATGGAGATAGACCTTGGGACTTGAACTTGGCGAGAGAGAGTTGACTAGGGTGCCTTGTTGAAATGAAGGAATTGCTCCGGGTCCCGTCCCCGGGAGAGCACGGATCATGGACGTGAGATCCTAGCGGTACCTGTCGATCCATGCCAGGCCGCCACGCCATGAATTTGGTTGGTTTGTGTTAGTTGTGAGATGGACATTGAAGTGCCGTCATGTCTTTCTGAAAGGGATGCATCTTTAAGAATGCGTCCAATAGAAGAAACCCGTCGCCGCTTGCGTCTTCGCCGGTCCGAAGAGTCGACAGGACCCGCGGGGCCCGGACTCGGTGCCGGGCCGCGGACGGATGGCGCGCACGGGGCTGTTACGGGCAGGAACGCCCGGTGTTGGTCTGCCAATTAAGCATGCTGGGTAACAGTGCATGAAGGAACGAACCAAGGCATGATGTATATTAATTTGAGATTTTCTTTGCTCTCAAAAGCCCGTTCCTTTTTCTTCTTGTCTTGTTGGTTTTCCTTTTTTGCCTCTCCGTCATGGCATCATTTCCAACAATGCGACATTGAATCCTTTGCATCCAGCTAGCGCGTCGGTTTCTCGCGCCGTGAGGTCGAAAAACAAAAGAAAGCAAGTAACGAAACGGAACAAGACGGAAATGCCAAATAATGACAGGATGCAATAAGACACGCGCCAGTCAGCCTCCAGCACGGCCATGGCATTTGTCGCCTCTAATGCTGAGTGATGATTGATTGATCGATTGCTGAGGATCCTACCACTCGGACCCTCCCTCCTCTAATAAAATGGCACTCGGAGCGGCTCCCTGGCCAAGCTTGGATAAAACAAATGGTTTTTGGACGATACAGAGCCAGGATAGGTCAGTATGGACCAGGATAGGCCAAGACAGGCCCGGACAGGACGGGGCTTTTTATGGGATATGACCAGGATATGCGACGCGTCGCCAACGGCCGCCACCGTCCGCCAGAGTTTCATCTCGACGAGAACAGACCAAAATAAACCGCAGTTGAAGCCGCTACGGCCATTGTCTCCCGAGGCGCCCCAGGAGTCCCAATACCGGCACCTGTCTAACATAACAGCGCTCGTGGGCCGTTGACGGTTGGACTCTGCGACCCCGGGTTGGCACGTTTCAAACAGACGGCGCGGTTAATCCCCTTTTGGGCAAAACTCCCCTCTTCGGCGCCCCCCCTCGCTGATGCCCTCCGGCCTCAATCCATACATAGTCGGTATTGGACCCCGGCCTCCCGGCTTCCCGGGGAACCTTGGACAGGGCATAGTGGATGATGGGACAGGGTACAAAGGGGAGAGGGAAACGAGGGTGGGCTTGTGAGGGCTGTGCGCGCCAGCGACATGGGAAGCCCTTGAATGCGAACAGATGCCTCGTCGTCTGTTGGCCGGGGCTATTTGGCGTTGGTCTCGTTGGTCTCGTCGGCTTCAAACTTGGTCCTCTCCTCACATCGTCGTCGTCTTCATCGGCTTCTGTCCTTCCTTTGCGTCTTCTCGACAGACACCCGTCCGTGATCCTTCCCCAGCCCTGGCCTTGGCTGAGTTCACTCGTTTGACACGACCGTCTTGATTGTCGCGCGTTTCCCCTTCGTTCCGTCTGACCCAGCGCCAGACACACCCTCGCCGATTCCAGAAAACCTGTTTGGGGCTCCCAGGGGACCGAAAAAACAAAAAAGAGCCTCACCACCGTCTCGTCTCCCCCCCAACTTGCCGGATAGCCAGCATATACATACCCAGCATCCAACGTATCGAGAAATCCCGCCATGGCGCCGTGACGTCGTGGGAGCACAATCCACGACTACCGACGAACCCTCGATCACCATCATGATCCCGCAGCCTCACCGGGCGAACGAGTCGGTGCCGACGATAGCTCTATTTACACCGAACACACGCACCTCCCACCAACACCCTCGCGGTCATGGACCCGGCCGCGGGGCGAAATGCGCACATCCCGCCTCCCGGGATTAAGAGGCCCGTCGATTCCTACCATCGCCAGCTGCACGAGACCCACGGCGTCCAGATCGAACAGTCGGCGTCCGACAACACGGCGTCCGGCTCCGGAGGGCGGTCCTCCGGCTCGCAGCCGCGGCCCAACTCGTGGCGGGGCCGCATCGCCTCGTCCAACATCGGCCGCAGCGGGACGTCATCGCTCGCCCACGTCACCTCCTTCTTCGATTCCGAGCGCCTGGCCCGCTCGGCCTTGCAGTCCGAGGGCAGCTATTCGCCACAGGGCCCCAACCGGATGCGATGGCCGTTTTTGGGGAGCATCAGGTCCCAGCGGTCGTCTCCCACGTCGCCTGTATCTGGAATGCATGCGCCTGGTTCCGACGCCGGCGACCCCAACGAGATACACCTCCCGTGGCGTCCTTTGTTTCTCCACAGACGGGTTCTGGCCTTGTTTGTCCTTTTGTTCGCTGCTCTAGTCGCAGGCCTGGAAGCTGTGCTGGTCATATCAAATCAAAACGACGGACTGCGGAAATCCAACGAAGCCTCGAGGCTCCTCTGGCAGTATGGCGTGGTCCTAGTCTTTGTCGTTGTTGCCGCCCTCTGGGGGAGGGTCGAGTATCAAGCCGCGGCTGCAGCGCCGTGGATGCGCATGTCAAAGGCCCCCACAGACATCGACAAGTCCTTGCTCCTCGATTACGTCTCACGATTTCCGCCTTTGGCAATGGTGAAAGCCATGCAGAATAAGGATTGGCTGGTTGCAGGGACTATTGCTGCCGGCCTGCTTCTGAAAGGCGTCATCATCTTCTCAACTGCCATGATAACACCCAGACTGATTCCTGTTTCCAACCACAGCACCGCAATCACTGTGGAGGCGGGCTTTGCCCAGAGCAACACCGGGCTAGAGAACGTGGGGTCTCTGCCATATTTCGCCATGGCCGGCCTACAAACAAACAACATGAGCTTCCCCAACGGAGTGTCTTCTCGAGCTGCCTACTTACCGTTTTCCAGCGACAGGGACGACTTGACGACGTTGAATGCGACTGTGGACGGATTTATTGGTGGCATGGACTGCGAAACGGCCACGCTAACCTTGAGCAAGATGCGATTCCAAGCGGGTTCCATTCGGATCAATGTAACGGCGTCGACAAATAGTTGTTCCACGAGCCAGCTCATTTGGAGTACTCGATTCATCACCACCAGCGACGACAATCTCCCGAGGAAATTTCTACTCTTCCAAGCCGGGAGCTGTGATAAATCTACCAAGACGGAGGACCAGCGAATTGTCGTGATGGCGGGCACAGTGGATCTGGACCTTGACGCCATCACGAAAGCCAAGAAGAAATCGTCGAGCACCATCACGACCCTCAGCGGCAAGCTTTTAAGCTCGACTGCCTTTCTATGCACACCAAACTACACAATCACGAAGATGCGAGTTTCCAAGGAAGCGGAAAATCTATTATCGATCCAACAAGCCAATGGTGCAAAAAATACTACCCTCGATGGAGTCGACCCCTGGAACATTGCAGCTGCCCAATTCAACTCATACACCACCACCGAGACCACTGGAGACAATTCTTTCGCGGCGGCCACGGAATTCTACCAGAACGAGACAGTTTTCTTCGCTAACAAACCGATGTATGTGGCCCTGGCCATGAGAGCCAAGGAGTCAGGATCTCCGCCGGAGCTGGCTTCCTTGGAGAACAGTGCGACGTTGAAGCAGCTTGGCGAGGACTACTACACGCAGTACTCGGCGTTGATTGCGAGATATTCGATGATGGAGCCAGCTTCGACTTTAGCAACCGCCGTTTCAAGCTCTACCCAGCGTCGACTCATTGCCAGGTCTCCTCCTACGCATCTCATGGCTGGGTTGCTGGCCGTGTGCCTCTTGATCACCGTCGCAACCATATTCGGAGCCCCGACCAAGGGATTCCTCCCGCGAGATCCAGCCGCGCTCGTCGACATGGCCGCCATCGTGGCTCACAGCCACCCCCTTGTCGAGTGCCTCCGAGGCATGGGCGCTGCGAGCGAGGAAGCCATTCGGGTGAGGTTGGGAGGCTCGGAGTACACCACTGGTGCAGAAGGGCACGAGAAGCTGGGGGACCCCAACTTGGGATACTTTCACATCTTTGGCGGCAAGGAACCGCCCCGGAATGCTCATTTACGCCGTTCTGCTACGGTGCGGTGGCGCCAACCGGTCTTCTTCCACGGGCTCATCAGGCTTCTCTACGCCATTGTTCTCGCGAGCGTCATCATTGGCTTCGAGGTGGCGTTGCGGGCATCGGAGCGGTTTGACGGGGTGAGGACTATCGACAACGACGACGCTTACATGGCTTGGACCGTGGCGCCGGCTTTGGTGCTGCTCTCGATCGCCCTGTATATGAGCGAGGTGGACTGGTGGGCGAGAGTTCTCGCACCCTTCGCTCACTTAACTCGTCAGGGCGATTTCCACGATACGGTTGCGCTGAACTTGGTCGACGTGTCGAGGCCCGTTGCCTTGTGGCGGGCCTTGAAGATCAAGGAGTTCGCTGCCCTGTCCACAATTTGTGCGGTAT
This sequence comes from Ilyonectria mors-panacis, assembly GCA_002991585.1. Classification (NCBI taxonomy): domain Eukaryota; kingdom Fungi; phylum Ascomycota; class Sordariomycetes; order Hypocreales; family Nectriaceae; genus Ilyonectria; species Ilyonectria mors-panacis. Next base: position 456,266 of record PPHJ01000087.1, on the reverse strand, counting down.
CCCTTGCAGGCCTATTCACCGTTGCATCTGCAGCCCTGTTTGAGCCGGTTTCAGTTGATGCTACCACCGGCGTGGTTCTCCACACTGGGGACTTCTTTGCAAATAGCCTGGCCTCATCTCCTGATGATCCGATCTGTACGGACTGTAACAACGACACCCTTGCTGCGTCCCTGATCCTTGTCGGGGCTGCTCCGTTTCCCAACTTTACCTTTGCCGACCTCAACCTGCCCTCCGTCACCCTGGAGGGTGAGGATTCTGCCGGCGACGACTTCAAGATTTCAGTCAGGTTGACGGCCATCCGGCCCAACATGACGTGTAGGCTGTACCTGTCCAACGAAATATCGACCAACATCACACTCGAGTATACTACCGATGACAACATTGTGAACCCTCTCCAGATCGACCTCAATGGCGAGACTTGCCGCAGAGCTGGAGCGAGTGATAGCAACGCCATCCTTGGAACTTCGAACGCATCCGCCGAGAGCGATAGCACCAGTTCAGATAACGGCGTGTTCTTTGGCGTGGGCTTGGGCAAGACGAATACATCCTCGCAATGCTCCGACTGGGTCTACGTCTGGGGCCGGCTGGCTAATACGAACAGCGACAAGATCTCGGTTAGCAGCATCAACGCCTTGGCGTGCAACGAAACGATCCAAGCAGTCGAAACGGACTTGAATCTCTATGGCGCCAGCTTGCAAATCGACTCTGCAGACCCTCCGGTTCCGGACGAAACGACGGTTGAGGACACAGAAGTGGCTATCCCAGATCTTGACTATTCGTCTTTGATTAACGTGACCCATACCGGCCTCCTCGACGCATTCTTCGCCATGTTGAATGCATCCGACTATGCCGTGTCAGAGGACGCGCTTGGAGGCTCCTCGGCCGCCTTGGCCGGTGATGTTCGATCCGCCATCCTCAGCCAGCACGGCATCATCCGAGCCCAGTCGTTGAACTTCAAGAGCCGGCGACACTTGTCTTCATCTGGAACGTTTCCGACTGTGAATGGGCAGGACATCATGAGCGGCGTCAAGCCTGACGCGTCTGTTTCTGAAACCGTGCCGCTGGTGAACGGCAACTGGGTCTCCCAGCGGATGCGGCTCCGGCAGGGCGTCGTCGCCACAAGGATCTTGCAGGGCATCGTCGGCGCTGTGCTGGTTCTTCACATCATATCTTGGATGTTTATGCCGAAGAACCGTCTGCCTCGATCGCCCACAAGTATCGCCTCCGTGGCTGCCCTCCTTGTGGATGGCAACCTGCTCAGGATCTTGCCTCGCGGAGCGCAGTGGCAGCCCAGGAAGGAAGTCGAACAGGGACTTCGGGAGAGTGAGCTGGCCGAACGCTACGATATGGGATGGGCGACGACTCGGATACGAAAAGGGCGAGATGGACGCACGGTCAAGGTGGAGGGTGGTACGTTTGGCATCTGGGCTCGCGCGGAGGGAGAGAACGGACCCAATGAGGAGATTGAGATGACACCCGTTGAGAGAAGACCTCAGAGGTCGACACCCCCGGAGAGGCCTGAGGGGAGACCTCATGGGAAATCTACTGATATGAGGAATATCAACAAGCCGCTGCCTGCTCATGTCCCGTCTGTGGACATGAGTCATATGCGGAGGGTTCCTTCAGAGAGACGGAGGTCATCTGTTCCGAGGACATATTTGGAGAGGAGGCCGTCAGAGCCAATGCCGATGGGGACGATGCCCACGGAAAGGAGGCCATCAGAACCAGCATCAATAGCAAGGATGGTTGGAGAAAGGAGGCCTTCGGAGCCAACACCGATGAGGAACATCCCTGCGGAAAGGCGGCCGTCGGAACCAACATCAATAGGGAGGGCGCCGATGGAAAGGATACCATCTGCACAACCATCCACAGACAGCATGGCTACAGAAAGAAGACCAAGAGGACAAAGACCCATGGCCCCCGCGCCACTGGAGCGCCTAGGCATGGTCCGCAGAGGCACAGGGACTCTCGGGGCCGACCCCGTCCAAAGAAGATCCGTGGTGGTTGGCAACGACCCGCGTGCTTCGACGCAGACGACGGACGGGAAGAAGGAGGTTGTTAAGGTGTGGTGGAAATCATAATATCGCAAGGTTAATGGGCGGTAATGTCATGCGAGCATCTGCGTATATCTAGCTCATTACCTACCAGGGACATACATACCCGGTGGAGTTTTTCGATTTGGGAATTGAAGAGGGAGGGTTATTGGACCAGGACACAAACAGTGGATGCCGCTGCCCCCAAAGACACTTGACGATTTTCTATGTACATATTATGCGTTCATGTAGAATACAGCAGCTTATTCCAAAAGGTTGATGCGTTTCTCAAATTCAATGCTTCTCTCGGTTGCTGACGGCAGCCATGACTGACCTGGATGGACGGCCTGCACGCCTCCTGCACGGGATTCGGAGACTAGAAGCGGATGGAACACGAGGTTTAGAGCTGATCTAAACTGTCTCGGTTTGTTGGAGCAGTCGGCGTGTGGGATATTCAACAGTCGGTGAGGCTCTGGGGCCAAGCATTTGGATACTCCGGGGCCCCGCGAAATGGGGCCCATGGTTCAGGTCATAGCGGAAGATAAGCCCAGGATCTGAGTGCATGTACAATCTTGAAGCCCAGGAAATTCGAGCGATTACTGGGGTGGTCAGCATTGGCATACCTCCTGCAGAACAATGTGATGCTGACGAGAGCTCAGCCTCGAGGACACGGCATTTGCTCCAACCCAGCACCAGCAACGTCCAATGGAAGCCCTGCAATCTGAGATGCCCAATGTGCAATCAATAGCAATATCACGAGTAGTGGCACATGGGAATAGAAACATGCATCTTCCTTCAGCACCCGGCGTAAACTTATCCAAACACTATTCGCCGCAACAGTATGGGAACGCTACAGTGCGAACTGGACACGGATCAGTAGCAGGTAGCCACTCAAGTAGATGTGCCGTGGCAACGTGGCGGAGGTATTGATTGGGAATGGCGGACTGTAGTGGATAAGCAAGGCCCCACCAACCATCAGGATAACTCGCCTCTGGTGATTGGGAGATGATTGGGAAATGATTGGGAGGCAACAGAAAGAACTGAGCTACCTGAGTCGGCTGCTGGTGCTATGTTGGCTGGTGTCGTCCGGAGTGGCCGTTTCGCCTTGCTTGTTGGGGTTTGAGGACCGAAGGACTAGCGTCAAGTGTCGGAATAAAGAGAGGTTGTTCGTAGACCTTTTACCTCGGCCAGATCGATGCCTTAGATCCTATGATAAAGCCTCAGGCACCTTCACTTCATCATGCGAACTACAAATTTGGGGAAACAGGGAAAGAACCTGGGCGGCAGGAAGCGCAGCCAGGAGCGCAGCCAGCCAGCCAGCCGACCAGCCAGCCAGCCAGCCGACCAGCCAACCAGCCAACCAACCAATGCTGAGGGATATCCGAGCAGTAGCATCGGCATCTTAGCTGAAGACGCCCAGTCCAACAGCACAGTACAACACAGTATTGCCAGATCCCGCAATCCTGATGGACGAAAGTTATTTATTAGTTAAGAGATGTTTATACAACATACATCATACTTCCCATGAGCTGGTGCGGGATCTGTGACGGCATTCTGACCATGACTTGAGTAATGTGGCGGTTCGGCGACGATTCAGTTCACCACTTCACCACCACTACCTCCTCGGCCTGAGTCGACAGGCGTACGAATACGACGAAACGATCGGTATTACCCCCTGTCTATGTCTTTGTCTCCTGCTGCATCTCAGTGTCCGGGCAGCTTTATCGTGAATCTGCGACACGCATCTAACACCGCAGGTCGTCATGGAGACGGTAGAGAGTGGATAACTCGGTTTGGTGAAGAAGAAAGTGGAGAGTGCCAGAGAACAACCTCCCAATATCTCATCCGACAACATCCGTAACCTCTTGCCTATTGGGGGATGACACCGTTGCGCTCGCGGTTCAAGGGAGAGGGATGCTAGGATAATAAGAAGCAAAGAATTTCAAAATTTCAAACAATGTGTACAACAAAAACCCAACATCCCCGTCGGGCGCCGGAGGAAAAAAAAAGGGACCAGACCAACAAGGCATGGATCCCAATTCAACCCTCGTCGCTACCACTGTGGCTGTCCTACTGGCATGGTTTGCCTCCAACTCCCAGCTCTTTTCCCTCTCCCAGGAAGAGCAAGCAGTTCAGCAACCCCGTATCCCAGCCAAGAACCCATCAATCTCGTCGCCAGGTCTAGCATGAATTGCAGTATTTGTGCATGGGTCTAGCCACGAAGGGTGGCATCGAGAGGCTTCACCGCCCTCGCCGCACTGGAAAGAACCATCTCCCACTACCTGTTTTAGGACTAGCGGGCGCTGATAAACCCGATAAGCCTGAGTCGCAGTTTGCCGTCGCAGTCGTGGCGGCGGAGGGAAGTGTACAGTGTGATACAGTGCATATAGTTTTGGGCGGCCACGGACATGGGCAGGGAAGAAAGAGAAGGAGGGGTGGATGGGGCGGTGGAGGGGGCGGGGCGAAGGGCTGGAGGGGTAAACGGAAGGAGCGAGAATTTTGGCGGGCACCGAAACTTGGGCGCTGTGGCCAGTGCGAGGGCCAGTGTGAGGACCAGTGTGAGAGTGGTGCTCTCACTGCACTGTGGCTCGCTGACGGCTAACCCCAGTAAAAAAAATAAAAATGTTGTGGACTCCGGAGGAGGCGAGGCACATAACATAAAACTTGTCCCAGACCTCTTCGAGCTTTTCTCCTCTCCCTCCCTTCTTCCTTTCGATCTCATCCTCCCCCATCCATCTCTCTCACGGTCGTCCTCCTCCAGACGAACCTTTCTCTTCGACGCTCGCGCGTTTTGTTCCTTGGATTCCCGCCACTGAACGAACCCGGCCCCTCCTCCAGAGGATCACCATATCGTCACCCCGCCGATAACAACAGAATCGACCCCTCCATCGATCTCTGTGGGCTTCACGACGATCCGACTTTCTCTTCCTAATACCCCTCCAAAAAAGAAAAAATCCAAACTTCCGCCAAGATGCCTACCGAGAACGCTCAGAGCATCAAGGTCCTGGACGAGCTCTTCCAGAAGCTCACCGTGTCCAAGGAAGCCTCCGCCATCAAGGAGTCTGCCAACGAGCTGGCCTCTTTCATCAACGGTCGCATCGAGGACCAGGCTGTCCCCACCAAGTGAGTATCTTCTGCCTCGGTCCAGCGCTTCATTTGCATACTTTGGCTTGTCTGCCTCTCCTCCGCTTTAGTCCTGGCATTTTTCCGATGCTGAGGATGGAGCGCCTGAGATGGCGGTTCATGCTTCACATGCTTCATCTCACACATTCGCCACCCTGTCAATTTTTTCTTCTGCCGGTCGATGCCCTGCTCGCTACCCGCAGCAATCCGCAGCCCAACCCAGCGGCGGCATGCCTGTGCTTGCGTGGAAGCGTGGGCTGCCTACTGCCGAGCAGGGCGAGTGGGTGGCCAGCTTTCTGCCACGCATTGAATTTTTTTACCCCTCCCCCTCACTTCACAGAAAAAAAAAGCCCCGCTGGGCGACCTTGGGCGCTAATTCACATTCCCTGCTGCGGCCGCTCGGGCGCCCGGTTCAGCGCCCACAAAAAGCTTTTAGTGGCAACTTTTGGCTAACGAACCCAATTTTGCAGGGTCATCGAGGGTCTCAAGAAGGACCTCGCCAGCAAGAAGGATGCTGTCGCCCGTGAGCGTGCCGCCATCGCCATCCAGGCCATTGCCTCTCACGCCGAGGTCTCCGCCTCCATCGAGCCCTACCTTGTCGTCCTCCTCCCCAACGTCCTCGCCGCCGTTGGTGACAAGATCACCGCTGTCAAGAATGCCGCCTCCGGTGCCGTTTCTCGCCATTGCTGGCGCCCTGAACGCCAACGCCGTCAAGGCTGCCCTTCCCTCCATCATGGAGTCCATCCGCACCGCCCAGAAGTGGCCCGAGAAGATGATTGCCCTCGACTTCATCGATACCCTCGTCAAGACCTCCCCCGCCCAGCTCGCTTACCGCGTCCCCGAGTTGATCCCCGTCATTTCCGAGTCCATGTGGGACACCAAGAAGGAGGTCAAGGAGCGCGCCTACAAGACCATGGAGCAGCTCTGCCAGTTGATTGTCAACAGGGATATTGAACGCTTCATTCCCGAGCTTATCAAGTGTATCGCCAAGCCTGAGAACGTCCCTGAGACCGTTCACTTGCTCGGTGCCACCACCTTCGTCACTGAGGTTCAGGAGCCCACCCTCGCCCTCATGGTCCCTCTTCTGGATCGTGGTCTCGGTGAGCGTGACACTGGTATCAAGCGAAAGGCTGCCGTCATTGTCGACAACATGTGCAAGCTGGTCGACGATCCCAACATTGTCGCTCCTTTCTTGCCCAAGATGATGCCCGGTCTCCAGAAGAACTACGACAACTTGGCTGATCCCGAGGCTCGTGAGAAGACTAAGCAGGCTCTTGACACCCTCACCCGTGTCGGTAACATCAAGGACGGCGTCATCCCTGAGGCCCGCCTGGATGGTGCCCTCAACGTCGTCGTCCCCAAGGTCGAGTCCGTCCTCAAGCCCAAGTTCGCCAACTACGTCGAGAAGATGGGCCCTGTTGTCCAGTACATCGCCGCTATGGCCGGTCAACTCGTTGATGAGAAGGAGGCTGAGCTCGCCATCTGGAACGAGAACCTCAAGCCCTACATTGCCGTCATCTCTGGCATCGACAACGCCGAGTCTCTCGTCGAGGCTCTGCGCCGAGCCGCTCTCCCCAGCGCTGCTGCTGAGGCTGACAAGGAGGAGGACGAGGAGGAGGGTGAGGATCTGTGCAACTGTACTTTCTCTCTCGCCTACGGTGCCAAGATTCTTCTCAACCAGACCCATCTCCGTCTCAAGCGTGGCCAGCGCTACGGTCTTTGCGGTCCCAACGGTTCCGGAAAGTCCACCCTCATGCGTGCTATCAACAACGAGCAGGTCGAGGGTTTCCCCAAGCAGGACGAGGTCAAGACTGTCTTCGTCGAGCACGACCTGGACTCCGCCGATACTGAGATGACCACCATCGACTGGACCATGAAGAAGCTTGCCGAGGCTGGTGTCGCCACCACTCAGGATGATGTCGAGAAGCAGCTTCTCGACTTCGGCTTCACCGAGATGATGGTCAAGGGTGAGATCAGCGCCCTCTCTGGTGGATGGAAGATGAAGCTGGCCCTGTGCCGTGCCGTCTTCGAGGCCCCCGATATCCTGCTGCTCGATGAGCCTACCAACCATTTGGATGTCAAGAACGTTAAGTGGCTCGAGGAGTACCTCCAGAACTCCCCTTGCACTTCCATCATCGTTTCTCACGACTCCGGCTTCCTCGACAACGTCTGCCAGCACATTGTCCACTACGAGCGCTTCAAGCTTAAGCGCTACCGTGGTAACCTGAAGGCTTTCGTTGAGCGCTGCCCCTCTGCCAAGTCTTACTACGAGCTCGGCGCCTCCGAGATGGAGTTCACCTTCCCTGAGCCCGGTTTCCTCGAGGGTGTCAAGACCAAGGCCAAGGCCATCCTCCGTGCCACCAGAATGTCCTTCCAGTACCCCGGTACCACCAAGCCCCAGATCACCGATATCTCCTTCCAGTGCTCGCTCGGCTCCCGTATTGCCGTCATTGGCCCCAACGGTGCTGGCAAGTCCACCCTGATCAACGTCCTCACTGGTGAGCTCATCCCTACCCAGGGTGAGATCTACCAGCACGAGAACATCCGTATCGCCTACATCAAGCAGCACGCTTTCGCCCATATCGATCACCACCTGGACAAGACTCCCTCTGAGTACATCCAGTGGCGATTCCAGACTGGTGAGGATCGTGAGACCATGGACCGTGCCAACAAGATCATCACCGAGGCTGATGAGAAGGCCATGGACAAGGTCTTCCGCGTCGAGGGTTCCCAGCGTCGCGTCATCGGCATCAACAGCCGAAGAAAGTTCAAGAACAGCTACGAGTACGAGTGTTCATTCGCCCTGGGTGAGAACATTGGCATGAAGAACGAGCGCTGGATTCCCATGATGACCGCTGACAATGCCTGGTTGCCCCGTAACGAGCTTCTGGCCTCTCACCAGAAGATGGTTGCCGATGTCGATATGAAGGAGGCCCTCGCCTCTGGTCAGTTCCGACCTCTGGTCCGAAAGGAGATTGAGTCTCACTGCGCCAACTTCGGCCTCGACGCCGAGCTGGTCTCTCACTCTCGCATGCGTGGTCTGTCTGGTGGCCAGCGTGTCAAGACCGTCCTCGCCGCCTGCTCTTGGCAGCGACCCCATCTTATCGTCCTTGACGAGCCCACCAACTACCTCGACCGTGACTCTCTCGGTGCCCTGTCCAAGGCCCTCAAGAAGTTCGAGGGTGGTGTCATCATCATTACCCACTCTGCCGAGTTCACCAAGGACTTGACTGAGGAGGTCTGGGCCGTCGTTGACGGTCAGATGACTCCCTCCGGCCACAACTGGGTCCAGGGCCAGGGTGCTGGTCCCCGTCTCAAGGGTGACGGCGATGATGAGGAGGAGAGAAGTTCGACGCCATGGGCAACAAGATTGTCTCCACCAAGAAGAAGGTCAAGCTGAGCTCTTCTGAGGCGCGAAAGAAGAAGAAGGGTAAGTCACATAACACCACACACCAATCAAGTACCACAGATGCTAACAGATTTGCAGAGCGTATGGCTCGCCGCAAGCGTGGTGAGGAGGTGTTCAGCGATGAGGATGATCTGTAAACAAATCATTTTTCCAACGCCGATACTCGACCATGTTCTGACGACAAACTTCTTTTGATGACCACATACCATATTTCCTTTGTCTTGCGTTGATCAAAAGTTAAGGGTGCGTCTTGGTAATGGATGGACTGCACACTTGGGCTCCCGATAGAGATGGGATGCTCTGTTAGACTTACCACCTGGGGAAAATGGACGGAGGCTGTGTCTGGGATTGGAGGATTCCAGATGTGTTGATTCCTTGGCCTTAGGTGGACTTGGAAGTTGGCAATAGATAGAGCCAAAATAGACTTGATAAGATCATTGAGCAGTGTCTACATGTGACCATGCGATGTTGGACTTCCGATGTCAGGGATTACATATGGCTGTGCCCCAAACTCAAACATTAAAACGGACGCATAGCCCGGCTAGGTTGCACTAGACTTTACTTCTCCATTGGCTATGTTAGCCGGGGGTGCCTCCACTATAGCTCACGGTCACTAAATACGAGGCTGATCAGTCCAATTATCCCTGTCGTAGTTGCAGATTTCAGCCGTCGTGGCGCGTAGGATTGGGGGCTGCAGCTGCACCTAGTAGATGAAACCACTTTCCTTCCGTCCACCCAACCAGATGCTGGCAGCAAACGCTGGCCATGCTAGCTCCACCAGGGTACAATACAACGTCGAACCAACACGCATGAAATGCAGCGTTATTAATACCCGCTGCAGATGTTGATGAGTTGCGATGCATCTTTTCTACTGAGTTTGTCCGTTCTGCGAGCGCGTTGCTTCTTTGATAAGCCATGCCATTCCGAGGGCGCATGAAACTGGCAGCTGTGCTGCCAGACCACCGCTCCGATGGCGAGGACGCCGAGACGTCGGCAATGGGCACGCGATCGGGCGGCTGGAAGCCCCTGCTGCTATCGACACCAGTTCTCTTGGGCGTTGCGGCGCTGTCGTTAATTATCTTCGCCGTCATTGAGACTCTTGCGCAGTTGAGCCAAGCGCAGGGCGGTCTAGCACTGTCCCAGTCCGCGATGATATATCGAAATACGCCATGCTCAGCTACCTTTACGTGCCCACCATCATTGCGGTTCTGTTCAGCATGTTATGGACGTGGGTCGATTTGGATATTAAGCGCATCCAACCATGGATGGAACTGTCCAAGTCCACGGGAGCGACCGCCAAGGATTCGATTCTTCTGGATTATCCCTCCGATTTTATCGCCGTGGCACCCATTCGAGCTGCGAGGCGCAGGTAAGATGCCGCGTCGTAGCTTGGCAAGACTTTGCTAATTGTATAGGCATTGGCCCGTCTTCCTCTCTGGATTTGCCGTGGTGCTCATCTTTTGGGTCATGACGCCTCTGCAGAGTGCGCTGCTCGGCATATCTTCTACGACGCAGACAAGGTCCGCAACAGTAGCCAACAGGTCGATGCTAATACCAGCCAACGAACAAACCATTAACATGCGCTCTCTCGATATGGCGTATGCAATTGGATTCCTGAATCAATCATTCCCTGCCTTTACGACCCGAGACTATGCACTTCTGCCGTACTATGTCGACGACAATGTTGGCGATGTTGCATTGTCCAAAATCAACCGGAATTGGACCGCCGAGACAACCAAGCTGTGGGCGGAATTCCGTTGCTCGCCCGCCATAATCAACAACACGAATACGACCATGGGCGGCAGACCAGTGTACAACTTCCGGGGGAAGGGAGACTGTACTACGAATGTGTATCTCGATGCCACTAGCTTGAACATCACGGTAGGATACAGAGACAATCTACCCGACTTATTATACAATGAGTCCGATTATAAGTGCACAGAGGATGCAGATACTCGATACTCTGCCTTGGCCTATTGGTACAAGCTGGCAGATGGCTCGTCCGAGGACACGCCACAATTCAACATCACGGCACTGCATTGCGATTTATCATTCCACAAGCAGCAAGTTCTAGCCACCGTTGCTTCTGGAGATTTGAAGCCAGTAGATGCCGCCATGGAGCCGCTTTCAAAGCCTACGCCCCTCACTTCAAAGGAGTTTTACCCGAGTGCGTACCTGTACTCATTACCCCTTCTCAAGACGGCCGCGTACACGAACACCGACGACTTCGTGAACCGAAACTTCCCTCCGATGAGCACAATATCCAACAGCGTTAACTACTTCACGCTGAATCCGATCTTCCGATACGCGATTGCCGAAAGGAAGCAATCTGTCGATGTACTCTCAGACTCGTCTCAGCTCGAGAGTCTTGTCCAGGGTGCCCACAAGTACCTATTCAGCCTTGCTATCACGGAACGACTCACCGGCGACAACACACCGAACAATTCCACAGCAACGTCAACCTTTTATCTGACTGGTATCGTCGTCAGCAGAGCCTTCTCTGCGACTTTGGAATCTTTGCTACTGTTGATTGCCCTCATGGTCGGCGTGGTTCTTTATTGCACGCGGACGTCCGCTTGCGCCTTGTGCACGAACCCCTCCTCCATCGGCCAGCTGGTGGACCTTGCCCACAACAGTCCAGAGGCAGCGAAGCTATTCCGGTCCATGGACACCGCCGATGACAAACTTCTTGCAAGCCGCCTCGAGGGCACAAGGTTCCAACTTGCCGGTGACCGACTCTCAAAACGCAACGAACTGATCACGATCCAAGAAGACGACGCAACACTTCCTGACCAACGGCGGGACATGCCCCCTAGATGCTACTTCAAGCCTATCAAACCATGGGTGATGAGAAAGGGGACCGGATGTGCTTTTGCAGCTGTTCTAGTTGCTTGCATTATTGCGCTGTCGGTTTTGAAGGCGAAGGAGCAGAAAGAGAACGGTTGGTAGCCGCCCCATCAATTCCACAGCAACAACTAATCCTTCATCCAGGCTTACCTCTCCCTTCAAGCAACTTCGAGGTTCTTCAAATACTCGAGAACTACATACCGACCGTCATTGCTACATTGCTCGAGTCATTCTGGATTTTCCTGACGCGAACAATGTGCATCTTTCAGCCCTTCGCAGATCTCTGCAAGGGGCGGTCTCGGGCAGCCAAGTCCATCGAGGCCACATATGCGTCGATCCCGCCCCAACTGGCAATCTTCAAGGCCATCAACTCTCAGCACATCATGCTAGCCCTGCTCTGTCTTGCCGCTATCCTTGGGGATGTGCTCGCGGTCAGCCTCGGTGCAACGTTCAACGAAAAGTCGATGGTGGCCGAATACACACAGGAATTCCAGCCTTTATACCAGTCACAGTTCAACAATGATGCGATTCAGGATCTCGGCGGTGATTCCAACACGGCAATCTCCAGCGACTTCCTGTATATGGCATTAGCGAACATGTCGTACGATTCACAGTTATCACCGTGGGTGTCAGCCGAATACTTCTTCCAGCCACATGAGATTACGAAGGGAGACAAGAGGAAACCTACCGACAAGTACACCTTACGGACGAGAGGATTCGGAGTCGACGCCAATTGCACATCAATACCAACTTCGACACATATTCTCAAGGACGTTGATGTTTCGGATAATACCTCGGATGATGCTTCTTCAGTCTGCGCAGCTGACACTGAGAGTCTTTTAACCGATTTCATGTCGCTGAGCACTCGGTGGAAGTCCGGTGTACCAGCTACGATATCGGGTTCCACTTTCCAAGATACCGACGAGTCGAGTGAGTCCTGCACTCCTCCATGGTCCTCGGGGTGGGCCAGAGCACCTCAAGGGCTGGAAGTAAATGTTTCCACAATACATATTACCTACGCCGTGTGCCGACCGATTTTTCAAACGGCCATGTTCGACGTCACCATTGACGAGAGTGGTTACGTTATTGAGTACGAACGCGTCGGCAAGATTGAGTCAACGTTGAACTATTCCAAGTCGAGCAATCACACGAAATCACTCTTCATGATAATGAATAGAAGTTTTATGGGGGGATCTTCAAGTTGGAGAAACAACACCAGCACAGGAAGCTGGTTGGACGAACTCATGGTCCTGGAGACTGGATCTCGAGATTTATTAGATCCGGATCTCCCGGTTCCAGACTCAGCCAAGCTAACGCCAGTTTTGGCCAAAGTCTACAGCCGAGTTTTTGCTGCCTTTCTTGGCGTTCGGATGGACTTTTTTGAAGAGGCGGAACCCCATTCGTCCATTACAGGGACGAGATCTGCAACAGAGACTCGCATCTTTCTGGATAATACGGCGTTTATCATATCCATAACCATACTTTGCATTGATCTTGCAATTGCGTTGGCCTACTATTTACCGAAAACCCTTTACATCTTACCACGAGTTCCGACCACGATTGGGTCAGTTCTATCCTACATTGTAACAAGTCGAGCAGTCAAAGACGGGGCGCCTCCCTCGGGATGGAAGGACCAAACTTTCAGTTTCGGGAGATATGTAGGGTATAACGGGAAAAGCTATGTGGGCATTGAGATGGATCCATACGTTTTACATAGGGACACATCTTTTAAGAAAGCAGGGACTTGAATAGATTTTATTTAGTTTTAGATTTTCTTCATCAACATCATTAGATCAAACCTCTACATCTTTCTCTCGCCTCTTACTTTCAACCCCTCAATATCCGCTATTCACTAACAAAGAAAGATTACCCAGAACCAAAAAACAAAAGAGGTTCCACACAAGAAGTGTCATGAGTATGGGATGAGAATGCATGAAAAATGCAAAAAAGAAATGATGAGACTGGGATTCGAACCCAGGAGGATTGCTCCACCAGGAAATTTAGTTGTCAAGGTTAACCTTAACCTGGCGCCATAACCAACTCGGCCATCTCACCAGATGACTTGTTAGTGGCTTTACTATGATTAGATATGAGCCATGCACATTATTTTCGAATGTGGGTAGGTGGGGTCATCTCACAACACCTGCTTAGGGTGGGCGATTTTGTTTATTCCGTATCTGGATGGAAGGCAGAGGATAACTTTCTTTTCCTCTTGCCAGTTGAGTGTTTATTTTTAATTATTAATCAACAAACATCCATTCCTCCATTCCTCCATTCCTCCATTCCTCCATTCCTCCATTCCTCCATTCCTCCATTCCTCCATTCCTCCATTCCTCCATTCCTCCATTCCTCCATTCCTCCATTCCTCCATTCCTCCATTCCTCCATTCCTCCATTCCTCCATTCCTCCATTCCTCCATTCCTCCATATCTAAAATGCACCGGTTCAATTTTAGAGGCAACAAAAAGAACGATGCTTGTAGATGCAATCCTCATTTCAGCGAAAGTCTGCTACCCTATACCGTCATGGGGCACATCGCAGCAAACTGCGTAATGATCTACATCTAGCGGTCACGGCATTTGTGTTTCAAAGGACTCTGTGCCTGAAGCCCTGTCCTTCCGTAAGTTGAAACCTTCCAGCAAATTCCTCATTCGGTAAATATAGTCGCTTGGCGGATTCACGCGGAGGGCAGTGAATGTCTATCTTGTATAAGAACCACACACTTAGCTATCCTTAGCCGATCATAAATAACATCAATAATGGACATGGGTGACATGCTTAAAATTCCACATGCTGGAGTGTAGACTGTCCTAAGTTGTGGAATGCTCCAAGTTTCTTCACGAGATCAAGAGTCCAAACATTGGTAATTCCTCGATCACCATGGTACGGGTCAACGGACGATTTCTAGTGCCCCCATTTGAATAAGTGGTATTAGCCTCTTCTGCAGATATTAAAAATGTCCCTGAATGTAAAATGGATGCTGCTGTGGTTAGATTCAACTTGATGATGGAGAGTACCTTGTTGTAAATATCACGGCGATTACAGCGAAGTGTTGGGGAACCATACATATAGGAGACAACTAATGTTTCCGCTGAGATGTAGCCTTCTGACGGGAATGAGCCTTTCCGCCACTGTAACGTTATTCTAATTCCCCATCAGCCGAGAAATTGGTCACCTTTTATAGCCTTTCCCAAACAAAGAATCATATGTCAGAACGAGTACGACCACTACTCTACGCGAATGATACTTTGAAACGCCTTTTGTGATTAACCGAGGGTTTCCAAGAAGCGGGAGCGAAACTGGAGAAGGTCGTAGTGTGACTGGGGTGGCTGGGTTGCGACTGACGATGCTGACACCGTTTCGGAGAGCCTTGCCGATCAAAGGCTGACAGATGGTGAGATGCCGTTGGGGCCAGTGTTGTTATGAATCCCCCTTGGGATCTGGTGGGTTGTATCTAGTTGGAATAACTAGGGTGCTTATACCAGACCAAGAAAGCTCAGACAACTGCCGGTATGAAGCAGTGAGAGAACTTTTGAAGTTCATGTCAATCCTTACTGGCAGAACCCTGTCAGTTGACGCTGTGATCCACCGCACTGCATATACTCACCATGCCAGATGACTCCAACATCATCGCCGCTTGCCCTCGGTAAGTTCTATCAGTTCTCTCAAAGCCCGCGCCTTCTACCAACCAACATATTCACATATTCTCTTCCTTCACTAAACTCTCAATGTCCGGCCTCCACCCGGCCCCACCTCCGACCTCATTCCCCGTCGCCCCACCCCGTCAGCCGTTCACCGTCGTCCACTATCTACGGTTCACCATCACCCAGGGTCCCATTCTAATGGCCTAATAATCCTCGATAACCCCTTCGGCCTCGCAACCTTTCCGGAAACACCACCGCCAACGGTCCAAGCACAGTATTCATCTTGGTGCTATAGGGACACCCCAATCTCGCGTCCAACATGACACCACTGATAAGTTGTACCCCACCACCCACTCGCTGCAACTCGGGTGTCGCGCCGCTTCAGCTCCCCTGCGCCTCGTCCGCCCAGACTCGCAACGTGGAACGTTCGCCCGGTGATTGCGGGACGGTTGCGGTCACGTGGTCGGAATAAGAGCCGCTCGGAACCGATCCTGGCTCTAGTGGTAGGCAGCCACCAAGGGTCGCCCTGGCGCCGTCGATCATCCTTCCCCAACCCCGCGCGGGATGTGGGCTTGGGGTCGTTCGGTAGTGCCTGGGCGCACTTCGAGATAATGGATTGGCTAGCTTAGATGTAAGGTTTACCATCAGGAGGTGCCCGGGCGATTGGGCTAGTCTGCATGGAGCATTTCGATGAGAGATACCAATGCGGATGCGGGTGCAGTTTACCCCCGGAGTCGTTGACAAGCCTCAAGCTCTTATCAGTTCCGGGGTACACTATCACCCTGCATCGGCGAGACCGTAGTGCGAGAAGGATGGCATGGGTCTATCTCCAATGGACAAAGCTATTGCTGACGCCGTCGCAGGGGTATATGTCATGCCTTGTCATAAGACGGATTACAACGACAGACGATTTTATTCGCTACGTTACGGAGGAAAGCTGCACTCACGGTGGGGGCACTGGAACGGACATTGATATGCATTGACAAATTGAGAAACATCATCTTCTATCTTGGGTATAATCTCATCAACTATCTCACTAGACGCTCCAATTATGAACATTGTCATAACAACATGTGCGTATATTGAGTACATCTCAAGCCAAGCAATAAACTAGTTCAATCAAGCGTGCGAATCCACCGTCTACGCGCTAACAGGCGCCTGCTTCTTTCGCCGCAGTCCGACCAGCTGACCCATCTCAGTCCAGAATCCCACAGCAGGCTCGGTGAAGGTGGCCTCGTAGGCGTCAATGAGGGGGCGCTCCCAAATCAGATCAACCTCAAGGGGCTTCTTCCAGGTAGTGCGCTTGAGAAGCTTCCAGCCGACGAAGAGGCAGGGGGCCACGAGCTGCATGGTGTAGTTGGAGAAGAAGTTCTCAACACTCCAGGGGGTGAAGGAGGCGTAACCGTAGAAGATGACCATGATGGACTGGAAGACCAGAGCAATGTAGGTGCCGTAAGGCTGGAAGTAGCCAAAGTACGGCAGAGACTTGCGGTCGAAGCCCTGAGCCTGGCAGGCCTTGTAGTACTGGAGGAAGGTGATGGACATGATGAGGTAGTTGATAAGACCACCGGCCGTCATGATGTTGATGAGCCAGGTAAGCACCTTGGCCGAGCTGTTGCTGAGCTGCAGGAAGGACAGGAAGGGGAACAGCATGACGACGCAAAAGCAGTAGATGGGCACACCCTGGGCAGTGCACTTTCGGAGGAAGGCGGGAGCACGGCCCTCGAGAGCCAGCGAGTACAGGGATCGGGTGGCGCAGTAAGTGTATGTGTTACCGGCTGAGAAGATGGAGGTGAGCATCAGGGCGTTGACAATGTGGGGGAGAACGTCAATGCCCATGTTCTCCATGGCGATGACATAGGGCGAGGCGGCGGCGGTGCCACCAGCGATTTCGCCGTCACGGTAGATGCCAGTGAGAGTCTTATCGTTCCAGGGAACGACGATGCCCACAGCAAGAGATCCGACGATGAAGAAGAAGCAGAAACGGTAGTAGACCGTCTTGAAAGCAGCCTTGATGAAGATGCTGGGGCGCTGGGCCTCGGCAGCCACCATGGAGATGTATTCAGGACCGACCACGGTGAAGCCGGCGCTCCAGAGGGCAGCGAGGAAGCCCTCGAAGCGGCCGAGATCGCCCTTGTGGTTCCATTCCGCAAACGAACCGGGGGTCTGCCAGTAGCGGAAACCGTACGCGTCCTTGTCGGGGTTGCCACCGACCATGGTGATGAAGGTAAAGCAGAAGAGGATCAGGATCAGAATGACCTTGCCGCCGGAGAGCCAGAACTCGGCCTCACCGTAGCCACGGACAGCCAAGATGTTTAGAGCACTACATTCATACGAACAGAGTTTAGCATGCGATCTTGTCTTTCACAGGGGGAGGGGAGGAGCAATTCCCAGAGACGGCGGCCGGGGGGAGTCGCGGAGAGCACAGCAACGGCACGTCGAAGACAAAGAAAAGGTGGGATGCATCCTGAGATTCAGGTTCTTACGCGTAGCAAACAATGACACCGGCGCAAACGCCAGCCGTGGGGCCAGGGTTGGTTATGTCAGTGTTCCAGAAGGAGAGCACCAGGTTCAGGGCCGTGATCTCAAAGGGGATCAGGATAGCCTCGTAGAAGAAGAAGTTCCAGCCAGCAGTGAAGCCAAGCGCCTCATCGACCCAGTGGCCGGCGAGACGGATGAATCCACCGGAGACGGGCATGAAGGTGCTCATCTCAGCGATGCTGTTGTTGACGAGGGCGAGGACCAGAGAGTACATGGTGTAAGCGATGAACAAGCTTCCAGGACCGCCCTTGGCGAGACCACCACCGATACTCACGAAAAGCGCGGTACCAATGGAGCCACCAACGGCGATCAGCTGGATCTGTCGGTTGTTGAGAAGGCGATGGAGACCATCAGCGTTGTCGCGGGCTTGCCCAGCGATGAGGTCGGGGCTGCCAGGCGCAGCGTCGAACTTGGGCGACTTTTCCTCGTCGGACGCCATCTTGTCAGGCGAGTGGGGAGGGAATCACTGGTTGTGTGTTGTCGCACGAGGGCGATTGTCGAGTTGCGACCGAATTGGAGGGGGAGGAGAGAGCGGGACGCTGCCAACAAAGGTGGGAATCGAAGCGAATCGAGTCCGTTCAAGAGGCGAAGCTTGAATCAAATCCAATTGAACAGGACACTGCAAGCAGTCAAGCAAGCAGATTGGACCTGAACTGGAAGAAGCGGGAGGTGAAAGAGGAACAAGGTTGGAGGGGAGGAAGGGGTAGGCGGAGAGGAAAGACTGAGCTTTGGGATGGGCGACGTCGAGGATAATAAGTAAAATATCGCATGGGTGGACGAGCAAGTGCAACCCAGTCCAGTTCCTTCCCACCTTACCTTACCCTGCCTTGCCTTGCCTGATCTGCTGTACGTAGTACGCCGTACCGCGCCTTCTCGCGCGGAGGCAAGGTAGGTACATCAAGGAAGGCACCTCAGACAAGCATGAGCGGACGGCGGCGGCCAGCAGCCGGCGAATAACGAGCGTTGACTTCGTACTCTGTAGCAGAGCCAGTGCGATTGCGATTGGGGAGAAGTGGGACAGGCAAGAGCAGAAAGCGGGTGTGGAGACGCCGTGGTGCACCTTTCATTCCATCGTTTCGGGCTACGTGCGGCAGAGGTACCCACCAGCGGCGACGGCGCTAGACGGGGTACTTTGTCGCAAGGTACTACCTTACGTAGTGCTTGGAGGGGAGATGGGAGCTGTCGACACGGCGGAACCTCTTTGGATCAGGATGTGGCTTGTACCCTGGACATGGCCGCGGCGGATTTGCGTTGCTTGCTGCGTTAAGTTGGTATCCAGGTCCACTCTCCGGAGAGGGAGGCGGGATTGTTCTGGGTCCATGACGGCAATGTGTGTGATATGAGTCTTGGCGCTGGGCCGTTGTCCTTCGGCATCACTTATCTTTTGCTGACGCTCCAGGGCGTGCCATGGAAGCGAGCGTCGTGCGCTCCGAGCGTCGTCGTCCCTATCAAGATTTGATGGTCTCGAAGAGAAACGGCAATAGTTGGAGCTTTGACATACACGGAGTAGTCCATAAGGTAGGTAGTCCTTCTAGGTGTTCTTATCGCTCCGTTATCTGTTTATCTCTGACTAGCCGTCTTTCGCCTCCAACAACAGCTTTGCTCTCCAGCCAACTCCACTACCGGTAGTTGCAGAATGTGTTCTCGTCAATTCTTCCCATTGCCACGGAATACGTAGTAAAGGATTCGGCTCAGCTCAGCCCAGTTCAGCTGAGCTCCCAGGCCATCCTTTATGTATGACAAACATGTACTGTAATGCTTCAGCTTTCCTGTCCAGTCCTGTCACGACGCTTGGCTCGGCCTGGGCTAACCAGCTAAATGTGACGAGTTTTAGCCAAGGACGTTCGTGTTGGAGCCTCGCCGCCCACCCGGCCCATGCCTCTGTAGACGCGACATAGACGCAATGTAGCGCTCATTCGTACCATGACACTGGCCGAGAGACCATGATCCATGATGGGATGGAGACCCCCATGGAGATGGAGACAGACCCCTGCTACACATGGAGGCGTCCTGGAGGCCCATGGAGGGGTGTAACCTGGCCGGCCCCCTCACGTTGTCTCTCTTTCTGGTCCCCTCTTTCGTCTTGAGTCCTTCCAATTCTCACTGGCTGGTTGGCTGACGATAACCCCCCCCTGCTGCTGAGGGCTGTTGGCCCTGTCATGCCGCCTGTCATGCCCTGGGTGTGGTGGGAGGCAATGGCCCCGAATTGAGTCAGTTCAAGTTGAGAGAAGGCTCTTGATCATTCGTCTAGGCTGGAATTATTGCCACAAGAAGCACTTTCTTGAGGCTCCCGCAGCCGGGTGTGGCAAGCTACTGTAGATTCGAGGTAGTGATGACGCCACGAGGGAAGGGAGAGGTATCCATACCACGCTGCTCTCTGTGCCTCCTCCACTAGCTGGAACTGCCCCGTGGAGTCCCCTGAAGAGTGCCCGGGTTCGTCCTGGGGTGCACTGTGGGCCAGCACCTGTTACGGAGCTCCAGCGTCCCCTACCGCTGTCTAATGCCCTGTAGTGCTTTAGCGCGGGCTGGAGGCCCCCAAATCTGCTCCCCTCCCCCTCATCCCTCACTGAAAGGCCGCTATAGCCTTTGGGGACGCCCTGGTACCAGGTACAAAATAACCTCCTCTGTGCGCGGGTGGGCTATCTGGGAGCCTAGCCATCCTGGAGGTTTGTTTCCCCACTGGTCTGGGCCAACCAGATCCCCCATGGCAAGGGCCAGGCTGCTGATTTAGCCCGGGGAGTGGTACCATGTGTTCGTTTGTTGGCTGAAAGGACGCCAAGGGGTCCGGGCGATGGTTTGTTTGGTTCGTTTTGGAGTTTGGCTCCAGAGTGTGCAAGGAAGTGGAAGAGAAAAAAAGAGGATGGAAGGCAGTTTGACGTCATAGTCGAGCATTTCCACCACCTGCCCGATTCGTCACAGAAACAACAGGCGGGCCAGGAAAACGACCAGGCTGACGCCAGGAGGACCGGATCCTTTTTCCTTTGGAGTTTAGGCATTGTATGGATACATTGTAAACGTAAGAGAATGCGAGGTGAGCTGGGTACCTCGTACTCGTGAGATCAGGCAAGTCCCGGCGATGCGGTTCTGGGCACAGAGTACCGACAGGATCTGGCAATGGTGTCGCGTGCCCCCCGAGTTGGAGTGATCGCCGCCATCAAAAACGCCGTGCTTGGGGTCAATCAACATTGGAAGTATGGTAGAGATAGAAGGAATTAGGATTGAAGCTAGGAAAGGGGTGCAACATTGCGAGGCTCACCGAGATTTTCCCGTGCGCAGCGAGGTCCGTTCTCAGTCTACAAGTCGTTCGTCCGCTCTTCCTCAACACGGAAATGTTATGCTATCGCCTCCCGCCAACCCCAGACTGACCGGCTCCATTTCCCGTTTCTTGTCTCGCCACCTATATGTGGCGATCCTGGCCAATCAATCGTCTCGCTACCGCTGAATAGCTTTCTATACTTCGGCTTTCACCTTCTGCTCGCTTTGAAGCTGCCTTTATTGTGCAATTGTCTTCAAATACCCTTCCTCGCACCGAGGACAATGGCAAGAAGCTCCAGGGCCTAGGTACCCGGCTACGATGTACACTCAGCTGCCAAGCAAAAGTCTCCACCGGGCCCTCACAGCTGCTCCGTAAAAACCATCCAATTCCGCGGCGCCATAAGCCTTGGCGCATTTTTCAGCGACGTCACTCTGAACTTGGCTCTGCGAGGCTTACACGCTTGTGCTGCCCGTGTGCAACGCTCACATATTCCCCGGCACCTGAATGCAGATATGTTCCAGAACGGCAGTCTAGGGCATTGTACCGTTCGCCCATCCAACATCATCTATCCATACCCTAAGCCCAACAGAGTCCGTTGACCCGTCTCATGGGTAAGCCATGTCGATCATCGGACACCACCAGGACGTTAGGGTGTGGGTTGAAGTTGGTGTGGCCTTAGGCTTTTGCGGTCCCGAGTCGGTGCCTGAGGCTGGAAGGGCTTCTCCTTATGTTTCCTCAGGCATCAAGTTTACCTTGCTTTTCCCGACCTTCAGCATCCACATTGCTCCACCTTCTATCCACTAGCACACTTTTAACCATGTTCGTCCACACAACATCAGCAAAACCGTCCGGCGATGGATCCAATGATCCGTCGTGAACGTCGAGAAATTGCTCGTAGTTTGGGCCAGGATCCAAGACGGGCTCCACTTGACGGAATTTTCATCGTTTCCCGCAGGGTCTAGCTCCATCGGCGTTGTGGCCGTGAGCCCCGTGGTACTGCAAACCCTTCCTGTCCCAGTTCCCCGTCCATTACGGCTTCATCATGGCCCGTTCGTAAGTTACATAACTGGAGTCCCCCAAAAGACCAGGTCTCCCTCACGTGCTCATCGATAGCACAACAGGGGAGGCAATCCAGCGATGCCCAACATCTCGAATGTTACGACTCTGTCACAGGCATGGGGCACCGGACCTGGCCTCATACCCCCGGTAGACACGGTTTGGGCAATCAGATCCCACCTGGACGGCAGAGGCCATCTAAGGCCCGGATTGACGAAGGCGCCGCAGCCTGGTGGTCTATTGATCCACGCAACTGCACGATGGGTTGTTTGCTTGGTCCTTAAGCTTCAAGATTCATGGCTCGTGGGACAGACATCATGCATGGATGAGGCTAGTCTGCAGTTGTGGGCCAGGCTTGCCTAGATGGTCATGGAGAGACAAAAGGCTGAGGGTGAGGAGCCTGTTTTTCGTATCGTAGCTCGCTAACTGGGCGCCATGTACTTCGACAGACTGACTACTCTACACGGAGTACGAACAGGGCTCGGGCGACTGCAAAAGAGCCAACATGAACGCCACTGGTGGCGAGGCTGGATAGCTTGATGGGCTACTGCTCCATGTTGATGCATGGCGTTTGGCGAGGTAATCACAAAGGTAATGAAGTAGCAGATCGACTGTCATGGACGGCAGTCGGAGACGGTCTAAGACGTTGGCATTTGTCACGGAATTGTGTCCCAAAAACCGTCCCGCCGCCCCATTGGTACGTTTGAGATGGTTTCTTCAGCCCGTTCCCCTAACGTCGCAACTAATTACGAGTACCTGGGCGGACTGTACTTCGTACGGGCTACATCCTCCACTTTATCGTCAGTGTCCTATCAACTGATGGCGACCTATGTCATCAAGCTTACACCCTGTCTGTGGCCAATGTATCCAAGTTGATGGTGGTCTAGGCTCAGTGCAGAGTCTGACCCGGGACAATAAGCGTGATTGGGAGGCTAGAGCCTTGTTCTGCTAGACTAGGCTGACCATGCAGCCGCAGCAGGCGACGTTTCTGAACGGATGACAGACCCCAGAGCAGCGCCCCATCTCACCGGACATTGGCCCGCGCGCGAGCGTAGGCGAACACGGTGCATCAGGCGATTGTCACCCTCGGATCCACAGGGGGGAAACGTAGCATTGGGTTGCTTACGGGGGTTTGAGAGTGACCGAGGATTGGGAGAGAAGTCGAGAAAAAGAGGCGAAAAGTGAGAAATCTTCATCTCAACAAGAAGGTTTGGGAGGCGACCCCGCAAAAGATGTCAAATCCAAGGGGGAGACCCTGTTTCGATGTGTCTTGCAAGTCCTTCTGCCATTTACTTGTGACAGTGGAGGAGCAGCCGACTTTAGGTGTTATTGAGCAGATGGGCTTACGGGGAAGGTTGTCTCTCTGCCGAGGGTTAACTCGTGCATACACTTTATTGTTCAGACTTTCATTCTGGTATTTGTGTTCCGAAGTGTATTGTGGTAGTCCTTGGTTGCAAGGCCAACCGAGACATATCTGCAGCAACAGGCAGAATGAGTTTGGAAGCACCAGAAACAAAGCGTGAATTACTGGATGACCAGCGCAGCCCTTGTCGTCTAGCTTATTCGTTAAGCCTGGCAGGGCAGAAGGAGAATTTCTTGGGCGCTAACCAGCCTCTCTGCTCCAGGGCCTAACTTGACCCACGACCAGCACGTCTTGGATAGAATTCCGTCCCGAAAACGCAACATCGTGACCCACGGCGAGCCATGAACGTCAACGACGGGCCGGATAGACAGTTTTAGACGACATCGCTAGGGGACGGGACGGTGAACGGACCAAGCCCACGACACGGATCTGAAGCCAGATCTATGGAGAAGGCGAGTGCCATTACGTGATGAATGAAAGGACGGCCCCCATCGAGGAAATGCGCCATCCGTCATTCCCCCGGGGAGCCGTTCAATAGATCTGACGCCGGAGCCCTGGGACAGTTTTCGGGACAGGGGGATCCGCTGGCGACGTCGTAGAAGGCGTTGGATTTGGGTGGTCGCCTCAGCGCTGCCACACGCTTCGGCGCGCGGCGTAGCGGAGACGGGCGTGAAAATCTAGACGAGCCCAACGCACAAGCGCACACTCTCGCACAAAAGAACGCACAACACACATACATACATGTCATACGCAAACTCTCGCCCGCGACCAGACGCCCAGAGACGGACCGACGCCTGGATCCACGGGGGACGAGAACTCGACGAGACGCAGCTTGCTCCGCGCCGGCCCTTGGCCACATAGCCCCGCGCGTCGCTGGGTTGACGGTTCTAAGAGAAGCAAGTTTAACAAATTTACCACACATTAACACACACGCAATATGTCCACACCTCCGGACGCCCGCGGGTGTGGCACAGCCCTGCGCACCGGGCACTACGCTTCCGTCCTCCTCTCGGCCGCCGCCTCCGCGCCCGCCGCCTCCACCCCGGCAGCAGAGGCGACCACAGATGCCCCGGCTCCGGCCCCGACCCCGGCCTCGGCCCCGGTCTCGGCGGGCTTGATGCAGGCCTTTGCTGCGCGTCTTGCTGCCTCGGCGTCTGGTTCTGCTGGTGATGTCGTCGCCGCTGCTATCGCGGATGTGCCGCAGACCCTTGCTGTCGGCATCGCCGCCCTCAACGCCTTTCTCCAGGTCAACGTCACAGGTCCTGTCCTCGCCGACGCCGCCGCCATCAATGCCCGTCTGACACAAGCGTGGTCTGACGCGCAGCCGGGAGTTGCTAATGCTACCCTCGACCAGCTGCACAAGGCCTGCCTCCGCGACCTCGAAGTCGACGGCGTCTCACCCTACGCTTACATCCCCCACTTGGAGCTCTTCGCCCTCGCCAAGTACATCCTCACCCAGGCGCTGGGGGACGTCGCCACCGACGTGGTGGAGATCCCCTCCGACGAGGGCGCGCTCGAGCACAGCCTTGCCTGGACGCGGCTCCGCGTCTGCGTCTGGCACTACAAACTCCTGACGCAGCCGAGTCTCGGCCCCGGGTCCAACTTCACCCGCAGTTCCCAGTGGAGTGACGTGCCGACCCTGGCCACGCAGATCCTCGACAGCATCGATGTCGTCTGCTCGCAGGTTCTCAGCGAGGAGGTGTGGGCGGCCGACGGCTCCTGGAGCCGCGAGGACAAGGTCCAGTTCCTCGTGGAGGCTGCCAACAACTACATCCTCCTCGGCCGGGACGACAAGGCCCGGGAAGCCCTGAAGGAGGCCAGCCAGACGAGTGGTCTGGTATACGCCCTGTCCGGCGCCCTTGGAAAGAGGACCAAGTTCCAGGAGAAGAGCACGAGTCAGCTCGTCGTCCTGGCAAAGAGTGGTGTCGAGTCACACGCAGAAGGCGAGGACAAGGAGCAGGACGCCAAGCCCGATGCCCTACCGCTAAACAACGACACTCTCCTCGAAGAGATTCACTTCACCAAGGAAAAGGAAGCGAGTGAAGACCCCAAGACAGTTCTCCCTGAGGCCCTAGTCGACCTTGCACCAGATGACCAGCCCCAACTCTCCCCTATCGACCAGATCATTCTCCTCACAGAGGCCACGCTCAAGGATGCATTCTCACCGGCGGACACTCTGACCTCGGAAGAGGTCCTTCCCTTTGCCGTGCGTGTCATTAGCGACAAGTCGACCAACTGGCAGATCTACACCCAGGCGCTGCTCGTCCGCTCGCGGATAGAGATCCACCGCAGCAGGACCATCGAGCGTGGCGTCCTCCAGCTGCAGGCCGTCGCAGACCAAGTCATGTCCGACACAACATCTGAAGCCCAGCCGGAGACGAAGCCCGAACAGGCCAACACTGACACGCCCGTCATCGAGATCAGCGCTCCCGGCCAGACCGTGTCTAAGCCCACATCCTTCCTCCCTGCCCCCAAGGCCTCCGAGTCCGCTCCGGCGCACATTCGTCTCCAGTACATCCACGCCCTGTCGTCTCCTCCCCGATGGCACCTCGAGTCCGAGCTCGCCTACGCCTGGGCTGGTGTTGGCTCTCTCACCTCTGCTCTTGAAATCTTCAAGCGTCTGCGCCTGTGGGCTGAGGTTGCGCTCTGTCTCGCTAGTAGTGAGGCCACTGAGGATGAGGATGGCCGAGGTAGCGGCGGCGAGGCGAAGGCACAGGGTATCGTCCGATGGCGGCTGTTCCAGCGTACTGGAGAAACCGATGCGTCGGCATATACTGATGACGAGAACATCGGCGAGGACGTCATGTATCTCAAGGCCGACGACTATACCGGCCCCGAGCGTGATCCCCGCCGCCCAACGCCCCCCGTCTGTTCTGCATCCTGGGTGAGATCGAGAACGAGCCGGCTCACTACGAACGCGCGTGGGAAATCTCCAAGCACCGCTTCGCCCGCGCGCAAAAGTCGCTCGCCGAGCACTACCTCCAGATCAAGGACTTGGAGAAGGCGCGCGACGCCTACAAGAAGGCCACGGCCGTCAACCGACTGAGCCCCGACATGTGGAGCCGACTGGGCGATATCAGCCTGCGGCTTGGCCAGTTCGACGATGCTGCTGCGGCCTTCAACCGCTCCATCAGCTGCGCGAGCGACACGGCCGGAGGAGAGGATGCCCGGACGTGGAGTAACCTGGGAAGTGCGCTGTGGAGTCTGTACGTCGAGGTCACGTCGAAGCCGCAGGACCAGGAGCCTGAGAAGACGGAGCCCATTACTCTCGCCGACGATGAGGAAGATGACATGGCCGCTGCGGTCGTGAAGAAAGATGTTGGCCGCGATCCCGCCACGCTCCTCGCCCAGGCTCTCGCAGCGTACAAAAAGGGCGCTTCCATCGCCCACTCCAACTGGCGCATCTGGGACAACGTCCTGACCCTCGCCGCGCGCATGCACCCGCCGGCCATTGCGGAGATGGTCCTCGCCCTGCGCCACATCATCCTCATCCGTAAGTCCGAGGACGCCCTGGACATCGACGTGCTCAGCGCCCTGCTGCAAGACGTGGTGTTGTCCAAGGAGAAGCCCACGGGTACCGACATCTACGAGCCCCCGCGCGGCTCGCACGAGCGCCTCGTCACGCGCATCGTCGAGGAGCAGATCGTGCCGCTCATCACCAAGCGCTCCGAGCTGTGGGCGCTCGTGTCCCGCCTGCGCGGCTGGCGTCGCGACCACGTCGGCGCCATCGAAGCCGCCGAGCGGGCCTGGCGCGCGGCCATCGGGTCCTCGGGCAGCGGACTGCTCCCCGGAGCGGCGGCCACTTCGGCGGACGAGGCGCGGGACTGGACGACCGACGCCGGCGCGTGGGCCGTCGTCGTCGAGCGCACCGATGCGCTGGTGTCGGTGCTGGAGAACTGGGGCCCGGAAGTCGAGACCATCGGACCCAAGTGGAAGGGCAAGGCGCGACTGGCGGTGCGGAGTGTCATGGGCAAGGGCCGGGAGAGCTGGGAGGGCTCCGATGGGTGGATCGTGTTGGAGGGACTGATGGAGAACCTGAAGAGTTCGTGATGAGGGAGACGTTATGACGGATATGGGTTATGGACTTATGTTGAATGACGGACAGATGGGACAGGACTAGCTGCATTGGGATAGATAAAAAGACAGTGAATGTGAATGAATGGATCATGTCCGGAATCAAACATGCGAGTTTATGGACATACAATTGTAACAAGGAGACGGACGGATCTCTTGGATCTCGCATGCATACACGACTTGGTAGGGCTTGGTTGTACACACTCGCTTTAGACATGTCTCCTACACGCTATTATAGTACTTGTACATCGCTTCCCAATTTGAACCTGTCCTTGCGAACGCTTTGCAACTTTTGCAACATTATCATCACGTCTTCATCGCATCCGATCATGATACAAAACCGTTTCCATCATCCAACTTCGTTCCATCCCTGCGTAACACGTTCGAGGAGGCCAACTAAGGGCAAACAAGAACCGAGCATACATCAATCATCTCACGCTCGTCTCTCTTTCAATATGTCAAAGGGCAACGGCTTCTATTTCTTGCCCTTCTTACGGCCAGGGACAACCTTGAAGCCGGCGGCCTGCATACCGGCCTCGCCATCACGGGGCTGAGTGCTGGCGCCGCCCTTCTTGGCCACCTCGTTCCAGCCGCTGCCGGATGCGCTAGCCTTGGCCTCGGCGGCAGTGGGTTGTTTCTCAATGACGCCGCGCTCGGCGAGTCTCTTGCGTCGGACAAACTCCTCAGCAAAGTGGCGGCCATCCATAGTGGTTGAGTTGGCGTAGACGGCATCGGCAATCAGGCCAGTGTCCATGGGGAGGACGTCAAGAGTGGCTTGGAAAGTAGCAACTGAGAGCTGGTTAGTACACGGCGTCTTTCATAAACACAAATTAAGATGTCAACTTACTGTCATTGACGCCGATAATGCCACGGGACAGCTCCCGGTGAACCCACTTGTTGAACTCGTCCATGGCAGTGCTACCACTATCGGCCTTAACGCTGGAGACGAGAGACACAGGCTTCGACAAGGCCTTGGCAGGCGAAGTCACAGGCATGATGCCAGCGGCGCTAACAGAACGGCCTGGTGTCGACGGACCGGTGGGGACCTTGACCTTACCTCCAGCTCCAACGGTGGCCCAGCCGCTGCCAGGGGGAGGAACAGCGGCGGCGGCAGCAGCAGCAGCAGCCGAAGCAGCATTGGTCAGAGGAGATTGACCAGGCTTTCCAGCGAGGTTGGCATAGCTCTTGGAAACGCCCAGGGGGGCGCCAGACTGAACGACAACATCCTTTGCCTTCTGCTTGCGGAGTTCTTCCTCGCGCTGAATCTCGGCCAGTGTCTTCTTACTCGTAGACGTCGTGGGGGGAGCCGAGCCAGCGACGGGGCCCTTGGAAGGACCAGGCTTGGCCCAGGGGCTAGCAGAAGGGGCTGGAGAGCCGTGTCCCCACGTGCTAGTAGCAGGGAGACCGGCATTGTTGGCAGCAGCAGACTTCTCCCGCTCTCGAATGGCAGCAGCTTCCTGCTCTAGGACTGCCTTTCGGAGCGTGGCAGCGGCCTCTTCAGCCTTGGCAGCCTTGCGAGCCTCGGCTTCCTGGATCTCCTTCAGGCTGGGACCCTTGGGTCCTTCGGTGGCAGGATCCTTGGCCCAGGGGGCCAGAGGTGGTGGTCCAGATGCAGCGGTGTCAGGAGTTCCCGTCTGCGATCGGTTAAACTGGTCAGGGAGGTTGGATCGAGCACGCTGAGCGGTAGGGGCGGGCAGAGGAGTGCCCGATGAAGTGGGAGGAGGAGGGAAAGGCATAGGCATGCCAGGCTCCACGATCTGGGCAGCGACAGCAGCGGCCTGGGCCTGGGCCTGCTGGACCTGCTGGGTAAGCGAGAGGGCATCCTCTGCGGCCTTCTTCTTAGCAGCTCTGGCGGCCTTGCTGCTGAGGACAGGTGGCTCGGGGGACTGCTCGATGTCGCTAGGGGTTGATTCGGGTGTGCCCTCTTCCTCAAGCTCCGTCTCGGCGGCTTCCTGGGCCGCCTTGGCGGCTTGCTCAGCTTCGTGCTGCGCTCGGAGGTCCTCAAACTCCTTCAGACGGTCCTTGAAGCCCTCGGAGTCCTCCTGGAGCTCCTCGGTCTCAGGAAGTCCGGTGCGAAGGTTAGCATCGAGGGCCGGGGCTCCAATGGGCTGGGGAGTGCCCAAGCCAGCGGCGCCCTGGAGAGTCGCAAGCACCTGGCGCTCAGCTGCGGAAAAGTTGGCCAAGTCATCATCTCGGAAAGGGTCTCCGTTTCCCGAAGCGCCTGGCTGAGAACCATCAAAGAATCCGGAAGGGGGCATAGCACCGATGGGCTGCTGATGGGGCATTCCAATGGGGTTGGGCGATGTCATGCTGCCGAAGCTGGGCTGGCTTTGCAGGCTGTGGGCACTAGAATGGTGCTGGAGAGCTGGGCCGCCCTGCATCTGGAACTTGGACATAGCTTGTTGGCGCATGACGAACTCGCGCTGCTGAACCATGAGGTACTGTTCTTCCTGCTTGCGTCGCTCAAGGTTGTTCTGCTCCTCGGCGGTGAGGGTGCGTCCAAAGCTAGGGAACACGCCGCTCAGAGGAGGAACCACGCCAGCAGCACTGGTCGGGGAGAAAGGCCCAGCTTGCGTGGGAGGGCCGTGGGGAATGCCAATCTGAGGAACCAGGAACGGCTCACGCGAGTTGCCTATGCGTCGAATGAGCTGACCCAACGGTTCAAACTCAGGGTCCTCAACCTTCTTCACTCGCAGGTCAGGCGTGAAGAAGTTGGCTTTGTACCAGTCATTCATCTCCAGTCCAGTGAAGGGTCCTTGGACCTGCCCCTGGGGGTCGAGGTACACCCATCGCATCCTGTCGGGCATAACCATCTGGCGGACCTGGGCAGAAGGTGGCTCCGCACCGCCTTGGCTTCCACCGAAAGGCAGGCCGCCACCAACAGGGGTGAAAGACTGAGGTGCCGTGGAGGTGGCGCCGGGATGGCCCGGCTCGGCAGTACTGAAGACACCATGAGATTGGCCAGGGTTGCTCGAGGGGAAAAGTTCCTCAAACACGCCGCGATTGGGTCGCATTGGACTTTCGGTGTCACGAGACGGAATTCCAAAGTTACCGCGGCCAATGGCTCCGAGGGGGTTGCTCTGTCGAAGATCAGGCAGGGAATCAGACAGATTGTTGTCATGCTCGTGGGACTGCATCTGAGCTTGCATGGCGGCAGGGAACAGCGAGCCCAGCTTGCTTCCGCGGCTGATGCTGCCGGTTCCCATCCCTCCAGGACCACCAGGACCAAACACATTGTTGAGGCCAGACAGACCAGGAGACTGAAGCTCGCCAATGGGACTGAACAGGGAGCTACCAAAGGCGGTGCCGAGGTGGGGGCGTTCGCGATCCGGGGTACCGATCGACTGACCGGCAGGGGCGGGCCAACCTGAGAGGGTGCTCAACGACGGATATCCCTTGGCCCCAACACTAGAAGTCTGGCTGCGGTCGCTTCCATCGAAGGGAACGCCACCAAAAACCGCGGGAAATCGAACCAAAGTTGGATGGTTGGTCATGAGGATTCGCGCCATGGGGCCTGTCGCCGCTGCCATCATCGTCGTGGTCGTGACGCTCGGCGGGGGGGCTGCGGTAAGGGTTTGTCTCGGACGGGCTGACTGGGCCGTCGTCTCCCAAGTTGAGACCCGACATGCCAAAGTCACCGGTAGAACCCTTGACTGGGGTGCCGAGAGCTCCAGGTCGGTTACCGTGCTGAGCACCAGGGTCGGTATCCTGTGCTCCTCCGAGAACCGCGCTTCCAGACAGGTTATCCTCACCAAAGGGATCGGTGTCGGTACGAGGGCGAGACCTCCAAGACTGCTGGTTGAGCGGGTTAGGGCTATCGGGGCCCTTGGGACCAATATTTTCGGAGCTATCCTTAGGCATCAGATGGGCCAGGCGACTTCCCCCACCCGGTCCACCGACACGCTTGTCGCCAACGGCGGACGAGGAAGGCATGGCGAAGTTTCCGAAGCCACCAGCCGTGCTGGGCGTTGGTGGGCCCTGGGCCGAAGGTGGCCACATGGAACCCCCCATGCTGCCGATTCCACCAGTGTTGGATCGAATCAGGTTGCCAAATGGAGGCAGCTTTCCAGCTCCATCACGAGGACCCAGCTCTGTATCAGAGTCGTCCGGCTCCGTCTCCTTCAGGTCGGTATTCTTGCGCGGGAACCAGTACGAGGGGTCATCTCGAGAGAATCGGCCGGCCGTGGGCGACGCCATGGCACTAGCGCTGAAAGGGTTCGAGTCGAGCGTCTCGCGTCGACGGGTACCAGGTCTGGTGGCGGATGAGGGTGAGCTCACACCAAAGGCAGTGGGAGCTCCTTGGGATAGCGAGGCCTTTCGACCGTTGGCATTTCCCTGGTGGGCTTCTTTGTTCTGGGTCGGGGGCTTGAGAGGAGAGTTAATTTCTGTAGAAAATGCCTGCCAGCTGTCAGCAAAGGATTTCAGCTTGTATGTTTGCGAGCGCACCTCTTTCTCCTCTAACGACAAGTCCTGCAGTCCCATCGGGGTGCTATCCCCAATCTGATCCCAGCAGGCGCCAGGCTCCTGCGGGATGTGGTTATCGTTGGTCTTTCCCCAGCCTCGAGGAGGGTGGCCATTGACGTGGCCCGGATTCCAGCCCGGGATAAACAGTCGAGACGAGGTGTCATGGCCTTTTTGCGGGCGGAACATGTCGAGCAGGTCGTCCTTTGTATAGCGTGCAGGGCCTAACTCGTGCGTCAAGGGCTGTGCCATAGACGTCTCGACACTGGCAAGAGGTTGAACGGCATGGTCGCTCGAAGTAGGCGGCTGTGAGGAGGGTTGACCCAAGGGAGTGGTAGATGATCGGCGGAAGGTAAGGGTACCGTTAGTCGAACGTCCATCTCGTCTCGCCCTGTAAGAGAATACGAGTTAGTACAGAGTATTCTGCAGTCAATGTATGCACAACGTGAAGAGGACAAAGCAAAGTTAGTGGCTTCGAGTCGGATGCCGAGAGACATGACGTGTAAGCGCTGCCGAGGCCGAGGGCCCGCCTCCGTGAACTAACGCACGAAGATCCAGGCACAAAGGGTTGGCGGTAAACGAGTCTCGAGGCTGTCCAAGCACGGCATCACGAAAATCCCACCCAACGCTGCACACAACAAAACTCGAGCGCCATACACCGCACAAAGGGAGTACGGAATACGACAGAGCAGCACAGCAGCGGTGGACGAAACGATCCACAAGACATGAAAAAAAGGGAGTGGCCACTCACCAGTCTCCGCTATTAGCTCCCCTCCCATCAGCTCTCCCACCTCTAGAATCGCGGTTGGTGTTCTGGCCAGCGGCAGCCGAGGCGAAGCTCGAAGGAAGATTGGACGGCATAGTGGGCGGACACTCTCAGTAGCTGCAGCAGCGCGAGTGTTAGTGTTGTAGTGACGTCGCGGGCGTGGACGACGTTGGGATACGCGGGGCGGTTTCACGTATCGTCCGGGGCGAAGAGTCGAGTACGAAGAGACGGGATCTTGCGCACTCAATGGATGACGTACAAATGCTCGAAATCGCCTTGGCTATCTATCTGTCGGTTCTGCGGTTGGCTTGGAGGTTGCGTTGGCGGACGAGGAGAGGGAACTGGACTGACTCGATCGCACGGCAACCTGGAGACACAAAGGCACAGCACAAACGGGCGGATCGTGCGTAGGGTTACTTTCGAATTATGCGAAAGCAAAGCGACGTGTAAGCGTATTGGTTGAAGCTGAGACGAATAATCGGGCTCGGGGTTGCGACGGTGGTCGGTGGAAGGAAGAGTGTTGTCTTGATCGGGAGTCCGGCGAGGAGCGTGGAAAAAGGCTGTTTTGGGCGTGGTGATGTTAAAACGTTGTTCGATTGTGGTGGTGACTTTGACGTGGAAAAAAATCAAAGCATCGGGAAAAGGGAAAATTGGAGTCTTCTCTGACTCTCTCAGGTGGTAGGGTACCTTGGCTCAGGTACCTGTCCACGCCTCCAGGTACCTTCTTCCAGAACCGCGAGCGCCTGGTTGGTTGGTTTTGGTTGGTTCCTCCCCTCGTTTGGCCCCAGCTCAGTGGCCACAGCATCCCCGTCCAACCCATTCAGTGGGCGGCGGCGGCCAGTTTCAGCGGCCTCTCCGCTAAGGGTCTGTGAGTGTTCCACTGAGGCGGCCATTACGCCTTCTGCTATTGCCATCGATTGCCCTAGACGTGTCCGGTGTTTTTAGTGGTCGGCCGTGTCTTCAGCGACTCGTCAGTGGCCAGTTGCCCGTCCGGTGCCGTAGCGCTAGGCCGGAAGGGGCGCATCCCGGGCTTTAGCCGCACTTGCACCTCCATAATTCTCCCATGTCGGGACAAGGTTCTTTCCTTGGGACGAGGGCTGAATCCTAACAAAATGGGGACATTTGACTGTCAATGTTGTGTGTGCGTCACTGCGGGTTCGCTCTGACTGTGCTTGTGTATCCAACCCTGGTGTTTGTCTGCCCTTGTAAGGGATGCACATCGCACGCATAGTTACGTGGTTGACTGGGCTTTCCCTGTTGTTCGGGTATTGTTGGAATTCGTCGAACTGCTAAAAGGGCCGGATATGTTTCCCCAGGTTTGACACGTCTCAGTCATTCAATCTACATGGAGCCATGTACTGTGCCACTTCGTGAC
Source organism: Ilyonectria mors-panacis (assembly GCA_002991585.1). NCBI lineage: Eukaryota > Fungi > Ascomycota > Sordariomycetes > Hypocreales > Nectriaceae > Ilyonectria > Ilyonectria mors-panacis. The sequence continues at coordinate 422,319 of PPHJ01000087.1, read as the reverse complement.
GCTTACTTTGGTCACGTGCCCAGGGAAAAGCAATGCTTCATTGCCTAGGTACCTATCACGACGCGTTGCGATTCAAGGCACTGAGCACAGAGGGAGGGCTTGGCTTGAATTCTTTCAGCCACGAAATGCATGTAATAAATAGTTCAGGGGGATCGATCTTCAACTCGAAAAAGCAAACCGCCTACGCAGGCAAACAGACATACGTATGCATGGAGACACGTTTGATTATTTCATGACTCAGGTGGCCACCTAAACCATCACAATTATTGCCCCTATTGTGCTCCTATTGTTGTTCCCATTGTTGGCCTCGACTAGGAACTGCAGCAAGCTGTTCCTCGCTTGCCACCAACCAAACAAGGCCACGCAGGGACCCATTACGAGGACTAGGACTGGGATGGCACCAACGCAGTTGCCACAAACCCGCTTGTGCACGTCACCCGATGTAATCGTTTCTAGCCATCATGCAAGGCACGCAGCCATCTCATCCTCAAACATGTGCAAGCATGCCGTTTTCTAGCGAGGTTCCAGCGTGAGCATGATGCGCTCCCGAATCCTCTTGTGCTGATACGTCCAATCCCAGCTATCCTCTGTCAGCTGGTTGCTCAGTCCAAATACATATTGTTGAAGTGCTCACCCAGGTACAGATGTTGCGCACATCATCAAAACCAATATCATCCATGAGAACAGTGTCCACTGGGTATCAGATATCCTCGTCATAAGCGGAGCGCTTGTCTCAAAGTTGCCCACGCCAAATAGAGCACAATAATCCAAGTTGTCACCCTGGTAGCATCGGCAGATAGCAGTAGTCATAAAGGTGAGATTGATCGCCGCAAGACACCACCAACCCGCCATCATTGTCAAGGCAAACAGGCGCACAGTCGGGTCGTATGCCCCGATGATGAGGCGAAAACTTCCCGACCACACAGATGCAAATCGTAGCAGTTATTATCTTCACCAGATACGTTAGCATTCGCGTCCCGTTCTGTGGCCGAGCCTTAGTTGGGAAGCATGTCGTACCCAGAGCAAATTGAGCGAGAAAATAAGCCATGACGCGACGGCACCGCCGATATTAAAGATCGGAAACACGATGTTTCCAGTTGATAGAATCATCATTGAAACGAAAGTCCGGACGATGGGCCCCATGAGGTGTTTCGGAATCCTCCATTCTCTTCCAGAGCTGTAGAGGCCTAGGCGAGGCCATCCCCATGGATACCAAGGCATTATGCGCAGTCCGGAGATTGAGAGTATGGTAACCGAATATGCAAAAGAGGGCTCTGCGGGGATCGCAGATTTATAGCTGGGTCCGCAGGGCCATTTTGGATAGGACACCCTGACAGCCGCAAACCTTGTGAGGAGGAGTACTGGAAGGCAGCGTCCAGGTTGCAGCCTGTCTTCCATGTCGCAGCATTGAGTATCACAACCAAACTTTCGCTTTCTTCTGGTTGAAGCGAACCTAACATGATTCCAGGTCACAGCTCATTGTTGATCTTCCGCATCGAGACCGAAGCCTGTGTGGAGCATGTTGAGTCGATGGTTTCCAGGAATTGTCCGAGGCTTGTGTGAGATTTGCGCAGACGGTTGTGGGTGGTTTCGGATATTGAAGGTGGACCAGTCCATTCAAATAGTAGTCAGGTAGTGCGCCTTGAACTTCTTGTTGGCACGATCTGCGGATCGCAGCATCATCTGGTCACCCAGCACGTCAAATGCAAACTTTTTGTCGCCCTTGCTCTCGACCTTTTCCGGCTTACCCTCAACCGGTATCTCGACCCGAAAGACGGTGCCCTCCTTTGGTACCATCTTGAGCCCTCTTTTTTTGGTAATCACCTCGATAACGAATTTGCGATCGCGCACCACGATGCCTTGGATGCCAACTCTACCGGAGCAGCGGCTCCTCACGACCTCAACAGCAGCGCCATGGAACTCCGCACTTGTCAGCTTTGCAGCGGCACCGGGGCCACCGATGTAGACATCATTTCCTAGCAGCTCACGAGCGTACCCCAACCAGAGCTGATGCAGCGGCTCGTAGATTTCGTACTTTTGCTCTTCCTTCCGGATGGTGTAGAGGCCCAAGTCGCGGCGCTCACGCGAGGAGAGAGGCTTCGGCCGCTGCTTCTGCTTGGCCTTCTTATCCTGTCGGGTTTTCCTGCGGGCGGCGCGGGCATTGATGGTTGCTGGTGGGGGTGACGTCGGGCGGAGGATGAGCGAGCGGTGCTGGATCTTTTCGGAATAGATGCGGTTGACGCTGTCGGGGGAATGGGCCCTGGCCAGCAGGTCCTGGGTGGTCTTTTGCGCCGAGTTAGACATTATAGAAGCCGGCGCAGGCGAGGGAATCGTCGTGGTGGTGTTGGGGGTAATCGCCGGTGAAAAAAGTTGCCGACGATGAGTGCGCTGCGATTTCTTCGGTGGAGAAATGCCGGCCTCCGTGCCTGTGTTATTTACCCCAGGAAGTTGCACGTGGTCCAAGCTCCTTCAGTGTTCACATGCCACTTGCCACTGCCGCGATTATGGAAGGTGACCCGCTCGGCATAACTTGGCCAGCAGCCAGCCCCACCTCGCGATCTCAACTCCATGTCATGTCCTTGTCGCCGTCTCCCAGAGGCCCAAACACGCGAAACTTGGACCGTGCCTGGTCATTTCTGACTCGTGATATCTCGTGACGCGCTGTCTTTCCATGCGATTATTGCTATGGTGTTGCTGAGAAGGAGCGAAGCATCTGACTGTCGAACCACCTTCCTCGGCCCGAGACCCGGACGCATTGAGATCTTGAGATCTTGAGACGCTCAGACGAGAGAACCATCGCCAGTCATGGCGCGAACCCCCAATGACGACGCCGGCGATTCGCTGCCCCAGGGCTCCGCTCCCGATCTCCAGATTCTAGGCGACGAGGTCACTCTCCAGCCCAGCGGCTATGTCGAGCCACCAGCCAGGGAGGCGCCAGAGGAAAAGGAGGAGGCATTGATGGATAAGTTTGCCTCGTTCCGCGCCGAACCTTTTCAGTGATGTCCCCCTCTTCTCGTGCGAAGTTTCGCGGCCTCCAATTCCTTCGACATGTCCGCTAACAAGACAATTGACTCCAGGTTCCTCCGCGAGGTCTCCCTCTACGTCTCTGGTCAGGGGTGGCGAGCCTACGATCGCGTCATTGGCCAACCCGTCTTTTACCCAGGCTTCTCAGAAAACATGACCTCCATGGTATTATCTGCGCCTCTCCTGCAGCAGCGCATTACCCAGCTCGCCGAGCACCGCGTCACCGTTGAGGAAAGAGAGGGCATGCTACCAAAGGACGGCAAAGACTACCTCATCAAGCGGGCGCAGCGACTTAATGCTATCGAGACCGGCCTGCAGGAACTAGCTGAAAAGATGATTGATGATATGATTTGCAAAATGGAGAGCAAGACGTTCATCCGAGGTGCATACTACCTTGCCACGCAGCTGTTGACAAGAGCCTACCACCAGGGTATCCACGTCTCCAGCGAAGAAGTCTTGAGACTGCGAAAGGTAGCCGAGGTCGCGGCCAAGAAGAAGCAAAGTATCATTTTTCTGCCGAGCCATCGATCACATGTCGACTACGTCTCATTACAACTCATCTGTTACCGGTTAGGCCTAACACTGCCCGTCGTCGTGGCAGGGGATAACCTGAATATCCCGGTCCTAGGCAGCTTTCTTCAACATGCAGGCGCCATGTGGATCCGCAGGGCCTTTGGAGACGATGTCCTGTATACGACGTTAGTGCAGTCGTACATTGATACAATGTTACAGGAAGGATACAACTTTGAGTGCTTTATTGAGGGAGGCCGCTCACGAACCGGAAAACTCCTTCCTCCCAAATTCGGCATTCTCAGTTTCGTCCTTGATAGCATCCTGTCGGGCCGAGTTGAGGACGCCATCATCTGCCCCGTCAGCACTCAGTATGACAAGGTCATTGAGACAGAGGGCTACGTCACCGAGCTCTTGGGAATGCCAAAGAAGAAGGAAAACTTGGCCGACTTCCTGACTGGAGGTTCTTCTGTGTTGTCGCTACGACTGGGACGCGTGGATGTCCGTTTTCACGAGCCCTGGAGTCTCAGACAGTTCATTGATGAGCAGTTGTCGAAACTACCTAGCATACCTGCGGGTCTCGACACTGAGCATCATCGACCGGAGATACGGGCCCTGCGTGAGAAGATTCTGCGAACCATGGGTTACAAGGTTCTGAGTGACATCAACGATGTTTCTGTCGTGATGCCCACGGCGCTCATCGGCACGGTTCTCTTAACATTGCGCGGCCGTGGTGTCGGCAAGCAGGAATTAAACCGCCGCGTCTCCTGGCTCACCGAGCGTGTCCGCGCCAAGGGTGGCCGGGTTGCTCACTTCGGTAACGCACCACTTTCCGATATTATCGATCGCGGTCTCGAGGTCCTTGGCAAGGAGCTGGTTGGCGTTGTCGATGGGCTTGCGGAGCCCACGTACTATGCCGTCGACCGCTTCCAGCTATCCTTCTACCGCAACATGACGATCCATCTGTTCATCTACGAAGCCCTCGTCAGCGTGGCTATGTATACAAAGGTGAAGCAAGGCGGTGCGCCTCATATGCAAGACATCAAGTTTGAGGAACTCAAGGCACAGGTCCTCTTTTTGTCGTCCTTGTTCCGCGGCGAGTTCATCTTCTCCAGCGAAGGTCTCGATGTCAACCTTGACAAGACATTGCACGGACTCGAGACGGACAACGTCGTCCGTCTGGACCGTGACGGCGAGGGTAAAATTACCGTGGTTGGGATTTCAGATGAGGAGAGGAAAGCGGGAAGAGAAAACTACGATTTCTACTGCTTTCTCATCTGGCCATTTATCGAATCGAGCTGGCTGGCTGCTGTTTCACTCATGGGACTGACCCCGCCGCCGGGCCAGAATGGAGAGATATGGATCGAGCAGGGCAAAGCGCACAACAGCGCCCAACTGGTAAGCAACTGTATTCCCGATGGCACTTGTCTATAATGAAGCTAACACGACTCCCTTCCAGCTTGGCAAAACACTCTACCATCAGGGAGATCTCTCGTACTTCGAGGCCGTCAACAAAGAAACCCTCAAGAACTCATATTTGCGCTTCGAGCAAGATCAACTTCTTCATGTGGTCAAGTCCAAGGGTTTCAAGATCCCTCCTCGCATCCAACTCGACGCATCATGGCGACCGTCCCGCGACTCTCAAACCGGGTACTACTAGCTGAGGGCAAACTATGGGACTTTACAGAGAAGATTGCCAAGTCCCGCCGAGAGGGCAAGAACCGTCGTGACGGCGCCACTGTCAGCAGCCGAGTACTGCGGCTTACAGATGAACTAGGCCAGAAGTTGTTCGAGGAGGCGGCTGAGGCGGAGCGGAGTGGCAAAGGCAAGGTGCCCAGCCGGTTGAATCGTGAAGAGAAGGAAGCTCTGGGCAAGAGTGTCAGGGATGCGAAGAGGAAGAGAGAGCAGATGGGAGGAAGAGCACGTCTGTGAGGTGGAAAGCAGCGTGGGCTAGAACCTGTACAATTTATATGCATTTAGCAGCGAGTCTTTTTTTTTTTTGTACAATGCATGCGGTAGTGGTTTGGCCTCCACGGAACCCGTAGAATTGAGTATTGGGATTGTTCGACACCATGTCTTGCAACGCCATGCTATATACACATATATGCTATATAGTCCCAGGTATACACGACCTTCTTTATGACTAGCCCGTCTCCTTTTTATATATTGTCTCATTATCCTTGAACAGCTCTGTCCTGCTCGGGGTATTTTTCTTTTTTAATTCATCAACCTCGTCTTACTCATCCTTGACTTCTTGGGGAGGGAGGATGATGTTGTCAATCAACCGCACCGCTGGCCCTCCACTGTGTCCCAGGTCTTCGCCTTCGCGTGGTTTTTCCACGGGCAACATCTTGACAGCGCCGCTCAGCACAGCGCCGCGAGATGGGTCCACCTCGTCTAGCTCTTGCATCGTCTCCGGATCCGCGAGCGAAAGGTAGTCAAGCTCAAACGAAACACGCTCCTCTGGGGGCAGGTCGGCCTGCACCTGTGCCACGGCCGCGACGAAGTTGTGTGCGGCGCCCAGGATGCTATCCGGTCACGCATTCCAGCAGACTTATACATGGCCTCGGCGGTGTGCAGCGCGCCGGGCAGAACGACGGCCACGGCCCGGCGCCGCGGGCCGAGGTACACGTTGCGCGAGCTCAGAGCGAGGCCATCGGATCCGCGCGTGGTCGGGCCAATGACGACGGACATGGGGAGGAGGAAGTCGCTCACCATGCGGCGGATGACGACGGTCTGCTGGACGTCCTTCTGGCCGAAGTAGACGCGCTCCGGCTGCACGATGTTGAAGAGCTTCATGCACACGGTTGCGACGCCGCGGAAGAAGGTCGGTCGGCTGGCGCCCTCGAGCACCTCGCCGACGGGCGTGATGGTGACAAAGCTGCCCTTGCTGTCGACTTCCTGGCCGGGGAAGCCCGAGGGGTATATCTCCTCCGTCGTGGGCGCAAACACAGCCGAGATGCGGCCCAGGTTGCCGCCATCGTCCGCAAGCTCACGGTCTAGCTTGGCCAGGGCCTTGGCGTCCTCGTCCCAGGTGACGGGGTACGAGGAGAGGTCTTCACGGATGCCGAACTGGGCGGGGTTGACGTAGACGCTGACAACAACGTGGTGATTTTCTTTAGCAGCGGCACGGATGAGCGACAGATGGCCCTCGTGCAGCGCGCCCATGGTGGGCACGAGGCCGACGGAGCGGTGGTTGATGACGTGCGGCCGGCGCCAGCGACGGACGGCCTCGACGGAGCGAAGCACGCGGATGGGCGACTTGGAGAGCGTCTGCGCGGCGGACCCGGACGAACACGCCGATGCCAGCGTGCGGAGCGAGGCGCCGGAGGTCGACACGGAGCTCACGACGGAGGCTCCGGCGCGCGGCCGGACCTGGTGGCGGAGGAGCGTGGGGAGCATTGCGGCGGCGCGGAGAGAAAGAGAATAAGAGGGGGAAAAGGGAAATAGGAGACGGGGAGGGGATTGAGCTATTTAATAGGGCAGCAGCAGAACCATTGAGGCCATGGCGCGAACCGGCGTGGCTCTCGTGATGGTTTCTGCGGCGGATTTTTGGGGACGGGCGAGGCGTTGGTTAGAGGAGCGATGGAAAGCCGGTGCAGGCCGAGTTACGGAGTTTTGGCGGGGCATGTGCTTATCTGATAAGAGCTACCCTGCACCAACCACCATCGTCCTGGGGGGTTATTTCGATTCTTGTCATCATCACTGACAGCTTTAGCATATTTGGGGTTTTATGAACTCGTCGATCTTGTTATAGCCGTGTTCTAGTTAAGGTTTTTTTTGAGCTCTTGGATAATTGATTCGGATCAAGGCCGTAATGGCGATGAGACCTTAACCTGTTGGTCTACTTTGAGTTGGAAGGCGTACATCATGTTGAGCCGCTGTGTCTCACTGAACTTATCATAAAGTATCCAGCCTCTATTAGAGCAATCATTATGTATGTAGTAGGAGATTATCTTCAGCCCGTGTTATATACATGTAACGCCTTTATACCTCTCCAATCTAAATGGGTATGTTTCCTCCTCATCCAATCCATCCACAACCAATGCCCCTTCTATTAAGTCCGTGGAAAATGCACCTCTAGTTCCCCTCAAGTTCGGCAACAAGACCATCTGCTTAGGTCATGCCACCGGTGAGGTTCGCGGGGTTGAGCTTCTTCCAGCGAGTGCCCAGGCCGATCAGCGTAGTGATGCCGGTGGCGGCAATGGCCATGGCGAAGGTCACCTTGAGTCCTTGCATGTATCCATCAATAACAAAGGGAAGTTGAGCGTCTGAGAAGACATTTCGGATCTCAGTAGCGCCAGTCAGAATGAGTTTTCCCTTGTCGATACCGGGTGCGTGCTTCATGACGTCAAGGATCATCTGGTTGATAAAGGCGGCCTGGGCTCCAGACACGAGGTATGCACCGCCAAGACCTTGGAAGACTGCAAATATGTTAGAACATGTTTCAGATTGGGATTCATATCTGAATTGAGAAAACTTACAGAGAAGAACACCGGTGGCGGCGGCAAGATCCTTAGGCGAGACGGAACCCTGGACGGCGATCATGGGGATCTGGAAGGCAGCACCCCAGCCGAAACCAGCAACGATCTGGTAGCCGATCCACTTGCCAGTGGTAGTGTCAACGTCAAGAAGGTAGAGGAGACCAGCACCGATACAGGCAAGGGCAGATCCGCCAAGCAGAAGATGCTGGTAGTAGCCCGTGGCAGTCACCAAGCCACCGCTGACAATGGTGGCAATGGTGACGGCGATAATCATGGGCAGGTTTCGCACACCACTAGACGTGGGGCTGGTGCCGTGGACGGACTGGAAGTAGACGGGGAGGTAGTAGATGGCAAGGAAGAAAGAGCCGGCAAAGAGGAAGGCGAAGGCGCTCATGACAAAGACGGTTCTCTGCTTGATGATGTGCATGGGGATCATACCGCGATCCTTCTGGAACCACTGGAGAACACCAAAGGAAATCGAGATGAGAACGAAACCAACGAGGAGACCGATGACGACAGATGAGTCCCAGGGGTCAGCCTGGCCTCCGTACTGCACGCCGAGGATGAAGCAAACAGTAGAGCCCATCACGAGCACGATGCCCAGGGGGTCCATCTGCAAGAACTTCTCCAAGAGCGGGGCCTCCTCGGGCACAGCAGCTGAAGGGGTCTGGAAAAAGAAGAAGATGATGAGGGCCGAGACTCCTCCGATGGGGAGGTTGATGTAGAAGCACCATCGCCACGACACATGGTCGGTGAAGGCACCGCCCAGAAGAGGGCCGATGACACTGGCGACTCCGTATGATGCACCGATGATGCCAGTAAAGGCAGGGCGGTTCTTGGGAGGTGCTGAGAAGGCGATGATGGTATATGCACCGGCCGCAATTCCGGCAGCGCCAACACCAGCGATGGCGCGACCAGTGATGAGGGCCTCGGCGTTGGGAGCAGCGCCGCAAAGGACGGAGCCGACCTCAAAGATGATGATGGCGATGAGGAAGGAAATCTTGAGCGGGAAGTATTTGTAAATTTTGCCCCCTGTGATGATGGTTAGTCTTCGACCGAAAGGGGTATTCAGGGGTGGAGCGTACAAGTCGATTGGAAGGCACCGACGGTCATGAAGAAGGCTGCGCCGTACCAGCCAACCTTATCGAGACCCTTGAACTCATCGGTAATCTTGGGGATAGCAGTGGCAACGATGGTCTGTTGGGACAAGAGTTAGCAAATAAGGTTGTGGGTTAGGGGTATTGGGTAGCATACCATGTCGAGAGCGACGAGGAAGATGCTGAGTACGAGGGCCAGGACGATGAAGAACATCTTGAGGCCGGTCGGGTATTCGCTGAGGTCGATCTCATCCTCGTTGCCGTCGAGGGTGGCCTCGCCGTCTGTCGTGGTACCGTCATCCTGTTGCTTCTTCTCCTGAGAAAGGTCCTCGCCTCGAAGGGTGGAAGCTGTAGACACGGGTCGTTCCGGTTCTCTGGGAACCCCGAGGGTTGCTGGTTGCTTTTCCATGGTGATTGTTATCTGTGTGGCTTCTCGGGTCCGCGAATTAGGTCTCCTGTGGTGAAATAAGCTTGATCTGAGGTTAGACAAGCCGAATGCTTAGATGGGTGTGCAGTGTCTTTGTTGGTAGGAGGCTGTGAGATGATCTGGGATCTGACTATCAACACCAAAGGGGGGCGAGCGGCTTGTAACTTTATATCTTGTGGCTGCAATGGCGTCTCGATGGACGATACAAAGGATCTGACTGTCCTCCGGGGACTTAACGGGCCCATTACGCAAAACCCGGTGTTTAGACATGTCAACGTGTACAATGATAGGGCGTTGAATGGGCATAACGCTCTGCGGAGCGGAGCAGGTGTGCAAATCTCAGACTCCACTCGCACAAGGTCCGCACATTGTGCATACTATCTCACATCTCGTAAGCATAGTCCGCACAAGGGCGGCAAGCGCTGACCTTGACGGGATAAGCCTCCAGCCAGATGCGGATATTGGATGAGCCATCCTGATGGGAGATGACGGGCCTTGGTGAATCGCGCCGACTCAACGCTTGCAGCGGGGTGGCTTGACGCCATTTGACGAATCCCGGGCAGCTGGTCCGCCGTCCGGACAAAAGAATGTGACAGCTGTACGCTAATCCCCTGTCAAGATACTCGGTGACGACGACGACATGGTGGTTGTGCCAAGAAAGGCCCTTTTGCTTTGATGGATACGAATGCAACGTGCTATCGAGGCTTATTGGGACTGCCGCAGCAAGATGACCTCCCTAACTCGCGTCGCGGCCGCCCTCAAGCATAACGCCTTGCCATAACAAGGTGACCTGGTTCACTCTGAAAGCCTCGTTTCGAAAATTTCTCACGATATGTGCAAAACAATGCGAAGACCGTCATCTTGGGAAATCATGACTCACTCGCCGGGAGGAATCGCGGAGAGGAACCATCTTGCTGCAGAGATGCGGGAAATGTCTGATGACGGCTGGAGTTAGAGGAGATATGGCGGAGGCAGACAATGGTGAGCCACTAGATGGGCGGCGTGAAGACTGATCCGACCACGTTCGGAAGATGCGGACTTAAGGCGCACGCCCGCCCGTGTGTCTGCAAAAGTCGATGTGCGACGATTGTGGTTTGGAGTACAGCCCACGCGGGCCTGTTTACTCCGTTCGATCGAGTTTGCAGGATTTGCAACGTTTGCACCGCGCGCACATGCTCCTGGGCGTGTACTTGGCGCAGCCTTTCCAGGCTGAGTCTGGGCCTCAATGGACCACGAAGGCCCAACGACATGGATCTGGTGCCCACTTGCCCGCTTCCGAAGATCTTGGTGGGTTGCAGATCCCATGGGTGGCATGTCTGCTGCCGGTAAATACCGAATCAATCAGGTGTTGTCGGGGTGTCGCAAAGTTCGAAAGTCCGCAACGGACGGGCTGCGGAGGAATGGCGACCAACCGGCCGACGGCTCGGAGCAACGCTGCTGACCAAGAGTGACACCTCGAGCAGGATTTAACCACTGTCGACCATGGTTAATGCTCCGAACTCCGACAAGGGTGCGTTTGGGTGTGAGAGGGTTTCGACGTCTGGAAGCGTGGTTGGTTGCGTCGAGCTGGTAGCTTGACGCTAATCAGGCGAGGCAAGGAAGGCATCCGCTGCGTCATGGTGAGTCTCGTACGAATGCGTGGGTGTGCGTGAGATGGGATTTCCTGGGATGACGAGCATCAACCCAACGTCGCATGGGTGGGGGTTTGAGGTGTCAAATCACGGGCGACTGGTGCCTGTGATGGAGACGGAGAAGGCTTCGCCACATGGCCGGCCACATGCAACTCAGCCACACATGATCTTACCTAAGGTACGTACCTACTCATCCCACATCAGCATCCGCACAAGAATGGCAAAGTCATTCTGTACAAAGATCGGTGAGCCCGAGATTCTCTTTCTCTCCTCGTTCCCTCTAAGCCTTCGCATTCTTCCGTCTCAGCGTCTCAGTGACCTCGTTTCCCATCATGACTAATCCCGGATCTGACCCGGTTGCCATGTCCGCTCCCTCCGGCTCTTCGATATTCCACTTTACGTCACGAGAATTAGCCAAAAGGGCTTAGTCGGGCCGCCGGCGGTGAAGTCGCCATTGAGTCGCCGTGAATACTCGGCGACGGCATAGGATGTGAAACGAGTGGGCTGAGTGTCGATAACGAAGAATACTCGATTCCATGGATTTTACTTTGGTAGAGAATGCCCAAGGTAAGGAGAGGTGGACGGGCTTAACATGTAGCGGTCTCGCTGTAGCTTCCTTTAGTGACTCCAGCTGGGTCTTCTGAGTGAGACAACATAAGATCAGCACAAGTGAAGACGCAATATCATGAGGATGAAACAATCGGCAGAGCCGCATGTACATATCTGGAAGTCAAATATATTCGCTTCCCCATCCCGCAATAGCCAGCCAGGGCTATTCACTCTTGAAATAAACAAGGCGAATGCGCCGTGGAAGTAGCTGCAAAGCACAACGGCGACCCGCTATTTCGCTGTCGACCTTTCCCAGAACAGGCAATGCCGTACGAAGAATAAAGCTACCGCAACGCACCCTGCGTCCGTTGCCCTGTGCCATCCACTCCCGCAGGGTAAATTTCCTATTCTGGCCTTCACCTCCTCCACACGTTAAAGATGCCGCGGGAACTGTCAGTGTGGAGGAGGCGCCGGCGGCCTGGTGCAGTCGCCATATGCTCTTACTGTAGGGATCTTTACGTTCCTCTTGGCTCTTCTTCTATTTTCTATTTATTTTTACTCGTCGCCGGTCTCTAAATTCGTACTTGATACCCTGGCATATTCATGTTCGCTCTTCGTCCCACTGTAGCACTTTACCGAAACATCGCCTCCAAACTCCCGGACTTGAACATGGCCGGACTCTTCGTGAACCTCGAGGCGCCCAACGGCGTCAAGTACGCCCAGCCCACCGGGCTCTTCATTAATAACGAATTCGTCCCCTCTTCCTCGGGCCAGACCATCGCCTCCATTGATCCAGCGTCAGTGGCTCCACACCATTCCCAGCCCGCTACGAGGATGTGTCGCTAACTTACACCACCCTCTGTAGCACTGAAAAGGAGATTGCTGCAGTTCACGCAGCCAACGCTGATGATGTAGACAAGGCTGTCCGCGCTGCGCACGCCGCCCTCACAAACCCCGAATGGAAGCAAATGCCTGCTGCGCGGAGGGGCCTGTTGATGTACAAGCTCGCCGAGCGCATTGAGCAACAGCAGGAGATTTTTGCTACGTCTGAGGCTTGGGACAATGGTACCCCTCCTAATTAATTGCACATATACGCGAGATTGTTCTAACTCTGTCCCACAGGCAAGACTTTTGCTGATGCCATCACCCTGGACCTCCCTGAGGTCGTCAACGTCATCCGCTACTATGCCGGCTGGGCAGACAAGACCCACGGCCAGACTGTCACAGCAAACCCTCAGAAACTCGCTTACACCATTCGCCAGCCCATTGGTGTCGTAGGACAGATCATTCCCTGGAACTTTCCGCTTTCAATGGCGAGCTGGAAGATTGGGCCAGCTCTGGCGTGCGGAAACACAATCGTTCTCAAGGCCGCCGAGCAAACGCCTCTCAGCATCCTCCTCCTCGCCGCTGCGGTCAAGGAGGTAGGGTTTCCTCCCGGTGTTTTCAACGTCATCAATGGCTACGGCCGGGAGGCGGGATCGGCTTTGGTAGAGCACCCGCTGGTCGACAAGGTGGCGTTTACTGGGTCTACTGCGACGGGTACTCAAATCATGAAGATGGCTGCGGCAACCCTCAAGAACATCACGCTGGAGACAGGAGGCAAGTCTCCTCTCCTGGTGTTTGCCGATAGCGACCTCGACCAGGCTGCCAGGTGGTCTCACATGGGCATCATGTCCAACCAGGGCCAGATTTGCACCGCCACCTCTCGGATCCTCGTGGAAGACAGTGTCTACGATGACTTCGTCGCCCGCTTCCTCGAGACGACCAGGACAGTCAGCAAGGTTGGCGATCAGTGGGATCCCGACACGTACCAGGGACCCCAGGTTTCCAAGATGCAGTTCGACAAGATTCTGGAATACATTGAGATTGGAAAGGCAGAGGGCGCTAAACTTCTGGCTGGCGGCAAGCCCAAGGATGTCAGCGGCAAGGGTTTCTTCGTCGAGCCTACCGTCTTTGGCGAGGTCAAGGACACGATGCGCGTCTTCCAAGAGGAGATTTTCGGGCCGGTCGTGGTCATCAGCCGCTTCAGCTCCGAGGCGGAGGCTCTGGGCTTCGCCAACAACTCCGCGTACGGCCTGGGCGCAGCCATCTTCACCAAGGACATTGAGCGTGCGCATCGAGTTGCGGCCGAGATCCAGGCTGGCATGGTATGGATCAACAGCAGCCAAGACTGCGAGCCGGGAGTTCCCTTTGGCGGAGTCAAGCAGAGCGGCATTGGACGAGAGCTGGGCGAGGCAGGACTCGAGGCGTATAGCAACATCAAGGCGGTGCATGTCAACCTAGGAGCTCGCATTTAATGGGTGATGCCTCTGGTGAGGCTTTTTCGCAGTTGACTCGGCGCTAGGCGTATGCAGCATTGGGGAATGTCAATAAGATCGAATAAAGAACCATTTGTAGCACAAATATTAATTGGAATTATGTGTTGTTCTATGTGGCTTAGCTGTCTGCAGGTCTGGTGTGTGTTGGACCGGCTTACGGCCGGATGCCCCGACGTCATAACTCATTGACGCCAGAATCGCGACGGCACACGACACTCTAACTCATAGCCTTACACCGCAACGCTTTCTTTCTCGCCAAGTTTCCTAGTGACGGAAAAACATCACAAAATGGCCGAGCTTGAAATACCGGAAAAACAGACCTACCGTCTTACGACCACTCTGCCAACACTGAAGTCATCGTCGAGAACCAAATCCTCGGCCCGGCTACCCTGTATATTGCTGGCCGTTTCGTGCACTCAAGTGACCCGGAAGCGCCGCCGCTGTATGAGTTCTCGCACTCGGTTGGCTTTCTGCGAGATACAGACCGCACCGTGAAGGTTGAGCGGGTTGATCAAACAATCAGAGACCACAATGGCACGCCCAAAGTGCAGACTCGCAATCGGCATCTGTTCGACCTGAGACACCCAACCGCCGGCGAGTTTCCCACGTTTGAGTACCACGCCGAGTCAACCTCGCGCCGCGCACTATGCTCCCTGGGAATAACGACATTCCGCCCCAAGAGCGGGCTGCTCGCGAGCATGGGCAAGGGCAAGGGCAAGGGATACCGGGTGCACCGGGCCGTGCGGGGCGCCGACCGGCGGCACGAGGCGCGGGAGACGATGTTCACGGCGGCCCCGTCCCGAGACCGGGCGGTGGGCTTCGAATGGAGCGACGCCGAGGGGCGCTTGCTGGCGCGGGAGGTCGAGACGGACGAGCTAATGAGCCTGGTAGTGACGGCGGAGATGGGCGCGGCCTTGCGGGATGCGCTGGTGGCCGCCTGGGTGCTGAGGGTGTGGTGGGAGCTGGCCAAGGGGAACTACCGGTCGAACCGCTGGGAGGACAGTGAGTGCTTGTTTGACCCGCTCGCTCCTGTCAGCAGGCCGAGGGCGGGAGTGAGATGGATGTGCTGATTGCTGACGACTGGACCTTGCAGCGAAACGGATACTCGGGAAGAGGAATGGGGAATTAAGCGGGTTGAGAAGGTAAGTTGCGGATAATGATGAAACTATGAGGGCTGGATGCTAATCTTGGGTCTAATAGTGGTAATTTTGGGGTTCCGTGACGGACGTCTGGTTGTCCTTGATATTGTATTTATACGACACCGAAGTAGTCTACCCTCGACGGTGCTGGAATGGCCAGCCAACATCCGCATTGCTCCAGATCCTGTCTTCTAGATTCCGTCCCTCGACTTGACATGATAGAAGGGCTTCCTTTAAAACCCCCTGATTTCTTACTTGCGGAGTTATGGAACACCGGCGAGTTCCCAAACGGGCAACTGACAAGCTTCTCGCCCACATATCCAGGGACCCCGTGGCATGACGGTCCTCTCTCGTATTTCTAAACAACACACCGTAAGCATAACTAGCAGGGATTCACCACTTCCAATTATTAGGCTCAATATATGTCCCATAAGCTGACCTTGCCATCCTTGGCTCCGGCCGCGACCCAGTGCGTTGTCTTTGCTTGGGCGATGCGCCGATCCTTGACACTTGTGGTGCTTTTGTCCAGTGTCCCGGCGCTTCGGAGAGAAATGCCCATTCCCGATGTATCCGAAGACGTAGATGTCTGGGGGTTTCCCAAACGCGAAGCATCTTGGATTGTAGATGACGCGGGGCTGGAGAGATCGCTCGATGCAGTGAGATCCGAAAAGGCAACGGCGTAGCATCCCACCTGATGCCACTTGAGGACTGCCAGCTCCTTCATCGTTTTGGCCGAGTACACTCTCACCTTGGAGTCCCAGCCAGCGGTGGCAAATATCCGGCCGTCAGATCGCATCTTGAGACTCTGTTGGCCCGAGTGCTTTGTGTTGACGACCTTGAGAGGGTCTTCCCACTCCTTCAACACCCGAGGCGCAGCTTGGCCGCTGTGCGAGGATGCTTGCTTCAATCCGGCAGATAAAAGGGACTGAGGCTGGGTTGGCCCCTCGTCAATTATCTCAACCACCCTTGCGTTGCTTTGTGGGATAGTGATGGTTTCTTGGCGGCTAGTCGGGATGGGATGCTTGGCGATGAGGGAATCCGCCGAGGACGAAAGGAAGAAAGCGCGTTCCGGATCGACGTCCAGTGATAAAATCGGCTGTGAGTGAGCTTGAGAGCGATATGTTGTGATCCATTCCCCATCTGCGTTGAGACGGTGAACCGACGCATATCCGTTTTCGAAGGCGGCGACGAGGGTCACGGCGTCCTGGAGATGGAAGAGGGAGAGGCACATGGCCATTCCATTTTTCTCTCCTGGCCTGATGGTGTGGATTCGAGTTTGAGAGGGCAAGGAGTAAATATCGATCTATTCGTAAAATTAGCGACAGGGCTAAGTTGTTCTGAAGGCGTCACCTACAGCTTCAGACGCAAGGGTGTTGGGCACGGCGATGAGGATTTCGGACGAGTCATCCATGTGGCCTGGGCTACTTGAACTGGCCGCAAAGGAACAAAAGTTCATCGTGTTGACTTCAAGCAGGTGAAGAACCCAGGGTTGGGTCCGCGGCGTCGGCACGTCCTCGACGGGCAGGGTCTTGCTGAGATTCTCCTCGTCATCGAGGCCGAGTTTCCAGACAATGAGCTTATGGTCGCGACCATGACTACAGGCAGTTAGCATCCAGACATAGGGGTAGTAAAATGACTAAATTCCTCTTACGATATGATCTTGTCACTGCCCCAAACCTTGGACTCCGAGAATTGCACTCTCATGCGCCCGCCAGACGGCCCTGGGCCTCATGATGGTGAGGTCCCACACGACGACATATCCCTCCGCATCACCGGTGACTAGGCGGCTGTTGCCTCTGATGAACGTTGCTGAGTGTATTTGAGCCTTGTGGCCGCGGAGAATGGCCTTTGGTGATGGCGCGGAGTCGGCCATTTTTAGATTGTTTGTTGGTGTTTTTGTCACTGCGATTTAGGAACGGGCGCCCGGAGAGGATTGCTGAATTCTACGGTGAGGGCATATTGCCTCAGCCCGTGAGAGCTTTGGGATCCTGAATGGATTGTGATCTTAAGTGAGGATTGGCCGACGTAATTAGGATTCCTCGCGGCAACCTGCTCGACAGTTTTTTTTTGTCATGGGCTGGTGGTGATGGGTTTGTCAAGGCAGCTCATGATAGCGAAGCTGGCGCTCTTGGTTGTGTTTCCATCCTTGGCTTAGCGCAATGGTTCGTCGACCCAAACAGCTTGAGTCAGGTGACCAACAACATTCTTGGGGTCTTCCAGCTGGAAAGCATTGGTCAGCGTCAGCGGCACAAAACGAGGCACAGATCGAATTTAAGCTTAAATGTCGGCGTTGAGATGTGCGTGTTTCATGGCTTCGATGGGAGATTTTTATGGTTTGGACAGAAGCCATGACTCAAACGAAGAGTGCGAGCTTGTTACGACATCCCCTATGAGCTCAGATTTGGGGTAGAGGTTCTGATCCATGTTTCAATGGTGAGGCCAACAGCATCCTGATGTTTCTCACTTCAGCTCGGCTTGGTCTCGATTGTCACCACCTCCTGTTCTTGTCTGAGACTGTTGGGCGGCGACCAAGTGATTTCCTCCTTGATCCCGAGCGCATAAGCTTGACTCGCTAGCAGAGCGCTAGGAAACGCCCACGAGAGTCTAGACACACTGGACTGCGCCGTAGGGATCTTGGAGGCTGGATTCCCTCACCCAGAAGCGAGGCCGTGACCAACTGGCATTCCCCTCCACGCTCCCTACTTAGCGAAGCCAGCTTTAGCGGCTAGCGGCTGAAGATTTGCGTCCATGTGGGCAGCGCATCGTGTAGTCGGGCTGTTAGAGGCTGAGGGTGGCGTGAAGCCTTTAGTTTAATCGAAGTCGCGCTCATTAAATGATGTGAGATCGGGTCATACTATGTAAAGAGAGCCGTTCCGAAGTCTCGGGCCAGAATTGATTGTCTTTTGTCGACTGTAGCAAACGCAGCCTCGCCAAAATGGTGTTACTTCAGTCGCTCGTCCTCCCGTTGCTGGCGCTTCGGCCGCTGGTCTCGGCCAACGAACTCGTCGAGCGCAAGATCGACTGCTCCAACCCCAAGGTCAAGTCGCTAGTCAAGTCAGCCAAGTCCGTGGCCGGCAAGCAGATCAAGACCTTCTGTTCGTCGTATCTGCAGTACAAAAAGAAGACCAAGACCGTTGTCGAGACCTTCACTTGGACTAGCGTCGTGGATGAGTTCGTCACCGAGGGCATCGACACCTATCTGACTTTTGCCACCACGACAATCTCGGCCACCACGACTGTCACTCGCACCATGGGCGTCTATGAAGGTGTCGAGAAGCGTGACATTGCGGCGAATCCCGCCCCAGCGCTCAATCCGACCACCGCCTCGTCTCAGATCACCCAAGCCCCGGCGTATGACGATGCGGAAGCCGACGCAGAGGACCTGCGCCGAGATAACCACGAACGTGCCCTTCCCAAGAAGCTCAAGCCCGACTCCCGTGGACGTGTACTTGGATTCTTCCCGAGCATCGTGAGCGAGGCCTGCAGCTGCCTTATGAAGAAACCGACGCCGACAACCACAACTAGCTATTTTGCCATCGAAGAGACAGCCACAGCCACGTATACCGTGGCCTCGGACTCCACGTGGTCGACGGTATGCCTTCTCCTCTCCTACCCTCTCTCCCAATCCGATCCCCCAAAGCTAGTCTTCTGCCAACGACGCTTACCCTGATCCCATAGTCCACATACACGAATCATGACTACTCGAGCGTAAGCGTGGTTCACACCAGGACTTTTAGCAAGCCGACAAATTGCGGCACCGAGGCACAGCCAACCTTCTTCGTGCAGATGCGGGACGCCGATCGCACCAGCACGGATCAATGGGACAACAACTACCTCGCCCTGATGAGCAGTTCGGATTACCGAGGTCAGACTGGCGACGCCATCCTCATGGCCGAAGCCTCCAAGAGCCGCGCGGTTCTCGTCACCATCGAGCCGGGTACGGGCTACCTGCGCGAGGTGCGGAAGGGGCGGTACCTCAACACCGACTACTTCAACAATTTCCAGATGATGTACTGGAACACCAAGGCGTGGATCGACCTACGTGAGTTCCGGTACATCAAGTGCGCCATCGTCCAGGTCGGCAATGATAGAGAGCTCCAGTGCAACGTTGCGAAAGCCCCCTGGGATATCCACGTTTGGCAGACTTGCCCTATTTACTGGGAGTGGTTTGCGACGCCCATGGTTTTAGGAGTGGAGTTCAGCAAGACCACCCCTGACTGTTTTGAGAAGAAGATGTATGTTGTGGATGCGTGCGCCTAAAGGTTTTCGTTGTACATAATATCAGCCTTAATCAGCTGAGGACCATGGGATCGGATGTACTACAAACCTCTGGGCTCTGAGGACGTCAAATGATCGTTCTATTGGATGTGAAGCGGTTATAACTTAGATATCTGATTTGGACATATTGAAGACACATGGAAATGAATGAATAGAACATAATGATGGATGCACGGAAATAATGAGATGTCTCACGCTATGAAATTTCGTCCATCTATCCCTCTTGAATCTATCTTCCACTCTTGATTATTCGTCCTGAGGAAAACTCTATACTAGATACTCAATTCCCACTGTACCTACTCTTGTAGCATTGAAACTGGATGGGTGTGAAGAGTATATAGACAAGGAAATGTTTAGGGGCGCAATGTTAGGAAATTGGCAGAGCAGGCGAATCGGCGATGTCCAATTGGAAGACTTCGTAATCAGCCCACCCGTCACCTTCAGGGTAACCTGACGAGGCCCTTAAAGTAGCACCAATTTAGACTAATATTGTAATACTCTATTCCTGTTATCCTTAGATGGCGTGTTTTATGACAGCGTGCAATGTGACCGAGGCTGTGGAACAAATATATTACCGATAGGGCGACCTATGAGACTGAAATGTTTAAGCTGAGGATGACGCCTCCTAGAGTATGCTTGCAAAAGGATCTACTGTGCTCCAGAGATTGTGAACCCCCGGGAACGATTTGGTTGTACCTCTGTCAGACGGCCATGACTTCCGGGAATAACGCAAATGTACTCTGATCAGTGACAGGATGTGTTTGGGCTCAGCCGAGTTTGTGCACAACGCCAGACGCCGGCGACAGCCAAGCAATACGAGACCTTGCCGCCGTTATCGACAATAGACGACGCCGATGACGCGGATATTGATGGAATACGAACGAAAGCCCGCTCGTCAAGGACTCGGGGATCGGGTTCAAGATGACACGCAGCCCCACACCAGGTCGCCACAGATGTCGTGCATCGATCAGGCTGCATAACCCACCCGGACACAGGGCGCGGAGCTGGGAGTAGCCTTTGCGTCCATCTGTGATCCCGGCCCGAGTGATTCATATTTATTGGCCATGTGGCTTGGTTCTCGTCTCCGCTGCACTCCCGTACCGCTCAGACTTGAGGCAGAGACAATTTCAAGCGCCACGGCTGTCCGCGTGTGCGTTGGGAATCCTGCCTCTCGAATCAGAGCGGCGGCTTTGTCGACCGGCGTACAGACCTGAGAGACATATTGGCGCACGCACGCACACATACACGCCAGGATTCGGTTGCAGATGAGACAGGCTTTTCGGCACACGCACTCCCGATCGAGAATGGCTGGCCCGGACGATTGATGAGGCTCGGCTATTGGAGGTGATGACGGTGTCTTTGACGCCCCGGTTCATTCTCTTGTGGCTGTTGGCCCTGTCGCCTGTGCTGCCAAGTTTGGCGGTGGAGCTTCAGCCTGCGAGGCCATCCTGCTTGTCCAGATGCCGCCGCAATCTACGATGTGTGGACTCGAAGGTCTTAGATGTGGCGGGCCGAGATCGCGTTCATCGCGTGGCGCCCACGAGCACCGCAGAGTGAAGCAATTTTCCGGGTATAATCATCTCCCTCGCCGATCCATTCGCCAGACTTCAATATTCTCCCTTATATCTGTATACACCTGGCCACCTTGAACGAGGGCCAGGCCGATGACGGTGGCCGAGTACCAAGTCCCAGAGAGCATCATCGTACCCGGTGTTAGCCTCGGTGCGGTGATGCATCATGACGAGCTTCGGACCCAGCAGACACCGACATTCTCACAAAACTGGAGCGACCACCCACCGCCGCCGCAATATTTCGTCGCAGATTTGCCCGTTCAGAATGACTTTGTGGACGACTCGCCGTCCAAGCGGCAAAACATGGCAGTCATCCAGACCCCGTGGGATCAACAGCCACGTGTTTCTCCGGCCGACGTCTTTCCTACGACACCTGCTTCAACTACCGCCCAAAAGGCAATAGCCGTATCAAGATCACCCCCGCCTAAAGCCAAACGGGTGCGGACCGGCTGTCTGACGTGCCGTGACAGGCACCTAAAGTGCGACGAGGCTCTGCCGGACTGTCTCAACTGTCGAAAACGTGGCCGCTCCTGCAAACGAGGAGTACGCCTTAACTTCCTTGACATTAATGTGCATAGCTTAACCTGTGTGCCAACTTCGGAAGAATGGGCAGGTTCGTCGTTTCGACTACTAAATGAGTTGTAGGTGTGTTGACCCCGAGTTCATTAGTCCAATTCCACGACGAGTCTCGCGAAATTGCGTCAGAGTACCGGGGCGGACTCAGACGCTATGCCCCGTATGACTCGGAACGAGGACTTCCACGCGATTTTGGAGTCGATCGAGATGGCCAGAACGAGCGACGCCATTCGAAAGACGGGAGGCAATCTATGGGGCATAACTTCAGTTCGCAGGCCATTCTCGACAACTCGGACGAGGCAAAGGCCTCTGGCACGCTGGCCGAATATGGTCTGAAATCCTTGCCTTCAGAAGAGTACTGGGCAAACCATCAGAACCCTGCTATTCTAGGAAGTAGTTCACACTCAAGGACGACAAGCGGTGCATCTAACATCGCCACTCCGTCATCTTCAAGTCAGTCGAACGCCCCATATGGGGCACCGTCGTTTCAACATCTCGTCACTGTCAAGAGAAAACCATCATTCCGTCGAAGGAGTGATGTATCAACTGCGGCATCTATCCTTCCACAAGCAACCATTACAGCGCCAGACGAGACGAAATTCCTCATCAACGCCTTGCCGAGTGAAAACCCCACGACGCCCGGACGCGAGTTTCTTAGTACTCCGGAAGAGATTGGGTACATGCAAGTCTTTGTCAAAGACGTGTGGGTGTGGATGGACTCATTCGACAAAGAAAAACACTTCAGTCGTCTTTATTCCCTTCTATGCCCTCAAATCGACAATGCTCCTCAACGCATTTCTCGCTTGCGGCGTGAAACACCTAGCTCTGAGCTCCCCAAACGAAAACGATAAGGCACTCTTCTATTACAACACGGCAACGTCCCAACTTCTACGTAGCCTTCAAAACCCGGACCGAAACATGGCCGAGTGTGCGATAACTGCAGTGATTCTCAACGTGTACGAAATCATGTCAGAGAAACCGGCTCATCGCATGCGGCACATCGGCGGCGCCCGTGCCTTGATCCTCGAGTGTCGATGGGATGCGAGGAGTACGGGCATCGGGGCCGCGTGCTTCTGGCAAAACATTACTATGGAGGTGTTGATATGCCTTTCAGAGAACTGGCGAACGACTTGGAACCCTGATGACTGGGGTCTGGATCTTGGCTTCTTCAAGGAAGGAGAAGACCAGGTGGCCATTGAGCCAGACGAAGTCTTTGTGCACAGGATCATATTTGTCGCTGCCAAGATCGTCAACTTTCGAGCAGCGGCCCCTGGCTCAGAGGAAATTTCTCCTCAGGATGAACAGCTTTGGCTAAGAGAGCGATTGGGCCACTGGCAGGAGCTTAAACGGCTTTGTGATCGATGGAATCACCGCTGCCCGAGGACAATGCACCCGTATGGCTATATGAAGCCATCGAAGTCTACGGGTGATTCGGCATTTCCTTACATTTGGTAACTTCATTTATCGAGTCCACGGAGAGCGCAGCATCTAATTTGTGTGCTACAGGATGATCAAAAGTGCCTCAACTCTCGGCCGCTTGCTCTACCACACAGCACAATGCATTCTCAGCCAGAGCCACCCCTCCAAGCAGATAACTAATTCGGAAGGAATGAGAAACTTGCAACTACACCATGCGCACCAAGTTTGCGGGATCGCCGCGTCTACCAAGGACCGTGGTGTCATTCCCATGGCGATTCGGTGTTTGGCCATCGCCTCGCTTGTCTTGACCGAGTTTCACGAACAAGCAGAAGTATTAGGAATTCTGGACAGATTTAAAAACCAAGGGGGATGGCATCTTGGTTCAGTCGAGCCCGAGTTGACAAGAGCTTGGGGTTGGGAACGAGGGAGATTCCCGGTGGCATTACCGACGAGCCAGCCTGACGACCAGCTACCAGCTGGTAGCCATGCAATGCCGCCGCCCGTACGCGCGCCTGCGATGATGCCAATGCCCAACTCGGAATCGCCGGTAACTGCGGTAATGAGAGTGTTGACACCTCCAGGAGTTGCCAAGCCATTTGTGAACCCGTTGAGCTTCGCAGACTTTCGTTTGCCGAACCATCCGTATCAGAACTGGTATGAGCCACCAAATAGGACGAGCCCGGGGCTAGCGAATGAGTAGAAGATATAAAAAAACGATTCTTTGGCATATATGAGGTTAGTATGTTGATATTTTTGGTCGCCAATATGCTCGAATCGCTTTGGAAGACAAAGGGCACCCGCTAGACGGGATTTGGGTTTGCAGGCAATATATCGTTGATTGATGGGAGGGTATCAGCCAAGACAGGCTTTGATCGTCTTTTACAGAGAAGTTGTTATATTTTGACGGAAAAGCTCAATATATCATGAGGAGCTACCACCACCCTGTCCCTGCTGAAAGTTCATGCTATATCCCCCCGTCTGCTCATCCTTGACCATCTGGAAGTTCTCCGTGCTCAGTCCAAACGGCTTCAAGATGCCATTGCCCAGGGTCTTGAGCTTCCCCCACACATCTCCCCCATTTCGTGCTCCTGGGCGGCCTTGGTGCGCGGTGGTAGGTCACGCAGCTGGGCGCGAACGATGCGCATGTCCGCGGCGGCGAGGCTCGGCGTTGCGGCCAGCGCGCGGTAATCCTCCTCGGCGCCCGCGAGGTTCTGCCAGCCGCCGGCCTCGGAGCGGGCGCGGGCGCGACGCATGAGCGATTTGGAGCGGATGCGCTGGATGTCGGCGAGGAGCGCCGTGCGGATTTCATCAGCGGCGGACGGAGGCGGAGGTGCGGATCGGGATGCACCGGAGCTGATGATTTCTTCTTCGACGTCGTCATCGTCATCCTTGGACTTGGACTCTTCATTCTCCGCTGTCTTAACCTCCTTCTCGTCGCCCTTTTCTTTGCCCTCTGGGTTTAGCCGGGGATCCTCACGCTCGAGCTTCGCGAGCCCATCGAGAGCTTCGGTAGCAGACTTGATGGCGTCTGTCCACTGCTCGACTTTCAGGTGACAGGCAGCAATGTTGCTCTGAATGACAGCGCGGGGGTACAGGAGATACTTGGGACATGAGGAGATGGCGTCATCGTACTTGTCGAGGGCGTCCTGGTACTGTTTTGAAGAAAAGAGGGTGTTGGCCTCCGCTTTGGCAGTGTTTGATTCCTCGAGGAGGGCCTATGAAGGTGTCAGAGGTTTGAGTTGAGGTGAGGTCTTGGATAGATCTGACGAAATGATGATAGGAAAATAGGTTGAATCTAGTGAATGAATATCTCTCAAGAAAAAGATTGCGAAAGATGCACTTCAATAGTGCATAAAAAAGATTGAATGTTGAGATCGCTATTGCACCACATACCGCTTCCTCCTCTGGGGAGAACTTCATTTGCTCACCGTCTGCCTCGTCCGCGGCAGCATCCTTCTTCTCTATCCCCCGGACCTCTTCGCTCTTCGGCGCCTCGTTCTTTTCACCGTTGCCTGAGCCTGTCGTTGCCTGCGGTTGTGAGGCCATCTCTATTCGCTGTCGCTGTCGCTGTCCTCTGCCTGACCGGACCTACGCCCTATTTGTTTCGGCTCACACGGTCCTCGTTTGCCACTGACCGCCTCTCGATTGGGTCCTTAGCTGGGGCTTTTCTGCGGTAACAGGATCCAGCGGAGCGTGGGTTGTGGTGAGTTGCGATGATGGCGATATGGACTGCGAGGATGAATGAGGACACTTGGGATTTGTTGCTGGAGTGATTTTTGTGATATTCGCGTCATTCACCTGCTGGCATCCACAGTTCCAACGATCGATGGCGGGGGAGCCAGCCCCTCTACTGGAAACCCCCCACATCCACTAAGAGTTAGGGGACGTGGTGGGGTAATTAGAAGGCAGCTTTCAGTGAGGGGTCGTCCGCTGTTCCCCAAGAAATTCCACTGAAACAGTTGCTTGCTTGCACACCCGACCACTGTAGCTACTCGTCCCCTCCACTAAGTTACTGACGCAGGACTCTGCGGCAGAAGGCCAAGAAGGACTTTCAACCACACGTCGCGTAGACTCCTATTTGGAGTAACTACAATTATGCGCCAAAAGTCTGACCCCACCCGACGCGGCCGCGACACCCCCTCCTTCTTCCACACACCACAACTTGCCATTGAGATGTCCAATTCACGTCGTTTCGGCGATATTATATGTCCTAATCGTCAAAGAGGCCATGAATTTCCTTCGGAAGCGAAAGCTGTGATGATTCACATGCTACATACGGGTAAGTCGGCGAGGTACGTCGCGGATCAGTTTTACACCGACCATAAGGCCGTCCTCAACATCGCGAAAAAGTTCACAACTTCCACCACACTGGAAAATCGACCCAGAAGTGGACGGCCCCCTAAGCTTAGTAGGGCGGAAAGGCGGTATATCTTACGATTAATCCGCCAGGACCGCCTAATCTCATGGGACGCCCTTGTCGGCAGTATGGGTGGTATTGTGTCACGCCGGACAGTCCAACGCGCTGTTTCCTTCTATTACCGGCGCAAATGGAAGGCACTTGAGAGGCCGAAACTTGATAAGGATAAAGCAAAAGTGAGGCTACAGTAGTGTTAAGTTTGGCTTGAAGATATTAAAGAATTGAAAGAGGTATGGCGTTTTAAAGTTGAAGTATGTGTCTACCTGCTTACCAGTTCAGATAATTAACTCTGATGAAGTTTCTATCCAGAATAAAAGTAACAACCCTAACGCCTATGCCTTCCGGCTTCCTTATGAAAAGTATAATAAGGAAGTAGTCAATCAGGGAGACTATGTAAAACCTACGATTTCTATGATGTTTTGGGCGGCAATGTGGAAGACAGATCGTACACCGATTATCCTCATGACGCGCGATAAGGATGCTAAGAGGAACGGGTTTTCTTTATAGAGTTATATTAAAACACTTAAGGAGGGACTTCTGCCTCAGTACGACGGCACCCGTGTTTTTCAGCAGGATAATGCACCAATTCATCGGTTAGAGAAGTCTATGACATGGCTGCTGGAGCATGGAATTGAGCTGCTAGATTGGCCGCCTAACTCCCCAGATTTAAGCCCTATTGAGAATATTTGGAGTATTCTGAAGAGACAGATCCGCAGACGATTCCCTCATCTACGGGATTTAAAAGATAATGAGGAAGACAGGGCAGAATTCCAACGCTGCGTTGAAGATGCGTGGAGGGCAATCCCCCAGGCCCAGATTGTGGCGTGTATTGATTCCCTTGAGAGAAGACTGCAAGCCTGTATCCGCGCCCGGGGGTGGTATACCAAATATTGAAGAGGAGAAGCAGGGCTATCATTTGGTATATATATTATTAAAATTGGGTATTATTTGGCTGAGAAATATATAAGTGAAGTTACGTGGTCACAATGCAGGATGATGCATTTGGTGTGGGTGGGGTCAGACTTATTGCATGTTATTGTAAGAAATAGCGGACTTGTGGGGAGGTTTCCCTAGAATTCGAAATAAGTTAGGGTAATAATAAGCCGTGCAACGAGTTTATAGTCTCCTAAGAGTTACGAAACTTTCTTCGCCTGCGTTGGTAGATCGGCCCCCTACGGTTATAGTGGCTAATGACCTACTGCCATCCTGATGGAGCCCCCCCCTCCCGGTGCAGTAATTGGGATATGATACTCACACGGCTGTCCTGGATTATGACAGGATATTCTGGGCCAATCCGTACCAATTCGCTTTCCACTAGAATGGTTGGATTGGTCTTATTTTTGGTGGAAGAGAACATTCTCCTGGTTACTGTACTTGACCAGAACTTGCTGTTCAAGGTAAGTCCTGTGAGTACATTTGGAGTTTGTAAGTGGCGGGATGGGAAGATGGCCGGAAGGTGGCGTGGAGTGCTGGCGAGAAAGAGCTACAAGAGGTGGTGGCTGTCTTCTCGGTTAAACAATATGACCGACTTGCAGATAGAATGACGTGGCTCGCAGTGTCGATTGAGAGTATGGGTTGCGCTCAGAGCGCCCCTAGGATCAGTTCTGTTCAGGATGTTGATGGATATCTCGGATTGTTTTAACAAGCCATCCACAGAGACATAATTGTCCAAGGGTAGTAGTGAACCGACTTGTATGTCTCCTCGTGCATGATGTATAGCAGCAGCAAGCTGTTCCGTAGAAACCACGTCCCGGGCCTCATACCCATACTTGGAGAACGCTCCAACAGTACCTATGTTTTGATGTTGTCGGAAGTTGAACTGGAAACCGTGTCCCGAAACGACGGGATAAGGAGACTTCGGATCACTTCTCCGCGAGTACGCCCCGGCGGCTGCCATTGTGGCAACGATGAAGCCCACATCACCGTAAGCGGGAACAGCTAGAAGATCATCTGGAAGATAATCGGCGATAGTTTTCTTTAAGATGTGCTTTGGGAGGTTATGAATTTCTAGACCTACCCTTCCAAAAAGCTAATTCAGGTTGCCGCCGATGGTTCCGAGGACAAAATATATTTATCCCGATATAGGTTCGGCTGTTCGAATTTGTCAAGCATGGTATCGGTTCTCAGAACCGGTGTTGCGGCGGTGAATTGGAAACTCATTTCTTGCCAGGTCCATTTTCGAGTTGTTTCTTTAGACCAAGATCCGATAGCCCGCCAGTTGGATTTGCGGCGACCTCGACCGGCAGCTGCGAGGGCTTGGAAGATTGTGAAGAGGCCGAAGAAGGCAGCGAGAATGGAGATTGGCACGTTGAACACAAAGGAGATCGGATCCCAATTGAATTGTCTGTTATCTTGTCTACCTTGAGCGTCGATAATGTCAAGCAGTGATCGTCGCAGACAGTCGGTTGAGTTTTCAATTTCCGGACAGACTGAGTCGTCGTCCATGATGCTAGGATCCCTGGGACCCGAGGCCGCGATGTGTCTGTTGCTAATGCGTTGACGCTGTGTATTCCCGACAACCACGTTTAGTCGGAGTTCTGTCGGTTTGACGAGAAGAGCTTGAAGATCTCGAGGATCCTAAAGATCTCGAACATTCTTCTTTATGAATGCATTTCTGTTGAGTGAGACTTAACCTATTGTCACGGCGAAAGAGCCTCGCGGGCGGCCACATTGGTGCTTAGGTCTTGTGATGGCGTTTGAGGTCAAGCTGAATTTACACTAACAAGGACTCGGGCGAGGGAATCGCCGTGGTTGGTCGAAAACTCGAAATGAGATTTGAGTCGGGTTCGGTGAGGGCCGCTGGCTTGGCGTTCATCCGAACTAATAAACCCCCCCAATTGACAAGGGAAAACGGGGGAAACCATAATAGATAAGAAGCTGACGCGATGATGGTCCACCACGGCCAATAGCGATCTAATATATTCCAACGTGCCTGCATGGGCGTGTTGGAAATGCTGTTCATTGAGTCGAGTCACTGCAGGGCCAGTTGGCGTCACTCGCAACTTATCACATGCTTCAGTGGTTTCTATCAAGGTGCATTTCTGCCCAATGTGGCTTGCGAGGTGCTTATCGTATCTGTGCGAATGGGAAAACTCGGAATGCTTTTCTCTCCGATTACAGCTGATAAGGGAACCGGTGAAGGTGAATGCGAAGTGACGGTGAGCTGAAGTTTACGTCGAGGCGGCTTGGAGCCTGTTATCTTATCGCTTGCGCCCTTCACGCAGCAAAAGTTGCCCCGCGTTCCCCCGCCACTAGCCATATAAATATCGCGAGATTCGCCTCCGCCTTTCACCTTGGTTGTGCTGCGGGCCGGGACCTTTTCTTGATTAATTCGTCACGTCCTTGGTCTCTCGATTGACTCGCCCTTTCGCCGAACGCATCGTCACCTTCGACTTTCGCCCTTCTTCCCGTCGCGACTGCACAACGCCGCAATGGCTCCCCGTACCGAGTACGTTCACGCCGCTCCCCTCTCCCCCGCGAAGCAGACGGCTGATGATGGTTTTCGCACAGCTTCCCGCCCGTCCGGGCCTGTCTGTTCGACATGGACGGCCTCCTGCTCGATACCGAGGACACGTACACCCTCTGCACCAACATGATCCTCGAGAAGTACGGCAAGGGCGAGCTCCCGTGGTCCGTCAAAGCCAAGCTCCAGGGCCGTCCCGGTCCCGCTGCGAATAAGCTCTTCCACGATTGGGCCGGGCTCCCCCATCACTCCCGAGGAGTACGTCGCCCAGAACACCGCCCTCCAGAAGCAGCTGTTTCCTAAGACGAAGCCGCTGCCTGGCATTCCCGAGATGCTCGGCCACCTCGGTCGCACTCGATACTGGGAGGTCAAGGACGGCGCCGCTGCCGACGACGCCAAGACCAATGGCCGCGATCGCGAGGCTCACCGCGTTCACATTGCCCTCGCCACCAGCTCCCACCTGGGCAACTTCTTGATCAAGACCAGCCACCTCCAGGAGCTCTTCTCCGTCTTCCCCTCGAACCGCCGCGTTCTCGGCGACGACAACCGCCTGCAGCCCGGTCGCGGCAAGCCCCTGCCCGACATCTTCCTGCTCGCGCTGAAGACCATCAACGACTCGCTCCCCGCTGGAGAGCCCCCGATCAAGCCCGAGGAGTGCCTTGTCTTCGAGGACTCGGTTCCTGGTGTCGAGGCTGGTCGCCGCGCCGGCATGCGCGTCATCTGGTGCCCTCACCCCATGCTCAAGAAGGAGTATACCGGCCGCGAGGAGGAGGTCCTCGCTGGCCGCACGGGCGAGGCGGGCGATGTCGACCTGCACCAGCTTGGCGAGATTGACGATGGCTGGGCTGAGTACATACTCAGTCTGGTCGACTTCCCCTACGAGAAGTTTGGCATGGTGATTCCTTCCATCGCCGTCGAGGAGGAGCCTTGCATGAAGGAGGCGCCTGAGGAGGTGGTGGCCGTCGCCGCGGATGCTTAGGCATTCATTTTACGCCTTCTCCGCTGTTCGGCCGATGCAATTTTCCACTGGCCACATCGACCAAGCAGGGGTCGACACTTGGATGCGCCGTTACTTCTGGATCGGATGAATGGAATGGGTTGGGCAAATGGGGAGATAGAAATCAAGACAACACAAGACATGGCAAGGAATGGCAATGCAAGACCATTCATTGCAAGGCAAAAAGCAAAGGCATGGAAAACAAGACATAGACGGTTTGGAGCCCACTTGGCTCAGACACAAGACCATAGACGCAGAAATGAGGCCATCAAGGCATGAAACCATGAAACCAAGTCTCGGACTAAAAGCTTAGCCGCCGAAATCTCCCCATCTCCGATCGATGCGAGTGTGGGGAGATGGTGAGATGGTGAGATGATGCCATTTCGGGCTGCTCCCTCCACAGACTCCCACCACGGTGCCAACTTCACGTGCATGGACCAAGCCCGCACCGTACGAGTCGTGCCATCTGACGATCCCTTGGACCTCAGGCCATTCCATATATCATGGCTATATCACGGCGGGAGCTGGCCTCCTATCTCCCAGACGATTCGACCATTCGACGACTCGCAAACAGAACAATGGCGACAATTTCCTCTCTACCGTTGCACTTGCTGACTGATATCCTGCGCATGGTGGGCAATGTCCAGCATCTGCCCGCTGTGCTCCTGAGCCATCGCATCTTCTACACGGCCTTCTTAGACGCTCCATCTCTCCCAGCCGATATCCTGCGACTCCAGCTGCCCGACCATCTCCTCCCCCTCGCCCTGGCCGCCTACGCCTCGCAAAAGTCCATCCGCGACAAAACCGGCGTGGATGCGAACCAGTTCCTGACCGAGTGCTACGACAGGCCCTTCAATGCCCTCGGCGGCCATTGCATTACCCTCGACCAGGCGCTTCACATCAGCAGGCTCGACGATGCGCTGACGGAGCTGCGCAACGAGTTCTGTGAATCCACGTTGCAGAAGCTGTACGGGTTGGGCCGCGATGACCCGATATCTGCCGCCCAACAGCGCCTCTCCGCGGGGGAGCTGTACCGCATATCCCGGGCGCTGTATCGCTTCCAGATATACGGCAACCTCTTCCTGGACCAGGAAGAAGGTGCCAGGCCCAACGAGGCCCAGAAAGCGCTCTTTTTCGATCGCCATTCTCCTTGGGTCAATGAGCAGCTGGTCTGTATCTACGATTACCTCGAGACTCGGCTGACTGGTGGTGCGTTGACACTTATACGTCCCTTGAGGCATGGTACCTTTTTACAATGAACTGCGATTTTGACCTCAATCATCTCAATAGTAATGCTGACCATTCTGTCCGCCACTCCAGCCTGTCGGGAAGTCATCGTGAATGGCTTTCAGTGGGGGGGAAACCTGACAGAATGGCTGACGGAGCGAAGCCAGCTGTTCGACGAACAGCGCTGCGTGAGTGCGCCCGGAATCTGTGACAAATCGAGCAGACAAACGCCCATGAGCGTTTTTACTGACCATGACTGGCAGCTCTCACTCGGGCTCCCCCGCTTACACCAATTGCTGCAAGCCTCCACCTGCGAGCAGTGGCAAAGCTCCCTCTCCGAGGCGAGCAACCTTTGCAAGAGCTGCTTGGAAGATGATCTTGACACTTTCAACCGTGGGAAAAGGCCAGACGCCGCCCATGGTATGTGGAAATCAGAGGAGATGGACAAGCTCGCCGAGCAAGTCGACGCTGACGACGAGACTGATGACCAGCCGCGGAAGATTTGGAGCAAGGTGTATTATGATAGCATTAACGAGCGATTTAGGTTCGGCATGCATGCGTTTTCGCCGATGAGGTTCGTCTATGGTCTGAGAGGCGTCGGATACGTGATGTGGGATGGCGAACGAATGGAGGATGAGGTGTGTAAGAAGACGGTCGCGAAGGCATACAGAGGGGAACCTGTTTTCTAAGGCTTGTTTCGGAAGCGGGCGGACTCCGTGTTGATTCACTTGAGAGATTTTTGGCCACTTACAGTGGCACGACTGCTGAGGCGGTCTTGTATATTAGACACATCATCACGCATGGGGCCGGGACACGGCATTTCAGCCACGGCTTGCAACGGGAGTTGGCGGGGTTTTTGCATGGGGTTGGGATCGTTGGCGGATAATGGTCTATTTTGGTCATTTATTATAGGTAGGCAGGCATTACAGATTGAATGTGTGTATTTAATTGGACGTTATAGCATAGCCTTGTATTTGGTGTAAGCTCAGAGACACTCTTCCACGCCCGACTGGCAGACTATTGTACAGCGCTGTGATAGTCCACTGTCTCAAAAAAAGAACGTTGGCCTTGTTCTTAGAACCATATATTAGCCCCTAGAGAGACTCGCCTGTTCTCGGGTTCTCCCTCGTGGTCGTAAGGCCACACGACGATGGGGAGCCATTATCCCGAGTATGAACGTTCAGCATCAATTGCAGTCATAAGCCAATCCTCACAAATCCCATTCCCATATTCCCGATGCCTTCCACTATCGCTAGAGTGTGGCCCTGTTCGCCAGAAAAACGGAACCTATACGATTTCGTATCATACATGCTGTCCTGGAGCGCAACATGCTAAAAAGCGACGCAGTATAGACAAATCCCAACCCAAGTGCACCGTCTTAGATAGCCTGTAAGAGCTCAAGGTAATGAATATGTGTCGCCAGTAAAGATCCAGTCCAAGTCAATGCCCATGTCAATGTCTACCGGCCCTGTTGGGGCGAGAAATCCAGGCTGTGGCGGCCGTGGAGGCGACATATCCTGGTGATCTTGTACTCTGGTACGACTTTCGTCAATCGACGACCGCGTGCGTTTTCTTGACAACGGATAGTCTTGTGAGTCTGAAGGTGATGGCCTCCGGCCTCGAGCAGACCGGCCTCGGAGCTCCCACTGTCGCTGCAATAAAACGAGGAAGTCTTTGGCTCTCTTGGAGCTCTCCCAAGTGGAGCCAAATTCGTCGAGAGCCCTGAAGCAGGCGCTTAGATGCAGCCCGACATCGGCATGTGTATATCGCTTGAAGTTGGTGACATTGGCAAAGATCAGGAGCAAAGCCGCCGAGCAGACGATTCCGACGCCCTGAATGTTCATTCTACGGAGCGCGTATCGTATTTCGTAGATCTGAAGGAGCTTTGCAATTGCGTAAGCCGATTCTATGCACATCATTCGGGCGTGCGACGATCCTGGGCCCTGCGGGGGGCTTGGTTGAGTGTATGTCCTAGACATCCAAGGCCGGTGCGCGTGGATGATGTTTTGGTGATATTGCATGCTATCGGAAGGTTAGTATGAGTTGATAAAATAGATGGGTACTTACTGAAGCAAGATGACGTGTGGTAAGTATTGTGTCTCACGGTCGTCCAGATCAATCTGGAGTACCGACGGTAAGTTTGCCTGCCAATTGAGAAGCGCCTCAACAGTTACAACGTTCATTTCCTGAAGCGAACTTGAAGAAATTCTCATATTTCCATATCTATACTCAAGTCAGGATTACGCAGCATCAACAAAGTACAGCGAAGCAGACTTACAGGGCGTAACCCAGGGGGGCCATGATCTCGCCCAGTAGGACCCTCTGCCGGTGTAGTTCGTTCGTGTAGTCTGGCAACGGAGTGTGTTCTTCAAACGACCGAGGGGACGAATAGGGAATCCACTGGCCAGCGGACTCGGGGCGCGTGTCCCCACAAGGCTTTGAGACTGTCACATCTTCCATGTTGATCCGAAACGGGCGTCCAAGATAGAAGCTCCACATGCTATTTTGTATGTTAGACGAGCGTTCCTAGGGCGAAAGGTGACTTACTGGTCGACTGTGTATGCGCCCCAGAATACATCCCGCCGTAGATTGGCTTCGGCTTGAGTGAGAGACTTCTTGGCAACGTATGGTGTAAGATCGACATGGAGGGCCAGGTCAAAAGCCAAGCGCATGGCCATTCCTACATCATGTTAGACCTGATGGACTTCTTGCTTCAGAGATCGCTTACCGCTATAAAGCCAACCCCGAGCATCTCTCTTGCACCCGATGTCATGGCTACTCAGGACAACCATGGCCTGCACCGTTGCAACGCAAGGGTTATCAAGCTCAATTTCCAGCAGCGCCTTTGCCCTGTCTGCAAAGAAGTCGGACAAAGATTTGGGAAAGGTCACAAAAGTCGGGTGGTGGCGAGTCTCAAAGGCCGCACCCAAGGAGCATCTTGATCATGTTAGTGGCACTCTTTAAGGACATTAGGGTAGAACTGACATTGCGTTCTGAAGAGCCTCTGAGTAATATGGGGTGTCTTCTTGGCTATCCGTCCAGGTAGTCTTCGCTGCTTCGAACATAGCACGATTCACAACATGGAAGGCCGGGTCTTGCCACGTAAAATAGAGATTGACCAAGTGCTTCTCTAATTCAAGCGGCACTGGTTTGCCCATCCCAAGGCAGTCGAGATATTCCTGGCCATCGTTCCGAATGGTGCGATGGATGGTGAGGTTGTCCGGTGCTGGCATCTGTACGAGGTTGAAGTTTGACGTGGGGCCGTAGTAGCGAACCTGTCCCCCCGGGCCAATCTGTAATGAACCGATTCGCTCTGAGAGCTGGTCGACGAGAGCCTCCGTGCTCTCTGTGTCGCTCGCGCCCTCGTCGGGGTTTGCCGGGCCCGTGGGAAGCCGAATGACGTGCTTAATCCCATCTGAACCTGTTGTTGGAAAACCCATCATGTCTCCAAATGCGCCTGCATCGAGCGGGAACTCTTGTGGGAAGTTGAAGCCGGGATCTCCTGCGGTGTTCCAGGTCCAATTAGGAGCGGGGATGTTGGATGAAATGTGGTCTTCGGGAGTTGGCTGCCCGACTATATGCAAGTCATCTGATTCAATGGCGTGATTCGAAACTGTTTTGGCAGTTTGGCCAGTAGAAGGAACCACACCTTCGCTCAACTTTTCCCATGTAGAGAGGGGCCCTGAGACCAGCAGTGGCTGTACTGCTCCGCTCTCATCATTCTTCTCCTGGTCCGCAGGCGAAGGCTCGCCTGCTTGATGAGGCGATTGATTAGGTGAATTAGTGGTGTTTGATGCAGCCTTGTTAGAAGCATCTTTGCTGGCATATGTGTGAGTGAGCTTCAGATGGCCCAGCACCTTGACCAAGGCCACCTGCTCATCCTCGGGCATGGAGGGAGGCTGGAGGGAGTTGTCATTAATGAAAGTGCATAGTTGCTCGATGCGGCCTGACAACAGTTCAATAGCGACTCGCAGAGAAAGCCTAGGGCTCAAGGTCAGTCTCATGTTGGCTGCAAAAGGATAAGCTGGGGGCATACTTTCGCTTGTCATCGCCGGCTTGGTACCGGCACTCTTTGCCCTTGTTCTTGCAATTTGAACAGATGGGAGACACGCCATCGCACTGTTTAGGTAATTAGAGACATATCCGACGGTGCAGCACAAGATGGAGTCGAGGGTTGGAGTCATATGGGCAGCGAGCGCAGCGCATCTCTCTCACCTTGACTTTGCTCTCTCGGCACGACACGCAGGCGGTGGTGACGTGCTTCCTCCGCGACGAGCCTGACGCAGCGGATGACGGCATCTTGTCGCTCTTGCGTGGTTCTCTACAGCGCAATTCGACGCAAGTCCCAGGTATTCGCCGCAAGGGGCAGAATGGCGACGGCGAGACGTGGAGAGTGGAGAGATCCAAGGTGGAAGACTGGGCGGCGACTCCACACCCTGCTGTGTACTATGTATGCCGGGACCAGGGCGAATTTGTGGGGAGCGGCGTGCGGGGAATTTGGGGAGGCGTCT
This sequence comes from Ilyonectria mors-panacis, assembly GCA_002991585.1. Classification (NCBI taxonomy): domain Eukaryota; kingdom Fungi; phylum Ascomycota; class Sordariomycetes; order Hypocreales; family Nectriaceae; genus Ilyonectria; species Ilyonectria mors-panacis. The sequence goes on along the minus strand of PPHJ01000087.1, from coordinate 386,181 downwards.
TGACTCGTGGAAGCGAGGTCTCGTGAGCCAAGCCAAGTATTCACACGTTAGGGCGTCAAGTGATGGCTGGTTTTTGCCTTTTTTCGGTTTGATCGGTGTGGAATACGTTCTCTAAGCATCTGTTCCAATCGGTTGACGAGGATTCTAGATAGCAAGGCCAGAAACCCTCCACCAAGGGGCTTATAGGTTCCAACGCCGCCTTCGGCTCATGACACCAAGTAAAGAACCACGATGTGCCGCCTCAACTAAATCGGGGCCGATCGAGGGCAGCTGGACCGTAGAAAAATCGATCAGATCCGATGTCGCATGCGGTTTTTTCCCTTGACGCATTCAAAATAGCAGGGGTGGTTGCGTCGGTGAAGTACGCGATTCAACGAAGGACCATACATGATGGGCAAGGGCCGTAAGTCATAAACCACGTTGTTTCAAACATTGAGAGTTCTGGACTTAAAGCCAGCAATTTAGCCATGGCAGTAGCTCAATATAACTTCCAATACTGTCTCCACCCAACTACAGCAGTTTCTTATTTGTATACGAGATTCTAGTTTATTTCTCTACAAAAGTCTACCCGCGTGAATACCGCCAGTAATCAAAATATCATCTGATGTGTGATAGGCGCTCGCATTCGACAGCAGATAGACCACCGGAACCTTGAGATCAGTTCGGTCTCCCATCCTCCGCATGGGCGGCTCGTTTTGCATAATATCACCGAGCCAGGGATATTTCTTGCACAAATCCAGCGTCATGTCAGTCGCCATGTATCTGGATTTCCACAGATTAGCACCTATACCAGGTCACAGATCAAGAGAAATTAGTGCGTAGACTCACCCGGGAGAGATGCTGTTGACGCGGATCCCCTTGCCAGCGAGCTCCACACCAAGAGCCTTCGCCAATGCAACCACTGCTCCCTTGCTGGCGCAGTAGTCGCTGGTGGTCTGTCCCTTGCTAGCGACGTAGGCAGCAACAGAGCCAATCAACACGATAGAACCCCCACGGGGGTTGAATTCAGTAGGCTCCTGCTTATCCATCTGGACAGCAGCCAATTGCGCTGCATAGTATGTCCCCAGGACGTTAATATTCATACAGCGGGCAACAGACTCGGGAGAGCGTTCAAGGAAAGGCTCATCGGGGCAGATACCTGCCGCAGTAATACTGCAATCAATTAGCATATATAGCCGTATTGCCGACAGAGGGGCCCTTACAGCCCATCGATACGTCCAAAATCTGCCACAACCTGGTCAAAGCTTGCCTTGAGCACGTCGTACTTGGTCACGTCGGTGCTATCATCAGAGCTCCCGTTAGTTTATTGCGGTTGAGCATCACGCAGCATATGTCCTGCGTACCGGTAAAACTCTAGCTTGGAGTTGGGGAACTGCTTCTGGATCTTATAAAAGTGTTCGTGGGGCTTCTCCGCGGCATCGAGGACGGCGACGTTACCACCAACCTCGACGACTGCAAGAGTAAAAGCTAGGCCCAAGCCGCGAGCGGCTCCAGTAATGACTACTGTGCGACCCTTGAGTGACAGGAGGTCCTGCACAGAGTTCTCAAGGTAGCGGTCGGGGTTGTACTCGGGGACGGACATTTTGGAGGTGTCAGGGGAGCCTTGTCAAGCCTGAAAAATAATGCAAAGAGATGAGAAGTTTGTGATTCCAACATCAAAATTAGTCCAAACATGGGTCTATCTTAACGCAATTGCAGCGTCGGTCGGACCCTCATCGTCAGAGTCCCCGCACGAAGCATTTGGCTACCCCGGATTTTGCCCTCCGAATCGTGGGGCAGGATTCCGGAATTCATGCCGCCAACGCGTCAGCTGTCATGACGGCTGAAACGACCCGTGGCGACCTTTAGGACATGGAAAGGAATCCACGGAGATTGAGTTTGGAGAAGATGCTTTTCGGAAGTTGTCTGTTCATCGACGATTAGCGAAAACGATACTGTCTCGGAATCTCTCAAGCGCGATGTTTGGTAGGGAAATCTGCACGTATCTGCCGGAAACTGGCAGATATGAACTAGAGTAAAATAATAAAACTGTTCAGGGAATTCTCTGTCTTCTCGTTTCTTTTTGGCACAATTGATCCACTCGTGAATATTTCGCGATGCCTTCAACCTCTGCCCTCGAAACCAACGGTGCTACCCTGCAGAAGGGCGGCGTCAAGGGCTGGAGAGAGCATCTCGACGCCGATGACCACGCCGTTCTTGCCTTGCGCAACCTCGTTTTTGATCTCTGTCTTCAAAATGGTGGTGTGTCATGGTGGCTCGGCCATTGGCATGGCTGCCATTGGAGTTGCCCTGTGGAAGTACGTGATGCGATACAACCCATCCAACCCAGACTGGTTCGATCGCGATCGTTTTGTACTCTCTAACGGTAAGAAATTCCCCCCCCAAACTTGGTTGAGCCTGGCTAATCCTTTTGTCAGGCCATACTTCGATGTTCCTCTACGCCCTGAACCACCTTACCGGCTTCGAGAACTGGACCATGGACGAGCTCAAGGGCTATGGAAGCGCGAAGACGGACGGATACAAAACAATCTGCCATTCACACCCCGAAATCGAAATTCCCGGTGTCGAAGTGACGACTGGACCCCTTGGACAGGGTGTCGCCAACGCCGTCGGCCTGGCCATCGCATCGAAGAACCTCGCCGCCCGATACAACCGCCCCGAGTTTGATATTGTCCAGTCCCGCATCTACTGCATGGTTGGCGACGGATGTCTGATGGAGGGTGTTGCTCTCGAAGCTATCTCCCTGGCAGGAAGTCTTAAGCTGGATAACCTGGTCATCATCTACGACAACAACGAAGTGACCTGCGATGGCCCCCTTGACTGGATCAACAGCGAGGATGCCAATGCAAAGATGCGCGCATCCGGCTGGCACGTCATTGACGTTATGGAGGGGAGTTACGACGTCCAAGCAGTGGTTTCAGCACTGAGGCTGTCAAATACTGTCAAGGGACAACCTGTCTTCATCAATGTGCGCACCATCATCGGCTTGGGCACGCAAGTTGCTGGCACCGCCAAGGCACACCACGGTGTTTTCGACAAGGAAAGCGTCGCAGAATCAAAGCGCCTTGCGGGCCAGGACCCATTCGTCACTCACACCATCCCAGAGGCATCGCTTGCCTTTTTCAGGGAGCGCAAGGCCCATGGCGAGTCTATCAATGTATCTTGGGATAGCCTCGTCAGCAAGTACAACGACGCGCACCCAGATGTCGCCCAATCGCTTGACCGGGCTCGTAAGGGCGACAACGGAACGGAGTGGCTGGATATCCTCAACAAAATCGACAGCTCGCAGTTTAAGGGCTATGCTACCCGTGAGGTTAACGGCGCTCTGATCGAGAAGATCTGGAAAATCCACCCGGCCATGTGCGGAGGCGGTGCCGACTTGGTCACTTCCAACAAGGTCTCATATACTGCCGATGATGTATTCCATCCCTCGGTCAGCTACGCCGGGCGCTTTGTCCGGTATGGAATCCGAGAGCACGCCATGGCCTCCATCTCGAATGGAATTGCCGCGTACAACCCGGGCACATTCTTGCCCATCACCGCGACCTTCCTCATCTTCTACCTTTACGTATGCTATTCCATGTACTGAAATCACTGGCCCCCACTGACATCTTGCAGGCTGCTCCCGGAGTCCGGATGGGCGCTATCAGTGAACTGCCCGTGATCCATTTCGCAACTCACGATTCCTTCGCCGAAGGCCAGAACGGCCCAACACACCAAGCCGTGGAAGTTGATTCGCTGTACCGCGCGATGCCAAACCTGACCTACATCCGACCTTCTGATCCAGAGGAGACAATCGGCGCCTGGATCCTTGCGCTGTCGAAGAGGCACGGTCCCAGCATGTTGTCCCTTGGCAGAGACCCGGTTGGGCCAATTCCTTCCACCAGCCGCCTTGGTGTTGCGAAGGGAGCATACGTTGTCAAGGACGTGCCAGATGCCAACCTTACTCTTACTAGCTGTGGCACGAACCTCCACTATGCTGTCGCCGCTGCCGAGTCGCTCACCGCGGAGGGTATTGCGACTCGTGTCGTAAGCGCTCCTTGCTTTGAGCAATTCGACAAGCAGAACAAGTCCTATCGCGACAGTGTGTACCCGCGGGATGGAACTCCCATCGTCAGCGTGGAGGAATACATCGCGACTACTTGGGCGAGATATGTTACAGCCAGCATTGGCATGACTGGGTACGGATACTCAGCCTCGAACCCAAGCAACTACGAACGCTTTGGGCTTGATACAGAGGGTATTGTGACAAAGGTTAAGAAGTACCTTGGAGAACTTGATGGTGAGAATGCTAGAATCGCTGGTTGGCGCCAGCTTTAAGTCTGCCTCGTGGCTTTAGTTATGCTAGTTGTACGAAATACATGATCTTGAACATAACCCTTCGTAATTTCCAATTCTCCTTGGGAATATCGTAAAGTCTGTACTATCCCTATCTATAATAAAGATTTGAATTGTTTGTTTTAGACAATGGCATCATGTCTGTTGTGCACTACGCACTTACCTACCGTAGTATGTGATATCAAGTATCTCCAAGAGACAGAGACTAACCTAAGGTACCCAACCGATATCGGGGAATCTTTTCACCGGAATTCAGACACAGAGGCATATAATAATCGTGGGCGCTGTGTTGAGCCGCATGTCACTTTTGGAAGCTTGTTCCCTGGTGGCTGACTTAAATCTGGGGTTTGTGGGGTAGCACTCGGCCAGCGATTTCCGCGAGTGAACTACCACCAAGCGCGTCGGAATTAAACAAACCTACGCCACCGGAAACTCTGGATACTCGTAAGAGCACCATGAATTCGCCACGAGCCAAGGCCTGGGGTAGTGGTCACGATGCTTGGAATTCCAGAGCTCGGACGGAAACAGTCTGGACGTCCAGGAGACCAATTTCCATGAAGACATGACTGGGAAGAAGTCCGTCTTCGCCGACGTATAACACCCATCTGGCTCGAGTTTCCAACAGAGCATCTTCAACAGACTCCCTCTCAACATCTTTGATCATTTCTCGCTGGGCCAGCTGCGCCTGTAAGAATTCAAGATGCCGGAATACACACGAGAGCTGAATGCCATCATCATCGGGGCGGGCCCGGCCGGTATCACTATGGCCTACCGCCTCCGAGAGTTGGGATTCGAGGACTTCACCATGTACGACAAGCTCGATGGTGTCGGCGGGACATGGCGCACGAACACGTACCCCGGCTGGTAAGATATGCAAACTGACCTCTTCGGCGAACACATCTGACAAGGAGGCTAGTGGTTGCGATCTCAAGTCTCATTTGTACTCGTTCAGCTTCAATCCGAACCCCAACTGGTCCAAGGAACTCTGTGAGCAGCCTGAGATTCTGCAATGTAAGCACCGAGTCACAGTTCGATCTCTTTCTACACCGGTGCTAACAATGCGTTCACAGATATGGAAGACACCGTCGACAAGTTTGACCTGCGCAAGCACGTCCACCCCTCGGTCGAATGCATCGGCGCCAAATGGATCAGCGAAGAAACAAAGTGGGAGGTGCACCTGAAAGACCTAAAGACGGGCATCTCATACTCGAGGAAGGCCTCGGTCTTCGTCTCAGCCGTGGGCGCCATCTCATTCCCCCGCGACGTCAAGTTCCCCGGCATGGAAGACTTCCAGGGCGACATGTTTCACACAGCGCGATGGGATCACAGCGTTAGCTGGAAGGGGAAGCGCGTCGCCGTCATCGGCAACGGTTGCAGCGCCGCCCAGGTCGTCCCGGCGCTCGCCAAGGACGCGGCCTTTGTCAAGCAGTACGCGCGCAGCGGCCAGTGGTTCCACGACCGGCCCAACCGCGACTACAGCGAGTTTGACAAGTTCCTCTTCCGATGGGTGCCCCTGTGGCAGCGCTGGCTGCGTCTGAAGATCTTCCTCATCGCTGACGAGGAGACCACGACGTACTTCCCAACCCCCGCGGGCGTGAAGCTGCGCACCGAAGTCGAGGAAGAGTCCAAGAGATATATCCGGTCCAAGGTTCCCGAGAAGTACGCCAAGTCGCTCATCCCCCAACTTCCCGCTGGGATGCAAGCGCCGCATCTTCGACCCTGGCTACCTCGACAGCCTGAACCGCGCTAATGTCGATTTCCTGGCCGAGGGCATCAAGGAGATCACCGAGACGGGCATCATCAGCAGCTCTGGAATCGAGGACGACTTCGACATTATCGTGCTGGCGACGGGCTTCCAAGTTTCGCAGTTCTTGACCCCCATGCACATTGTCGGCTCGACTGGAAAGTCGCTCGAGGATCAATGGAAGGAATGCCGCGGTGCTCAAGCGTACCTGGGCACTCACGTGCATAACTTCCCCAACCTGGCTATTCTCTTCGGCCCCAACACGTTCCCTGCCAACAACTCAGCTCTGTTCGCGTGCGAGACACAAGCCGAGTACGCCGTCAAGTCGCTGCTCAAGCCGCTGATCGACCGTCGAGCCACCGTCATCGAGGTCAAGCAGGCGGCCGAGGACCGCAAGACCAACGCGATCCACGAGGAGCTGCGCAGCACCGTGTTCGCGGGCGACTGCTCCAACTGGTACATTGGAAACTACGGCCGCAATGCCGCCTCGTGGCCGGGCTTTGCGCGCGGATACTGGTTCGCGACCATGATCCCGGACTGGTCGGCCTTTAACATCACTGGCTCGAACCCGCTGTGGCCAGTGTATGCTGCTCGGCGCCACCTGAGGACCATGTCGATTTTACACCAAGATCTTTGTCCTTTTGTTCGCGATCGGGTTGGCTCGGGGGAGGCAATCCACGCTGGAAAGTGTGGTGGCGGTTGTTTATACGCTGAAGGATGCTCTGGTGTCGCGACTATTTGCATAGCTTTACTCTTTGTCATTTGGGGTTCTTGATTGTCAGGCGGGACAGCTTTGTTTGAACCCTTATAGCACTCATTGTTAGTCGTAAAAGTGTTGAATTCGAGTTACCTATTTTAAATTTACCCCATCGTCTCGTTGAAGCGGGAATGCAATTGCGCGAATGTGGGGTAATGTGCTCGTGTCCCTCCTTGGTGTCGATAGTACTCGATCTCTTTCCGGTTGTCACTCTAGTGGGCAATACCAATGCCGATATTCATGTCTGTCTTGCCATTGTGAGATTCTTGGATATTGTTCATAGGCTTCATACAATTGACCGTGATTGCGATTCGTGTATGGCTACATGACTGCGCATCTTGCAACCGAAGAAGATATTTGCAGATTCGTTCGTCGACACAAGTTGGACATGCAGCCAGCTCCTCCACATGATCAACCAAGAAGTGCAGCTGCGCAACCGGGCACTCCCGACAATAGTTGCTCGGCGCAAACTACCCCACATGAAAAGAAGCTTGGATGAGCCAATCGAAAAGATGGCCGATCGACGGCTTGGTGAGACCCCGAAACAAGACCGGCATCCATCGGATCAGGAAGACCTTGCGATTAGATTTCCCAGCAACCGACGTCGACTACTGTCGCAGCAAGGTAGAAAGCGCACACCTTTGCGACCTGGACCTTTCCCGCTTGGGTATAACGCCGTTGCTGCTCGGTCGGAGTTGGTTGCTTCATGTCCTGTCGATTTGACCAAAATAATTACCCCATCCTGTCGCGGCCCCTCCATCATGGGGCGAGTTTGCCACTAGAAGGTAGATTTTTCGCCCCGAGCCAGCTTTGTCATGTCATGACTTGTTGTGGGGGAGGCGCGCGATTCTCGTCCGGTAGTCTGTCAAATTTGGGAAGAAGAGGATGGAAGAGAGGGCCCGAGAGGAATGATACTTGGGGTTGTAGCAATTGGAAAACTCCCACCCATACTGGAGTGCATCTCGGGTAAAGTGTTTTTGGCATCATTGCAACCCTCGTCGTGTGTAGAGTGCGGCATCATGCTCGCGGGGGCACTTCACCCGGCCGGGTTACAGCCGGGATTCACGGTGGCTCGCCAAACGCACCTTTCGAGGCCATCTGTCGACAATTAGAGCGCAAAACACTGCCGTTCGCTCAGTTCCGTGGCAATCATGACACACTCGAGGTGGGGGACGCCGCAGTTGCTCGGGTGTTGCATGGGAAACTTCCAGCAAAGCGCGGCAGATGCTCGAACCATTGGCCCACGGATACCACAGCGATCCAAGAGCACCTCGCAAAGACGCAGGCAACTCCGCAAACCCCAGATGCAACGGGTGCTTCGGGAACCAATAACTGGTCCAGCCCTGGAGCTCATGCCGCACGCGCACCGCACAGCTTGCTCGCAGAAGCCGCACAGGAACAGATTCCCGACAGATGCCGGGTCTCGCCTCGCCACCCAAACCGGCAAGTATAGTGGCCTCCTGGAGAGCTCCGGGGGCCTCTAGGGGCTTCTAGGGGCCGCCTGGGACCTCTTGGGGTAGCTATTATGAGAGCCCGCCCGCTGGAGCCCCGCTGGAGCCTCGGGACGCTTGCCCCACACCACGCTCGGCCCGGTTCCGGTTCCGGTCCTGCGGCTTTCAAGTCCCGAAGTCTTCTCCATCCAAGTTGGCGGCTTCATCGTCGCCGTGCTCACACCGGACTGGCTGCTTGCCCGACGTCGGGCGTCATGCCAATGGGGCTGGTTGTTGATGTTCGATGCACCCTGTCCGGCGGGTCGAAATTCTCGCGCCCCCATGTGACGTGATGCAGCGGGAGCAAGCTCCGTCTCGCTGGAGCTTTAGAGGCGCCGGAGACCCTTTTTACGACTCGACCTCCATCTTCTTTTCCTCCCCTTTCCTCATCTCTCCTTCTCCGACTCCCTCTCTGTACTCTGGCGATTTCTTCTTCGTTTCTTTGCACAAACACACACACAATGGCTGCTGAGAAATACCACACCGAGGCCCTGGCCGGCGTGAGTACTCCCCCGCTATGCGCAGGACTGTCGCGTTGCCCCTCCATCTCCAGAACGTCGTAGCTAACCCGCGATTTCCCTCCGCCAGCTCAAGGACTCCAGCCTGTTCATTCAGGATGCCTTCATCGACGGCAAGTGGGTTGCCAAGGAGAACAAGTTCGATGTCTTCGGTTCGTCTTCCACTCGCCCTTGTCGCTGCGCCGCCAGAAAAACTAACCGCCATATCCCAGAGCCCTCCACTGCCACCGTCCTCGGACGGGTCGCCAACTGCGCCCTCGAGGACTTCCAGACCGCCATCAAGAGCGCCGAAGTCGCCCAGACCAAGTTCTGGGAGAGCACAACTGGCAACAGCCGAGGCGCCCTCCTGAAGAAGTGGTATGAGCTCGTCATGGCCAACAAGGATGACCGTACGTGAAGATTTCGCCCAGAGCTCTCTCAGCCTCCCTCTCCGAGCTTCCCAGACTGACAAACTCCGCAGTTGCCAAGATCCTCAGTCTCGAGAACGGAAAGACCCTCAGCGAGGCCGCCGGCGAGGTCGTCTACGCCGCCAACTTCATCTCCTGGTTCGCCGAGGAGGCCACGCGAAGCTACGGCGTCACCATCCCCTCCTCCTCTCCCCACACCACTCTGATGACCGTCCGCGAGCCCGTCGGCGTCTGCGGCATCATAACCCCCTGGAACTTCCCCGCCGCCATGATCACCCGCAAGATCGCCCCCGCCCTGGCTGCCGGCTGCTCCGTCGTCATCAAGCCCCCCTCCGAGACCCCTTACTCCTGCCTGGCCTTCACCAAGCTCGCCATCGAGGCCGGTCTCCCCCCTGCCACCATCCAGGTCCTGCCCACCCGCGACCGAGCGGCTGCTACCGAGCTGGCCACTAACCCACTCGTTAAGAAGATCTCCTTCACCGGCTCTACCGGTGTTGGTAAGATGCTCGCCAAGCTCGCTGCGGGCACCCTGAAGAAGGTCAGCCTGGAGCTCGGCGGCAATGCCCCCTTCATCGTCTTTGACGACGCCGATGTCGACCTCGCTGTCGAGGGTGCCATGTTCTGCAAGTTCCGTTGCTCCGGCCAGACCTGCGTTTGGTAAGTTGCTCTCATCTCCTCTAGCTATCTTATACTAACTAATTGCAGTGCCAACCGACTCTACGTCCAGAAGGGCATTGCCCCCGCCTTCACTGCCAAGCTGGTTGAGAAGGTCAAGGCTCTCCAGATGGGCGGTGGCCTGAACGAGACCACCACCCAGGGTCCTCTCGTCAACCAGTCCTCCGTCAACAAGGTCAAGGAGCACGTCGCCGATGCCCTCTCCAAGGGCGCCAAGGTCGCCGCTGGTGGCACCACCCCCGACTCGCCCGGTTTCTTCCACCAACCCACCGTCCTGACCGGTGTCACCCAGGAGATGGCCGTCGCCAAGGACGAGACCTTCGGTCCCCTGGCCCCCATCTTCGAGTTCGAGACCGAGGAGGAGGCTCTCCGCCTGGCCAACGACACCGAGTTCGGTCTTGCCGGATACTTCTTCTCCAAGGATATCGGCCGTGTCATGCGCGTCGCCAACAAGCTCCAGGTCGGAATGGTCGGTGCCAACACCGGAAAGATCAGCGCCGCCGAGGCTCCCTTCGGCGGTATCAAGGAGAGTGGATACGGAAAGGAGGGCAGTCTGTATGGCCTTGCGGAGTACCAGAACATCAAGAGCATCACCATTGGCAACTACAACTAAGGAAAATAAGGAAGCGGGAAATGTGTATTCGGCTATGATAATGACGAGGGATTAAAAAGCCCATGGGAATGATCAATAGGTGCTGACGATGGTATCGTCATCAAAATAAAGTAAAATGACTTAAATCATGCTTCCCTTTCCTTGTGATGCCTGACTTATCTACTTCGAGAGGGGCTTCTGTACCATTAACCCACAGTGGTATAGAGCAGCACTTCGCAGAGGAACCGAGATTGAGAGCGAACCCAATGTGTGTATGTTTAGCACATCTGGTGGGAACTACCATCCATGCGAGGTCTCCACCAGCGTCGCAGATGCCAAAGTCGACTTTCAGGATTGCTAATATAATATGCAATCAGCAATGCGCTGAGAATTACCGCGACGCTAATCGGTCCTATGATAATATGTTAGATTGGTCAAAATTTCGGGACCGTTGCTGGCTCACCTCCTATCTTCCAGAGATCTGCGCTTGTCGGGTTTTGATCGTCGCCAGTTATCTCCGACACGTTTTGGCCAAAGTACGAGGTGAAAAATGAGAGGGGGAGCTGATCTGGTTAGTGTATAATCGAGACAAAGCGTGATCATTACTAACAAAGATGATAGTGAAGATGGTGAACAGCATGACGGCTCGGCCCTGTTTGGTGGATGAGCGGACTTCTACTAAATTCGCCGACTTTTGTTTTAGGTCTAGCAAGTCTAGAAGCTGATGCAACCTGTTAGTACCGAATTCGTAGTGCCTTCTTCTGTGAGGTCAGGAACTTACCATCTTGTGTGTGTACTTGGCATCGCTCTTCATTCCGCCCAATTCTTTCATGATGGTTCCCAACTCTCGCATCGCTTTCTTGGACAGTTTACCAGCAAGCCCTCGTATCTCCTTCGTATGATTTCCGTGATCGGCATTGAGCCTCACAAACCCATCGCCGTCCTGTGTGACTGAAAAGGATTCAGAACCCTGAAGGTCCATGTGGCCATCGCCTCTCTGGTGGACCAAAACATTTGGCCTCACTGTGCGGTCCTCGGCGCCGGGGATGAGGTTATGTAGAGCGCTCCGAAGCGACCCTAGCACTTCTTGTTGCTTTTCCATGAGCCTGTAGAGCATGTTGAGTTCATCGAGAACGTCAGCCACTTCCAAGACGAGTTTTAGCTCCTTTCTGTCATTGTAGGCTGGGCTTGATAAGCTGATGTCCGACTGTTCACGATGGAAGTCCTGAAAGTAGATGGTTTGTCGGGCGCTCTGTATGTATTATGATTAGACACAGACGTCATTCAAGAAGGGAGATATTAGCAACAGGGTCTCACCTTGTTTCCGATGGCCCACCGGTATATACCTAGCAAGTCCCCAAACTTCCTGTTTTCTAGGCCGAATAGAGACGTCATCGCCTGTTCAACGATCAAAGAGTTTAAGTCGTAGACATTTTTGCACTGTCCAGAATGGAACTTTATGCTGGAGTAGAGATCTCTGAACTTGGATGTGTTTGAAGGGGAATCCGTACTGAATGTAGAGGGGTCACTGAACTGAAAGTCGTGCGAAGGGAAGAAGGACACTATGAAGTCTGTAGCCTATTGTTAGACTAGCCAATGGATATCAAACACCGCCACAGGAACTTACGCTCGTTGAGTACCCAGACCCAGAGTTGATCTACCATGACAATTAGGCTGTCTCGCTCCGCTTCGTCTCTTCCATCTTCGGCAATTTTGCTTCGTGATCCGGTCCATTTAGACACAGTCTGATCTGCGTCCCTTTCTCTAGTATCGCTCAGAGAAGAGTAGTAAAACTGGTCTAGTGATCGTCGAGGATGAAGCGGAGGATCGTGGTTCAGATACTTGGAGGAAACATTCTGCTGTAGTCCCTCTCTTATTGACTCTGGGGAATTAGACACAACCTCAGGCCCCACATTGTACGTGTCTCTCAACCTTGTAAAGTTTTCATACGTGTCCCAGTTCAGATAAGGAAGCTGCGAGATTATTAGTATAAACATGCAACTGCGTGTATTCAGCAGAAGATATGTACTGACGTAGAGCGAGAGCAAGGGGTGGCTTCTTTTCTCACCGCAGGTGTCGCCTGCGTCTAGTTAGATCACTTGCAGACATCGACTCTAGTGCAAGGTGGAATGAGGAATATGAACGGAATTATTGATGCAATATACTTACTGGGGTCCTGTAAATCACAGGATGGTTCCATGAATCGGGAATGAGGTGGAACGTCAAGAGATAGGCTGGGCCTCGCCTTGCAGAGCCAAATATTGTCATTAACTCCGCAAGAGTTGCCTGACAATTTTTCAACGCAGCGCTTCGCAAATTATATGTGTCAGGCCTCAAGTAAGATGACAACTAATTGATTTCAAACGGCTTGACTCACCTTGACCCACGCCATGTTGTTGACTGGCACATGGAGCCATCGAAAAGTGAGAGGGGACCACTCTGCTACTCGTGGAAGTTCAGATTTGGCGAGGACGTCATCCTCAACTAATAACGTGGAGATTGACACGACAGGAGATCCTTCTTCTCCTGGAGGAAAAGTGAAATCGTGTAGATAGCATACACATTGTGGTAGCGAGTCCGAAGTATCAGGATCCGGAGCGGCCGGATCGGTCGGGTCGACAGCCATAGGCAATGTTGTCCGCGGGCTGAAATCTGGGGTTGGAAGAATTGAAGTGAAGTTCGCTAGGAGCTAAGCGGAAGGGGAATCGGCCATAAATAGTTCAAGACAGGACTGGATGCTAGTTTGGCATCCAGACGTGTAGTGGCAGGCGACCAGGGTCCGTAGAAGATCTACCTCGAGCAGCTAAGTGACTCGCTGACAATTGAGCCTGATTTGCTACGGGGTCTTTTTGAGGCAGCCACAGAACACCATCCGAACCAGATTGAGAATGCGTGCGTCAAGTCACTATACATGGGATTACACCTGGCTCCTCATGAGAATCACGAAGACGGTGACCTGACTAGAACTGAGAAGATGATTAAAATCTACCGCGGGCAAAGCTGTCGCAGAACAGTTCAGTAGACACAATGGCCTTCGCATACAAAGTGAGTACTAGCTAAGTGAGTACTAGCTAAGTTCGCCTGCCCCGCATTGTTACTTCGTCCCAGCTAGACGGCATTGTCTCGTGTTTTGTGCAATTTCATAACCGCCGTAAGGGGTGACGTAGCCAGGTACAACAACCGTTTGTGATAGGTAACCGGCTTCTTTGGCTGCCAGCCCCGTGCGGCTGAGTTGCAGAAGGTGTGCCTGCTCATACGGAGATGTAGATTGGCCAAGCGGACTGCGTGGTGAGCAGTACCTAGGTAAAGAGGCGTAAAAGTATCGGAAATCAAGGGCAGGTCGCGCGCCGATCACCAATCAATTCCGCAGTGGCATTGGTGAATATGCCAGGAGGCCTCGTCCAGCCAGCCACGCGATGCCGGTATTCCCATTACCCCGCAGCTGGACCGCAGCGATAACGACACAAACATTATGTCGTTAGATAGGAATCAGGATGGCGCGGGGGGTGGGAGGCACACCATCCGGAGACAACGACAGTGATAGATCTTGGGCTGCTGGCATCATGTTATCCTTATATCTTCTCCTGGACGAAGCTTTGTTGAAGACATTACTCCGCCTTCACTCGAAGCCTGATTCTGCCTTGCGAAGTTGGGCTAATCTCAACTGCCCCAAATTGCACCTGTGGCGGTCGAGTGGCGGCAATCTTGACAGCTGAATGGCTCCAGCTTCAGCCATAGGCACGTGAGGAAATGAGTACGCGACTTTCATACAGGCTGCCATCGACAGACCGTTTCTGTCGACATCAACCCCTCGTCACATCTACGCGCAGCTTGTCCCATCAGGCTTCAATCGAGTCTTTAAGCGTCACCCGCCGTTCTCCATGAGACGTCCCTGACCTTCCACTACCATTCTACGGCCAAGGGGATATGGCGCAGCGCCACGAACTGCCTGAAATTGTTTCGTGACTCGGAATTATCGACGAGCTTCCAGTCCAGCATAACGATACACACCAAACCATCAAGCCGCCGAAACGCCCCGAACCAAGAACGATGGCGTCATGTGAAGATTCTAGGTCATGGGGGATATGGAGAGGTTTGGTTGCAGCGCAGGGAAAGTTTGGGGTCACCGAAACTCCGTGCCTTGAAGCACATCCGCATCTCTGATCGCGACTCTGGCCCAAGGGGGTACACACGTGAATTGGAGGCCCTGGCCAAATTTTCACAAGATCGGGTATGGTACTGCTCTGTATATATCGAGTAATGACTATGCTGACGCTTTCCGGTTAGTACAATGAATTCTTCGTCAAATTCTACGGGTGGTATGAATATAATGGATTCCTCCACATCGCCACCGAGTTTTGCGAACACGGCGACTTGAGGGCATATTTAAAAAATGTCGGAAGACTACCGGAAGATCAGGCACAGGACATTGCGGCTCAAGTCCTAGGAGGTCTAATCATGATGCACAAAGCAAAGTTCGCCCATAGGGACATAAAACCGGCGGTAAGACTCAATGAACCTCGCTCGTGAACGCACTTCTGACTTTCGTCATAGAACATACTCATCAAAAGCAAACCCCCCGATGAATGGTGGGTCAAAGTCTGCGACCTTGGACTCAGCAAGCGGACTGAGGGTGTACCTGGCTCTACCACCGTGCGGGGGACTCCTGGTTTCATGGCCCCCGAAACAGCTGGATTTCACGACGACCCCAGAAGTGTGGATCCTTGCTTGGCAGATATGTGGTGCTTCGGCGAAACAGTCTTTCAAATGCTCACTGGTTCTGGGACGTTCAGTAACCTCGCTAACCTGGTTCATTACTCCAAAGGCGATGTTGAGTTTCCTGCCGGGGGTATGAAGGAGGCAAATGCGAGCGACGACGCTGTGGATTTCGTCCAATCGCTCATGAAGGTCAATCCAAACGAGAGGCTTGAAGCAGCCAAGGCACAGGATCATCCGTGGATGACCCCGTTCCAAAACCAGGTGCAGGACCTGCAAGAACCAGCTCCTTCTGATGATCATCACCACCAGGAGACAGGGCCTTCTTATCTCTTCTCGCCTGATCAGTCGACCGAAGCTTCTGCCGCATGGACTGATCCCCCGTCATCTGGTTCGATAACCGAAGGTTCTGTCGCCGAACATTCTCCATCTGATCATTTGACCGAAGCCTCGGCCGCGTGGACAACGATGGAAAACCAAAACTCATGGCCGACTCCTGTTACCTCCCCAAGTCTAGACACAAACGTCGAGCAAATCAGCATAAGTTCCCTCACTTCTACGTCGAGTGAAATCGGCACTCCACCATCCAGAGCATCAGAAAAAGTAACAGATCTCTTCGTAACAGAGCATGAAAGCCCTGAGGCCGATACGGAGACACTCAAGCCCAAAGAAGATCCAAACTCCACAATAATCCCTACAAGGCCAAAACTGCCAGGTATGGACTTTCACCAGACACAAAATCAAAGTCATGGTTTGGAAATCTCAGGCGAATCTAAGCCACAGCCGAAGGAGAAGCGGTCAATACCATTGAATCTACCCGAAATTCAATCGAAACCGACATTAACCTCCGAAAAGAATGCACTGCCAATTATAGTCACTCCAGCAGTGAAGGTTGATGGCTCACAGATTCAGCCTGATAAGACTGGGTCCGAAATACCAACACGCAAGAAACGACACATTTTTATTACGCCCAACGAATTAGAAGTCAAACCACTCAATATACACAGACTCTGTCAGAGGATGGAGAGTGAACTCAAAAAGAACCGGCTATCTGAGCTATTGTTTATCGATAAATTCAAGCGCCCTCGACGCCGAGAAACGAGTCGAAGCATCTCTCCTCCTCCTCCTCCTCCCCCACCTACTCCAATTCAAGTCAAAATCGAACTCAAAAACTACCCTCGACGCCGAGAAACGAGTCGAAGTATCTCTCCTCCTCCTCCTCCTCCTCCAACCGAAGTCAAAGTTGTACCTCGACGTCGTCCAAGGAATCCAAGAATACCTCTCCCTCCTCCTTTTCCTCCTCCTCCCCCTCCAAGCGAAGTCCAAGTCACCCCTCCACCGAGAAAAGTTCGACGCATCCGTCCAGCTTGAGACAACTGTATCAATTTTCGTCCAGGTCAAGCCAACATGCTATGAGACAGTGAGGACGGGTAGCTCAGCTATCGCCAAAGGCGCTACGAGGGTGGCAATGCAGATCGGTATTGCGGTCTAGGTTTATGTTTCAGAGGCACCAGAGGGCCGACAAAGTCCGCAACGGATACATTTCTATCGAGAATACAGCAATGGCCATGAAACTGTCGAAAATACTGCCGAGGCAACAGTAACGGTCCTGGCGTTATCAAGGTCTTAGACAAGTACCAGTTAGTTATTAATTGTTTTCAAAAGGTCGAATATGTGTACATTATCATGACTATGACTAACTAAGGCGAGGGAATTGGGGTCTGTATGAGGTCCTGGTTGTCTGAGCCCACGGCCGCCGTAGTGGGCTTCCTTGAACAATTGTTGACCCAAGGTCTTTGACACCCGTCTCAAGATTCGGCAATTTCGGATGAAGCCAGCCGAACAAAACGCGGGACAAGCGTCGTCATTTATGCCGTCTAAATCTATCCGAGAAAGTTGGAAAACCCGCCGATTCTGGCTCACGTATGCTTCGAGAAATGGCTGGGCATTCAATGCCATTTTCTCTGGAAGTATGTAGATGAGAGATTCTCTGGCAAGGGGGATAGGGACTTCCTCTTGTGGGAGACAAGATTCCATATGCTGAGCTAGGAAGAGTGGGCAGCGATAGAGCCATTTGTGGAGAGGAAGATGGAAGAGTAAGGAACGGATTCTGGGTCCCTAGGAACTGATAGAGCCCGGGGAAAAAAGAAAAAGAGAAGGATTGCCCACCTGAATATTATTCTCTTACATATAATGCATTTTCTGTTCTATCATCACCCGAGGAATTGACAGAGGCCACTACTTCTTGCAAATACTTCGTATTCTAAGGCTCTTCTGAGGCCGTGGTCGAGAGCCCAGTTTATGCCGTATCTGCAATATCGATGCGAGCCATGGCGGCTAGGAAGGTCTGTCCGCCGTCTTCATTCTGCTCAACCTTTCCATCTAATGCGTCTTGAATGACCACTGCAAGCCGCCGTATGCCTTCAACGATAACCTCTTCCGAGTTCCACGCCCATGATAGACGCGCTCCACGTCCAAAGGTTGTCCTAGAACGGTGGTCGCTCCCCTCATCACCACGTACTGTAAAGATAGACCCAGGTGCAATTGTGAGAGCCTGCGAGGTCTTGGCCCATGTTGCCAACTCGTCGGCGGGAGGCAATCCGTCTGGGAATGTGATGTATAGGAAGTAACCGCCCGCAATCTTCGGCGAGTCTTCGTTGGATTGGTAGGACGAACCGGCATTGAGCTTCACGCCGAGTGGGACGAGATATTTGTCAATAGCAGCAAGCAAGGCGTTGTATCGTTTCCGGTAAGTTGGAATGAGCACATTGTCGATATGCTGTGTGAACTCACCAGTCGTAATCATCTGAGATATCAAGGAAGATGAAAAATGACCGATACAGCCACCCGAGCTTGACGAACCACTATTCATGTAAGCATCTAAGCCAATAGTTGGAATATCAGATCCAGACTTACACTTTTCCCATATTTTCAACAAACTTGGGAGTCCCCTCCAACCACCCCACACGCATTCCAGGTGCTATGATCTTCGAGAATGAGCCATTGCTCACACTGTTCCCCCACTCGGACTGGCCAGGAAGAGCTCGATCCACATCGACAATCCGAGGAGGTAGAGGTCCAACACTTTCAAGGGGAGCACTCTCCTCGACTGGCCACCGCAAGGCATCGTAGACGTCGTCTGTGATGATCAGGGCGTCGTGTTCGCGTGCGAGTCGCACTAGCTCTTCTCTACGAGGCAAACTCATAATTTTGCCACTGGGGTTTGAAAAGGTCGGGACGGCATATATGATGTGCCTGAAGAGTTTTGGGTAGGTTTTGATCGGTTTTGCTTCAGAGTCACCCTCAGCGTCTGCTTTGGAAATGGCATCCCTGAGAAACTCAATGTCAAGACCGTCTTCATCCTCGGGTACGCCCCGTAGCTTTCCAGTCAAGCCTGCATCCTCAATCATCGGGCATGCCATAAAATATGTTGGCTCTACCATCCACACGCGCCGCGTGTAGATTAGATCCGAAAACCGCAACAGGATGTTGGTCAAGTTGACGGATGCCCCACCGGTGATACCAACGCGATCAGAAGTGGTATCGCCGGCAGTAGGGCGATAGATACTAGTGAGCCAAGAGGCAACGCCCTGTCGTAAAGCATCGCGGCCTAGTTGTGGTCCATATCTGAGGGCTGGCGTAGACGTCTCATTGTCGGCGAGAACAACAGTGGCGGCGTTGAGTATGCTGCGGTCGGGATGAAGCGCTGGTGTTGGCCAGCCGAGCAGCAAGTTGATAGGCTCCTTAGAAGCCAGCGTGTCTATAGCCATCTAATCCTCGGACATAAATGGCTGGTTCGTGTTATCGGTTCAACCTTGGACTTTAGTTGTGCTCGACGTAAATGCCGCTGCATGGCGTCACCTCGGTCTCGGCTTTATTCATAGGCTCTCCGCCGCAGATTGACTAAGCTCGGCCGAGGCCCCCACCTCATCTAGAGGTGGTATTAGTCTATATTTTTACGCATAATTTCTTTATTTGTACGTATACACAGTTCAAAGTAAATAGGAAAGTAATTAAAATACCCGAAGTTCTTAGCTCTAAGATAGTACAATAACTAGTCATGGTGAGAGGTAGACCAATAGTGTAGAATTCAATCATGTCACAAAGTCACATTGGAAATACGGATCAAGATATAGGGTCTAGAATAATGTCGTATTAAAAACACAACGCTATTTGTTTAAGCTAAAACCTACTTAGAAATGGGCTTAGCATGGCCACCTCCACTCAGCTTGATGGTGCGTCCCTTAAGCCAGCGGCTCTTGGTAGCGCTAGCGTTGTAGTAGAGATTATGCCCGTTGCTGTGGATGTTCGACAGAGTGCTGTCAGTGTCGGTGAGGTTCTGGACGGTGGTAGACTTAGTCAGGGTCCAGTTGCTAGTGCGGTCGAGAGCGACATCGAACGAGGCAGCTCCGTATCCAGAGTAGGCAGCGCCGGTCCAAGAGCTGTACGACTTCAGAGTCCAGGAGATGGAGCTGCCGTTGTACGCGACGAGGTCACCAGTCAAGTCAGAATCGACGACCTTGACAGTCACCTCAGCAGGCTGCAAGTTGCTGTTCTCCGTGTAGTCGGCATAATGGTTGAATTCCTGGGTGATCTGAGAGTAGTTGGCGGAAACTAAGACACCCGAAGTATGGTTGATCTGGCTGTTGTCGATCAAAACATCGGCGATAAGGTTGCCGAACCACAGACCAGGCATGGTCTTACCGAGAGTGGTGATCTTGGAATCCTTCAGCTTAAGCTTTGCGCCGGAGAGACGGACCGACGAGCTGAACATGGCAACTCCTCCGAGAAGACCAGCAGTGGCATCACAGTTGACAAGGGTCGCGTTCTGGGCACCATCGCTGAAGACGACAGGGCCGTTGTCGGAGTGCGAGATGACATTCTCAGCGTAGATCGTTCCCAGGGCATAGTAGGTAGCAGAGCCAACACCGGCGGTGTGAGAGACAGAGTCGTAGACGTAGACGTACGTATCCAGCGGGGGAGTCTCCGGAGAAGGCCGAGGAGCGGGTGCCGCCCGAGAAGTGCTTGATGTTGCGTCCGATGATGGTTCCGTTGCCCGAAGCATAGAGTCCGTGAGAGACGGGTCCGCTGGAGTAGAGCCAGGCATGGTTCAACTTGACAACAGTTCCTGTGCCATAAGCGTAGACATTGGCAGCACCATTGTGGACGGTGATGTTCACATGCTCCAGAGTAGCAGAGGAGTCGTTGGCCTAAGAGGAGAAGTAAGTATTTGGCAAAATACAAGTCGTGGCAGACAATTTATAGGGGAAACAATTGAGGTAATAAAAGGTTGCAACATACCACATTGAGAGCCGCATTGAAGCCGTAGAAACTGGCCTCGTTAAGGTTGCTAGAGTAGCCAGACTTGACAATGTCGACATGAGAGGCCGTAAGATGAGCACCCTTCGACACGACAACGACACAAGTGTCATTTTTGTCCGTTGAGAATTCTTTATGCTCCACCAGCTTGCTGCCCTTTTTGAAAGAGTAGGCCGTGGCCACTGCAAGAATAATTAGCCAATCTGCTCGCTTTATGCAATGTGAGGCTTCATACAGTCTCGAGGCTGGCTTGAAATGAAGGGAATATCGTAATCAGCCAGGATCGCATCATCAGCTGCCCAGTCTTTGGGGAGGATGGTGTCGGACGGGTCGTTGACGGTGATGGTCGCAACTGCGGCGCGCAGAAGCGCTGCAACCAAGACAAGGGAAGAAGCCATTGTGAATCTCAAGGGGGGAAGTAAGTCGGAGCTAGAACTGAGTTGCTGAGTTGCCTGCTTGAGTCCTACAGAAACTCTCTGAAGTCAACATCGTCCTTTGTTTATATATGAATTGTTGAGTCCAGCCATCTACATATTCTTGGAGCGTACGTAAACACCAAGCAGGGATCCAGCATCGGGATGTGGCCGCCCTCGATATAATTTCGGCTCCACGCATTCTACCCCGCAAGATCGACTGATAAAGCGGAGTCGCAAAGATCCATAGACCACATGTAGTAATTATTGGGCACTGGGGTAGTGAATACCGTGCGATCATCTCTGCTTCCCCGCGTTCGGCAGCTTGTTGTCGCTGGTTACCCCAGACTTTGTTCGGGTCGGGCCCGCCTAGTGGAGTGGCGAGGAGCAAAAGAGCGATGCCAAAATAGAGCAATACAGCCGAGCCGTTATAGTTTGTTCATTTTATTCCAGCAAGGGCTAGCTGACGTGTAGCTATGCAGCACAGGTGAGGCGTCCCTGTTTGTGTTGTATTGCACGGTCCTTCATCTCTTGATACCCAATACATCTGCCGTCAGCTACTCCAAATAGGCAACCTGGATCCCCGGAGCACTTCCATTGGTCTCCTTTCAGAGCTGAGCCGTGCGGCACTGTTCTGCCGATCTACGACTTAAGCTCGGTTGTTTCCCCAGGATGTGTGACACGGACGTACCGTCTCCGAAGTTCGGATGAACCCTCCCCCACCTTGAAGCCGGGACGCCCTGCAGAAGCTTCATTCTCTAGGGTTACCGTGGAGTTGAAGCTCCCTCGGCAGCAAGGCGTCAGTGCGGACCACCCGATGGCATCCAGACCGCTTCGACTAACGAGGCCTAAAAAGCTGGCCAGGTGGCCGTGGCCGGTTATTGCCTCCAGGGATGGCGCTGCGCTCTTTTTTCGACCTTTCCCCCCGCTTTAATCAAGAGTCGTCGTCATCATCTAAGTCCTTAATTATCTAGCGCTCTGCCGCTCCCATGACCCCGACGCTAATGCAATTTCATTTTCGCTCTCGGACTCTCTCATGAGACTCATCGCGGTCTTTGTCGAGAGGATGCATCCCACACCTGTTTACTCCAAACCGACTACATGTACCCCAGTTCAAATAGGGTTCATTAGAGAGTACAAGATGAAGACCGAGGTGATTCCAAAGCGGCTTCAGAAGTCTGAACGTTCAAGGAACTCCACAAATCGCACTGACATACATAGTAGAGAATCTCTATCGGGGAAGATCGTCTTGGCTGCTTGGCATTTTCTAGCCCGCAGTTATGGGGCCAGGTCCCAAAATAGTGGGGATTCCCGCTAATTCGCCAACTCCTTTCTCTTTCACATTTAATCCTTGAATTCTCTTTTCCCCTATCTTAGCTAGGAGTCCCAACAACGGCTAATGCTGAGGTAGTGAGGACAGAGCCATTTCCTCTGTTGTTGGTACTGCGGCGTTGGCAGCTAGACCGCCCATAAGCCAACTCAGTACATGATCTGCAGCCCCCAGACATGGCAACGGTTCAGATTGGTATTAATGAATCACTCGTAATTGGCTGGTTATACCATGTTTCTTTTCTTCCAGGGGGCTCCATGCCATAAATCAAGGTCCAATCAACACGAGCGTAATGATTATTCATGAAGCGATCGTGAAGTCCTCATGAATCGGGGCTCTCCAGCAGTGTCAATCGGGGCTCTCCAGCCGTGTCAATCGGACAGAATCCCGTCTGCCCCACTTCAATCAACATATATTTGGAGGCTTCGGAATTCACGTCCCGAAAGCAACATAGACTTGTCATCGTCGTTGAGAAAAGCCCTTTTCACCATGCTTTCAAAGGATCTTCAGCAAGCTGCCACGCGCAGCATCCTGTCAGACCAGGGCCAATCTCGCCTCTATACCCTGTCGCCGCCTCCGTCAATAGAAGCCTTCAAGGCCATCTGCGCCCAATCCGCCACTAAGGACCAATACCCGCTAGCGGCCGCGATCGAGAAAAATGTCCCGATTTACAAGCTAGCTCCCTACTCTACGATGACGGAGGACCAGAAGAGGGATCTTCAAGATGAATGGTACCGAGTACTCCTCCACGGTCCGGGAGTATTTGTGACCAGCGGCCTCTTCACCGACGAGCAGGTCATCGACAAAGCTACAGAGACCTTCTACACGATCATTGAGGAGGAAAAGAAATCGTCCAAGACCCACGGCGATCACTTCGCGGGCGCTGGAAAGAACGACCGCATCTGGAATTCGTTCAGCAAGCATGGTCTCGCTGATCCGGCCTCATTCCTGAGCTACTACTCAAACCCCTACCTTGATCTCATCTCCGGTGCCTGGCTAGGTCCCGGCTACCGCCTCACGGCCCAGGCCAACAATGTCAAGCCCGGCTCGGCCGCTCAGGTCTCCCACCGTGACTATCATCTGGGCTTCATGTCCGCCGACCGATGCGGCGGATACCCGCGAGCCATGCAGGTGGCTAGCCAGTGCTTGACCCTTCAAGGCGCCGTCGCCCATGTTGACGTGCCTCTCGAGAGCGGACCCACGCGACTCCTTCCTTTCAGTCAGACCTTCTCTGCTGGATACATGGCATACCGCCTTCCAGAGTTCAATGATTTCTTCCTAAAGAACTACATCGCCCTACCGCTAGGCAAGGGTGATGGCATCTTCTTCAATCCCGGCCTATCCCATGCTGCGGGAGAGAATGTTTCGACCAACATTAACCGCCTGGTGAACCTCCTGC
This sequence comes from Ilyonectria mors-panacis, assembly GCA_002991585.1. Lineage (NCBI taxonomy): Eukaryota > Fungi > Ascomycota > Sordariomycetes > Hypocreales > Nectriaceae > Ilyonectria > Ilyonectria mors-panacis. The sequence continues at coordinate 362,483 of PPHJ01000087.1, read as the reverse complement.
AGGTCAGCAGCGCGTTTGGCAAGCCAATGGAGACGATCGAAGCCCTCCCTCTAATAGAGAGCAGCTGGGACCATCTCACCACCCTATACAAAGAGAAGGGGCTGTGTGACGAGGTCAAAACCTTCGTTTCTGCCGTTGGTGAAGGATATCCCTTCCCCACCAACCTAGACAACAACGCTCCGAAGTCGGACAACATGGCTCCAGATTCCGAGCAGGATATAATCTTCAGCGCGCTGTTGGCTGGCAAGAGCAAGGCCGAGGTTGTTGGTGATCTTGACAAGTTCCGGCTTGATTCTAAGGCATAATTTCAAGACTCATAGGGCCGCGCATCTTAATCGTCAAGGGATAGACATAGAAGGGAAATTGAATTTACATCTTGAATACGTTTCAGGTACTTGATAAACCATTTGACATTTACTAGTTGATGCCCTTATCAGTCATTGCCTCCAGAACTGACCGCGTAGTCGACTTTAAGAATCCCTGGAAACTTTCAAACGCAGTGGCATCATGACCCTCCATCCACCGGCACCCAACCGTGACCTGCTCCTTTCCCACTCGGATAGACAGTTTGAAGGCAAACATGCACTTCTTTTCCTCCTTATCCTCAGTTTGCTTGCTGTCTTTTTCAACTTGCATCTCTCGCTGCTTTCGCCTCCGCCACGCACGAGCCCATACCTTGTCCACTGTGCGTCCCACACCTTCCATCCGAGTTCGATCCCAATCCCAGGAGATCATTTCCAGCTTGCCTACTGCAGCGCTGAGATTGTCTGCAAATTCGCCGACCTTTTCTGGGGTAGGAATTTTGGCTACTTCAACCTCTGTGATATCAGGAAGGATGCTCTTTGATACTGCGGTGGTGATACCACGAGCCACTTCCTGGGCTGGTCGCATCGGCCCAAAGCTCCAAGCAATGGCCCACCGCCGGGTCTTGGATCCCTGGATAAACTCGGTAACGGCGTAGTTGTCGATCCCGTTCTTGCGGAGTTTCTCGATGAACTCCACAATACTGGTGAGGAATCCGAACATGGCTGTATACCATTGCACACGCTCGCGCAGAATGAGCGACTCCTGCAGAATGCGATCAACGAAGCCCACTTCGCCACCGTCGGTGACCATTTCGACTCCCGCGCCTGTACATGCACTTAATGGGGGTCGAGACTTTTGTGCAGCACTGTTGACCATGTCTTCTTCGGATTTGTAGAATGGGGGGTTATTCATGGTAAAGTCGATGGTGTCGATGGCGAGATCATCAAGAGGAATGACCAAGTCCTCTGGTTTTCGCTGCACGACATTGATCCGATTCTGGAGATTGTTCAGGGCTACATTTTTTCTTGCAAACTCGAGACTTCGTGCATCGATATCTACAAGCGGTTAGGAATGCCTTGCGATGAATGTGACGGCTCTTACCTGTAGCGATAAAGGACCATGGTCTCTGAGCGCAGCCGAGAAGCGGATAAATGCAGCTTGCCCCAGTGCCAATATCAAGACCAACGACCTTCCGGTCTCGCTTTTCGTAGGAACTGGTGTCTAGGAGACCTTTGAGCCACAGCAAATAGTTGTGTCTATTTGTAACCTATGAGACCACATGTAAGCCATCACATTTCCAGTTATTGCATGGCAACTTACAGGAGGGCACAGCCTATCATCGGGGAGCTCAATCTGCAAGTCAAAATCCAACTTGAGGAGTGTCTTGGTCAACTGCATGACGCATTTTGGATCGTTGAAAAAGTCAGGTTTCCGTTGGTTCCACCTGAGATTCTGCGTGAGAACAAACGGACATATGATTCATGAAGACAGTGAGGCATACACGTCAGCAAAGTCTGGATCCAGCTGTGCTAGCTCTCTGAAATCCGGAGGCTTTGAGTACAACTCTGCAAAACGACGGTCTCGGACTGCATTGTCATTTGAGAAAGTGTGAGATTTGACTCAACCGTTCTTGATTTATCAACGCCGGACTGTTCATGCGAGGCTAACGATCCGCCTGGGACCTCGTCCTCATTTTGGCGCTTCTCGGCCATATTGCGACGTGACCGATATCGGCAGACTTGGCAACTCCAGGAACGGTTGGTGTGGTGTATAGGGTGGTGTGAATGCAAGCTGAAGGTGAGTGGAGTTGTGCTTCACAAAATTATGTCGACCCCATGACAAGTCACAAATGCCACGTGGGCGAATCTTCACCGACCAGAAAAATCTTTCAACGGGCCTCAAATTGAGACGGCTGTAGAAGCTGATAGGGTCCAGGTTCTATGTCGTGCAGCGTAGATTCTTCGTTATTAGCTGAGGTTAAAAGATCGAGTAAAATAATCCAACAAAAAATGCAATGACCCAGGCGACCTTCGTTACAATCATGTCCTCATACTACGATATCCTCTCGCGGCCTCTACCAAAGCAAAACCCGCCATCGCCACCCTTCAAGGAGCTTCATGTCCTTCTCATCAATGTCCGAGTCGCCGCGCTCAATCCTGACGCACAGCCGCTTCACGCGCTTCTGAATTGTTCTGGCAACGCGCAGAGACACTTCATTCGAGAAGACGTAGAGTACGGCAAATACGAGGAATGCCAGCTTGGCGAAATAGCCGGTGCCGAAGACGCCGTCCTTGATGTATTCAAGGAGCCCCTTGGACTTGCGGAATGCATACTCAGTGTCATTAGAAGATGTTTGCGACTCCTCATCGTTTGTTCGACGGAAGAACTTGCGGATGAAAGGGATGAAGGTCGCGCTTAAGAAAGTCGGTCAGCTAACGCACACGCCATAAATGACAGATGGGGGTAGGGAGGGAATGGAATTTACATGGCACCGCCGATAATCCACCTGCGCCAGCGATGGCTCTCCGCCTCCTTGGCAATGTCGCGCACCTCGCTTTGGAGGACCCTCAAATCGCTCAGGACGGTGCCCGCTTGGGCTCGAATACGAGTGTCCAGCTCATAAGCCGACATGGCCGAGTCGCCCGTCTTCCGCCGACGCTGGAGGCTGAGGTACTCGCGCAAGCCGAACTGGCAATTCGTCTTGAGAGCCTGGAGTTCCCGGAGGTTCGTTGGAGCAAATGTGGACGCCATCTGGGTACTAGGCCGAGGGACCTCAGCCATGCTACCGCCCATGTTGCCACCCGGCTTGCCCTGGTAATTGGGAGTCTGTGACTCTGACACCGGGATGATCGGGGGAACAGGGTTTCCGGGCAAGGGGATTCCAGGATCGAGAGGAGGACCTGTCGCCGCCATAGGAGGGCCATATTCCTGCGGATTGTAGGGCTGCGTGGTGTAGCCTTGGGGATCGTAGCTTTGAGGGTTGTAGTTTTGGGGGTTGTAGGATTGGGTGGTATAGTTGTTCTGGGGGCTGTAGTTCTGGGGATTATAGCTCTGACTGGTGTAGTCCTGGGGGTTGTAACGCGGCTGGCTGTATGACTCAGGCTTGGCCTTCGACTGCGATTGAGACTGAGCCGGAGGAGGCGGATATGAGTTGCCTCTGGTAGGCGACGGAGTGCGCATCGGCTGAGGATCCACGGGCCGCATGGGCGACTTGGAGTGGGTGGACGACATGGTGATGGCGGCCCGATGGAATGGGAGGAGTGGGTTCAAGGAAAGAAAGGAACAAGGCGAAGCAAGAAAGAAGCAAGGTCAATATACACAGAATTACCGGAAACCAAGAGGTCGATGTTCAATGCCCAAGGTCGCAATGATGGGAGCTCACCACATGTTGGCGATGCGATGGATGATGAGAGGCTGGTGAAACATGGTAAGGCGATTGACAGCGGTAATGACGCTGGCGCTCGGCAAAAGGTGGGGGCGTGGAATTCAATGGGGCTGGGGAAATATATGCGATTTATCGGGGCAAATCGATTTACGAAATCAAATATTCTTCAATCTGGGGACTGTCTGACCTCTGACGTAATTATTGGCTGCCCGAGTAAACCCACCCACTCTGTCTCGTATTCCTTTCCTTCAATAGTGCCAAGGCCTCTCTACTGGAGAAGAGCTCGATACATGCGATGTGCCCTTCCCTCAACGTTGTCCCTCAGCAGCGCAAGCCTCATGCCTCGCATCAGATCCTCCCGGACCTCGGTATCGAACCTGTTCCAGATCCTGTGAAGCTGCTCCACCAAGTCCCTGCGCGTCGCTCGGAAGACACCAGCAAAGGGCCTCGAAGAGCACCGTTGTCTGCCACCAGCCCAGCAAGTTCTGGACGTCCTGGAAAAGGTCCTCGAGAAAGGTCATGGTGCGACTGAGTAACTCATCTGAGCACCCGAGTCCCCGGTCGTGGTCAAGGACGACGCACAGGGCGTGCATGCACGCTGCCCAGTCTTGAACAGTGCCGGCGCGATCAAGGGTGTCTTCGATCTGCTGCTCGGCCGCTCCAAATATGTCCAGATCCCCAGTACGTGAGAGGCGTTCCATGTGGCCGAAGATGAAGCGAAGCGCCCAACAGATCATGTGTTCTGGATGCCCGTCGGCGACTGCCCTCCGAACGAAGAGATCCAGGTCAAGGATGCCACGTCGTGTCGCATCCTGTGCTCGTGGGAAGTGTGCGAACAGCAAGTCCCTGTTGATGTTAAAGGTGCCTTGGTTCGCAAATCTGTCCCCACCCATTCCGTGTGGTAGAATGGCGGCCACCATGGATCGTCGCCTTGTTGGTGCGAACACTGGACCTCCTGCGGGTCGGAGCACGGCGCCTTGAGGACGGCCAAGACGAGGCTCAATCTGCGAGTTAAGCCAATCTGCCAGCCGGGGCCCCATCTGTCTTGGTTCCAGGTAGTCATTGTTTCGTTCGAGAGGATGCTCGTCCATTAAATCGACGTTCACCATCGCGCGATGTCGTTCGCAGAGGCGAGGGCGGCCGGCGCGAAAGCGAGGATGAGCAGGGATGTGATGTAGTGCATCCATGACGGCGATGAGAAAGATGATAATGATAATGCATTAGAACAAGACGAACCGAACTCGGACTTGGCCTGGCCTTTATACTCGCTAGATTTCAAGCATGATTCATTTTGGGCGGCCGGTTTGTCTTTGCCCAAATGTTTGTAGCGGATGGTGTTCGCAAGCCTGCATGAGTGATGCGAAGATGCGATATTGTCACAACCACAAATACCAAATGATTCGGGGTAAAGCTGTGGTTTGCACACACATTCACTCAAACATACACGGTCTAGGCGCTGCCTGGCATCATCTGGACGTACAGTGTTGAATCATCTGATGAGTGTACGAATAGAGAGAGTCACGGCCGCCAGGAAGCATCTTCGACCTACACGAAGAGGACCCACTAATTACTTCATCTGATGTAGCACTTTTCCTGAAACAAGCACGATAGCAAAGCAGGTATCATGGGGCACGCCTGGGCTCCAGGCGTGCGGATAAAGTCTCGATTTCGAGCTGGAATGAGCCTCAATGAGTAAAAGTCTGTATGGTATAGTATTTTATTGGAGAAATCCGTCCTCGATGCCCAAAGAGATGCATCCGGGGCATCTCAAAGATTTAGGTGCACTCGCCCCATAACGAACCCGTTGCGTTGGTTGTAGCGCTGCTAGACGCTCTAGCCAATCATGAGTCCGGATCTGATGACTTAGCCGTGCTATTCTTGGTTGCCTCAGCCCACCAACGACCTGCTCTGCTGTTCTGCCAGGCAGCTTCCCCCCAGTCCCTCGCTCTCTCGCACTCCCTCGTCCTCTTCATCTCCCACTTTCTCTCCTCCCACTTCTCACAGCAGGAATCGACAGAAGCTTGCCAAGGACAATTCTTATTGTTACTCAAATCTTCAACGGGATGTATTTTCACAGCTCCAAGCGGAGTTGCTTTTTTTCTTTCTTTATCTCATTCAATCCTCCCCACAATTCGATGTGCCTTGCGAGTGCTGGTTCGCGCCCCAAGATGAGGGCGACTCTGCCTTTTCAAGTGTGCCCATGCCCACACTTGAAAGGTGATGAGTCTTGGTACAAGTGACCTTGCCCTCTCTTTACTGTTTGTGTGCTCCCCGTATCTCTTTGGCTCTCGCTCTCGCTCTCTCGCTCTCTCGCTGCCTGCCTCCGAGTATAAGTATCTCCTGTCCCCCCCTCTTCTTCAACCTACCTCGACTCGCTCGATATCCTCTTACCTCTTCACTCTTCTTTCTCCCTCTTCCATCTTATACCTGCTTGACCTCGTCTTGTTCCTCTTGTCCTCACGAAGCCCAACACAGTCACAGTCATCGTCGTCGTCGTCGTCGTCGTCGTCGTAGACATCGCTGCCACGTACGACAGAGTGTCGCTTGTGCATACCCCTCCTCTCTTAAGCTCTTTTTGCTTCCACCTCGGGATCTCTGCCATTGAGACCTCTGCCATTGAGCCCTCTCCACTCTTACCTCTCTACCTTACCCGTGTTTGGTATCTCGTCCTGTTGCCTTTGCCCCCAGCCATCAGTCATGGAGGTCACGCACAACGTCGAATACAAGATCCGTGACCTGGCTACTCGTGCCGTCACTCTCTTCCCCAATCAGGCCCAGGTCCAACGAGACATCAAGGATATCCCTCTGCGAGTAAGCTCTTCCACCCCCGTCTACACCTTCTCCGACTAACAAGTTCCTCTCCAGCCAGGCGTCAATGAGATCTCTGTCGTAGGCCTCAGCCCAACCGTGATCAAAGACTCGATCAAGGTCGAGGGCAATGGCGCCGCTACCATCGTCGGTATCACTGTCGAGTCCCTGCCCAACCGGGAGCTGTTCGATGAAGTCTACCCAGACTCGGACTCTGACAAGTCGACGATGACGATGATGATTCGGATGATGATGAAGTACCTGAGCAACCCGGGCTATTGGAAGTCACATCAAAGCTCGTTGAGCTTTGCGACAACCTGAAACGGGCCCAGGACTTCATCCAAAATGCCGACGAACGCATCAAGATCCTCGAGTCCTACTGCCAGTCTCTCGACAAGAGGGAAGGTATAGTCATCCAGGACATTCTTGGCACGTACAAGCAAGAGCGTGAGAAGGCACACGCAGACCGCATGACCGGCTCTATTGAAGAGCGCGAGATCAAATTTGGCCATTAACAAGGTGTCAAGGGAGCATGCCAGGCTGCTGAAACTTGACCAGAAGCTCAAGGCCAAAGCATTGAAAGCAAAGGAGAAGGTCCAGAAGATTAAACACAAGAAGCAGCAGAAGCGCATTGCGCATCAGCAGGATCGACTCAAGGAAAGGGCGCGAGTCCGCGCGGAGCGACGACGCGTCTGGCCCAAGGACTGCTGGACTGTCAATATCCAGCTCGAGGTGAATACCTCCTTCACTCCCATGTCCTCGCGTCGTGGCTCCATTTCAAGTGAAGTCGACTTTGGTCGAAGATCGCCCAGCAGGACCATGGAGATGGATGAGTCGGCATCATGCGACTTGGTGTTGTCCTATGTCACGATCTCGGCATATTGGACACCAAGCTATGACCTCCAACTCTCCACGACCAATTGCACGGGCTCCCTGTGCTTTGACGCCTCCCTCAACAACACCACGTCGGAGACTTGGGAGAATTGCAAGATCACTCTCTCCACCTCTCAAGCAGCCTTCTGCGGTTCCGACGAGTCGGTGCCCATCCTCCAGCCTTGGCGCATCAAGATGGCGACGCCGATGGGCTTTGGCTCCAACGATGGCGACATCACCAACAGCAAACATGAGGTGCGAGAACGAGCGAAATTCCACAACAGAAGTAGAAACAACTTCCAGATGCCCGGTGCAAGGGCCACCATGTTTGGTGGCGACTCACCCCACCAGCTTCAGGACTACCAGATGCAGATTATGATGTTGGAGCAGCAGAACAAGAAGAGGTTCATGATGGTAAGACAGGAGCCGCAAAATCCCCAACTGGGTATGCAGCAGCAAGCCCAACAGCAAGCCCAGCAGCATCACGCCCAGCAGCAGCAGGCCCAGCAGCAGATGATGCAGCAGCAGCAAGCGGTGCAGCAAGCCCAGCAACAAATCCATCCACTCATACGCCAACAGGCTCAACAGCGACAGCAACAGGGCCTGCCGTCGGCGGGATCACCAACTGCTCCGCGCAGTTTCAAAATTTCTCCAATACGCCGCCTCAAGGTCAATTTACCGGTACACCGTCGCATGCCCAGATGCTACCTCCTCAGCATCTTTTGCCCGGGGATGGTTCTTTAGATGCGATCGATGTGGGTATGGATTTCCAGTCAGCCCTAGATTTCCACGAATCTCTCATTGAGGAAACAGGTCTGACTACGACCTACGACCTCCATGGGCTCAAGACCCTGATTCCCAAGTTCACGCCCACCAAGCAGCGCGTTGCCCGCGTCAACTTCACCAACGTCTTCTTCGGGCACACCATCGTGGCCAAATACCACGCCATGGCATACCTGAAGGCCAGAGTCAAGAACAACAGCAAGTGGGCCCTGTTGAAGGGTCCCGGCAGCTTGACATTGGATGGCAGTTTTATGGGAAATGTCACAATTCCCCGCTGCAGCTCCGGCGACACATTTAGCCTTAACATGGGCATCGACCCAGCGATCAAGGTTCTGTACCCGAAGGCCGAAGTTCAGAGGTCCACAACCGGCATGTTCCACAAGGAGAATAGCTCCGTGTATAAGCGCAGCGTCACGCTTCGCAACACTCGAGCATCGGGTAAGGCTGTCAACCTACTCATCTTGGACCAGGTTCCAGTGTCCGAGGACGACCGTGTCCGGGTCGACCTCGTCTTTCCAAAGGGTCTGACGACCGACGGGCCGCGCGTGCCCTCCGGTGCTCCCGGGAGCGAAACGGCAGCGGGCAAGGACTGGGGAAAGGGCACCGTTCGCCTCAAGAACAGCGGCCATCTCTGCTGGGAGGTCACCCTGAACCCAGGCAAGTCTGCCAAGCTTGACTTGGAGTACACTGTTTCGCTGCCGTCTGGCGAAGCTGCGGAGGATTGCACGAAGGCGGCTTGATATGGAAACTCTTGATGGATGGAGGTTTTTCTTTTTTTCTTTGGTGCGGTCTTAATCACAGCTGGTTTCTAATGGTAAGAAAAGAAGGGGAATTTGATGTGCTCTCTGTTTCGTATTGTTCTTGGTTGCATTTCTTCTTCGAGGGTATTCACTCAATCATACGTGGAAACAAAATGTATGTTGAAAGTAGGCATAGGATCAACCCTTTTCTTAGTATTCTGCATCTCAAACCTCATTCCGACATCATTAGTCTGTTGCAACTTGTCTTCTCAACCGTGGACCCCTCGAGACGGGGTCGTAGGACCTGTTCAGTACTACCTTGAAGGTCCGTCACTCATCAACCCGGCTTCCTACTGAGTCTCTTCAAGTTCTGTTTCCTGCGAGCGCCACGAACTCCACGAGATATTTCCAGCACCTGGGGGTCCTGCTGTCTCGCCACTCCGTCTTACCGACAGCTTCAGTCTTCGTCTTCGGCTTCCCTCGCCTTGCGACGAACTTCACTGCGACGGTTATTTTCCCCCATCTCCTTGAGATTTCTGATGACGGTTTCTATGTCGGCTCTGTGCCCGGGTGTGTGGCCCCTGGCGATTAGGGCATCATCTTCAGTTGTCAGTAGGGCCCGTGAGCCAAAGCTGGAGGCTCCGTCTGGCCGAGAGCTAGAAGTTCCGCGGGGCACAGGCCGAGGCGGAGGTGGCATCAATTCCGCATCAGTTTTATATGCATTTCCAGTATTTCTGGAGTCAGTCACTCGTGGCGGCCAAGCCGGCGCGCCGCTGGAACCAGAGCCAGAGCCGGTCTGATGAGGATTATATCCACCACTGGAACTGCCTCCGCCGGTGGTTTGCGGTGCCCAAGTCGGCACGTAGCTAGAATCGGAGCTGGTCGCAGTCCGACGTGCGCCGCTGGCGCTGCTTTCACCAGTAGTTTGTGGCTCCCAATCCGACACAGCGGTATCTTTGAGGAGTTGGGCGCATGAAGTACAATAGTCGTATGTATCGTATTCGAGCAGTGTATTGCATATGGTGCAGGCTTTGCCACCTTGATTTGCTGCTGTCTCGGGAGGTGTCGTGGGGTCCGAATCGGGTTCATGGCTAGAACCAGAGCCAGAATCCGTCGGGTAAGGGTCATATGCGCCGCTGGATTTGCTTTTGCTGGTCATCGGCGGCCCTGAACCTGTGGGAGGGCCGACGCAAATGCGTTCCACGCATGGCACGCAGAGGACGATATTGTCGCCCGTCGGTCCACCGCACTTCTCACAAATCTTGATTGACTTCTCCATTTTCCGATGACGTGTTTGTAGTCTTGGCACGGTCTTCTTCGCGAGTGAGTCTTGAACAAAAGTGGTATCTTGTGTCCAGTTCGCAAGCATGCTCCACTCTTACACAGGTAGCAGCATATTTATACACGTGTGGGCAAGGGAAGCATTCACAATGACTATAGCAAGCAGTGAACAAAGACAGCTGGTCAAGTCCGCCATTCACAAACTAGCTAATATCCGAAGTGAAAGAATTACTACTTCATGAATACGAAGGAATAGGCGAACACACAATTTGGTTGCCAATCATTGGCCGCTGAAGGTGATTCCACGACGCACACAAGTTATATACACGGATTGGGGTGAGACCCTGCTTGGAGCGATATTCCTAGACAAAAGTTATTCGTTGTCCTCGGAGGTCAGTCTGATTTCGAGGCCAGCAGATAGGCGATTTCTAGATCAGTTAGTCCTGACGAGCGCGCGTCAGAGCTCAAGGTGTCATACGGCGCAGCGCTCGAAGTTCCATATGAACCGGAGGTTCCATATGGAAGCGCGCAGAGCCAGAAGCTCCAAATGAACTAGAGGTCCCATAGGGAAGTGCAGTGTTATAAGAGCCATGAGGATCATAGGGGAGCGCAGTGCTAGAAGATCCATATGAACCAGATGTTCCATATGGCATCGCAGTACTAGAAGATCCATATGAACTAGAGGTCCCATAGGGAAGCGCCGAGCTGGGAGATCCGTATGAACCGGACGTCCCAGAGGGCAGTGCGGTGTTAGTGAACGACGGCGAGTTGAGCGTCGGCATTGGATCCGGGCTCGCTGATGTATCTACATGTGGAGGTAGAGGTGGAGGTGGCATGCGGGATAAACCAGAGGTCCCAAAGGGAAGCGAAGATTTAGACAATGCCGGCGAGCTGGGCGTCGGCCGTGGTTCTGGATTCCTTGCTCTACTTACATGTGGAGGTAACGGTGGCGGTGGCATGAGATATGAATCGGTCGTAGATCTATGAGCTGTTCCCGTATCCCCAACCTGCTCGGGTTCGTTACGTGCAAGCGCGCAATCGGCGCAGAAGTCGTATGTGTCTGATATGACTTCTCTCCCGCACATGATACATATCCGGGGAGCTGTCTCGCTCGTATGTGTAAGCGCGCAATTGGAGCAGAAAGCGTATGTGTCTGATGTGAGTTCTCTTCCACACAAGACACATGCCCAGGAACCTGTTTCGATCGTAGGTGAACGCAAGCGTGAGTAGGGATTTGTGTTCGATATAAACTTCGAACCAGCCTCAGATTGGCTGTTATAACTCTCTCGGCCAGTTGTTTGTAGTACTAGGGTCGACGTGTAGCCAGGGGGGATAGTCTCATATTCGCGGCTAGAGCTGCTTTCGCCCTTTTTGTGTGCGGCGTCCAAGTCGGCGTAGACTCGAAAGGAGGCTGATATTGCTCGGAGGACCGACCTTTGGCAACCCTGGATGGATAGGTTGATGGATAGCAGTGAAGACAAGACCATGCACTATCCGGCGTGACGCGAAAGCAGCGGGCACACACGGCCGTGCTGGTTGTCTTGCGACTCTTTTCCTGGGCAGTGCGACATGGAAGACAGTAAACGTTCGAGTTTGCATCCCAGAATACAGAATGGCATTTTGGACAAGTCTTGGGGTCGGTCTCCATAATCGGTTCTACCCTGCGTGAACCGGAAGCTTTGCCAGCGGAGCCGAACCCGGAAGAAGAAGAGTATGACGGATCCAAGCTCCAAGATTGCAGTTGCTTTACCGAGGTAGCACAATCTTCTTCGCAAGTAAGCCTAGTAAAGGATGTGCCACAATGTTTGTATGGTAATGTGATCTTCTCACATTCGTATGCTGTGTCTGTGTTACGTATTATGGGTAGAGGAGAGCAAGCGATGCTCCTTGAGCAGGCAGCCAGGTGTTATATATGTGGGATCACGGGAAAGTGTCACGTTGGCTCGGCTCACCACAACCCTTACGAACAACGAGTGAAGGTTGTCTATCAAGTACCGAGTTCAGAAACTAGGTTCGCATCGACTACACAGCATGTACTCAGAATCTCCGAGCTACCACATTAGTCGCATGTAGACCGCCATAGCAGCTACATCTGAAGCCTGGCGACAGTTCGTCTAGGTCTCCGACAGCGGAGCCGTGCACGGAATAACAAGATACTGGCTCCATTCTCCGAGAGTGCAATCAATTACAGCCTTGCTTCGCAAGCAGGTCTTGTTTCGAGCCTTTATCTTGTGTATGTGTGTGCGTGTGTTGCGTAGTACGAGGAGAAGTGATGATTGCGACACATGTGGTAGGCACTTATGCACGAGCGAGCAAAGGAAATGACCATGGGAAAGGTGAACATGTGTGATCTCTTTAAGTTCGCAACTCACCCATTAGGTCAGTGTTTGCCATTGGCTTCTGGTTGATACTCCATCACGATAATTAGTGGCAAACGACAAGTGAAAATCTCACTTGTTTGCGAGTCACAGGTCTCGGAAATTAGTCTACACATGAGGCGAAGAGACGTGAGAGATTGAACAGACAATATGAGCGCAGACCCATTCAGTGGCATTGGAAACTAGGCTATCGTATATCGCTATTTCAATGCCGATGCAATCAACCATCATGCGACCCCGTCAGTCAACAAACTGCACGCTTCTTGTCGTTGTACATACCCCAAATCTTCACCAACCTGTTTCCACTCAAACATTCTTTATACATCTCCGTCACTTACAATCCCTCAGTGCATCATAGGTCATTCGTCAATATCCCAGTTTAGTTCCCCAACCCGTCTCGTCGGGCGAATCACCTTGCTAACCAACTTCTGCAGCTGTCTCTTCTTCTTCAGCGCCCCGACGTTCATACGCTGTGAAGGGAATCTCTGTCAGGACGTAGTGAAGCGGCACATCCGCAAACAAGAGCGCCAGAGGTGCCAGGAACTCGTAGGCGTCCGACTGCGGTCCAATAGGTCTCAAACCTCGTGCGGGTCGGAGCAAGTCTGGCATGGTATCCGCGTCCGGGCCTCCTGGGTGAGCCCGGGCCCTGGAATCATAATCTAGTTTCCAGGTCTCGGCTGAGAAACTCCACTTGGCGAGGCTATCCGGCGTTCGCTCTGGAGTAAAGGTCCTCAAAACCGCATCCAGAAACTCCCGAAGTTGCTCTTCTGTCAACTCCACATACTCCTCCGCTGAGGGAAGGGCAACTATATCCGTCAAAACATCATCGCCACCTTCCACTTCGCCTTCTTCAAGACTCAAGTCGGTCGCCGCGCGCCGCAGTCCCTCAGGTGGTGGGTCCACAAACGCATCACGTTCTGAGGTCTTGTTCGGGGATGCTGGCGCTTCGGCTTCATGCGCATCCACCTCAGACACCTCCGCTTCAGACACCTCCGATTCTGAAGCAGGGGCCTCATCGATATCTTCATCGGGTTTCGTTGCCTGGGATCTCAATTCCTCAATTCCCTCTCCTTCAGTCACGTCCTCATCAGTCGTCTCCTTGTCGAGGGTGACGAGCCTAGTATCAGGCTGGTCAATGTGCCCATACTCCTCCTCTTCACTCTCCGACTCCTCTGCAATGTCGGAAAGAATATCCAGACGAACGTCCGTAGTATCATCCGCCCCTCTCATACCCCAAACTGGCTTTGGAGGTTCCTTCCCGGGTCCAGGAAACTCGACCTGATAAAAGACGTGATACTGGCAGGTCCACATGCGGTATCCCAGCTTCGGCAGTCTCCTCATGCAGTTCAAACACAGATCTGTGTTGCAGCAGGTCCTGCAGGTATAGCGTACGCCTGAGATCGTGTCCAGACACAGGCGACAGTGGACTTGGTGTTCCAGGAACAGCGGCGTCGTCTCTACTGCCTCCACGCTACGCTGCAGGGCAATTTGAGCAAAACTGTACGATGAGAGCTGCAGGCAGAACTTTCCAAGTCGCTCCCATCGAAAGCCACGCAGTTCAAAGTTGTCCAAAAGACTCTCGGCGTCTTTGTGGATGGTCTCAATGCAGTGCTCCCAGGATGGCTTGCGCTTTATGTCAATTCGGGTGGAGTCATTGGCGTTGTTCCCAAACATGTCCCGATTTTCGGTCAGAAACGTCTCAAACTCTGGAGTCTTGGCAGCAGCGATAATCATGCTCGGCATGGGATGACTTCCAGCCTGCTGCGCAATCTGCAATACACCTCGGCCAAACACATCGAGTTGGGTGAGATCGGTTCCCTTGTGCTCAAGGAGTATCTTGAGAGATTCCCTCTCTCGGTATCGAATGGCCGCCGCGAGTGGGAAATCTCTCCACTCTTGGTACGCCGGTTCGGATCTGCACCGCGATCGAGCAGCGTCTTGATGATCTTGGCAGACCCAAGCGTGACGGCGAAGAAAATTGGCGTCTCGCCGTCTATCCTCGGCATGTCAATGTCCATGTTTGGATGCTTCTCCAGAACTCTGTCCAAAATCTTGGCCGAGCCACCATCGATGATTCCGGCTGGGAGATTCTCGCCCGTTGTCAGTGTCACATCAGATTGCACACCCTTATCTAGCAGGTAGTCGACCATGTCTTCTCGTCCCTCGACGCAAGCGTAAAAGAGGGGTGTCCGTCGTTTAAAATCGCGGACGTCCAAGTCTGGGTCCTTGGCGACCGCGAGAATGGCTTCCAAGACCTTGATATCACCACCCTCCGCCGCTGCATGAATCACTGTCTTGCCATTGTTGATCTTGGATTTGAGCTTGTAGTCCGGGTTCGCGCCCTTGGCGAGAAGCAGCTCAACGATCTCGAGTCTGCCACCAAGCGCAGCTTGAAGCAGTGGCGTTCCATACCAACCCCACTCAAAGTTGACCAGTTCCTCCACATCATCGACCATTTCGAAGAAGGTCTCAACGACGTTTCCATATCCCGCTACACATGCGGTATGGAAAGGACTTGACTCCTTCGGGAGCTCAGGGAATGGATTCGCGCCTCGCTTCAACAGCTCCACCATAACAGTTTCCTTTTTGGCGGAGGCGGCCAGCTGCAGCGGCGTGTTTGATGTGCGTTGCCCGCTTCGGATGTTGGGATCGGCACCGTGATCGATGAGGCAGTTCACCATGTCCAAATCTCCATAGCCGCATGCAATGCCGAGTGCTGTTTCTCCAGCGTCACTCTTCGCATCGACGTCTGGAAAATTTCGACCAGCCAAGAGCATTTTGAGCATGGGCATGCTTCCAATATCGGCAGCAATCTGAAGAGGTGACTCAAACCCTGTGCCTTCCGGGTTCGCTCCGTGGGCGACGAGGACTTCGACCGCAGCAGGTCGGTTTGCATCCGCCGCCACGTAGAGGGGTGTACGACCTCGCTCGGCCCTTGCTTCGATGTTGCACCCAGCACGAATTAGTTGTCTGCAGCCTTCCACATTGCCTCTCGCAGCTGCGATATGCAAAGGACCGCTCATATCGGGAACAGGGCATTCGACTCTGGCGCCAGCAGCCAGAAGGGCCTTCAATATCGAGTTGTGACTCAACTCTGCAGCCAAGGCTACCGGGGTAGCTTTGGGGGTATTAATTGGCGGATCATCCAAGTTTGCGCCAAGTTTGATCAGCTTCTTGACCACGGTCTCTAACCCACGCCAACACATATTGTGAATGATGCGCTCGCCATCCCACACTTGGTCAACGTCGATGTGCGGCAGCAGAAGCTCCAGGACTTCGTGGCTACCAAGCCTGCTTGCTAAGAAAGCTGGTGGCTGTCCCGTGGTCATTCGGGCCGTGACATCTGGTGAGTATTCGAGCAGAATCTTGGCGTACTCTGCATGGTTCTTCCCAATAGTCACCTCGAGCGGCGAGTGGCCAGAATCGGCGGCGATGTTCGGGTTCGCACCATGCTTGAGGAGCATTTCGACTACCTCTGCTGAGTTGGCATGGAGAGCAGAATAGAGGGCAGTCTGGCTCCAGTCGTCGGTATCGTCGATATTAGCACCTGCTTCGAGGATGAGGGACACTCCTTTGATTCCGCCTGACGCTGCGGCAAGTATGAGCGGTGTCGCACCATCGTCGTCCGGGAGGTTAATGTTGTCAACATATGGCAGCATCACTTCCAGTGCCTTCCCGGTCTGCGCCGCTGCATAATGTACCGCAGTTGTGCCATCCCAAACCTCGTTGATCATGGCTTTGAAGTTTGCAAGACTATGTCCCGTTGATCTTGGCGCAAGGTAGGGCACATTGCTAAGGAGTTTATGAAACAGTTGTCGTGGAGTAGATTCCAGTGCGTCGAAGAACAATTCTCTGAGAATGCAATCGACATCCCATTGAGCAAGCAGTACCAAAGGCGGTTTTGGGGTTATTTCCACGAGGATAATAGGTTCAATAGCTCGGAGATTCGTTGTTGATGAGCTTGCATCGGAGGACTCTCCGTCATCTTCGCTGGCAGATCCGCGGTCTGATCCGCTGGCTGACTCGCTGTCCGACCCGCTGTCCGACCCGCTGGCTGACGCGCTGAGTGATCTTCTGAACTGCCTTCTGAGTGGCCTTGGGATTGACCCGCTGCGTGAGCTATCATCATCTGAATCAGACAGATCTGAGTTGTCCCGAGATACCGCACGAACGATTGATGAGAATCCCGATGAACTAGATCTCGATGCGGATCGGGTCCGGGCCGGCGGCAGGCGAGGTTCTATTTTCCGCGTTGGCATCGAATATCTCTGCCACTTTCTGCCATCGTCGGAGCAGATAAAGTCCCAGAGTACCCATGCTTTGGGAATTGCGGCAGCCGCGGCATGTCTCCAGTGATATCCCATCCAGGGAGAGGCGTAGTCCATCAACGGGTAGCGCTTGTCGACTTGGTATCTGCGATTTCGGTCACTGCGATACTTGGAGCTGAGCTCCAATACCTCATCCCAATTTTGGCCCGACAGATACTGGAGACAGATTTCCGCAAAGGCCTTGTGGATCAAGCTCACATCGTAGGTGTTCATGATAAAGTCATACAGGGTCTGGTGTAGAAGCTCAAGTGTGCCCTCGCTGCCAAACTTGACCAGCCGTTGGCACATCCTTGTCAAATCTCCAATGAGGTCGTAGTTTTCTGTGATCTCGGGGTTCTGCATACGTAGGATTTCTCTAGCCTCTGGCACGCAGAGTGCTCGCTTGGAGATGCAGAGAATTTGAACAAGCCTGAACAAGTCCGGCCGTTCAGTTTCCAGGCGATCCATGTCCTGCTGATAGATGGCTTCCATCGTCGAAGGACAACTCGTAACCAGCGTGAAGACTGAATTAGCCCCAGTATCTTTAATAAGCCACAACTCTTTCAAGACCGAGGCTGCAAACAGGAAGCTACCGTTGGAGCGCTCAACGATGACGGCTGAAACAGATGTTACAGCAATCGTAGCGATTTGGCGTGCCATGATAATGCGGTCGACTTCCTCGTCCACCACGCGTTGAATGTCGACTTCCACGATTTCGGGCGTGACCTCGACGTGGGAGTTTGCGAGCGCGAATCCACGAATCGAGTCTGCCATGCGCGACGTTATAGCCACTTTGAGATTAGGCCTCGAGCCCTCGCGACGGAAGATGCTGTCGAATCCGCGAAGAAGTCGGAGAATAAAGTCGTCCTCGCATTGATCGAGCCCGTCGATGATAAGGCAAGCGGGAATGCCGTTTTGATCCATAACCAATGTCTGGACGACTTCCATCAGGTGGTTGAACCGCTTGTCGAAATCATTTTCCAGGACGGAGTGAGTTTTCTGGCGATCGGGGATAAAGTTTTCCAGCAAGGAGCACAACTTCTGTCGAACTGGCCGTGACATGGTCCTCGGTTTGCTGAGAAGCGATCTGACGACTAGATCTAGAATTGGCGGGTTCACACGAGAACTCTCCAAGCTGTCGCAGTAAAATGAGACGACAAGATTCGCTTCGGCGTCATCGGTGGTCGGCTCTTCCATAACGCCCTGGATGTATTTTGCCAAATTCGACTTGCCACAGCCCGGACTTCCTGTGATGAATAGAAGAGACCCTTCCTCGCTCTCTTTCCAGTCGAGAAATTGAGGGTTATTCAATATCCATTGGCAAGTTTGCCAGTGAGGGGCCTCGCGGTCAAGGCCCCGATTCTCGGCGGTAACTGTCCTCAATTGGCGGGTGTAGTCAACAAACTCCCTTGGATCTTTTACAAATCAGCAAGACGACAGGCATATCAGATATGGTACATACCAATGGTTTCAGTAACATCACGGGGTTTTAATTGAGATACGGTGCTTTCTTGCTGCGCTGGAGTTTCGACAGCGATACGGCTCTGTACCTCTTTCAAGATCTGATTCGCACTTGATCGGATTATCGAGGCTCTCGATGGCTTAAGACCCTTCTGCGCCACCTCGTGCCGACGTCGAGATGGCGTAACCTGGCGCGCACGGGGAGGTGTTGATCTACACAAGTCAGTATGGTCTAAAATGGGTGGGTGAATGTGCTTACTCGGCAGCCTCCTCGTCTGTCCAGGTTGGGGCCTTGGTCAGCTTTTGGGGCGGCGCTGTCGCCTTTCTCACCAGTCTTTGCACCTCACCCCAGAAGAGTTCAAAGCGAGGCTCATCTGGGGAACGAAACTTGGGCAAACCGCCGTGGTGGCAATTGAGGTCGATGTTATCGACGCCTTGCAGTACCGCGGACCATTGAGGGACAATCTGGTTAATCAGCGCATGTCCGTAGACACAGAATCACGTTCGGGCAACTCACGATTTCTCTCGATCCGTTGGGTAAGCGCTGCGGGTGAGACTCGTAGCAGCATAGAAGCTCAATGGACCTGTGAACATCGATTGTAAACTCCATGTTAATGTCTTGGACAGCGGTTGAGAAGGTCTTGAGCTCCTTTGTCAGGTTCGTCGCGATTGGGCTCTGGAACTTGATGAGGGATGCCAGCTTCTGAACAACCACGAGATCCTCAGTCTTTTCGGATCCCATGTGAGGAGTGCCCATGAAGATGATGGACTTTGTGGAATTCTTAATGGCGCCCCAATCGTTGTTCGTTGCACATAGCAGAATTGCCTAGAAGCTCGGGTCGGCCGATGTTGGATTGATCTCAGGAGGGGAAATCTTACTCTCTTGACAACAAGGCCGCCCAGACTGTGGGCAATAAAAATAATAGGGCGGTTCTAGAAATTATCAGACCTATTGGAAACACCACCCGAAGATTGCGAGACTCACTGGGTTATCCAGTCGCTTTAGGACCAGGTTCCGCAGCAGGTCATTGGCGTGGTGGATGATGCGAGTGTTGGCCACATCACCAAATCGATTGGCGTTGTAACCAAACGACAAGACGCGCACCGAGTCCTCGAGGCGTCCGAGGAACTCGGGTTTGTTAAACCACGGCTCAGTTGTGCCATCTACCTTCCAGGTTGTGCGCAGGTTCCCGCCCAGGCCATGGACGAAGACGAGGCTAAGATGCGTCAGCTTCCGATGCGGGGAGCTCTCAGCGAGGCCGGACTTACTCTACCAGATCTTGTTGCTCAGTTGATGGCCCGTCTGCGAATACCAGAGGCGTATGCATCTCCTTCAGAATGTATTCGGGCTGGTCATCCTCTTGGGTCGGCGCCTGCACAATCCCATCATTTCAGCCACAACGTCCAACAGTCATGCGGGGCACTTTGAATGGGCGCTCACATTGGCGTCGCCAGCCGACCCGGCCGAGGACAAGGACATGGTCTGTCGAAGGCGGCCCATTGCGTCCAGCGCGACGGTTTGTCGTCGAGTCGTGAAGTCGTCAATTCGTCGTCGCACCCAGAGGGCAGTCGTTGGAGAGAGAATGATTGGGGGAAGTTCGACGGCCGTCGCGCGGCTCCTCGTCGCCTTTATCTGGAGTCAACCTTGTCCCTGGTGGGATGCACACCATGCACCATGGGGGCCGCAGCCAGGGCTAGAGGAGAAGCTGGCGGCGGGCCAATGCAAGGTAGGCGCGACTACCGCAATCCCAAGTGGATGGGCGACGCATCCAGATCCATGTCGAGCGGCTGGAAGCGGTTTGGCGCCCTCACTGGGCTGTCCAGCTCCAGAACCTGTGGGTGTTGCGCCTCATCGCCTGCGCCTCGTTGTTCCAGTTCCCAAAGATGCTCGTTCCTGACATGATGCTCCTGGGGTGCCGGTTTGCCGCAGGCAGAAGCTATTCATGCAACGTAATTGGTGGTCTTCTCTCTCTGTTTCTCTGTTTCAGTCGATGACGATGGTTCGGAATTCGGGTCGTCCAGCTTCTCCAGCGCCTCTTCGCGGGGTTGAAGCCCGCACGTTACCGACCGTCTCAAACAGCGGCCCCAAACCCCTTCATTGGATCACAGCCCTGGTCACATTAATAATTCCGCTGGCAGTCGAGGGGCACATGGAACCTGGCGGAGAGGAGTATGGAGAATGTCACCCACCACCATCTGGCGTAGTAACGGTCACTGGAGCTCCCTCGTTACCTTAGGCACCGACTTTCCGGCGGAGCTACCGTATCAGCCTTACAAACGTCATCATCACATGGGTGGGCACGTGGGAATTGAGTAACGTGAACATCGTCAAAACACTTCAGCAATAGATGACTTCTATCCAAAGACCCAATCTTGCAAATGGGATAGAAGAATTTGCCGCGACCAGAGTTTACAGTTACACAACCACAAGCCAACAACGCCAGCCAACAACGCAAGGGACGGACCGCAGTGGAGCCAGCAAAGGCTTGTTCCCCTCCGCCAAGCCTCATCCCCGCGGCCTACCCTACACCCCGTACGACACCAATCAGCGATCATCGCAGTCAAAGAGGATGAGTGCAAAAGCGATGTTTAGAGCACCTTGATAAATAAGAATAATTCTTAGTATTTATAACTCTTTGTGGAGAATTCTATTTTATTTATTTCTTTAAACGAATAGAAACACAGGCATTTACCCAAGCGCATAAGTGGTCACCCACACAGATCGGGGCCAGGTACCTGGATCAAGTTGAGGGCTCGGGTTTGTTCACCCGAGCCCGAGTGCGAATAGTAGTGCTCATTTACATTAAATGGAACGAATATTTTGTCGAGCATTAGTAGACTCTGATGTAATTTATTTCCCTTAGTTACCGTAAACATAACCTCAGCAACTGATCGCACGTTGAGTGAGCAAACTTGACATAATTCCTCTTGCTAAGAAAAGTTGAACTAGGGTAACAACTTGATCGCTGTTGATGGTGAATATCATTGAGTTGCCATTCCTTCTTCTAAACACACCTCGCCATAATATTTTTTGCTGCTCCACTCTGCCAAATCCAATGTCATTCCGGTCATAAGCTCATTACCACTCGCCTAGTAACTACCTCCCAGAGTTTGTTCGTACGCACAAACTAGTGAAGGAAGATATTTCCAGACCTTTGACTCCCCTGTGCAGTTCGTCTATCTGAGGGTGAAGAAGCTCTCCCAAGGAACATGTGTGGTAGACAAGGCGCTCCGGGATTTTCGAGGCTTTGTTCTCGATCCCCTGTATGGCTCCGGGTTTTCTCGACTTGAATGTCGATGAGGCGTAAGAATTTTCCGTAAATCGCCACGTCTCTCGAGGTGTCATATTCGAACGTACTTCTTCTGCGCAAAAGTAGTCCGGCGACTCGAACTGCCGTAGGCTCTTGATGGTCGGCGATACACTCAAACCTGGAAATGGTTTCACTGGCCGTGGCGAGTATAACTGCCCCGAATTCATCTCTTGGATCAATGCACCAAGTAGCATGGACCTGCATCCAAAGTTGCACCCAATTTCCTTGCGGCATAAACCGTTCATCAAGTCATGTGAATGCTCGACCAACTTTTCAAGGGTATCCTGTCTTATTGAGTCAATTGTATCTGTCTTAGTTAGTTCCATAGCCAGAGTGCAGGAGTCGGCGACGAACCAATGATCTGGGGATGAATAGGGGAAGGTCGAAGTTAGGCATCGGGCCATCGCTGTGTAGAATCGCTCGTTGCGTTGAGAGTCTGAAAGACACTGGGTCCTCAAACACGAAGGAGATCAAAATCCACCTTGCGAGATCTTCACATATTGCGTTCGGAATTTTTTGGGGTATGTGGCTCAGCCATTGTTTCACGATAAACCAAGTAGCATCATGGCATTGCAAATCATCTACTATAGTAGAGATGCTGGCCAACATTTCGAAGGTTACTTTTTGAGGGAGCAATCGAGTCTTTCCATGGATGATCTTCATCACAATCTCAAAAGCCTCCGGATCAAAGATTGGCTCGAAATTCCAATGATAGAGTCCATCATCTTGTGGAATGGATTCCTTGAATACTCCCGCAAACATGGCTTGAGCTCGAGGTGAAGCTATCATTAGGTGTTTCTTGGAAACTTGGAAATGGGTTTCGGACCGGCTCTCTGTCTTTTTTTCTGGAGGTGGGGGATTTTCTATGAGAGAGTTAGCACTCCGCGCTTCTATTTCTACTGGATCAGCGGATGAGTGCCTTTGATTGAACTGGGATCCGGGCAAGCGGTTACCGCACAATCCCTTTTTTCTGAGGGAGCGGTCAAGCTGTCGCACTCAATACTGAGTTCAGTTAGGTGCGGAAGGGTGACGAGAGTATCGCCCATTGGGTCGATAATGATGTATGAGATAGACATATTGAGAGAAAGGGTGCATGACAAAGTGATAGGACATGCGAGCAGGCTTGAAGTTGAACTGGACGATTGATAGTATGAGCAAGAAAAAAGCAAACTTGCCCGACGGTACGTCGCTTTTTGATCACGTGCATCCGTGATCCAGATTCCCCGCTCTCTGCAATTGATCGCGAGAAGATATTGTCGATTTCTCATTGCAACAACAGCATTTCGCTTAATATTGTATTTTCTGATATTTCCGATTTCTTTAGTTGTGCAGCAAGCCTGACGCTTGTTTCTGACCCCGGTAGGATATACTTGAGCGAGACAGCAAGGTGAGCGCTCTATCACCACCAGGTCCACCACACTCCAGGGCAATGCACACTAGGCGCATCACTGAATATCGCAGACCAATTTTTTACCACTTAACTTGATCCCTTCCAGACCCTACATGCGTTGATTAATCGCAAAATGGGACTGCATTGGAAAATTTTAAACATTGACAAGCGGCGAGATCAATGGCCTCGCAACCGTGCTGCGATCTCTCCAGGCGCTGGCTTCCGACCTTGAGTCAGAAGGGGATACTTTCAATCCCGCCTTAAGGATCCATTGTCTAAGTCATTGTACGAAGACGTTGGATAAAATTGAACAAAGAGTCAAGAAAGCTTTTGATAGCTTTGGCCGGTCTAAACTGGAGGGCATTGCCCGTCAACTGAAATGGCCCTTTTCCGCTTCCGAGACCAAGGAGCTTGGGTGAGCTCTCACGCCACAAGGAAACCATCGCCATCGCATTATCAGCCGATTCAATGCACAAGCTACAGCTGGGCCTGTCGAACGTGGGCGAATTGGGCGTACAAGTTTCGCGTATTGAAAATATCGCCAAAAGAATCAAGGTCAACATAAAAATCGCTCTCAACGTTGGCAAGCAGCGTGTTCTCGACTATTTCATGAAGATTAGCCCTCAACCCAACCTTGAAATGAGCATCAGTCTACGACATGCAATGACAGGGCTATGGTTGACCGAATCACTTCCTTTCACTACCTGGTTGGAGAAGCCTGGCTCCAGGCTCTGGTTTAGCGGTATCCCTGGCGCTGGCAAGACAGTGCTGGCAGGTTCGGTCATCCAAGAAGCTCTTACGTATGGCCATACCACTGCTAGGGTTGGCGTTGGGTTCTTCTTCTGCGATTACAAAGATCACTCTACTGGCCAAGCCACCAACATTCTTGGGGCTGTGGCATCCCAGCTTGCTCGTCAGAATGACGAGGCTTTCGATATCTTTCGGAAATACTACGAGACTCTAAACCCACCAAAAGGACTTCCACAGACACCCGATACTGAAGAGCTCAGGGCAAAGATTACCAGCATGTCTGAAACCTTTGACCAGACAATCATCGTCATTGACGGCCTTGACGAATGTGGCGATAATACCGATGAGGTCGTTGATGTGCTTTCTGAGCTGGCACAGTATACTACAAGTGTCTCAATAGCGCTGTTTAGTCGGGATCATTACGATATCCGAGTTCGTCTGGAGGAAAAATCTGAACACATCCCAATCGCAGCTCATACAGAGGACATCAGGCTCTATGTGGGTGCAGAACTGGACAAGAGAACGCGGACGCGCCGATTGGAGCTCACAAGCATCGCCATGAAAGAAGAAATTATGGAAACACTCGTGAGTCGGGCACAGGGAATGTATGAATAATCGAAGTCACTGATTAGAGTTTGTGCTAATCCATTCCAGGTTTCGATGGGTTGTTTGTCAATTGGACTACCTCTGTGACTGCGCCCATGACGAAGAACGACGAGAAGCTTTGAAGAAGCTACCTCCAGATTTACCCGAGAGCTATCGCAGGCTTCTGGAGCGTATGAATCGCTACTCTTCGAGAGTCCAGACCGTTGTGCGATTGTGCCTTCACTTCATAGCTTTTGCATCACCGAGGTTGACAATTCTGCAACTGCAACAAGCTGTCTCGACCCCAGAAATCCTAGGTGCAAGTTTAGACGCGAAAAACTCTGTGTCGGAGAGAGAGATCTCCCACAGATGTAGCAGTCTTATACGAAAGTCGGAAAATGGCGAGTACTTCGAATTCGCCCACTTCTCAGTGCAGGAATTTCTTGAGAACGAGATGGCGCTTTCCGGAGCCGCCGGCCAACCTAATCTTCTTTCTTATTCGATTTCCCGGCCCAGAAGCAACACGCTTTTGACAACACAGTGTCTGAGATTCTTTCAGCTAAGGAATTTTGAGCAACAGCCGAGCAAATCGCGAGATTACATTGGTATAATGCAAGACAGAGATCAGAAATACCCATTCTATAACTACTCAGCTTTGAGGTGGCTAGAACTTACCAAGGATGGTCTCGATGATCCACTGGTGTTGGATCTTTCAAGGTCATTATTTCATTCATCCAAGACGGCCTGGTATCTGGGCTATGGAAGTCTGTCACTTTGTCAGCGAGAGGACGGATGATAGCGATCATCGCATCGAACTTTGTGGAATCGTTCTCGAAAGCAGTTTCAGGCCTCTACATATGGCTTCTGCGTTAAATCTGCCGGAGATGTGCTCCGATTTGCTCAACGATGGCGTGGATTGCGCCTCTGGATTTAGTGGTGCGACACTGCTTGATCTTGCCATAATGTCGATATCCTTCCTACCCGGGGTTGGAACTAACGATGATCCATTCTACCAATGGGCATACAAACGAAACTTGAATATTATTCCCTCGACAGAACGACGTAACCAGACAATTAGATGCCTCATGGAGAAGGGTGCTAAAACTCCAGGTCGTCTGCTTTCCTTTCGGGCCAAATCTATTTTTTCTCTTGCCTGCTTGCAAGGCACCCAATTCTCCGACTTCACACCTCTTGTTAGGCTTTTATCGCTAGGGGTAATTCCGGAAACGCACGACATGGCTACGTTCAAGGCATGCTTGGATAGTGTTTCCGTCTACGACCCCTGTCCTGATGTGGAAATGTCCATACTTGAACTGATGCAATATCTGAACTCTACATCATGCTATGAATTTGACTGAGGTGTGCATCTTGCCTCAATAGTGTGGACATGGGCTCTTGACCGAAATTTGCCTTTCGCTGCCGACCCATTTATCATTGGTTCACGAATTTCATTATCGAAAAATGCATTGTTCGCAAAGGCTCTGGGTGCCATAAGCTCCAACCAAGTTCGGGTACTCCAGCAATGTCTCGCCGATGGACGCCTCGACCTATCTCAGACAGACCCTGATGGTAGCTCTCTTCTACACAATGCCGTGGTGATGGAATATTGTGATATAATAGCAGTGCTGCTGAATGCAGGCTGTGATCCCTACATCGAAGACTCCAATGGAAACTTGCCACTGCACTTGGCAGTGAGACTTGGTCAAATGAATCTCACGAACGTCATTCAAACATTTGCCGGACGCGGAATTTCTCTCCTATCTACGGACTAAAAAGGGCGCACCATTTGGCATCTCTGGGCTGAATTCAATGACGTGCCCGTTGAGCTGTTGGGAGATCTCTACAAACTTGATCCCGACACAACCAGGTCTGAGGCGCTCTTGGCCAGAACGAGGAAGGGTGACACTCCTCTTTCGTTTCTCTTAAAAAGGAAAGGCAATGATGCCGTGACAAGGGAGAAAGTCAGCAAGCTTTTGGGATTGTGCGCCGAAATCCCAAGATTTTGGAAGCGTCATAACCCCGTATTCGGGCTTGCGGCAAGGTTTGGCTCCGAGAACGTTATCCGTTGCCTCATTGAAAGTGGCGCCGTGCCGGGTCCTCCACAACCCGGAGGGTGTACGCCACTACACCGGCCAGGTGCAACGATATGTATCAACGATGTCAAGTTGCTGCAAAGTATGTACGCAGATGCCCACAAGCATAGGTTTGAAGGAGGCCTGCCGGTAGAACTCTACATCGATAGGACACTTAGAAGCAACACTCGGCCTGATGCAGAGATTGTTGAAGTGCTGACATCTTCAAGTACACTTGAAGATAGCGAGGCCGATGGAGAAACACTCTGGGAGTTTGTGTGTACTCTCCTGGACCGAGCCAAGTACCGGAGAACCAAATTCAATGACGGATGGGCAGAGAACTTTGATAGTACCATATCACTGTGCCTGCGGCTTGGTGTCATGACAGCTTTTGAGGACCAAAGCACAGAGTCTGGAATGACCACCCTCCTGTTAGGTTGCATCAATGATGAGATATGGAGCCCAACAACCTACCTATCAGCGGACACACTACGTCGAGGGATACGTTCAACTCGATCTTGGGCATCGGCAAAAGAAACAAATGTGGCATTGCAATTCCTCCAAGATGATATCAAAACAAAAATCTTGAGGTTGTCGGCCTGCTTCTTGAACATGGCGTTAATGTTCATCAACGCGTCGGCGGAACTACAGCGATTGAGTTTGCCTGCCAGCCGCCTTTGGTACTCCGACTGTGTGCTTCAGACGACGGAAAGACCATTCTCAGTAAAATTTTGGACCATTCGACCAAAGAGGGACTGAATGACAGGCCGTCGGATTCGGAAGGCCTCGGGCTTCTACATAGGCTAGCAACTAAGGGAGATGCAACCGATATTCTGTGGCTTGTGGAAGAACTTGTCCGAAGGGGAGTCGACGTCAATGGACAAGCTCGATGCCCCCCATACCATTCAGTCCTTATGTATCATCTAGGGCACATGTCTTTCCAATGCGCGGAACTAC
The DNA here is from genome assembly GCA_002991585.1 of Ilyonectria mors-panacis. NCBI lineage: Eukaryota > Fungi > Ascomycota > Sordariomycetes > Hypocreales > Nectriaceae > Ilyonectria > Ilyonectria mors-panacis. The sequence continues at coordinate 335,096 of PPHJ01000087.1, read as the reverse complement.
TCTTGGAAATGGGATCAGATCCGATGCTCGTGTCAACCAACTCCTGGCAGGCAGTTGTAGTGGGAAAATGCGCTTCCTTTCTTCAAAAGCTATTCGTGCACGCCGAGCAGAACTCATTGGCGATCTCATGGGCAGCAACTTTCGATCTTGAAGTGGCGCTTCAAGGACAACGGAGAGTTCTTCGGGATGTCAATGTCCTTCGCCAGGCCGCAACGTATGGTAGGACGGAATGTCTAGGATTTTATATTGACAAGGACCTCATCACCGACGTAAACGCAAGTTGCAGAGAAGGATACACACCACTTCATCTCGCGGCCGCTTATGACCAATTGGAAATCATTCAGCTACTTCTCCTCAAAGGCGCTGATCTCATGGCAGAAAGCACGGAAGGGAGTACGCCACTGCATCTGGCGGTCCAAGCAGGTCACATATTTGGCACAAAGATGTTGTTGGAGCATGGCGCGTCAGAGCCCTTCGACATCTTTGGCAAAAGTCCAAGATTGTATGCCCAAGAACGTGATCGTAACGGCATCAAGCGGTGTTTGAAAAGGTTTTGGGGAGGGGAAAGGGGCCAGTCGGCCATCAAAAGCAACAAGATTCGGTCCCAAAAGCAAACCAATCTCCTGTCAAAGGCATTTGAGGAGGCCATTGAGACTAATGATCTGGAAGCTTGCAAAAGACTGGTAGCCAGCGGCTGTCCCATCGATTTGTGGCTTTCAGAATGCCATGGGTGCTCCCAATTGATCTTAGCTCTAGTTAGGTCCAGGTTGGAAATTGCGGACTGGCTCTTGGACAACGGAGCCAATACGTTGACGGCAACATGCTTTCTGCACAACCGTGAGGGTGTTATTGAGATTGTGGCTGAGCGCCCACAACTGATCGTCCTCTTACCGCAGCTCTTAGCAACTTATCTCTCCCAGGAGGGGAATTGATTCGTGGAGAGGATTACCCTTTGCACAGTGCAGCCACGCGCTAGAATATAGATTGTCTTGATGTATTGTTACGGGAGGTGGAAAAGAATATAGATGTAATTGCGTGAGTAATGTCATAAGTTATTTACTTTCGGGTTGGCTAATCAGGTCGATAGGAAAAACAGCCAAATGTCCTCACAACAAGCAATGTCGACGCTTCTCAATCGCCGAGAAGCTTGTACTTTCGACCACGAAACAATGCATCCACTGGTAAGGAGCAGTTCCCAGGTTACTCCGTTACATCTTGCTTCAATTTGTGGAAATACATTGGCTGCTTCTCTTCTCATCGAGAAAGGGGCAACCGTTGACATGACCGATAACAATGGTTGGACGCCTTTAGGGTACGCCAAGAGCAAGGAAATGGTAGAGCACTTGATTCGTTTAGGCGCATCTATAGCTGCAGTCTATAGGCTGGGGCCCTTCCCGTATCCAGTCCCCTGGAAATGGCGCCAGTCGTTCAGCGGACTCTTTCCACAATATTGTGAGGACGGTTCACAGACTTATAGGCTGAATAAGTCGATGTTGCTGGATATTTCAGGTGCAAGATTTCCGATAGCTTGCGAGGAAGCTCCTCTCTCTTCGCATAATCTTCGGGAATTCAGACAACTCGGCTGCGATTTCACGTCTAAGGACGACAGAGGCAGAAGTTTGATGCACAGCATCATATGTAGGAAAGATTCGTTGGATCTTTTCACTAAGGGTGACTACGGACTTCACAGAACAAGCGCGTTTCCATGGCACCTGGAGTCATGCCACTTTGCATGTCTCGCATTCTTAAGGTCGAAATTTCGAGAATTCCAGCTCACTCTGCCACGAGAGACCTTTAGACGAATTACGAACCTGGAACCGGAGCGTGGATGGAGCCCCATATGTCGTGCTGCATCTCTAGACTTAGTCGATGTCATCGAAAACTGCCTATCAATGGGCGTAGAAATCGACTTCGAAGGATGCCCCTGGGATCGGCTCTCATGGTCGCCAGTGCTTTCGGAAGTCTAGATTCGGTCAAGCTGTTGGTTTAACGCCAGGCTGCTGTTTTCTATATCGGTAAAAACGGAGCCACGGACATACTTTCACTAACTCAATCCGAAGCCATTAGGAAATGGCTACTGGTCGGGCGCTTCACTGAACAGAGGTGGATTGGCGCAGGAGAACCAACTCCCCGCAATCCCAGTCTGGGGTACAGTTAGGGTTATGGAGCGGGATTGTCTAGGCAAAATTCAAGCTTGTTAGAAAATAGCAGAGACAGCCGGATGAGTCTTCTGTTGACTATGCGACAGTTCTGGGAAGTATACGGAAGCGAGGGAAAGGCGAAATTGTATCTGCTTGCCCAGACAGTCTGGTGTATCCATCGCAGGTTGCGCCTGCGTAGCTTAGGAACCCCTCGATAGACTTCCGTTTTTTATAGTTGTAGGAGATCACCACATTCGAGATGTTGAAATCGTTAGAATATCTCTGTGTTGATTGACGGCTATTTCTCTATGACAATCGAAGAGATTCGGAACAACGTCGCCCCATATGGCTCTATCTATATTCCGGCTTTAGGTTCAAGTTTCTTCCGAAAGTTTCTTGTCTTATAGTAAGCTAAGTCTACAAATTTTGACAAGAAAGTGACACATACAAAGTGTCACAGTTCGAGGTGCAAGGGAAGTACGCTTGTTGTATCAAGTCCGTAGTCGCCATCGAGAACAAGATGCAAGATGCAACGAATCGTCCATGCATGTGATGGAATGCATCAAGGCCATCGTTTACGCCTTCGGATGTGAGATCGTACCCAATCGTGTGGTTTCAGAATATCCTTATGAAAGACAATGATGTCCTCGCAAGTCATCGCACACCCTGCAAAACCGAACAACTAGGCAAACCATCAAGAGAAGAGATCGGGAACAGAAACGATGCCAGTTCATAGGCTACTGCAGTAGCTCCGGCCAAGCGAATGAGATGCTATCCTATGTCCCTGGTCTGGCGTGGCCTAAAAGCGTCCAATTATTACAGTAAATCATATAAATGACTGCTCCATTCTCAATGAGAAAAGAAGCAACCGATCGAAAGCATATTGTGATTGATGGTTGAGTAGCAGGGGCCCTGCCTGTCGCGAAGACATTTGTCTATTTCCTATCGAGCGTATTCGCTAACTACGGTTCAAAGGGCTGCCATACATGGCTGACGCAAACATTTCGAATTTTTCCTTTCGTTTCCCTCAATATTCCCGCTTCTTAGTGAGCGATATCCTGGGAAATTGGCTAGCTGGCGCAGTCGGAACATGCCGGCAGATAATATCTCGTGAATGACTTGACTGTGTTTTTGCAAGGCAGCAGCTTGCTCATCAAGGTCTAAGTCGTTTTCATGAAAGCTAATCACACTTATCCTCTAATAATCATTTTTATTATGTTTATGAAATCGATCTTATTAATAAAGGCAGGCCTAAGCCTAACTACCCTCAAGGTCGTTAGTGTGTTGCGCCCTATATAAGTCAGTTACTAGAGGCCCGGCACTTCTTTCCTCGCCACCAAGATTTTACCACTGGCAAAGTACACAGCCCCACCAGCCAATCTCTCTCCCTTCTGCATCACCAGCAGCCATCATGGCCAACTGTCGACGCGAAAAAGCGTCAGAAGAACCCTACAATCTCGACCCAGAAGCAAATATGCAGCTTCTGCTTGAACCTGTTGCGCCAGACGCCCTCGAGTATGCCCCCGATGCGCACGATGCGAACGATGCTGGCAGTGAGATCAACGCCCAACTGAACCGGGCGTTGTCCCTCGAGGTGGTCTCTCCATCCTCCTCCTTCGCCGAACGAAACGCCGGCGAGTCCATTGTTTTCCGCAAAATTGGAGGCGGCGCGTGTGGTGCAATCCTCGCTCAAGATGGCAAGCCAACGGTTATTAAACTCGCAAAGTCCCCCACGGAGGAGCTTTGGAACGACTTCGTGATACACCGACTCATCGCCGAAACATTCGAAAACCGCAAGATTTCGCAAATTGAGATCCCCAAGTGTCACGGCTTCATTCCAAGGAATCATAAGCAGTTCTGGGATAACAACCCGGACCTCACCAACGCGGCCAAGGATATTTGCAACCTCCCGGCCCATGCATTATGCGCGGAACGCATTCTCCCACTCCCGAAAGCGACCCGAACCCTCCTCATCGAGAAAATTCTGTCCCAGCAAAGTAAAGTCAGAGGCATTCAATGCTGCCTCCAACAACGACTGCCTGGTGCGAGTATACCTTGGGTCTCTCAACGGCAGGAGTATCAACAGGTTTTTCAACTTAAGAAACCTGAAACTTTACCTCAATCACATGATCGAGTTGAAAATGACCGTCGCAGGCATGGCCTCTGACATGGCCACTGCTCTTGCTGCCATGCACTGGGCCGCAAAGACCGACGCCAGGGACGTGGAATTTGTGCTGGGCAGTTCCACCAAACCTCTCTCAGGGATGACTACGTCGGAGATCGCTGCTCTACCACCGAACTCTTTGGTCGGACCACAAAGCGGCAACCTTGAAGACTTCCACCATCGGAGGACTGCCTTGTGGCTCTTAGACTTCAACCAAGTGCGTCGGATCACCATGGACGAAGCCGGTGTTGCTATGGCTGTGGAGGCATTCGTACTCAACGATCCGTACTATCCACGGCCTCTTCAACAAAGCCCAGTCGCCAAGGCTCTCTGGAACATATTCGTGCAAACGTATCTCGAGGAATCATCGGGACATCTGAGAGAGGAAAGCGGCGATGTGCGTAAACTACCAGGCCTGTTTCTTAGCGGGGTGATCGAGGCGGAGCGGAAGAAGCTTGTCGACAGTGCTTCGGGGGATAACTTTGTAGACTGCACTAGATAGAGCGAGTATTGACATTCTCACAAAGGTGCAATGTAAGTCCCTTCGACTAAAGTTTAGGCAAACTAATGTCCCTAATATGTGCAGTAAAGGGGAGACGTTAGGTCTGCCGTTATTGATAAGAAAATTTCAATAAAAACAATAAAAAGGATAAAAATGATAAAAATAATTATTAGAGAATAAATAGCAAAACTAAGGCTTGTACATATAGGTATTATTTCCTAAACTGGTATATCAGGTATAGTATTATTAAGTATATTTAGGATCAATGCTTATGTGCGCGAATAACAACCTGCACGCATGGGAATAACAAGGCTCGAGAAGAATAATACCATGCTGAACTTCTTATCATAGGGTAGCCTCAAAAACGGCGTGTGAATGGGGAAGTCTGGCATTTCTGTTTGAATTGCCTGCCGAGTAGAAGCCTCAATTCTGTCAAGCTGTTGATTCAACACCAGGCTATCACGTTTGGCGTAAAATAGCACACACCGACATGCTGTCACCGACCTAATCCAAAGCTATTGGAGAATGGCTACTAGTCAGGCGCCTCTGGGACAGATGTGATTACCGTCGCAACTGGCCCTACACAAACCGATTCTGAGGCACGTGTAAGGTTGTGGAGTGTTGTTGTCAAAGCCAAGATCAAGCTTGTTGGAACGCAAAAGATATCACCGAATGAGTCTTCTAACAAGTATGCGGGGAGGCTGGATAGGTTGAGAGAGCGATGGCAAGGCTAAGTTGTCTCCTTAGCCAGTCTGGTGTATCCACGGCAGGTTGCCCCTGTGTGCCGAGGAGCCGTGACAGACTTCCGTTTCAACACACAGCTGTCAGGAGATCGCCACGGTCGAGATATTATTGAAAGGGCTAAAATCTCTTTGCCTTTTAGCTAGCATTACCTGCTTCTATAAAAATTGGCAAGAATAACGTACTACGGAAGGTCATTGACGAGATCCTGGTATCTTAAACGCCGGCCTCCGTCAAATACGGAGGCTAAGGATGCTTGGCTGACCCACTCAAACAGGACATTTCCGGGATCGGCCTCATGAATTGGCGACTGTGCAGATAGCGACGCGGGCGAAAAGGGAAGACCCGAACCCACACCATCGACCGGGCTCCACCCGCCTAGACTGTGTAGCTCAGCCGGCCCCGGATGACAACCGCCGATGTTGGCCAAACGTGGAAGTTGATGCATAGAGGTAAAGGGGAATGTCGATCAACGGCGGCGTGGAGATGGGACACACGGCCATTGTAGCGCTGGCATCGCGAAATGCTGCGGTTCGGCGTCTTGTCCCAGTTTCGTCTCGCGGGATGACCTAGGAATGGTGGACGGCACAGAGCCACGGACGGTGCCGGTGTGGATCCCCATATTTAATATCGCGCGCGGCCTCCAAGCCAACAAGCAACAAGAATGCCGAAGTCGACTCGGTTGGCCTGGCCGTCTCGACAGAGTGCACTACGGTGGCCCTGGAACACGGGTGATTCCCATCTGTCCACCCCCCTCTCCTCCCTCCGACATGAGGCGCTGGATCGTGTGGCCCGTTCCGGATGTCTGCGTGACGGTGCCCCGGTGGCACCGGCCTTGCCCGCGCGACTTGGTGTTTCATATATGTCCCCTGGTGAGTACTTGAATGAAATAGTAATCTATGAAGAAGCAGTCAGTCACATCGGAACAATCCAGCCAATCCTGACCCGTCGTGGCTGACTCAACGGCAGGACTGGAGGCAGAGAAACCGGCTCACGCGACGCCTCGGGCGATGAATTGCCCGGGACTAGGATCATCTCCGTGGCCTGTCTTCAGATTATGTCTTACCGTCACGTAATGTTGTGGGCGACCCGGCGCAGCGCCGCTTTAGAAATGATTGTGACCGGGGCGTGTACCCGTGAGCCTGTGCCGCAGACGCAGCCCCGCTCTCTGTGGCCAAGCTGTGGCTTTTCATCATGGCGGTGCGATTTCCTAGGTGCTGGTGAGTACAACGAACGCAAGAGCTTCGGTGAGTGACTCAAGAACTCAAAAAGTCTGCATCGTACATGTTTTTGTGTGGAAAACCAGCATTTTTCAGATTCTTGAGTTTGCAAGAGGTTGCAATCAACAATGGCTATGCTCATGGATGACTCATGTGATTGGGCTTTCCACCACAAGTTGACCTCAAAGCCCAGTCATGTGACCCACATGATAACCCCTCCCCCTCCTTCATGGGGCTATCGCCAACGGATAAAAAAAACACCACCACATTGCCCAACGACCAGCGTGAATCGTACCACAGCAAAATCGCAAACATGTTGGACATTGAAGATTTCATCGAGGAGCGCGGGGGAAACCCTGAGAAGATCAGAGAGAGCCAGCGTCGCCGAAACGAGTCTGTGGAGCTGGTCGACGAGGTTATTGCCCTGTGGCAGGATGCCCGAAAAGGTGAGTCACGATGAACATTGGGAGCTCTTTGTAGTGGTGCCCTTGCTGAGATCTTTTAAGCTCAATACGAGGTCATGCAAATCGGCACGCAAATCAACGGTGTCCAGAAGGAGATTGGGCTCAAGAAGCGGGCCAAGGAGGATGCGACCGAGCTACTCCAGCAGAAGGAGGAGTTGACCCAGAAGAAGAAGGCCCAGGAGGAGGCTGCCGCCGCCAAGAACGCCGAGTTGAGGGCCAAGGCCCGCACTGTCGGTAACTACGTGCACGATTCCGTCCATGTCAGCGAGAGCGAGGACAACAACCAAATCGTCAAGACTTGGAAGCCCGAGGGCTTCGAGGAGGCCAAGAAGGCAGCCCTTTCCCACCACGAGGTGCTCTGGAGACTTGGAGGATACGACCCTATTCGCGGGCGTCAAGCTTGTCGGCCACCGAGGTTACTGCCTGACCGGCTACGGCATGTTCTTGTAGGTTTGGCGAATCGGGTCGGGAAAGTTGCGATCTGACTGTGAATAGGAACATGGCCCTCATTAACTACGCCACCGAGCACCTGTTCAACAAGGGTGAGTCTTCGAATCGATCCGTTCTGTACCCTCACGGGTGACTGATGAATTGTCGTGCCACAGGCTTCACTCCTAACCAGCCCCCCTTCATGCTCGACCGCGAACAGATGGCCAAGACGGCCCAGCTCTCCCAGTTTGACGAAGAGCTCTACCGTGTCTCGGAGGGCAGCGAGAACTCCGACGCCGACCGATACCTGATTGCCACCAGCGAACAGCCCCTCTCATGCCTCCATGCCGACGAGTGGCTCCTGCCCAACCAGCTCCCGATCAAATACTGCGGTTACAGCACCTGTTTCAGAAAGGAGGCCGGCAGCCACGGCCGTGATGCTTGGGGTGTGTCTTCCGTGTGTGCATCAGTTCGAGAAGGTGGAGCAGTTTGTGCTCTGCAACCCCGACAACAGCTGGGACCACTTTGACGAGATGATGACCAACTCAGAGGAGTTCTACCAGTCTCTGAAGCTCCCCTACCAGGTTGTTGGTATTGTCTCAGGAGCGCTGAACAACGCTGCTGCCAAGAAGTACGATCTCGAGGCCTGGTTCCCGTTCCAGTCTGAGTACAAGGAGCTCGTCTCGTGCTCAAACTGCACGGACTACCAGACCCGAGAGCTGGAGATCCGCCACGGCTCAAAGAAGGGCAAGACCGTTGTTGGAGGTGGACGAAAGGAGTATGTGCATGCTCTGAACGCGGTAAGTTGTCCCAGGCGTCTGGGTGGTGTTGGTGAAATCACCAGTGCTGATTGGAGTAATTGCAGACCCTTTGCGCGACCGAACGAACCCTATGCTGTGTCTTGGAGAACTACCAGACGGAGGAAGGCTTGGTGGTGCCCGAGGTGCTCCGAAAGTACATTCCTGGCCAACCCGAATTCCTGCCTTTTACCAGGGAAATGCCCGAGAAGTCTGAGCGAACCGAGAAGAAGGATACTGCCAAGAAGGAGAAGGCTCTGCCCGTGCGAGAGACCAAGGCTTAGACGAGGTCATGTCGATGACATAGAGGAAGAAAAAAAGACAAGACTAGATGGGAGAGTACGTGAGAGTACATGTGTTGTTATGACGGCCATGCAAAGCAATGTGATGATGAGTTATGGAGAAAAGCGGACGTCAATGGGGAAACCCCTGTATCTCGGGAATCGAGAACAATCGTGACAGTGCGCAAGCTCCAGATGGGATAAGAGCGACATGGGTCCAGGGGCTAGAACGAGCCCTGGAGCAGTGCAGTCTGCGGCAGAGGTCATGGCATGTGGAGGACAGCCACACCGGTATGACCACGTGATATCGACATCTCGGGTTCAAGGCGGAATCATGACGGCAAAAGCAGCCATGGACTAGTACAAATTGAACGGATCCCGCGCTTCCGCCGCCCCATGTCCTAGTGCCAGCCCCGGCCGCCTCCGTGACGGTACGGACGTGGGTGAGGAACAGTGCGTAGCTTGTGGCCGTCCCCAACACCGTTTTTCGAGATTGGTGCTGGATCGCCCCGGAGACCTTGATCCACCGTTGCGCACGGCGCCGCCCCGTAGCCGTCGCCAGAGGACTTGGGAAGCCCGGAGGTCCGCGCCATGCCATCACAGCGACGTCAGAAAAGGCAGCGTGAGATGGGGAGGATTAGCGACACGTGAAATGGCCGGGGATCAGGCTGCACCTGGATTTTCTCTTCCTTCTCGAGGCGGGGGCTGCGTTTGTGCGACGTAGTACATTTCATCGACGGGGTGGGTTTTTTGGGGTTTGGCACTTACCGTACAGTATGTCCGCTTTGGTGGTTGCACGGGTGCTGTGGCTCGGAGAGACGGCCCCACCGCAATTCGTACTGCCGAAGAGCGCGCACCTCCTATCCCACGTCTGTCGGCTCTGCTCGCACAGAGCACCAAATCTCGTGGGAACTTGACTGGGCGCGTGTGTGAGCAGAGATGAAAGGGGGAAGCAGATGTGCGAATTGCAAAGCGTCAGGCGGGAGCGGGAGCATGAACGTGAGCGTGTCGGTGTCTGGCTTCGTTCGAACAGCCCGAGATTGGTCGCCTCGGCGGTCGGAGGGGGTGAGCTGGAGTGTGGTGGGAGTGTGTGCTGCGATGCAGCTCAAGCTCAGCTCCGACGAGGGCTGGCCCATGCCCTGGGCCGACACCCCCTGGCCAAATTGCCTTGTCCTGATTCCTGGGGCTTGCTTTCTTTGGCTGCTCCGTATGTACGAAGTATGCCATGCCCTGTCTTGCGTCTTGCTATGCGGAGCGAAGCGCGTGCTGGCCGCCATCTGCTGCGGCTGCTGCTGCGCGGCATGCCATCCCCATCCCGCCCGGCCAGTGGGTAACCAGGCTGCGACGGAGCGTGCAGCGCCGCTACCGGTTGTGGTCGCGGAATCCGACCATTATTGGATGGCTTGCTTCCACGGGCGTTTTGCTACACGGTACGTATTTGCAGTCCACCCCGTCCGGAGCGTTGGGGATGGACCGGTGTGGGATGAGGAGGAGTGGGCGTCGAGTTTATACCTCCTGGCTTGATCCCGACGGTCTGGCCAGGTGCTGCACGGCGGCGCGGGATTAAGAAGCGACCCGTTGGGGGCGGGGAAGCCCGATGCCTCCGGCTGGCTGGAGCGAATGCGCCGGACCGGAAATCGCCACGACCGAGGAAGAGAGCAGACGGTTAGAAAATATCTCTCGTTTTGATTGAGACTGGGGCTTCGTTATCATGACATCCGGATGCCCGCAATGGCCCCCGAGCCGGCGACGTTGAGCGGACGGCCGTCTTGCAAGACTTGGCAGCCTTCCTCTGGACTTTAACGGCCTGGGGCCGTATCGGAAGACTAGAGTTCCTTGCTCCGTCTAGGACCAACCATAAATGACACGATGGATCAAGGATTAATATTGCAACCCCCCTTCTCCTCCAGTGCGAAGTACGGAGATAGAGCAGATCCCAGCCCGCAGGATCAGCGGACTTAGACCGCGAGTGTGCTGGGAATCTTGGCTCTGTCCGCCCATCGTGGGGCCTGGGCTGTCATGGACGTGGTAAGTGGTGGCTTCGGCCGGCGCATTGCTCGCGCCCCGGAGCCAGCGGGGCGGTACCTGTGGCAGCCTTCCCGGGTCACGACTGAACGTGTTTATTCCAGTCCGACATTTGGAGGGATTGAAGGGTAGTCTACTCGAGTTCTTTATTCAACTGACGCCAGGAATCCCATCCCTAGTTTTGTCCAGGCAGAGGAAGGGGCTCTGGAACGCGGGTGCGCTCGATTCCGAGGCGGCGGATGGGGGGTTCCACCCGTAGATCGAGTGAGCGACAGGAGGCGAGTGCGTGCTTCCGGTCGGCGGTGAAAGCATAGGTAACTATAGGCTCTAGGATCTAGGGGACTCCAGGAACCTCGAGCGGACTAGGGAAGCAACATAGGCCGCCGGTGTGCACGACTCGGCAGATGGGTGGACTTTACGTGCGACCACCTGCCTCTGGCCTGCCGTTTCGATGGGCCGTTTCGTTCTGAAGTGGACTATATAGTAGGGTAAGGACGACGGACGACAGGACGGACGATTGCCAAGTGTGGAAAATATCGCATCCATGGGATAGAGAAGAATGGCAGTTGGCGCGGTGTATTTGAGTTTGAGGATCGGAGGTCGAGATCCATGGATGCGTCTGCCCTAACCCCCGGGTACATCTGTATGCTGCTCCGTACAGCACGTCTCACGTCACTCTCCCAGCAGCAGCGTTCCCAAAAACCAGCCGACACACATCCTCCGGGGACGACGGAGGCGGAGTGGCGGAGATGGCGGAAAACGCAGGCGGCAATATCATCCGTTATCACTTCTTAGAGGCTGGGGTAGAGACCTGATGGGCGTTAATAATACCTGCACATAGGCGCTGGCGGATTGAAGAAGTGGTGGCAGCCAGCCCTGCGACGGAGCGAGGTGTTTTTTTTGGTTTTGTTTTTTTGGTGCTGGCGTCCACCGCCGCATTTTCGGGGCCCCTCCGCGTCACCCACCACCACCACCTCCTCGCCTGCTCCTCCTACCTCCCGAGTGCGCCCCATCCCGCGTGTCCAACACGGCTGCACCACGTGCCTGGGGCCTGGCGAAAGAGGGGGAAGGAGGCACTTGAAATAGATGCGAGAGGGGTTGCGATGACGACCCCCCCTCTCCTTCCCCCGCCAAAGACCTTGCGCTGTTGAGAAGACGTGAACTTGAAGCCGGCGACGGGCGGCCTTGGGAATCCCTCATCCGATGTCCCCGATCCGCCCGTGCTTGGCGGGCGGGCGCTGCGAAGGGGGCGGTCGGTAGGGAGCCACCCCCACTAAAAACGGGCACCCTTCCCCCAGGGCACAGCGCTCGTCGCCTGGAAGCCCGGGCTGCACGCCTGTGTAGGGCCCAGCCGCGGCCACTACGGGCCACCACGGCCACTATAACGCCGCGGCCCCGAGGCGTCCTGGCGTCCTGCTCCCTCTTTTACAGCGCGGCCGCCCCGCTCACACGGCCCACGGCCTACGGGCCCACCCCCCGTGCGCTTCCGTTTCCCCCGTTTTCTCGAGTCCTCTTTTGGGGTGGGAGGGGCCTTCGTGGGCGTCTCTCCTGCCTTGCCCCATCTGCCAGACTCCCGCCTCGCCCGCCTCGCTTTCCCCGTCTTCTCCTCCTCCTCCTCCACCATCCATCCTCTCCCTCTCTCCCCCTTCCGCCCTCACATATTCCTCACGCAACAGCTGCTGAGGCGAGAGTCGTCTTTGTTCGCGTCCCGCTTGCCTTTGTTTCCGAGCGGTGCCGACTTTGTCTCTGTTTTGAGAGCCTCTTTCACGTCTCCGGCCTGCTGCCGTCGCTGCGTTGCCAGCTCATCTCCCGGCTCGCATCCCTCGTGCGCCTCAGCCCTCTCACTCCCGTCCGCACTCTCCGCACAACAAAAAAGAGCACCGTCTCCCAGGTATCGTTCTCCGGACCAGAGTGAATCATCGTCAGGACCGGTCTTCTTCTGCTCCGTGCCATCGCATCGACCCGCGCGTGGTGAGAGAGACGTTGCTCTTCCGCCGGACCGCAAAACCAACCAAGTGCGCGCGCCTTCCGTTCGGTGTCGCTGGAATTCTGCTTCCTCGCGGCCCCCTCCGGCGCATCTTCCGTCTCCTTTGCGACTCACCCTGATCACCCGCACCGAAGCCCCCCGAGCATCTTTGGCCCGGCTATCTCACTGCCTCTAGCCTGACCGCGTGCCGTGTTGACGACGCGACTCACCTTCTCCCGTCGTCACCGTGTGCACTCATCCGTCGCCGCCGGTCTCATTTCGTCTCGTCTCATCTTCCGGTCAACCTCCGCAGCCGCCGCGGTGCGCACTCACCAACCCACCCACCAAATTCACAGCTCACCTCGCCAAGCGATCTTACGCCTCCGGACATGTCGTCTGGCGTCGTACGCTCGACCGCCCTTAGGGCCGGCGGCGCTTGTGTCCGCTGCCGCAAGGGCAAGACCAAGTGCGTCTACGAGAACGGCCGGGCTCCGTGCAAGAACTGCGCCAAGGGCATGCACGACTGCTACCTCCCGTCGGAGAGCATGGCCCACCACCACGGCCAGAGCCCTGCGCGCCACGCCAATCCCCATCGCCCTCCTCGCGACAGCCTACCGGCCGCCGGGCCCGGCGGTGGTGCTGAGGCGCGACAGGCCGTCGTGGGCTCTGGTGCCGCCCGCCACGTTCAGGCCAACTCGGACAAGTAAGTCACAACTGCTCTTTGCTCTGCTATTTGCCCATCACCCCATTCCCCGTCGTCCCCGAGCCTCTGTCATCCCGTCCTCAAACATCACGACATCCACAACATCACCGCACTTTGGTCTCGTCGGTCTGTTGCTTCTTTGGGACGCACCGGGTCTCCGGGAGTGGATCGACGGTGCGCGCACCCTCTGTCGTCTGTCTTCCTCTCTCGCTCTCGCTCTCCTTCTCGTCAGTCCGTTTCCTTCGCGTCTCCGTCCAAGTGGCCGGGACGCCTCCTCCACTTGCTCGCACCCCCCATGTCCCAAACCCTGGCCTTGCCCTTGCTCCCCCATTATCCACTTGCCACACGCCCGCCGGCCGCGTCTCGCACCCAAGTCGTGTGTCCCCGAGTCGCACTGGCCTGTCCTTCCAGCCCCCACCGCCGTCTTTGCTCCTCGGCTCACGGGGTTGCCCCCGAAATTTTTCGTGTCCTCGTCCTCCTCAAGCCCCAGCCCCTAGCCCGTCCAACCCGCCGAGCATCCCCGAGTCGTCCAGCACTCTGCAGCTCCCGACCGGGCCCTGGGCGGTTGGCGGCTGGCCCCACGCCACGACGGTCCCCTGCTGGGTTATGGTTTGCTCTTGGGTCACTCTGCCTCGCCATGCTGCTGGTTGCTTTGCTTGTGCGCATCAGCCCCAGCCGGGCCTCGTGCCACTTACGTCGATTCCCCTCCCCATCTGCCGCCGCCTTGTCGCGCCTCTACTTCTGCTTGCGCCGGACTTGTTCTGCCGGTTGTTGAGAATGCTTGTGCTAACCCTGTCGCCCCGCCTTCCAGACTGACCCCCGAGCTCATCGCCGAATGTGAGCGTGTCGTTTCCAAGACGTTCCCCGCCTGTGTTGCGTTCCACAAGCCCTCGTTTGTGCAGCAGCTCAAGAGCGCGTCTCTCGACGCCGCCCTGGTCTACGGTCTCTTGACCTGCGCCGCTCGGTACGTTCCTGTTCCCGGTTCTCCATTCCGCATTCCCCGTCCATTTGACAGAGGACGACGCCGCCCCCACATTGTTCATTTCCCCATTGCGAGCGTATTGCTGTGCGCTCATTTCCCGCACCCTCGCTCAATCGCCCGCCCGCCCGGCTTGTGGATCCACACCGATCGGTGCTACCGTCACCGGCGGGGGCGTTGCGCTGGCTCAAACGCTACGCCTCGATTCAGCCCCGTGCCCGGGTGACCCGGACTTGAGCCGAACATTCCCGAATTCGCTAGTCTCCGAATCCGCTCCGTCGCCGCTTGTTGCCCATTTTGAAACGGTCTGAAACGTGCTTCAAGTATTCGGCCGCTAACTCGCATCTTTTACAGGAGCTCGCCGAGCCTCATCCGCCGGTATGGCGGCCCGACCGCGGCTGCCGAGACATTCGCTGCCAAGGCGATTGCGCTGATCAACCAGAACCTCGACCATCCCAATCTCGTCGATATCCAGGCCCTGTGCTTGATCATCATCCACGAGTGGGGTTCCCGCAATGCCGTTCGCGCCTACATCTACCTAGGCCAGGCTGCACGCATGGTCCAGATGTACCGGATTCTTAACAGTCATCACTCATCTCCCGATGCCGACCAGTTCCTGCGCGATGAGTCGCTGCGACGCACCATCTGGCTGATCTACATCCTCGACTGCCTGTTGACCAGCACCCCCGGACGCTACCCTGCCCTGAGCGCCCACGATACCTCGGACGTGTCCCTGCCATGCTCCGATATCAACTTTGCCTTTGGCAATGCCGTCTTCGTTAAGACCCTCCGCCAGCAGCTCGACCCCACCGCTATCCCGCCTGGTCAGGCACCTTCCGCTGAGATTGGCGAGTTTGGCTACATCGTTCTCGCCTCTACCATCTGGCGCGATGTCGTCGGCATGCTCACCACGACGACCCTCGCCAGCTTCCGTGAGGAGGACTGCTCTGACCTCATCACCAAGATCGAAGGTCTGCGGGCGTCGCTGCCTATGCAGTTCATCGACAAGCCTGGTCAGATCAACCTCCACATGACGATGGGATCTGGCTACACCTTTGCCATGCTGCACTGTCTCCTCCACTGCGCCACCGTCTTCGTCCACCGCCGACGTCTGCTGCAGGAGGTGACTGCTCCCAACTTCAACCTGGAGACCTTCCGCCTTAACCCGCGCTGCCACGACATCGTCGACCGCCTCTTCACCTCTTGCCATGGCATAATCTCCCTGCTGACTGCTGTCGAAGCTGGTTCCGAGAAGGATCACATTCCCTGCTTCCCCATCTTCATGCTGTTCTCTCCCTTTTACTTCGAGCGCCACCGTGGCGTACCTGTCGCTCAAGGGTCTTACTCCCCCTAACGCGGTTGAGACGGCCGCCCACATCGTCAAGGACGGTCTCCGCTTCATGAACGATGGCACCGAGAACTGGCCGCTGATGGGCAGCTGGCTCCGACACCTGACAGTGATGCAGCGCGTGTTGAACAACGACGCCGGTACCACAGGCTCGATCCGACACAGCTCGACCTCCCACGGTCCCTCCAGCGGCATCAAGGATGAGATCTCTTCCAATGCCGATACCAACCCTGACGCTATGGACTACGACCAGCAGACCAACGCTGGAGGCAGCGTCTCCGGACAGGCCCCTGTTCGATCCCTCTCTGAGTCGGTCCGCGGGGACAGTGAGCCTCCTGCTGCCATTCCCCGACGACCCGGCGTCACCACTATCAACGGTAGCTCAGGTGGTGTTTCCACACCAAATGTGTCTCCTCCTCCCGGCAGCGCACCTCACACCTCGCTGCACGTTCACGAGACGAAGCCGCAGAGCCCCGATATGTCGAACGGCATGGTGGCATCGCAGGATGGTCAGACTACCAGCCAAGACATGACTGCGCCCGAGCTTTGCCAGGCCTTTGAGCGACAGCTTCTTGATCTTGATGATCTCGCAGCTTTCATGGGTGGCGGTGTCTAAGAAGACATGGTTACGGAGAGTAAAAAAGAGAGATGGTTTTAAGACATGGCGTCTAGTGAATCTAGCGGGATTAATGAGGAGTAGGGTGCCGTTTTCTGTTTCTGTTTTTGGCGAAATAACAAAAACGAGGGATGACGAAGCGGGGGTAATGTCTTTGTGGAGAGGGATGTGACGACGGAGAAGCATAAGTGAGAGATGAGAGATGTGATGTGTAGGATTATTTATCACGGGGGATACCGATATACCCTGGGCCGGGGGCGTTGGGGTGGGAATGTTTAGTTTGGTGCAATGGCAACCGGTACAAGATGGCATCAAGACGATCTTTGCTTCCCCTTTGCGAGGGGCTGTATCAAATACCAGTATCATTTTGA
Organism: Ilyonectria mors-panacis; assembly: GCA_002991585.1. Lineage (NCBI taxonomy): Eukaryota > Fungi > Ascomycota > Sordariomycetes > Hypocreales > Nectriaceae > Ilyonectria > Ilyonectria mors-panacis. Next base: position 318,349 of record PPHJ01000087.1, on the reverse strand, counting down.
TTGCGAATTGTGCTAGATGTGTGAGGAATGTTGAAGGGACACTGTTAGATTGAAAGGATCAGAAGGGTTGTGTCGGTCAACACTTTCAGGTCTATTTTCAGAGCTGCTCGACCACGAGCTATCAGCCGTCAGTCAGCCCCAGGCACTCATACCGGCCCGTTGTGGAGACGACGGATAGAGCTCTTGGCTCTAACTTGCACATCGGACTTACAGGCCTCAAGGATTTCAAATGTTAGCTCGTTGACAGTATATCGCCACCTAGAATAGCAAATGCTGAGAGGCTCTCGATCGTCGGAAGATGCCCTTATCCGTCACTCCTGGTAGGTCAATACTTCACAATTTGCCGCAATCTGCCTGTCAAGTACCTTACTTTAAGCGTATGCCAGTGCCAGTGATGAGGTATCTCTACAAAACCGGGGCAAGTCTCGAGCTAACGTTTGAAATCCTTGAGGCCTGTAGAGGCTCTTTGTCGTGGATACGTGATGATGTTTGTCGCCTGAAGCACCGGACGGGCGGCGAAGGCATTACCGAGGATATGGGTCGGATAAGAAGAGTCAGAGATCAAATGATATATTACCAAGATGGAGATAAGCAAGCAAAAGACCGTACGATCTCACAGGATCTCACAGGGGTTGGAGGAAAAATCGGGGTGGTCGTGAGGCGAATGTGGAGGTTCGGGGGGTTCGGTGACGCGACCAGGGTTGCGATGACGGAGTGACAGTGCGGGACAGAGATGCGGTTGTGTTTACACCCGGATTTTCTTTTTCCCCTTTGGACACGAAATGTTGGTCTGGTTGGCCTTGGATTATCGGGGAGTTTTGTGTTTTCTAGAAGCTTGGCAGAAGGCAGAAGAGCTACGTTTGGGTTAGGCTGCTGATGCGCCAAGTGGGAAAGCGACGCCAAAAATTGTAGTGGATGGGTGGCGAGATGATCATTTAGAAATGGAAGATGACGAAGCTTCCCCAGCTTCGGCTCGTGCGGAGATGCTTTCTGGGGATTCAAGGTTGTTTTTACCAAGGTGTTAAGATTGCATGGTTTAGGGGGATGGCGATTGGGGAGCTTTTCTGATGGGTCGTTCGTGGAGATGACGAGGATGGATGTGGATGTGGATGTGGATGTGGATGTGGAGTGGGAGGATGATGCGACGGTGATTTGAGGAGAGGAAGTTATGGCTACCTGACTCGCGAAAACACGGACAAGGAGGTCGATCTGTCCATGTACCTCTGTTTCAATGGAATTACACACTTCTGCGATGCCGCGGTGAACCAAGCTGCTCGCGCCCGGCTAACCAGCGACCGGTGACACAAAGCTAATAGTCATGTAAGTCGTCGCAGAAAGAGACACATAAAGAGGAGCACCCACACGTGGAGATGCCGCATTGCCGATATATCCTGAGATGGCCCCGCCTCCCGCGCATCTCTCCTGCCAAGACGGGAATAGTCCCGGCCTCTGGACCCGCCGCCTTCGGAAGCTTGGTGCCGGGAATGGTGGGCACCTGGGGAAGCGAGGGGGAGAAGGATTCATGGATTAACTAACACACGGCATTTTTTTGGCTGCGAGATTAGAGTGTTTGTGGTTGTGTGGGGTCCCCATTGCGGAGAGGGAGAGGGGGAGGCGTTTGTATTGCGAGGGGAAACGTTGGAGAGATGTGAGGAGGGAGGGCTTCATGATGTCAGTGTTGATGGTTATGACTGCTGTGGATTGGAGTCCATCGAGACATGACAATGGTTACTCGCCTTCACAGACTGTTCCCGTGACTACACTGACCGACCTGACTCTCCCTCGCTTCCATCTCATCCATAATGGCATCCAAGCTTCGACCAGGCCGCCAGAACACGGAAACGAGTCTTCTAGCGTGCTGACCAAAACCTTGCCTCCAACTCTCCCCACGAGAGGCTCAACCCGCAAACCCCTCGCCCGCCATGTGACGACGCGGCGCGGTGGGATCGGCACTCTGACCGGAGGCAATGCCCATCTCGGCGACGACCCAACCCGCATGCGAACCAGCCAAATCCCTGCCGCTGCGTCTGGAATGCAACGAGGCACAGAGCGCGGAGACGTTTTCGCCATTTCGCCACGGCTCCATCGATGCCGAACGATTCCGTCTTTTTCTCTTGACCAGCCTCCGGGGACGTCTGTGCGGCGGTATTTGAATAAGTCGGAGATGCAATGACTCTCTCGCTCTCTCTCTGCGCCCGCCGCGTGGACTAGACGGAGGGGGAGGGAGCACGCTACGGGGAAAGCCGTTGGGGAAAGGGGGACAGGAACGAGGGTGTGTGATTGGCGACGGGCAATGAAATACGGGGTTGACTATTTGATCCTTGGGCCTTTGGCGTTGGGGAAGTGGCTCCTTGGGCTGGGCTGGTCGACCTGGGGTCGGGGTGTTGCGGAGGCGGGTTGGTGATGGGATCGTCGTCGTGTAAGTGGGGATGGGATGGGACGGGGGAGGAGAGGCGAGGGGAGAAGTATATTTGCCTGGGCCCTCCCGCTGTGTTGGGTGGTTTGGTTCTTCGGATCATCCCTCGACTTCCTGTCTTGTCCTGGATCAGACTTGTGTTGACTTACTCTGAGCACTATATCAGTAGCTTGCCTCTCTTGTCTCGTCTCATCTGTGGCATCACCACCTGTCACCGCCCACGACACTCGACTGTGAACTGGGGGTAACAGTCAACTTCCAACATACACACTCAAACATCTCATCCTCCATACCAACAGCACTCGCCATTTCCAACTGCCCACCACAAGCAGCCCGCCATGGGTCACCATGAATACGACACCAAGGCGCCGCACGAGGGCATGACGCCCGGCGAGTACGTCTCGTCGCGCATCTCGACCCTCAAGCCGCCCATGCTGCACGTCCCAAACCCCATCAAGCTGCTGCGCATGCTGAGTGGGCAACAGTGGGCGTTCTTCTTCATCGCCTTTGCGGCCTGGGTATGTCTTCCTTGTTGCTGACAATGTGATGTGGGTGTGCTGACGGTGGGTTGCAGACGTGGGATTCGTTCGACTTCTTCACCGTTTCGTTGACCGTTACGGACTTGGCCGAGGAGTTTGGCAAGACTAAGACGGACATCACCTGGGGCATCACCCTCGTGCTCATGTTCCGATCTGTTGGCTCCATCCTGTTCGGTATCGCTAGTGATCGGTACGGACGCAAGTGGCCCTTTGTCGTCAACAACCTTCTCTTCATCGTGCTTGAGCTGGTATGGATACATCCCTCTTACCCTCAAAACCTCATCATTGCTGACTTGTCGTGCGCTTCCAGGGAACCGGCTTCTGCCAGACTTACAACCAGTTCCTCGCCTGCCGAGCCCTCTTTGGCGTCGCCATGGGTGGCCTGTACGGTAACGCGGCCGCCACAGCCCTCGAGGACTGCCCTGAGGAAGCCCGAGGACTCATCAGTGGTATGCTGCAGCAAGGCGTAAGTCCCATGGTACACATCCCACCTACCCACCATAGCTGACATGTCACTTCCAGTACGCCTTCGGATACCTCCTCTGTGCCGCCTTCGCCCGCGGCCTCGTCGACACCACCTCCCACGGCTGGCGCCCGCTCTTCTGGTTCGGCGCCGGCCCGCCCGTGCTCTTCATCGTCTTCCGGCTGATGCTCCCGGAGACGGTGGCCTACCGCGAGCGCACGCAACTGCGCCTGGAAGCCAGCACCAACGCCGGAACGGCCAACGACAGTGTCGGCAAGGTCTTCCTCAAGGAGGGCAAGGTCGCGTTGAAGCACCACTGGCTGCTGCTGAGCTACCTCGTGCTCCTCATGGCCGGCTTCAACTTCATGAGCCACGGCAGCCAGGACTTGTACCCTACCATGCTGCAGAACCAGCTGGGCTTCAGCAAGACAAAGGTCACCGTCACGCAGGTTGTGGCCAACCTCGGCGCCATGCTGGGCGGCTCCGTCGTGGGTTTCTGCAGTCAGTCGGTTGGTCGTCGGTTCAGCATCATCTGCTGCTGCATTGGCGGCGGAGCGCTACTTTACCCGTACACGTTCGTCCGCACCGAGGCCGTCATCGCGGCCGCCTTTTTCCAGCAGTTCTGCGTCCAGGGCGCATGGGGAGTCATCCCCATCCACCTGATGGAGCTGTCCCCCGGCGCGTTCCGCACGTTCGTCGTCGGAACCTCATACCAACTCGGTAACCTGGTCTCGTCCGCATCGTCAACCATCGAGGCGCGCCTGGGCGAGAACTTCCCGCTTGCGCCCAGCGCCGAGGGCGTGAGCCGGTACGACTACGGCAAGGTCATTTGCATCTTCATGGGCTGCGTGTACGCGTACGTGATTGTGCTGACGCTCGTGGGCCCCGAGAACCTGCGCGGCAAGTTCGACGTCGTTCATGACTCTGATGCGCGCGAGGTTGTCGGCGCCGAGGCCATGGAGCAGGCGAGGATGGCGAGGGGATATGCGGAGTCTGAGCCGCGACACAGCGATGTTGAAAAGCCCGAGGTTTCTTATTCGAAGTGATTTGTAGGGATGAGGATATGAGGAAAGGAAGGAAGAATTGCGTCTATGTTGTGTCTGCATGATTCCAAGGGGGCGTATTCGTGGTTCTTGAGAGAACAACCGAGGCCAAGGGTTCCAAATCATGTATACCAGATTAGGATAACACATTGTTAGTCATTGACTTGATGCATCAGTTTATTCCACTTCCAGAATACCGTCTCTTTCAAACGATTTCTCGCCAAGCCATTATTCCACTTACGCTCAATAATTCCTCAACCTCCCCTTCTACCCCGCCATCTGTGACCCGCCCCCGCAATAATCCATGGCCACTACTCCCAACTTGGTGCGAGTTGAGTGATTTGGTCCATTCGCCCACTCTGTCACGCCGTGTAAACGATAGATCATCGCCCTGTTGCGGATCCGCATCGGAGAGGGTGACATAAGGTGTCAAGACACTGATGGGATGGCCCAATGAGCTCGTGGCGAGAGGGGAAATTGGCCAAACTGGAGTCGACGAGCCCCTCCACCGCCCAATCCAGCCAAGAGTCGGTGTGATGAATACCACCTCCGCGTCGGTTTCCGCACGAACTTCAGCGACTGCTACGCTCGAAATCCATTGGTCCAACTGGACGACTGCAATCGTTCTCGGCGATTGGCTGGGACTGCGGATCTAAGTACTGCCCTCAGATCCCGGGCCCTCGGAAACCGATCTTCTAGCGGCAGCGCGATGATCCGAAGCCGTCGCGGGAGGGGGATAGCGGGTAGAGGGTTTCGAGTCGGGCGTGGTGACGCATCATGAGTCTGAATCCTCCGCAGGACCGGTCAGGGGTATATATATGATGGATACTGAGAACCTTGAGAGCCATTCATCATTGCTAATCCTCGCATCTTCAATCAATACGTCCAAACCCACACACACGACTTCCCGACTCACCCTAGTTCGACTACGTAAACCGTCAAAATGGTCTTCGTTGGCAGCTGCATGTGTGGAGCGGTTGCGTACAAGAGCACCAGTGAGGACACTTGCAATTCTCAAAATGCGAGGGGATCACTGATGGATTACAGGCGAGGAGGCCACCGCGGCCCTGTGCCATTGTCTTGATTGCCAAAAGGTATTATCCAGCTGAGCCTCGGACATTTCAACCGTGCTAACGATGACGTAGTGGACTGGCGGTGCCTTCACCTCCAACGCCGTTGTCCCCGAGGACTCATTCTCCGTTACCAAGGGTCAGCTTTCCCACGTCCAACCCCCACGCGCTGGCGAGTACTAACCATCCCATAGGCACGCCCAAGCAGTGCGACATCACTGGTGCCTCTGGAAAGATCAACCACCACTTCTTCTGTGGCGACTGCGGCTCCAGCCTATTCACCAAGCTTGACGTTATGGAGGGCAAGGTCATCATCAAGGCGGGCGGCCTGGACGAGGGCAAGGCCAACTTGAACAACAAGATCGACGTCGAGTTCTACTGCAGGGACCGTGTTGGATACTTGGCTGCTTCGGAGGGTGCAAAGCAGGAGCACCTCTTCATTTGAGGCGATGGGAAATGAATAATCGCGACCCGTGTCGATTGGCCACCGGGTATATGCATCTGGATCTAGATCTCTAATCGGGATTTGTTCAACCACTGGCAGTGACGGCGTACCTTTTTGCTCGACCCTAGTAAAGCCATCGAAGGAGCTATTTATAGGTTCTACGTCGTATTCTCTCCAGATTTATTCATTGTCACCCTTCGAGTGAAAGCTGCTTCGGAGTTTACCCTGTACCTCCAATTATGCAGCCTTATCATCTGACATGTGAGACATGACATTCCTTGTCCACGTGAAGACTCCTTCGCTACAAATTGTTCAATCACTCCCTTTTTTTTCCTCACACAGCATACACTGTGGCTCGCTCATACTCATCCCAGGCTTGTTACAAATCACGGCTGCCAGAATTCCGATTCCTCGCCTTCGGCCCACCAGTAGCACGCCACGTCGCGCTGATTTGACGTTCCACCACGCTACGGTGGACCTTGGATTTCTCCGCAGCTGTTGAGATAGCGAGAACCAACATCTGAACTTCACGAGAGCTTGGGAGCTTGGTTGGCACTGCGGACGATACCAAGTTGCGAGAAAAGCGTACGCTATTGAGACTGCTGTGAATAGAACGAGGCCGATATCCGGGGAGCCATCCCCAGTACGAAGCGATGACGCGCTCCAGCCCACCTTCAAAGCCCGAGGCGGCCGACTTCACTCTGCCTCCCTACAACCGCAAGGTCACCACAAGCAAGCCCGAGGCCAAGAAATGGGTTGAGACCGGTTTCATCTGGAGCTATGGATTCAACCACGCCGAGTCAGCACGCTGCTTCGAGAAGGCAATCTCCATCGATCCGGACTGTGCCCTGGCATATTGGGGTCTTGCCTTTGCTCTCGGACCCAACTACAACAAGCCGTGGAATCACTTTGACCAAGAGGACCTCAAGATCACCATCGCACGAGGCCGTGACACCTTGGCCAAGGCGAAGTCACTATCCTCAGCGGTCGACCCAGTGGAGCGCGCTCTTATCGACGCCCTCCAGCATCGATTCCCCCAGGATGGTGGGATTGGAAGCCGCCTCGAGTACAGAGCCTGGAACAGGGCATATGCTGAAGCCATGAAGCCAGTCTACGATGAGTTCAAAGACGACCTCGACGTGGCTGTCCTGTACGCCGATGCGCTCATGAACCTCACGCCCTGGGGGCTATGGGACGTGCGAACCGGCAAGCCGGGACCTGGCTCACGAGTCTTGGAGACCCAGGATGTTCTCGAGAGAGGGCTGGCTCAAGAAGGTGGCTCCGAGCATATTGGTCTCCTGCACATGTACGTTCATCTCACTGAGATGTCCACTGAACCCGAGCGTGGCCTCCCAGCGGCCGAGAATCTCCGCCGGCTATCAGCAGAGGTCGGCCATCTCGCGCACATGCCCTCGCATCTCGACATCCTCATCGGAGACTACCGCCGCGCCATCACGGCCAATGCAAAGGCCGTCCGAGCCGATGAGAAATTCGTCTCCCTCCGTGGAGGCAGTGACTTCTACACCATATACCGCATGCACGATTACCATTCGCTCATCTACGCCGCCATGTTTGCCGGGCAGTTCAAGGTATCCATGGATGCGGTGGACCAGATGGAAGCCGCGCTTCCCGAGAACCAGCTGCGTATCCAGTCGCCGCCCATGGCCGACTGGCTGGAGACGTTCCGGTCGGTGCGTCCGCACGTGCTGATCCGGTTCGGACGCTGGCAGGACATTATCGATCTTCAAATACCAGAGGATCAGCAGCTATACTGTGTAACGACAGCTACGATACACTACGCCAAGGGTGTGGCTTGGTCTGCGACTGGAAACGTCCCCGAAGCGGAGAAAGAGCGGGAGCTTTTTATTCAAGCGAAGGGCAGAGTTCCCCCCAGCCGGATCGATTACCCCAACAAATGCTCTAATGTTTTGGCTGTAGCCGAGGCTATGCTTAACGGAGAGCTGGAGTATCGTCGGGGAAACATTGAGCTGGCATTTGAGCATTTGCGAGAGTCTATCAAGCGGGACGATTCCCTCATCTACTCCGAGCCGTGGGCCTGGATGCAGCCGGCCCGCCACGCCTACGCCGCCCTCCTCATGGAGCAGGGCCGCATCAAGGAAGCCGCCGAGGTCTATCGCACCGACCTGGGTCTGAACGACACGCTCTTCCGCGCACGACACCACCCGAACAATGTGTGGGCGCTGCATGGATACCACGAGTGTGCGGTGAAGCTTGGCTTGGAGGGGGAGGCGCGGATCATAAAGCAGCAGCTGAAGACGGCCATGGCGTTTGTGGATGTGCCCATTGAGTCGTCTTGTTATTGCAGACGGGGCACTGCTGAAGTTGCTCAAAGTTGCTGTTCAAAGATTTAGAAGTAGAGATAATGAATCTAATAATGGTAGGTATTTTCTAGAAGCCTATAGGAGAATTGTCCAAGAGCCTCTGTGCGAAGAGTCGATCGATGGAATATCTGCGAATGACAGTCCAACTTTGCAAATTTGCAAGCGTGCAGCCATTGCACAAATCCAAAACTCTTCAGTGGTTCACCTCCGCATCTCTGAAGCTATTCAAAGCAGAAGCACGCTCCTGACTCCTCACGGTCAAGGAGCCATTTCTTGGCCTCAAGCACCCACTGTTCCTTATGGGCCTCATCCTCAGTCAGTAGATTATCCGTGGGGGAAATCCCCCATCATAGTAATCTCAAGACGAACCTCCAGCTCAATAGCATCGTTCGACTTTTCACCCGAACGCTGAAGCATCCTGAAACGGTTGAAGATATACCAAGCCTGGTGATCGCACGACTGCTTAACCCAATTCTTCCAAGGCTGTCGATTCCACAGCAGCCGGTAGCCAAGAACAGTGCGCATAGCCTCCAACAAATACATGGTTTCAACCCGGACCTTGCGATCCTTGGCCATATCTTCCAACGAAGGCCCAGATGAAACACCACGAACGATGCGAAATTCGCCGGTCTCGCTGATCCGGATGGTGCCTGGATATGTAGGGTCCCTTGGCAGCCGTTTACGCCAATCCCACACCATCTGTCTCAATGCTTGTGTTGTATACTTTCCCAATACAAGCTTGGGTTGACAGCCAATGCCCTCTGGGCACCGGTGGGGAAGCTGGTGAGGGATGTCTGAACCGGCTTTGGTTGACATATATTCATGAGCCTCACCCGGAGGGCTCTCAGGATATGAGCCAACCATCTTAAAGTCCATTTCTTTAGCGACGTCCAGGTGTTGAGTCTCTTGAGGGTGTGTCTTGTTAGATCTCCTGGTTCTGTGACCCCGAATAAGGTAAAGGAATGTATTGATCTTGTACCGCCGTGTAGTTTGTGTGTGGGGTCGATAGGATTTGAGCCAAAATGACATTACTGGTTCACGGTGTTGGGCGTATTATAAACCAGGGAGAGAAGCCATTATCACATCACTGGCGTACCCTAAATGCATGATTCACACGTACGGAGAAGTTCTGTCAATGTTGAATGTTTCCGCCGCTAAAAAGGTCCGAGACGTGATTGTATGATCATCAGCGGGATCATTCGTGATAGACTCCATTCATGTTGCCCGACCTCGATGGGGTACATCCCAAGACCTGATTCACATTTACTTACAGATAGTTGAAGCATACAACTTCGAAAACAACCAAGGGAAGTGAGTAAGGAAGGGAAAGATAAAACATTCTGCACCGAGGATTCGCTGGTGTTCGCTTTGCTTTATGCATCACGTAAACCTTGCCTTATAACCCAATGAAACCGACTCGCCAACATAGTACTTGATCTTTCCTATCGTCGCTCCATCCTCTTGTATCGAATGTGGCACATCAGTTCTGATGCTGACAGGCTTAATCAACTCGCTGCTATATGCAGCGCCTTTGAGCGCGCTCAGTGTATGTATCATGGTCGACGCCCGCTCAATGACACGAGACCGAGATTTCGGGAGATGGGCACCCGGGAGAGGGAGGCCACCGCGCCGACAGCCAGAATCGTCATAGCCGGCTGGAGAGAAATGATGAAATAGAGAGACCGATTATCTCACAGTGTCGGTGTTTGACTTCGTGATAGACTCTGTCGCCCGCGTCGGCAATGGGGCCGGGGAGTGATTGTAAATCATTCCCGGCGAAAAGACTGGCTAGGTCCGTCAAGCACGTCGCTTCTGTTTTCACAATTTTGAACCTGTTGTTTCTCTAGAGCACTTGAACCAAAGCATAAACTCAGATATTATTTCGCTAGTCCTCCCACTTTCAGACGCTCTAAATCATTTGCCACGTACATCCCCAGACATATGATCGACTTCTAGTCTTCGTTGGCCTTTATATCACTCCATCGGTATTACTAAATCCTTTCAATACAAGAGAAAATGGAATTGGTATCTTGAACTATCCACGAATCTGTCAACAAATTACTCCTTCGTTGGCCTGGCTGAGTTCTGCTCAAAAACGACCTCATCTGGATCGCTTGGAGGGGCAGCAAATCCTGGGCGGTTCTTGTGCTTAATATCCGCCAAGCCATAGATGACAATACTAATAATGCCGATGACTGCAGAAATAACCGAAAACACAAGTGCTATGATTCCACGTTTGGTGAAGCCGGCTGGGATCCAAGCAGGCTGTTCATTCTGCCCAGAGAGGTCAAAGAAATCTTCCGTGTTGGCCGCTGCATTTCCCTTGTAAGCGACTCCCGCTTCTTTGCAAACTTCGTAGTGGTTATCGGGAATGGTAACTCTCTCCTGGATCTTGTCTGGGGCTTCAATCATGAGCATGGCTAGACCTGAAGACAAATGCCAGTCGATGTGGCAGTGGAAGATCCAGACTCCAGGGTTGTCAGCCACGAAGCGGATGACCAAGTATCCCTGTGGAGGCAGCACAATCGTGTCTCTTCTTGAAGGGTACTTTGGGAAGCTAGAATGGTTCTTAGGGTCGTATGGGATCGGGTCACCGTTCAAATAGTCATAAAACGTGGGGCCGTAGGGCGGCTGGCGGTCGATGACCTGGAACTGATGGCCGTGGAGATGAAAAGGGTGAGATCCGCTGTCCGCGTTGTTCAGCACCAGTTGAACAACGTCATTGTGCTTGAGGACCACAGAATGAGTAAAGTCGCCGTAGATTGAGGCGTTGCCAGCCGCGTCGCCAGACGACAGGACTGTGTACAATGCTGGGACCTTGGGGGCCGTGTAGCTGATGTTGTTAAGGAACGCATAGTTGAATCCGGTCACGAGGTTCTTCATGTACACAGTGACATCAATTTCCATGTCTGGGTCCGGGAGCAGTTCCATTTTGTCGTATGGAACGAGGTCAAAATCATCAAAGGGGTTCAGGCCGGTGCTGTCGGCAGCTTTGACGACACCCTGAGGGTGTGATGCCTTGTCGTTGTACTCGAGCCAATTTGTGTTGTTCAGCTTGAGGGCATCCGGGATGGTATCGAGAAGACTGGAGTCCGCGACCGTAACAATTGGGTAATTCTTCTCCGTTGAGTTTTTGGTTGTGAGAAGGATGGCGTAACGTTGCGCGACAGAAATGTAGAGCATGCTGGCCTCCTTTGGCTCTGTATAAACGCCGTCGACCTCAACAATCTTAAAAGTGTGGTCCTCAATGTAGAAATATTGGCCAACAAACGCTCCATAATTGATCAACCTGATTAGATATGTCGTGTCTGGCTTCACAGATATGCTGGAGTTCATGGTGTCATTGAGTAGAAATGAGCCTGGAACGGGCTCTGCTCCAGAAGGGTTGTAAAGTGACATGAACTGAGCCTCGAGGTCTTCTACCAGCTCGTGGTACCAGTCAGTCATGGTGAGCACAATCTCTTCGTCGTAGTCATCCGCAAAAAATGCCTCGTCGTCATGAACGATCAATGCCTGTCGGTAGCCATCCGGATAGCAGTATTCGGTATGACAATGGTACCAGTAGGTGCCGCTCTGGTCGATAGTGAAGTTGTAGGTGATGCTTGAACCTGGGTTCACTGGACACTGAGTGACCATTGAAGGCCCGTCCATCTGATTTGTGCCATTCTGGAACATGCCGTGGAAATGGATGGAAGCTGACTTGTCGCCAAGCTGGTTGTCCATGTTCACCACCAGCCGGTCTCCCTTGTCGACTTCAATTACAGGCAGCGGCCACTGTCCATTGATGCCGACAACCTTTCGCTCCTGCAAGCCATCGGGGTTTGCGGTGACCCAGGTGACATTGAAGTCGTAGGTGACAGTCTTGGCCTCGCAGCCGCATGCTACGAGGACCAGAAGGAAAAGGAAACCAAGGTAAGAGACGCTGGCCATCTTCCTGCCGATTTCAGAGTGGGCGAAGATGGATGTTCCTGGGGAGGAAGCCGTAAGGTCGAGGGCCAGACAGTGTATTCTTTCAGTTTGCTGAATGACAAGCCCAATCTTGGCATATGCTCCCGGTGGACAGGATTAAGACTTGAAAGATGCTTGTTCTCATGCACCAAGGCACAATCGGGCGATGGGTTCAAGCTTCAATGGTCCCCTTAGACCCAGAAAAAGCTCCATTATTCTACCCGATTAAACACCTCATGATCGTTTCCAACGATAATCTTATTCCCGCAATCACCAATATCATCCCACATCGATCATTAGGGTCGAAGTGAATGTATACGAGGCGTCGATAGCCCATCCGAACAGCCGTGGGCTGATGCTTCGGCACCAATAATCCGTGATTTTATGGAGATCGTTATCAAAATCTGATAATCTAAGTGGAGGCTCCGGGAGGAGAGTGCCGAACTTTGCGCGAACGCATTCGGTTAAGACGGCATCGCGGCATCATCGGCACCAAACTCGCACTTTAACAACCAATCCGAGCCGATGTCGATAAAACTTCGATCAGTGAGTTTCAAAATAGCCGACCTCGAAATGCGGGCCGAAATCTGATCATCTGATAACTTTCCTGGCGCCTTAATCAAAAAGCTTAGTGCTGGTGAGCGGGATTAAGGATGCCACACTTGAAAATGTACCGACGTACCAGGTCGGGACTTATTCCTTCTACCCTCCCGACTTAAGCCAGAATCGCCTCCCTGCGTACCCCAACACCAATTCAATCCTACTGGAAATTTCTTTGGATTCTCCCTCCGACTTCTCGGAATACGACTCAAACCATGGCAAAGAACGTGTTCGCCGTCCAGGTATTCTTCATCGTCTTCAGAGAATGCCTGGAGGCCATCATCATCATCTCTGTCCTCCTCTCATTTCTCAAGAAATGTCTCGGAGGGCCTGACCAAGACCAGGCAGTCTATAAACGCTTGGTAAAACAGGTATGGGTCGGTGCCCTCTCCGGGATCCTTCTATGCCTAATCATCGGAGGCATCTTCATTGGTGTCTTCTACGGCTTGGGAACCGACATTTGGGCCAAATCTGAGGATCTATGGGAAGGCATCTTCTATTTGATCGCCTGCATCATCATCACCATCATGGGTCTTGCGCTGTTGAGAATCAATAAGATGCAAGACAAGTGGAGGGTCAAGATTGCGCAAGCCCTCGACGAGAGGACGAAGACGACGAAGAAATCGTGGCTGGGCGACTGGTCTCGAAGGCATGTCATGTTTATTCTGCCATTCATTACAACCCTTCGCGAGGGTGTTGAGGCGGTTGTGTTTGTTGGAGGCGTGTCATTGGGTTTGCCAGCTACATCATTTCCCCTCCCAGTCGTCTGTGGCGCGCTTGCGGGGATCATTGTTGGCCTTTTCATCTACCGAGGCGGAAACATGCTCTCCATTCAGATCTTCTTGATTGCTTCGACGAGCGTTTTGTACCTGATCGCTGCGGGAATGTTCTCAAAGGCTGTCTGGAGTCTCCAATATCACACCTTTGCGGTCAAAGTTGGAAGCGACGTCGCGGAAGCAGGCAATGGACCGGGATCATACAACATCAAAGAAACTGTCTGGCATGTCAACTGCTGCAATCCGGAAACCGACAACGGATGGGATGTTTTCAACGCGATTCTGGGCTGGCAAAACACTGCCACTTACGGGTCAGTCATTTCATACAATGTGTATTGGATTTGCCTGGTGTTGGCAATTGCCTGTCTGCTATATGAGGAGCGGACCGGTTCACTGCCGATGAAGGAGCCCATCTTGTCGATCCTATCGAAGGTCCCTGGGCTCCGTGGATACATTCAAAAGAAGCGCGCGACCTCGAATCATGATGTCAATGAGGTTTTCAATCGGGTTCAACAGCAACATATGAACCCGGATGCGATGTAAAATAATCACGCGGGATAATGTCGTGCTTATTTTAAGCTTAATGGTACTATATCAATTGAGCAATAAACGAAATGCAGTGAGATGTCAATGTAAGAGTGCATAAGCGGTCGTAGTATTTCAGTTGAACAAATTCGAGTGAAGTCGTTTCTGATTCATCATTTGGAATGCATCAAGCGCCGCCCGTCTTTTCTCATATTCTCCTTCATTGATTCTTCAAAAGCTCCTAGGCAGAAAAGTTTGATTCTCCGAAATTTGAAGGACTTGTAAAAGGTTGGACTTATTACACAACGGTTTGACGGATCTAAACGGCAAGTGTGGCGCCTTGCTCAAAGCTCGCCGTTGCCAGCTCAACAAGTCTGATTCCATCCCGGCTATCCTCTGGCCTCACCGGCACTTCGCCTTTACCATCAAGAGCGGCTCCAAGAAGGTCATAGAATTTCACATATGTCTGCGGGGCAACATTTGCGTAAACAGATTTGTTGAGCTTTCCGCTCTCGAAGCGGTTCTGGGTTGCGTCTGCGTTCTCCGCGCTCACAGTCAAAATACCTATACTGTTCTTAGCACACGCCACTCGATGGGGACGGGGAGAGAAACCAACCGAATTTGCTCTCGTCTTCCTTCCCAAATTCCGGGTTATCCAACTTCATCCCCTCATTAATTTGGGGTTCTTGGGGATCGATGTGACACTAGGCGGAGTCATGTCAGCTCTGTAAAGGACCGGGACCTCAAGAGATGGCACAATACCTTTCTGTAACTTCCATTCTCTCCGCGAATCCAGAATCGCAACTGCTCGGTTTCTGCACTCAACAAGCTTGACTTGAGTGTGACCAGCATCCCGTTTGGATACTGGAGCAAGACTGTAAAAGCGTCATTGATGCCAGCTGTATGCTGTGATTGCAAGACACCAGTGACCTTGGAAGGCAACCCGAAAAGAACTAGCGTTTGATCAATGATATGAGTCCCAAGCCCGTGAAGGAGGCTTCCTCCAGGCTTTGAGACCATCTTAGGCCAAAACCCGGGCAGATCTTTCAAGTACAAGTCGTAGTGTGATGAAAACTCCACAATTCGACCAAGATGCCCCTCAGCAATGACCTTTTGTAGTGTCAAAAACTCAACGTCCCATCGGCGATTTTGGAAGGGAATCAGAAATTTTCCCTGAGATTTAGCCAACTGAATCAGTTGGTCACACTCCTCACTAGTGGGACAGAATGGCTTCTCCACAACAACTATCGAGTCCTATCGTTAGTAATTTTCTCTTCCCCTATTTGCCGGGGTTCTCACCATGCTTGCCAGCATTCAGAGCTTGCTTGGCCATCTCAAAATGGGTTTCGACTGGAGTGCAAAGTATGACAAGATCAACGTCCTTGTCATCAAATAATTCACCTGTAGATCTATAGATGATGCATTCTGGGTGTGCTTCCTTTGCGGAATCACCAGAGCGCTGCACGATGGAATGCACGCTAAAGGATGGAGAGGCCGTGAGGAACGGAATATGGAACACATTGGCTGACGTTCCATAGCCGATAATACCGGCGTTGTAAACTTTCGATGACATGGTTGTGGTGATGCTTAGGATATTGAGGGTTATGAGTGTCTAAGCTCACGCTGAGAGCCCTGGGAGGACAAAGGTCTATTAATGGTAGTGGTACGTCTGTTGGGAAAGCCAAGGAACTAAACATGCCACTACCCCCCTCATTGCTTATCAAGACGGTCTATTCTACCTAGGATACTCCGGTCAACCTCATTCCGGTGCATGATGACATGGAAGGATAGGCAAAGAGGAGGTGCTGGTTGGTAATTTCATAGGGGACGCATCGGCAATTCGGCGAGGATGCCGGGATACAGATCCAGGCACGATTCGTTGCACCATGGACCCGCTCTCAAATTAAAAGCAGCGAGGGCAAAGCGATAAGATGCAAAAGGTTTGGATCCGGAGTAATGTATAGCCATTCCGGCTAGGCCCACTTGGACCAATTGATGCTGCTTTTGGCCCCTTTGTTTTCAACCTCACATCATCAACACAACAGCAACAATGCCGCGTGGCCACGAATTAACGCCCCAGTTACGGTCTCGGATCTGCGAGCTTCGAACACAGGGCTTTTCGCACGCGAAGATTAAAAAGGCGCATCCAGAAATACCGCTCGGCACGATCAAATCAACCCTCCGCCGTGAGGCCCACCGCGTTGACAACCAAACCAATCCACGGTCAGGGCGGCCGCGAGCGGTTACCGACGAGACCCGCGATTTGATCAATGCCGTCAAGCAAACGAATCCAAATATCAAGCATAGAGAGCTATTAGATTTAATTGGTAACGTCTGCAAAAAGCGGACCCTCCAAATAATCCTACGTGAAATGGGTAAGCGGAAACAGTTCCAAAGGAAGCCAGTCTTTCTAACAACTCGGCGCACTAGCTCCAGGTTCTAATGCGCAAAATAAGACGAAAAAGACGACTGGGGCCGTATCAAATGGTCCAATGAATGTACGGGCGCCCGCGGCACAGGAGCCCGGGCCGTGTGAACCGTCCTGACCACTTGCAAGCAACTCATAGAGGGAGACGTCAAGGGATTTAAGAGGGAAGGGGGTCAGGTAGATGTCTTAGGCTGCCTTTGGACCTGGTAGTTATACCACCTTGATGGCGCTTAAGGACGGCGTTAACGGTTACCATGCTATTGATCTATATTCTGTTGTCCTGCTGGATTTCCTCTAGGTGAATGATACCTCTTTCCACGATACTGCACCCACCCATGTATGCAACCTGAATCTTTAGGCGGCGGCTACATGAGCTTGGGGTCAGGATCATTAGCTGTCCTCCGTTTTACCAGACATCAATTCGATTGAGAACTGATGGCTACCTATGAAAGTTGAGGCCTATCGTGCGCGTCGGGAGCTTGAAGCCGCACCCGACACGATATTTGAGCTTATTACAGCAAAAGAGGAAGCCCGGCATGCAACCGACTTGATAATTATCAATCGCCCCTCTCATAGTTGAATCAAGCCTTGAAAGTGGTGGCTGGAGTGACGGCTGGAGTGATGGCGGACACAAAATTGTAAGCAGCGTTGACGCGATTAACTTGGGTTTCTTAAAGCAGCATGAGAATACGTGGCCAAATGGGGACTAGCCGTCGAGCCACTACGCGTCATGTCTCACAAATCATCAAGCTCGGAAGGACCGCCGAAATTACCGTCAAGCTTAAACTGCCCCCACCAAATGACGCGAGCTTGCTTCAACATGTAGAATAGCGCTTGAGGGGACTTGGTACTTGCAGAGGCGACAGTTATATAGTATCCGCAGTTCCGGCCTCCCCGTAGAAGCTGTGACTATTGAGAGACTTATGTGACGCTGCCAAACACACTTATTCTCTTATTCCTTTTCACGACCTCAATAACAACTTTATCCAGATTGCAGCCCATATTCACCATGGCAGGCTCTGAGTTGCGATGGGGCGTTGTTGGCACCGGCTGGATCGCCGGCATGTTCGTTGGCGATATCCTTGCTCCCCGTGCGAGCGGTCCTGCAAAGCACATCCTTGGCGCTGCCGGCACTACGAGCAGCGTTGAGAAGGCTGAAAAGTTCATCGACGCCCACTGGAAGGGCGATGGCCAACGCCCCAAGGCCTACGCTTCGTACCAGGAGGTGTACGACTCTCCTGATATCGACGTTATTTACATCGCCACCCCTCATAGCCTCCACAAGCAGAACTGCCTAGATGCCATCAAGGCAGGAAAGCACGTACTGTGTGAAAAGCCATTTACTATCAACAGCAAAGAGGCTGAAGAAGTTGTCGCTGCCGCGAAGGCCAAGGGTGTCTTCCTGATGGAAGGTGAGAATATCTGGGATGTGTGTTGTAACCAAATAACTGACAAGTAACAGCGGTCTGGACAAGATTCTTCCCTTTGGCCATTGAGTTGGAGAAGAAAATCCAGGCAGGTGTCATTGGTCGTGTATGGCGCTCCATCATCCAGATCGGTTTCGGAGGCAACTGGGATGCCCTCCCTCAGAGCTCACGCCTCAAAGACCCCGCCCTCGGTGGCGGTGCTCTCTTGGATCTTTGCATCTACCCGATCAGCTACTCTTCTTTGATCATGGGCCGGGGTCAACTCGGCGAGGATCATCCTGAGCTGAAGGTCACGTCGTCAATGGATATCGCCAACGGTGCTGACGAGGCCGATGTCGTTACGCTGCAATACAAGACGCCCGACAACCATTCACAAACTGCCGTCTGCATAGCGACTGTCCTTGCCGACAGCCCACAGGACTTTGGGCGAATTGAAGGCAAGGAGGGGTCAATTACGCTCTATACTGAGCTGGGACCGAGTTGTCCTACCGGATTCAGAGTGAAGAACGCCAAGGGAGAGGAGGAGGATTTCCGCTTCAAGCATGCCGAAGGCACTTTTGGATTCATTTATGAGGCGGATGCAGTTGCACAGGACATCGCCGCGGGACGGACGGAAAGCGAGAGAATGCCTCTCGCAGAGTCGCTGAGAGTGATGCGCCTGATGGATCAGATTCGAGCACAGAATGGCTTGGTGTATCCCCAAGACAAGGAATAGGGTGTATTTAAATTTTCTAGTACCAGAATTTAGTGTAGACTAGAATCCAACGTGCCATACTCTGCGCACATTATCTCCATAATTTGGCGCGATGATTTGACATCAGGACTCTCATCCTCCCAATACTTCAGGTGATCGATACCCAATCGTAGAAAAATAATCTGCCTGCATCTCCATGTTCATGCTCTTTATCAAGCCAACTTTCTTCGCCGAAAGTAAGATCAAAGATGCCACCACATTCTCGCGGCACCCAAACCATGAACCATGGTGACGGTGGAGGCGGCCGACTGCGACAATCGGATCTAAGCAAGAGTGAACGCATTTTTCCGCGTATGACTGTATGACGTCGCGCAGTACAGTGTCGTTCTCTTGTGGATGGACAAATCGATAAAGAAAGGGTCGGTATAGCAGCTTTTTCAGCCTCGTATATCGGCCCCATGTCGCTATATGCAGCTCGGTATATTTATCGGGCGAGAGATTTGAGTCCCAGAACCGGATTGGTACTGGAAGCGAGCTCTTCCTATTTAGTTTAGCTTATATTTCATGACCTGTCGTGTTCATCATGTAGCTCACCATCCTTCAAGCTGGCTCTCAAATTCCTCAGCTGCATTGATCATATCCAGAACATTTGTCCGAAGCCATGACGAATTTTCTGCTTTGTAGAAGTGGTTGATGATTCTATGGGAAAGTCGCAGTAGAGATATTTCGGTGAGATAGTAAAACCAAGATTGCTCATGTAGTAGTGTTTGGTCCACCGAGTCGGATGATGTTGTTGAGGTAGATTGAGGCGAGACAGCCATCAAAGTGCCACTACTGAAGGCAGCAAACCCATTGGGGAGAGGGACATTTAACATGTCGGCAGAGGGAGGGGACGGGAACATGTGTGGATAGTTGATTGCAGAGAGTCCTGAGGGCGGTAATGGAATTTCGTTGAGAATTTCGCTACATTCAGAAATTAGTTAGACCAATTCTTTAGATGGGCTCGATTCGGAGACTTGGACGCACTTTTCAGACTTCAGACAACTCCAGTAGAGTCTCTGCTCAAGACTTCTGAGGGTTGGTTTTTTGGGTGTCATTCCACTGATTCCCTTCCGAACTAAATCTCCCTTGGCTTTTCAAATAGACGACGTAGATCGTTGAGAGGCTTGGATGAATGATTGCCAAGCTTGAAGTGGGCGTATCGTGTACATCAAGTAGATTCCCGATAGGAGATGGCATTGGCAGGCTGCGATGCTTCGATCGAGAAGTCCAAACCGACGGCGGGCAGAGTGGTAGTACGTCTCTCCGCGGAGTCGAGCGTCGAAATCATCGGACGATGAGCCGATCGGCGTGTTTTCCATTGCGGTTCTTGGGATGAATGGCGTTGCTATGGCACCTAGGGCAGCCGCGAGAAGCTATAGCCACAGGGTCAGAATGAATCGACTGAAGCAATTGCCCATGTGAATTGACCCAGAAATGGCCTTCAGCCGCGGGGTTCGCCAAGTAAAGGGATTTGGCAGTGTTATGGATTCTGACTGGACGTTACTCACCACAAGGCAGGATCTAGTATCCCACAAAGGACCCGTTTCTGCAACTATCCTCGTATCGCCAAGCAAGGTCTTGCCGTCTAACACTGGATTTTTGATGTGTACATGCCTAAGAAATTGATGGATGAGATACACAATGTCGTCAAAGTCATTTAGCGGCGGTAGTCTCGCTGTGCCATGCGTGCGCATCAGCGCATCATTGTATCCAGGCTCCTGATCAGCAATGAACAAAGTCTGGCGAGACCATTTGCCCGCAGAACTATCAGCGAAAATAGGCCACCGGAAATACAGAGTCCAATGCCATATACTCTGATGGCTCATCGCACCCCGTAGCAGGTTTCCTCTGATACTGCACTTGGCTAGCGTCAGGAGTCAGTGCCACATCCGGGGGTAGCCGGATGTCTGTTGTTGTGCCCCATGGGGAAAACTGGGCTCTAGCTTCAGCAGGGGGGGCTGCAGGTCTCTCGTCACGAGGGGGGGAGTCTCTCCAATATCTCGTTTAAAGTGCGGAGAATCAGCGGAGTATTGGGATCAGGCCTTTCGAGATCGGACATGCCATGTTAGCGGGAAGCCATGTCTGTGTCAAGGCGGATACTCACGGGGGCCGATAATTCTGTTCAGGGTAGACGCATTCGCAGCCCAGCCGCACGCAGCCGTCGCATTGCGGCCTGTCGTTGGAACACTTCACCTTGCGGCTCTTACATGTGTGACAGGCTATTGGGGCCCGTTTTCGAACCTGGCGGGCTGAAGCATCACCAGCTGCAGGCCGTTTGCGCGATGACGTGGTTGGTAATGAGGCTTCCACGCCCTGGTTGCGGGCCATGGTCCTCGTCGGCCGAATCCAGCTGCGGGGTTTCTTCCATTGGATGAGACGCGAACGAGACGGATTCAACAAAAGTCGTATACTTGCTGTAGCTTGATACCGAGCTCGGCGAGGAGTCAGCTTGAGCATAGGATACAGCCTCACGGCAGGCAACCGAAGATGCCGTCGAAGAAACAACCAGCGACAATTTTATGCAGCAAGGTGGAGAAGACGTCCAACACCATGGACAAATAGCATCGCCAGTTCCGGCAGAAGTGGGGGCACAACTGACTGACGTGGGCGATTGTCTTCGAGCGGGGAACAGAGACACTCACGCTAACTGTAAGCCACGTCGGCTCCATCGGTTGGCCAGCCGAGCGATCTTAACGCGGGGATGTCATCTGAACTTGGCCGGACTCGGGCGTGGACGAGTTACATGCTTGCGGAGTGGTTTTATATAAACCCGGCTTGATGTTTATTAGAGCCATTCATATCCTACAAAAAGGCGATAATACTCAGTTCTGCTTCACAATTACCACTCCTCTTCTCGAATCTTCACTTGCAACTTCATTCAACACAAGACCATGTCTGCAGGAAATCGCATTCTCGGGGTTGGCGTCATCGGCTGCGGAGAAGTATCGCAAGTTGTACACATCCCCACCCTGGGCTTCCTATCAGACCTTTTCCGAGTCACCTATCTCTGCGACGTGTCAGATAATGCCCTGGAGCACGCCAAGAGCAAGGTTGTCGGCGGCGTTGCCAAGACTACACGGGATCCCAAGGAGCTTTGCGCATCGCCCGAGGTCGACGTGGTATTCGTCGTCAACAGCACCGAATACCACGCCGACCACGCTATTCTCGCCCTGCAAAAGCAACAAGCACGTCTTGGTTGAGAAGCCGGCGGCTTTTAATGTCCGTGATCTGCAGAGGATCAAGGCGGCGGAGAAGTCCTCGCAGGGAAAAGTAATGGTTGGATACATGCGGAGATACGCTGCAGCTTTCCAAACCGCTATCAAGGAAATCGGAGGGATCGACAAGATTCTGTACGCTCGTGTAAGAGGTGAGTGGAACCCGATGCTCACAAACAGTGAATTTCAGCAACATAGCTAACAAATCCAGACATCATTGGACCCAATTCGGCTTTCGTCTCTCAATCAGGCACCTTCCCAAAGAAATTCTCGGATTTCCGACAGGAAGACTCTGATGACTTGAAAGCCCGCAACACGGAAAGTGTTGGGACCGGCCTCACCGAGTGTGGTGCGGAGACTTCCGAAGGGAACCGATTATTCTGGCAGCTTCTTGGAGGCCTCGGCTCTCACGACCTCTCTGCAATGCGAGAGGTTTTGGGCATGCCAGAGGGGGTTTTTGGCGCAAGCGTCACAATGCCATTCTGGAAGTAGGTCGCAACACCTCTTGGTATGGTCCATCTGCTGACAAGTACATAGCGTCCTCTTCAAGTACCCTGGTTTCAACGTCAGCTACGAATCTGGCATCGACAACGTCCCCAGATTCGATGCGCATATCGAAGTCTACGGAAGCGAAAAGACCGTTCGGATTCAGTACGACACACCTTACGTCAAAGGCTTGCCGATTACAGTCCACGTTTCGGAGAATGTCGGCGGTGTTTACAAGGAGACTACTCTGCGAACCACGTATGAGGACGCCTACACCCAAGAGATGAGGGAGCTGTATGACTTGGTGACCTTGAACAAGCCTGTCAAGACCCCGATCGAGGATTCTGAAGACGACTTCAAGATCTTCAACATGATCATGAAAGCGCTCTAGATGTTAAAATAGGGGTTGTGACTGGAATTGAATAATGAACCATTTAATCCTGGTCACTTGGAGATTTGAGTGAACTTTTTATCCCTGTAGCAGATCTTGACTGCCAGTTTTATCGTTTCACACAGTCCAATGTGCGAACCCGAGTAGCCGATGTCATCTTATGAGCTCATGGCTGCAAATGCGTATTGTTCCTGACCAAATTCCTGGCCCATGAGAGATCCCCTCATTCCATTAAACCCGGTCAAATGTTCCATGCAGCCCCCGACAAGGACCCTTTTCTAAGTAGTTTAACCACAGTGACGGTCCATAGCGTGGATTTGGCGATCTGATCCGGTCTTCTTTTCCCAGGGTGGTTCAGGGTAGCTGATACAGTCAGGTTAGTGGCGCAGGGGTCATCGTGATGGGGCCTCAAACTCGTCACTAAAATCTGATGTTCCGAGGCTCGGATTCTTCGGACATGTGATCCAATTAACCGTCGTGCCTAATTTCGAATGGCCAATGTTTGAATTGGCATTCAATCTGGCTGAACCAGCAGATATTTTAGTATTTTAGTATTTCAATTCGTTTAATAGGCAACAATGAGCTGCGCCGTGACAGAGTTGGATGTTTTTGCGTTGGCGTCAAGGGGCCCTTCGATTGGCTCCAGAGTGGTCTGATACTCAAAAGGCTGCTACAACAAGGCCTACCACCCTCGTTCCCATGCAATTTCTCGTACGACGAAGGCCCCTCACTGCGTCATTCGGGGCCGAGTTTCTCAATCGAGTTTTTCGTACCAGGCTTAAGCCAGGTTTAAAGCAGCTCATTGCGCGGCACCGAGGGACAAAGCCCAAGCTCCTCCTGTCTTCTCCACTCTGACACCATTGTCAGAACATGGGCTCCATCATCACATGCAATCTCCCTCGTCTCTCACATGTCGTCTTCTTTTTAATTTTCTAACTTGGACTTTACCTTCATCTTTTGACGACGCGATCCGCCACGTCGCCCAGACCTCTTGACTCGGAGATTCCTCAACATCCGCTTCACTCTCGGCGTCAATCCGTCCAACACCACCTCCCGCCATGGCCAACTACAGATCGGGCATAATGCCCATGCACCAAGTGCACAAACCGCCCTTCACCATCGATTCTCCAGGCTACGAAAAGGTCCCCGGCGAGACTATCCCTCGTCGCCATCCTTCGGCTAAGAATGGCCTCATTAGCCGCCCTCACGATGACATCCACACTGTTTACGACATTGTCCGTCGCAGCGCCCGTCTCTACCCTAATCACCGTGCTGTCGGCTCGCGCAAACTCATCAAGCTCCACAAGGAAATGAAAAAGATCCAGAAGAACGTCGACGGCCAGGTCAAAGAGGTCGAGAAGGAGTGGAGGTTCTACGAGCTCTCGGAATATTCTTTTCTTACCTTTAAAGAGTACGAAACCCTTGTGCTCCAGGTTGGTTCTGGCCTGCGCAAGCTAGGCTTGACTCCTGAACATAAGCTGCATCTATTCGGCGCCACCAGGTATGTGATCTCCCACTGCGATAGCTACAATTACTGCTGGAGCCCAGTGGAATCGTGCTCATTGAAATTCTCAGTGCAAACTGGATCGCCATGTCCCACGCTTGCGCCTCTCAATCCATCTCCATAGTCACAGCCTACGATACCCTCGGCGAGAGTGGGCTCGAACACACCCTCGTTCAGACCCAGTCCAACGCCATGTACATCGATCCTCACCTGCTAAAGACTGCGATCAAACCTCTGAAGCAGTCAAGTATCAAGACCGTTATTATCAACGACAGCTGTATTTTTGCTACGGGCGACGAAATAGCGGAATTCAAGGCAGCCAACCCGGAGTTCAATGTCGTAACCTTCGAGGAGCTGTGCAAAGTTGGCGAGGAAAATATGGTTGAACCTGTGCCGGCCAAGCCTACAGATCTGTACTGCGTCATGTACACCTCTGGCTCTACTGGTACACCTAAAGGCGCCTGTATTACTCACGATGCGCTTATTGCAGGAGGTACGTCCTATCATTTTCCACTGCGCGACGAACAAGATTGCTAACCCATATTTTGGTCTAGTTGCTGGCATGTATAGTTGCGTCGGCGAATGCGTCAGCGACAAGGAGGTAGTGCTCGCCTACCTACCACTTGCTCATATTTTGGAGATGGCCCTTGAAAACGTGGTCCTATTCTTCGGCGGTTCACTAGGGTACGGTAATCCTAAAACCCTAGCTGATACATCAGTCAAAAACTGCGCTGGAGACATGCGAGAGCTAGGGCCTACAGTTTTGGTCGGTGTTCCGCAGGTCTGGGAGACGGTTAAGAAGGGCGTTATTGCAAAGCTAGAGACGTCTAGCCCGATCATCCGAACCCTCTTCTGGAGCGCCCTTAGCTTCAAGGGCTTTATGGCTAGAAACAGGCTCCCCGGAGCTACGATATTTGACGGCATAGTATTTCGCAAAGTTCGAGAGATGGCTGGCGGCCGTCTTCGGTTTACTATCAATGGCGCTAGTGGCATTGCTGATAGTACCAAGAACTTCCTATCCCTCGTCCTCGCCCCTATGATGGGAGGCTATGGTCTTACTGAGACTTGTTCGAGCGGCGCTCTTGGCTGCCCCCTCGAGTACACGCCGGATTCCATCGGCCCCACCCCAGCTTCTATCGAGCTCAAGCTAGTTTCTGTCCCCGATCTGGGGTACTCTGCGGACGCCGAGGTGCCGCAGGGCGAGATCTGGATCAAAGGCACCGCGGTTATGAAGGGGTACTATGACAATCAGGAGGAGACGGATAAGGCCCTTACTCCTGACGGCTGGTTCAAGACTGGAGATATTGGCGAGTTCGACGCTGACGGCCATATCCGCATCATTGATCGCGCAAAGAACCTAGTCAAGATGCAAGGCGGCGAGTATATTGCCCTCGAGAAACTCGAGTCTGTCTATCGAGGTGCCCAGACTGTCGCCAATGTCATGATTCACGCCGACCCGGAGCATTCTCGGCCAATCGCCGTCATCATGCCTAACGAAAAGGTCCTTGTCGTATATTGCCAAGGGCCTTGGCGTGGACGAGCACAGTATGCATTCCGACACCAAGGTTCGCGGCGCTGTGCTCCAGGATCTCCAGACCACCGGCAAGCGGGCCGGTCTTTCTGGAATGGAGATTGTTGCTGGCGTTGTGATCACCGATGAGGAGTGGTTGCCTCCAAGTGTACGTTTCCCACATGGGGCTTGTGTCTATTTACACTTGATAATTTACTGACGACTTGCAGGGTCTTGTTACCGCTACACAGAAGCTGGATCGCAGAGTCATTCGCGCTACGTTCAAGAAGGAGATGGATTCGGTTCTCAAGAACACGCCGTGAGTGAATGATATGGTGAAGAGGAGATGTACTGAAGACCAGGGTGGGGATGAATGGGAGAAGTGCCATTGAATATCATACCATTGTACCGAGTGTTGTGTTTGTCAATACTGTAAGATCTAGATGTTGTCTTAACAAGATATCTAATTCATGTTCCAAGTCTTTTTTTACCATAAAAGACAGACTTAAAATGTCCCATCTGGAGTTTGCCACCCTGCGCATCTCCGCGCTCGGAGTATTTGAAACCAGGACAAGACAGTCTCCATTTATTTCTCGTATTCTGTATTCACACTGAAGTCTGTTTTGGTGGGGGCTCCAATGGAATGAGTCAAAGCTCTCGGCGAGGCCGGGTTTGGCGCGCCATTACGAAAATTACGACGCAGTTGCGCCTGTAAAAGGTTTAGCAGTAATTAGCGGGAGGCCCCCAACTCTATTCTGAATGTATTAATTGGAATCCCCGTCAATCTGGTCCTGCTCCAGGTTTCCGAGCTTTGCTTTGTTTTCACGTCGTTGATAGCTTCCGAGTCGTGACCGGAACCATCGTCATATCATCGGCCAGCTTGACTTGACTCTTGATAATGACAAACCGGTCTGGAAATCACCAATCTCCTGCCCGAAACAGTGGGAAGAATGACGAGGTAACCGACCCGTTCGCTCACCAAGGCGACTTTGACGACACAGAGAATATCGCGACGCTGCGCCCGGGTTCCGATGTCGTCGGATTCCGAGGACTTCGCGCCACCAAGCGACCCCTTCGGAAGCTGGCATTTGCTGTGCTATCGGGATGGCTGGTCACAGTCGTCCTGTCGGTGTCCATATTTGTGGCACTATACGTATATTCAAACAAGCCCGTCATGTCGAAGAAAGAGAGACGCGAGTTCAACGCCATCATCACCGGATTGGCGATTGCTCTTGGATTGGCGATTGCTAGCAACCTCAACGGAATGGTTGGTGACTTGCGGTGGTGGATTCTAAGCCGTCGATACAGATCCCGACGCAAGGTATGTGGCCTCATCTTGGAGCTGGGGTTTGGCTAACGCAGGGACTTGAAATCTCATACAGGTCGAACTGATTATGGAAGCCGACAGCATGCTGCATGTCATCACATTAGCAGCACGGTCTCGTCGTCTCTCAATCCACATAGCAGCTTTGCTTTGGCTGATGTTAATCATTGTGAGACGCCATTTTCCACCCTAGCACTGGCTGAAACTCACCTCTTTCTAGGGAGCACAAGTGGGCGTGGCTTCACTGGGTCTGTGTTACTCAAACAACACGGCCGAGAAACATGCCTTGATGGTTCCCGGGAAGGTGACGATTCCGGATATGTCCAGCCTTCAGACCGCCAGGCTTGTTTCTGACAAGTCTTCATCACTTAGCGCTCAGCAGTACACAGCAAATAGGTACCCATTGATTCTTAAAATGCAAGTTTTGGGCTTTCATGCTGATATTCAAGACAGCTACGGCACAGTTTCCATTGCATATGACATGGGGACTATGGACCAGGTCCCAGGTGCTGGAATCATCTGGTTTCCGGGCGACTCGCTCGTGTTTTGCGCAGACACAACATGTCGTTACGTCTTTCACGAATCGTCTACCGAATCAATACTAAACTCGGCATCCAACCCCACCACTGTTACCACATCACGGAGCATTGATGCATCAGCTATGTGCAATAGCTGGCCTGTTAAAAGTGGCGGCGATGGCACCGAGACCAACATCACCGTCATCACTGATGACGGCCAGGAGACTATTTTCATCCCCGTCGCCGGCGGCATCGACCAAACAACGTTCGTGACTAACACGTCAGAATCCTGTGGCGACGGTTGCAGCTCAATATATGCATTCGAAGCCTCAAGTACTGCACCATGGTACTACGAATGCAACATCACCGTGGGCAAAGTCGCCAACGCCACTCGCTCCGAGCACAACGTAAGCGCCGACTTGACGACGATAATGTCAGGTGCTATCGCGCTGCAAGGCTACGAAGCCTCGTCCTTGGTCAACGTTACAGACATCCAGTACCAAGCGTTCCCGGCTGAGTCGATTTTCGGCACGCCGGTCAACGGCAGTGAGGCGAGCCTGTCCTTCCTTCTCGCGCGATTCACAATAGGCGTCGTCGCAGCCACCGCGGACAACAACAATGACCTTAGCATCGACGGGATGGCGCCCGAGGTGGGAAGCGAGCTTGACGTCACACACTGGAACCTCGTCACTGTGATTTTGATTTTGCTGGCAGGGTTGCAACTTATCTTGGGGGTTACGAGCGCCCTGGTGGCGAATCGTGTCGTGGTGCCCGACGGCGGCGCCGTGGCTGTGACGCAAGTTCTTCGCGCAATGGCGAGCCAGGACACCATCGCGTTGCGCGGGGGGAGCACGGGTGAATCACTTTCAGGGCCTGGACGCAAGTGCTTGTGGATTTATAGAGATACAAAAGTCTCTGAGGGCGTATATGATCTTCATATGGAGGGGGATAGTTTTAACGTGAGGGAAAACAGCGATCCGGTTGAGATACCTCCTGACACGGCAATTGGAGACGAATCGGTGTTGAAAAGGGCGGTTGGGCATGAAAATACTGCGCAATCTGAAAGGAAATAGGCTGTTGGAAGCAGTATCGCATGGCGTACCTCTGTCAACTGACATGTTATGAACCTCAGCTATTGTCTCGGTGTGGTTAAAACTGCTTGTATGAGAGTAGGGATCTCTTCGCTTTGTATGATAAATCACGTGTGGGAGACCAGAAAGATGCACTTTGATATTTACACAATAAGGTGTCCGCTGCAGCGCCAAGAGGGGCCGACTGGTCTAGACCCGAGTCGGCTGCATGAGTCTCAGCCTTGTCTTGTCGGTGCCTAAGTCTTTGGAGTTTTGCAACCCTACAAACTACACATACCAGCTCAGGTTTTCTTCCGATCACTCATATACGCCTCGTCAACCACATGCAGCAAGTTGGTGAACACAGCCCTCCAGATGTCGCAATCTCCGACAGAGGAGGGCCGAAACTCACAGCCCCGAGCCCTGCTGTCATGCCTCACCCCATCGAGTCGTCGGTAGAAGACTTCAAGATGTTCATCTCCTTCGTCTTCAGCGTTTCCATCTTTGGCGCGTCGACGTTTGCCGTGGTAGTTGGTCAGATGACCGACCCGGCCGATATCTGGAAGCCAAACCCACCGCCATTTACCTTATCGACTGTTAGAAAAATTCATTGCCGTCGCGTGGCTCTGCTTTATTCTCTCCATCGCAGTCGCGGGATACAGTTCCAGCCTGCTTACCATTCAGCGTAATAGGGCACGAGGTGATTATGATGACGACTGGGCGAAGAAGTGGGAAAGCATTGGCATTTTGGCGTCTACCGTGCTTCACTTGCTGCTCGTAACGGCCTTTTTGTTTTTATCTCTCTGAGTATAGTTCCGTATGCATGCGCAGTTGGATGGGTTGCAGTCGGGTTTTCTGGCATTGCGAGCGTCTTCGTGATCAGTCTATCTGGCTATCAGTTCTGGTGAGTACTTTTGCATCTTCGAATGAGTGACTCCGTGCTGATCGCTTGTACAAAGGACACATTTGAACCGAGCCTGAGATCAGTCTGAGTTCAGTCAGAGGGATTTCCAAACGGGGTAAGCATTGGATAATTGGAATGGATATGGAGAGTCATCGATAGAAGTATGATAATCAACAATTATCTGGCGCGTTATGGCGAAAATAACGAAAACAAATATCCCAAATCGCATCAAATCCAACCTCACAGAACTCCCAGTGGCATTATCATATGTCGGTCATTAATCAGAGTCGCTGCTGGAGCTGCTGCTGCCGCCGCTTCTGCTCTTGTGCTTCTTGTTCTTCTTGGGCTTCTTGTGTCTGTGTATTGTTAGTAACCATGCCACACCATGCATCGGGAGAAACTCACTTCTTCATCTTGTTCTCTAGAACATTGGCGCCGATAGCACCAGCGGCTGCGGCACCGAGGCTGCCCAGCAGACCGGTTCCGGCAGTATGGGCGGCCCACGCTGCGGCTCCGCCTCCGACGAGGGTGGCGCCGAGGCCTCGCTCGCCATCAGGGCCGACCTGACCGGGCTGGCCAGGCTGGCCGGGGTATTGACCGGGGGCGCCCTGGTAGCCCTGCTGTGCGCCATATTGAGGGTTTTGCCCGTCCTGGTGCTGCGGCGGGTAGCTTCCTCGCTGGTCGTGGCCCTGCTGGTGAGGAGGAGCACCGTACGCGGGCTGGCCAGGCGGAGGGGACGTGTAGCTAGGCTGGGGAGAGTGCGAGGCGTAGCTGGGCGGCTGAGGGGGACCCGACTGGTAGTCTCCGTGGCCCTGGGGCGGCCCGTTGTAGCCTTGGTGAGGCTGGGAGTATTGTTGCTGGAGGCGCACGCGTTAGCATGTTGGCGATGGGAGAGCGGATCGCTCGGGAATGGATTCATCCAAGTCGACGAACCTGTTGAGGGTAGCCGCCCTGCTGGCTGTAGCCTTGGCCCTGCTGGCCGTAGCCTTGGCCCTGCTGGCCGTAGCCGTGATCCTGTTGACCGTAGCCCTGGCCTTGCTGGCCGTATTGCGGCTGCTGCTGATTGTAGCCCTGCTGCTGGCCGTATTGCTGCTGCTGGGGGTAGCCGCCGCCGCCGCCGCCGCCGCCTCCGTAGTAATCCTGCGACGACATTCTGCTGGGTGTGGATGTGCTGGGAGCGTGCGAACAGAGGGAAATCCGATGGACGAGCGATGGATGAATGACTGATGATCGAAGTGGAAGAGGGTTCAAAGAGGAGTAAGCTCCGTATTATAGCAAATAGCTCAAGGTGTGTCTACCTAGTGTGCCTCAGCTGATTAACCTGAATAACCAGGCGGCACGTCATGGGTCCATGCAGCCCGGCCAGGCGCAGTGACTGCGGCATGGTGCTCCAGCCTCCAGCCACATGAGAGCCGAATACCCGCATTTGAGGTGGTAGCACGGCGTACAACTCTGCTTGCACACGGGCAAAGTGATGGCGAGAATGCCTTGCTGTGGCTTAGGTGCATGGATTCAGCCCGCATGCGTCCTAGGGCCAGGATCCCCCGCAGGCGGCATCCCCGAGCGCCGGGAAAAGCCAAGACAGTGACATGCTTCTGAATGCCAAGTCGGTCTTGGCGATCTGGAGCGAGGTAATTCAATGGAGCAGAAAAGCTTATGAGCTCTATTTCTGAGGATTATTCTAGGCGTCGTGGTTATTTGGATTATTATTTGCATGGTCATTCAGGGTTCATTATTCTCCAATCTGTGAAGTCCAAGTTGCAATCTTGTTTTGTGTTTCGTCTTTGCTCTGCCCTAACGCCCCCCTGCATCATCACGTCCAAGGCGGCGTGCTCCTACGTATTTCTGTTGCGCTCTGTTGCCACTGCCGCGACATCAAGTCCACTGTTATCTCAGACCATAAGTCCTACTACAGCGCTTAACAATCCCCTCATGAACGCCTCGCGCTGTGCAGTAATCAAGAGCGGCTAATACTTTCCTTCATTTTCTCGAAGAGACGGGATAATGCTATGGCGGGCCATCGACCCCTCCTTTTGCCGCCACGCAAACCGGCGGCGGGGTAACAGCTCCCTAGCCTCATCAGTGGCCCCAAACCAACGGCAAAGGGTGGGCTTGGTCTTGCGATCTATGCTTCTCAAGGCAAAATTTCAAAGGCTTTCAAATTCTTTTACTAAATAGCAAGACTAGATATGGACTGTATCCGATAACCTCATCCAGCATACTCCCTTTCCTCAACGACTCTGCTGACAGGGGCAATGCGGGGTACCTACCACCCAAGTTACTTCGTCCTTCGTACTCGACCATGTTTGGCCTTAGCCCTTATTAGGCAACAGAACTGACTGCGCCATCTTCGGCTTCATCTCGCTAGTCCCGCGAGTATGCGTTGCCCTTCATGAATGCTGATTTTGCACGGATATCGCCAAAGGCTGGGATTTTTTCTTATCTTTTTGCATCTTAGCGGGTTCAAAATGACCAACCTCCTTAATCTCCCTACCGAGATCCTACAGGAAATATGCGAGGCCTTATCTCCTACGCACATCTATGGAACTCTGCAACATATTGAAAACATGTGGTTCAACAGAGTGCTTATCAGCACACTCTCCAGGTTTTCTCAAACGTGTTCAACCCTCCGAAATCTGGCCCAGCCGATGCTGTACTATTGTCCCCTTACTGCTGACAGTGGATTCGTCTCCCTTGTTCGAACGCTATGCGATCGACCAGATCTCGCCCAAATGGTAAGAGTGCTCAAAGTTAATGGGCCTTGGTATTTGGTACGAGGCCATGTTATTTCTGCAAAAGACGTTGCGCTTTTCAACAGCGTACTGTTAGGGTGTCGGGGAGTCGATGGGCAGCCGGCTCAAGTTTCCAGAAATTGGCACTTGACAGTCCGGCCCCAGCCCTTGATCTACTCTGCAACCGAACTATTTGAGTATGATCCCCGAATGGCTCTATCTGCGCTAGCTCTAGCACAGATAACCAACGTTTTGGGGCTTGAGGTCGGGGTTTATGATGACGAACCTTCATGTTTTGCGTTCTGCCACCCTGGATCTTTCCCACGTCTTCGGGAGTTATATCTTGAGCACGGAGAGGCACGCACGGGCGATGACCTCAACGGTGTGAATAGTCTCCTGAGAGCAGCGCCGGCTTTGATATCCCTGGAGGCGTGTCGAATTAATTCTGCTTCAAACTGCATCCGCCACGACAATGTCGTCGAAGTGAGG
Organism: Ilyonectria mors-panacis; assembly: GCA_002991585.1. Taxonomy (NCBI): domain Eukaryota; kingdom Fungi; phylum Ascomycota; class Sordariomycetes; order Hypocreales; family Nectriaceae; genus Ilyonectria; species Ilyonectria mors-panacis. The sequence continues at coordinate 285,448 of PPHJ01000087.1, read as the reverse complement.
CTGACAAACAACAACCTGAACTTTGGATCGCTCCAGAGAATCATGGGCCAATTTAAGAATCTACAAACTTTCTCATATCGAGCTGGGATATTCCCGCTGTACGATGGCGATCAGGCCACACCACGGGAAATTTCTCAAGCCCTGCTCACGAGAGCAGACACTCTTCGAAACGTATCGCTCTGATTCACGTCCGGGGGTGTTGGGCCGGACCGCATGGATGAGACATGTCTCATGTCGAGTCTCAAGGAGATGCAAGTTCTCGAAAGGCTAGAAGTCGATGGCCATGGCCTGCACGATTCGATAGACGGCGATCCAACCACAGGGAACTTACTAACCGACCTACTCCCGTCTTCTATCCAGAGCTAGAAGATCGATAGCGTTTTTGACGAAGAGCTCTCGGATATTCTGAACCTGGCTCAGAAGGCATCCAGTTGCTTTCCGAGCCTCCGGGACGTTTGCCTGGCAGGCGTGTCAGAGGAGAAACCACGCCACGGTTCGGGTAGCATTTGAAGCTATTGGAGTCAAAACCGATCTGAATGCTCGTTCTGTCTCTAGGTTTTATTCTCGCAGTTAGCCAGCATCAACTCAAAAGTAACCACACACTGTCTGATAAGGTGGTTCAGAATGCGTTTGGCCTGAGCGAGTCTGTTAGGCAAGGCAACGCGTGGACTGTAAAGGACATAAAAAACTTAGCGGGATGCAATTGGGTCCTCGAATCAGAAAGACTGATGCTACCATCCCACCATCCCACTCGGTTGGAGTCGCCTGCGGACACAAAAGTGAGGTTATACTTAGGCTGTCGGCGTTCCTCAATCACGTTTCAGCACCCCACCACGTTATTATCGCACCAGATGCCCACCATCCCACCGGCTCATGCCACCGGATTGCAGCATCGGCAGGCGCTGTCAATCCCGGATCTAGGCTCAGAGACCAATAGAGATCCCTGTGTTGGGATTCGGCATCGTCTGCCTGCGAGAGATCCGCGCCGGCGCTGGCCGCGTGCAACCACCTTGTGGATCACTCGCCATCTGACGCCATCGCGGAGCAATCCAAAGAGTCGCATTGGGGCCATGGCTCCAATTGCGGGGTCGTTCGACAGGCCCGTTGGAACCCACAGACGATGGTGCATTACCTCCGGCTCCGAGTTGGAGGGGTTCGGAGTAGAATGGGGGTTAAACATGTTGAGGGTAATGGCGATATGATGCTCTCAGGCCTTCCAATGTCTAGTTCACGGGAACCGGAAACTTGTAGCAGCTCTGCACGCCCTAATTGCTTTCTAGTTCAAACTCGAGAAAATACTAGATCCTAATTGAATTTTTAATTCGTTTCTCAATTGCATCTGGCGCTGATCTTATCCCGTTCGGCCGACATCGGTCGTGGTGGTAAGGCGTGATCTTTCAGCAGTTGTCGCAATAATTTCGCCATTATGGAGATTAATAATTCGCTAGTGCAGACGCGGGCAACAACACCGTCTCCGTGGCAGGTCAAGATATAAAGTGAGCCTCAAGCAGATGATTTCAGATAGCAGAAGACACCAAAACATCAACAACTTCAGCATTCAAGATGACTACCGAATTTATTAGCGTCACTTTCCCCAACGCCTCGACGGAGGTTGCCCCGATCCCTGGCGCTGGCATTGACCCTGATTATCTCATCCGTTATGCCCGCTCGCTGGACGACCATGAGTTCAACTACACCCTCGTTCCTTACGGCTCACCTTCATTTGATCCTTTCACCATTGGAGCAACCATTGTTGCCGTGACCAAGAACATCAAGATCATCATCGCCCTGCGCCCTAACACCGTTTATCCTACTGTTGCCGCCAAGGCGCTGGCAACTCTGGACCAGCTGAGCAAGGGTCGAGTCGTTGTTCATTTCATTGCCGGCGGAAATGACGCCGAGCAGGCCCGTGAGGGCGACTTCCTGAACAAGGAAGAGCGATATGAGCGCCAGGAGGAGTACATCAGGATCGTTCGCAAGGTATGGACGTCCGTGGAGGCATTCGACTGGGAAGGCAAGTACTACAAGTTCAAGGACTTCAAGAGCGCCGTCCGACCTACCAATGGCACTATCCCCGTTTCTGTGGGAGGATCTTCAGATGCCGCCTACCGCCAGGGCGGCGCTCTTGCCGACATCTTCGGCCTCTGGGGTGAGCCCCTCAAGGAGACCAAGGAGCAGATCGACCGCATCTACGCCGAGTCTGACAAGGCTGGTCGTGCCAAGGAGGACCGACCTCGCATCTGGGTGACCTTCCGACCCATCGTCGCCGAGACTGATGATCTCGCCTGGGCCAAGGCCCACCGCACCCTTGATATTCTCAAGGAGAACCGAGAGAAGGGCCAGAGCAGAGTTCCCGTCAACGCCCCCCCGCCTCAAAACGTTGGATCCCAGCGACTTCTCGATATCGCTACCCGCGGCGAGGTTCAGGACCGCGCTCTCTGGTACCCGACTGTTACTGCTACCGGCGCACAAGGTGCCTCGACTGCCCTGGTTGGATCTTACCAGACGGCTGCCGACTCCATTTTGGACTACGTCGACCTCGGTGCTACTCTCATTTCCATCCGTGGTTATGACAACTTGAACGATTCCATCGACTACGGACGGTACATCCTCCCCAAGGTGCGGGCAGGTTTGAAGGAGCGCGAGAACGCCAAGAAGGCGGCTTGATGGATATTATTGTATCATAATCCGGCTCATAGTAAAAAGAAGTAAGAGCTAGAATGATTGGCAACTATACTCCATTTCATTAGGAGCGATATTATGAAGTTATTGAAAGGAAATAACCCATGTTATCTTTGTATTTTCTACAAATAAATCGGGCAGGGCTACTGTTTGAAGTACAGAGTCAGGTAATTATTGGCCGGGCCTTCGACGACCAAATGCATAGGGTGGTGATATCGACTTCAATAAGGTCTCTGACGGTAGCTACGACTAGTTCCAGACATTTCATCGGATCAGGGTGTAAGTCTGTCGTCTGCATGTTGCCATGTAATGACCCTCACGACTCGTACATCTTGCCAGCCCCTTTACAGGATTCTGAGAGCCTGGGTAACAACACCCCCAGCAGAATCAGGAATTCGCTACCCATTGCACGCTTTTTCAACCTGTTCCATCAGTGCCGGGCAACTGGCGCAACACCCTGAAAAATCGTTCTGACTCGCAGGGTAGATTGAAAGTACTGTTGTACACTTCACCCTGTGGCGGCCGACACAACCAGCTTACCTTCCAGATGAAAGATAGGATCGGCACCTCTGGTCTGCGAATGGAGTGGACAAAACCGTGCCGCTGACCTTCCCACATGTAGCTCTCGACGTATCTATTCTTCCCGTCGATGAAGATGTGATTCTTCTCGGGCTCGTAAGGGAACTCATTGATGTAACGGAAAGACTCGTGCCTATACCGGCCGTCATCTTCTTGTGGGAGTTGGTAATTGGCTGGAAGTCGCCCGCCTCGGTCGATGAGCCACATACGAGTCCATCTAGGAATCTCGCCCTTCATCCAGGCCCAGTGAGCCCGCATAGCCAGGCCCCTGTGTGAAGCTTCTGGGAGACACTTGAGCATTGACTCCCTGCTCATGCCCAGACCCTCGTCCCAGTTATCATGGAATTCGAAGGCAAGATTGATGTCCGACGCATGGGGGAGGTGGAAGAAGGGAAGGTGAGTAAGCAGGATATCCCATCGTAGGGAGACACATGCGATCATGTCTTCGGGCGAGAATCGGAAACACATAATGTCTTGCTTCGAGCGCACTCTGAGGTAGACATCCCGTCCTTGGTGGCGTGACGTGACCATATCGCTGCGCTTGGGTGACGGCTGTTTCGTGGCTTTATCGCGGTGGCGGAGCAGAGCCGCGCGGGACTCCTTGCACGCAGTTTGTAGACCGGCATCCCAGAGGTAGAGGAAATGATTGGCCTCGGTCCAGGAGCATTGTGACGGTTGAGATCGCAGCCGACGGGGAAGAATTGTGAACAGTGTTCCATCAGGCCTACGAGGACGCGGCTTGCTGGGCTCTGGGGGATAAGCACGCATCATCTGTTGCAATGAGCTCTGCCGATGTCCCTCGTTGTCACTGTTGAAGAACGAGTAGTAATGGATTCTCGGGGTCTCGTCGGTGCAGATGACCATCTGCCAGATCTTCCAGCGTAGCTCGGGTGGTAGTTTAGGGAAGGCATGGAAATGAATCGGCGATTCGGGCGCGTCGCCCCCACAAGTATCGGGGCTCATCTCACGGTGTTGTCTTCCTTGCTGTTGGGGTTGAAAGGCGCAGCGTCTGATTTTGGGAAAGGCAAGCGGGTGCCGATTAACAACTGGTGGAATAAAAAGTTGGCCCACCAGTACTCGTTGAGTTTTGAAATTTTTATTTTTAATAAGTTAGACTTTGGAGTTAGGCAGCCCGTGGCTGAGAGTCACGGGTAGGGACAATCCACAAAGCAGAACGCTCGAGCTGTAGCGATTCATGCTCGACGTGATATCCTTGAAGGATGCCAGCAACGCGAGGCTCTGAGTCTGAGTCGTCGAAAAACACAAACAACATGTGTTTCTCACCGTGCCCACGACCAGATGTCTTGCACTTCGTCCCGTCAGATAAAATGGAACATTGTATCGTAGCAAAGTTTTGGCCTTGAACTTACCGTGCAGTTAACGGCGATGGTGGACCTTGATGAAGCTATCCGTCTCATGCAAGAAGCTGTTCGCCTTGACCAAGCAGCCCCCGTGGCTAACTAAAAGTACCATCCGGATACTGTCTCTTCTGGTGCCGGGTGTAGCACTAAATTTATGTCTTTATTGTTTGCAAATACTGCATGGCTTTGATCTATCTGATGATATTAAGTAAAGCTAAAAAAGAAACCCAATTAATTCTTAATTTTAGTATCCATCTCCTGATACTCATTTTTCTCAGATGTACATTTTCTTCTATTTATTTATTCTCGGATTCCTTTTTTCTTACATTTATTTTTCTTTGCTTTATTAAATTATATTTATTAATAAAAATAGCCCTAACGTCTAAGAACATATCCTTTCACTGCACATGCTGGGTCCATCAGTCTGCCTGAGGTTTAGCTCAAGGGGCTTGTACCCATGTGCGAATAGCTTTACTCTTACAATATGCAATCAGAGGGAGTCGACATATTTCACAGTAGTGGTCAAGGTCATACAGATACATTCAGTGGTATGTATCGAGGAGACCAAGGCCCTAGTTTAAGTTTTCAGAGCCATACATGTTGGGGGTATGACATAATATGGCGTTGTGATCAGAAAGGTGTTCTTGGTGAGTATCTCGTAGGGGAGACAGAAAGGGACTAAAGAGAACCTTCGTTGCTGTAAGGGTTATGTACCTGCCGAATCAGTTTGCTCGTTATCCAGTGCAGTTCCCCAGTGCTTACCAGATCCCTTAAAGTTATCCCTAGCACCCAGCCGTATCGTGACAGCCCTGAATCTTTCTCCTTTTCATTTATCTCTTGATATAATCAGCCAATCGGTTGCGATGACTATTGAAGATACCTCCGATGTATCTCTGTCGTCACGAGGGAAAACCTCCCCAGTCCAGGTGCACCCAATCTGGCTGACTGTAACATCTTTAAGAAAGGATTCGGGGAAACCCGTGTTCTTAGAACTACAATTATTCTATACTGTACTCTCGCATCACTGAGGTACTTGTAGGCTGCTTAGGCTACTTGGGTTAGTCAAGCATGTTTAAGTTAAAGCAGGCACAGTTCCAGCTTGCGCGTAGTCAATAAAATAAAATCACAAGTCCAGACGTAGGTATTGTAAGTATGGCTGTTGGGGTAATGATGAAAAGCCGAGCTAATTATCAGAGGAGTGGGCCGCGTGGCAGACCATCTCCGCTCCGGACGATGCAACGCTTGACCAACGAGAACCGAATGATTACCTTAAGACGCCCTCCCTGCACAAGTCTTGTGCGGGGAACTTCCGCTTCTTCCCTACACTGAACCTACGCCAGGCCCTATAAGAAGCATGTTCCTGAAGAGTGGCTTTGTTTCTTACTTTTTTTTATTGTTTTATCCTTCAAAACAATCTCGATATCATTTCGATCATGTCGGCCCCAGAACGCACGTATCCACTGCAAAAGCCCAAAAACCATGTTCCTCCGGTTCCTCGATACCAACTTGTTCTCGGAACCGAGACGGACCGGGTACAAACGGCATACTTAGGCATTCAACAGCATTCAAAATCAGAGGATGCCACGAATGCCCGGACCCAGGCAATCAAGATCATTGAGGCATGGCTCCATAGCCAAGATGACGAGCGCCCTTCCGCATCAGAGGCATTCACCCTTCTCGATGGAAACGACGGAAAGAATGCCATTATCTGGGTCTGTTACTGGCGAGACGAAGAGAGCTATAAGACGAGCATGGGACTATTGAATTTGAGGGCTCTTTATTCCAGCTTACCTGCGGCCGGTCGCAAGTCCATCGGCATATGGCAGGAGAGTTTCTCTACTCCGGCACCAAGACTGGAGACCAATTACTCTGGCCTCGACTACCTTCCGGGGCTTGCAAGACTACCAGAAACCAGCACGGCTGAGCATTCTCTCTCAGCATACTGGGGAGCGGCGAGAGACCGGATTCCGGACTCTGCCCATGATCTTTTCGACGGGGTAGACGCAGATCGCACGAAAAATGTCCCAGCGGGGCTAGGGCAGCATCTTGTTGGAACCAACCATCATAACTTGGTTCACATTCGCTCCGGTCAGTTCTGGGAGAATTGCGACGCGAAAGAGAGTGCTGCATACGAGGAAAAGTTAGAGCCCACGCTTCGACAAGGGCTGCAGTATCTCTGGGACAACCCCGAGGAAGGCGGCGCGGTTGGACTGCGATATCTCCAAAACACGGAGAATACCTCACCTGAAGCGGATGACGATCGGAAGGAATCATGCGTCACTGGGTTCTTTACAAGTCTGGGGCGTTTGGAGGCGTGGGCAAAGACACATCGATCACACCTCGCGATTTACCGGGGAGCGCTGGCGCATGCCAGAATCTTTGGCGATGCGAGGAAGTTTCGAACTTGGCATGAGGTTTCTGTGCTCAATGAGGGAGACGCCAAGTTTGAGTACGTCAACTGCGTGCCGGAGACTGGCGTGATTCCCTTCATCCCACTCACTACTAAGGATGATACGCCGTAGAACAGGAGTAAATTGTTGGTGGAAATTTGCTAGCTCAAATTAGGGATTAAATATTTCGAGGCGGGTGTCTTTGCCACTAAACCAGAACTGCAGAATCCCCTTCATCGGAGAACAGATCCATTCCAAATTGTCTGTCCCGTCGTGTGTGTGCTCCACATCTGTGCCGAACTCAAACTTTACGCCGAACTCCTGATGGAGCCTCGTACGACGCTGTGCTGGGTCGGGAAGGGTGAAACAGACACGTGACGGGTTGGTACAGTATTTAGCGAGGTCCAATCCAACTCGACATTGCCCAAGAGCTCGGCGTGTACCATCCTGATAGTTAATGATGATTCCCCTGTGGACCCTAGTCTCCGCGTCGGAGAAAGCTTGGGTGGACATTACGCTCTGTAGAGATGCCGAAGAGAAACAAGCATGGTTGATTGGGGGATTATTAGTAGGGGTGAAGGGTCTTATATCAAAATCCGCATCTACCCGGGGATCGATACCAAAAACCGAAAACAGGTACCACTTAGGGGAATCATGAACAAGCGTAGAACTAGGTCCTATTAAGGAGACGAAATCTTCCGTGTTTCCGGTATGATGTGGACCAACAGCCAAATCTCCGGAGCGTAACATGCGGAACTTCTTTGTTAGAATGGTTCTGGGGCTATTATTCACAAAGACGTACCAGAAAGCAAGGCCTCCTTGCTGCCCCAGAGATTCTCAAGTCGTGCGATCGGATACCAAACGCGACGATGGGGTCCTTGGGACTGATAGGGACATACACCCAAGCCGGACGCCGTGGATCAGTTGAAAGCCGCTGGGCGGAAGCCAGGGCACACGGGGCTTGTGGCGTATGGATGTGGACACCTACTGTGGAGGAGTATCTGATGAAAAATGTGATACCCGTACAGCGGCGTAAGTTGACAGTGGAAAAACGTGTGCTGTCTGTGGGTACTGGTAAGAGAAGAGACCGTTGTAGAGATGGCGGAGTGGGAGTGTCCCAGATTGTCAAGGGCGGAGAGTTGTCAGAGAAACGGAGATGACCGAGGCCAAACTATCTTCATTAGCCTATGGGTCTGTAGACAAGAATGAAGGTGAGTAAGAACCCTGAATTCTGCGTGAACGCCAAGACAATGCTCAGGTGTTGCTACGACGTATGCGGTCTCGCCCCGTGGAGAGTTTGCCATCGAGGATTGTTGAGAGGTGCGACCAATCTGCTTGAGTCCCTGGACATCGATTGTGAGATGTATGGTACTGCCCTCCCCCATGGCGCTATTTGCGGCCGTGGGATCGCCCCCACGCGTCCATTGGTGCAGTCCGTCAAGTGGCAGGGTGGTTAGGCTATCTGGCTGAGACTTGGATAGGAAGTCAGCTAGCGCCGACACAGAGCAATATCTCTCCAGTAAACGTGGTCGCGAATAGTTCCAAATCATCAGCTGCAGCTCGGGTGGGAGCCTTTGAAACTCTGGCAGATTGTATCTTTTCGCAATCTCGTTTATACAATCCCAGCGATAGGCGGCAGGGTTTAGAATCGAGGGTGGAGACTTGGACCAGGGATCTCTCCATGTCGATGCAACCCACAGCCTCTGGAGCTTGTTTGGTGCCTGGCATTGCTTCACAAAGAGGTTGAAGCAATCCACGTGGATGGTTGCGCTTTCGGCGGCCGATGCACACAGTTCGCACTTGAAGGTTCGGCAGAATATCACATGAGGATTTCCTTGGTGACAAAAGAAGTTGGGTGGGAAGATGGCGGCATCTATCCATTCGCAGTGGGTCGAATCATGGCTGCCGAGAACTGCGGTGGTGGAGCATTAGCATGAGGTTGTCCGTCTTTGAAGGAATCAAGTTATTATCATACGTGCGCCAATTCGTTGGCGAGGTTGCAAGGCTGTGCCACAGGCGCCGCAATGAGAATGAAGCTTGACGTGCGGTGGCGGGTCTTGCATTCTCCTGGCGCTGCATTTTATAACAGATGTCTCCTTGGTCCGAAGGGAGGCTTGGTGATGGTGTCGCGTTGGGATTCTAGGCGGTAAATGGTGGCAGAAACACAGACGCGTGGTTAGCTATGCCCCGAATTGAGACATTCTTTTCTTGGCAGCGGTCACATTTCGAGTAGATGACAGATGACATGGTCTCGATCCACAAGCATATGGAATCATTCTGGTTCAACGCAGTAATTCTAGCCTGGTACCCCTGGCGATAATCCACCTTAAAAGAGCGCATCTCCTCGGCTTCCAACCCTAGGTACAATGCCGAGCGCGGAATTGTGGTTCCTTGATTGTGGGGATGCCGCCAAGTCGAGTGCGGGGTGGTCGGGCCTGATCCGAAGGTCTTGATCTGGGCTTCTTCAGATCAGCCGCCACCCTTGTAAGTTCATTCGATGCAGATTCGGAACAAATGTGTAGATCGTGAACTCGTTCGCCAAGTGTCTCTACATGCAACTCGCGCCATCAATTAGGATTCTCGTCAAGGCAATGCTCATACACTCTTCGGGTGCTCTCCGTAGCTCTCACTTGGCGTGACTAATACCTTCGTTTCTATACGTGCCCACCTTCAAGCTCGTCTCGAACCGGGAGTGAGCCGGTCGAACCCGCCTGCAACGCGATTGCACCCAGCTGTACTGTTTGCCGGCTCCGATCCCGCTCCTTGGAACTAAGACTCATTACTTACTCTCGAGCGAGCAGGACACGTGGAAATAGCGGTTGCGTGACTTTATGTTCTCAATGATTGGCTGCAAGTCCCCGCCTGTGACAAACTCGCCGCCCTTTGACAAACATGCGGGCGGGGCCCCACGAAGAAGATTGTTCCTTATCTGACGATGACGACCCAAGTACGGCCCAACATATAAAGCTGAGAACATCATCCTGTTCGCCTCAATACGCTTTTGTACCATTTCAATCTATCAATTCATCTTCACTCAAGACGTCGCATCTTCCAGCCAGCCATGCATCTTCGATCAGACCACGCCGAGAAGGACCTCCGGGTCCTCCGAAAACTGATCCGGGAGAACCCCCTCGGTCTGATGACCACCGCCATCCCCTCGACAGAACACGCCTTTCTCCAAACCAGCCACATTCCTTTTGTCCTCGACATCGAGGATGAGTCCAGCGAGACGGAACTCGGACGACTGCGGTGCCACATGGCGAGGCAGAACCCCCAGAGCAAGGCCATTATTCAGAGCTTGACCGACAACCCTGCGCTGGAAAATGTCATCGAGCAGGACGTTCTCATCATTTTCAACTCTCCAGTCCAGCACTACGTGACGTCAAAGTTCTACACCGAGACAAAGCTCGGCAGCGGCAAGGTCGTGCCCACCTGGAACTACGCTGCGGCCCAAGTCTACGGTCGGGCAAAGGTCTACTTCGATAGCAAGTCTGACGAGACGACCGAGTTCCTGCAAACGCAAATGGTCGACCTTAGCCACCAATCGGAGACTCAGATCATGGGATACACCGGCGGCGATGCGCCCGTGGAGTGGAAGGTCTCCGACGCCCCCAGCAAATATGTCGACCTCTTGAGGAAGGCCATTATCGGCGTTGAAATCACCATTACCCGGCTAGAGGGCAAGTTCAAGATGAGCCAGGAGATGGGTGTCGGCGACAGGGAGGGCGTTATCAAGGGATTCGCAAAGTTGGATTCTGAGACGGGACAGGCCATGTCGAAGCTGGTCAAGGAACGGTGGGAGATTAAGGATGCAGCCAAGGCAGCGGCCAACTAGACGGAGCCTGTGTTTATTCCACATGGGGCGTTTGTGATGAGATGGTTTAACTTGTGGTCTGGTGATGGGCGTTTTTTGATGGGGAATTCAACCTCCCGAGATAATGGAATGGAGGAATACAACGATACCCGGGTTTTGGGTCGGATGGTAGCAACATAAATGTTTCCAGGCATTGTATAATACTCCCAAAGAATTGTTCCTTAAATATGACCGTCGGGATCTATTTCTTTGGTTATGTGCGTGTGAGTAGTTTGAAACATGGCTGACATCCTGAAATCCGCCGTCTATTTTGGAGATGTGCTGGAGTATAGGAATCGACACTAATCACTTTGTATACACATCTCTCTAATTCTAATTCCCTTTACTTCCTTGCGAAATATCACAACTACCGTAGGTAAAGCCGCATGACCTGGGCTGGTATGAAATTGCACTTCCAGAAGCAGTCACCTGCAGCACTCTGTTGATCAATAGAGACCTTGTCCCCAGCAACTCGCCGATTGTAATTCGGCGCCACCATCTGCGCGACGCGCAATTCTGACCGCAAGCCAGCCTGATTATCGTGCGGGGGGTTGAGCTGACGACATTACCTAGAATGAGCACTCATCCGAACCATTGCGAGTATACAAAGGCTCTCCGGCCGAACTCGGTGGGTATTACAGAACATATCAAGTAAGTTGAGTCGCATGGGTAGACCTTACTCGATGTACACCTCAGCTGATGACGGGCTCATGCTCGGGTATAGAGGCATTCGACAAACACCGCCATATTGCTGCCTCCCAGAAAAGTTGAAGATGGCATCCCCAAAAATGTCCCGGGCTGAAATGGACAGGATCAGTAAGAAGATCCTTCCTCAAATGACCCTGGCTGATGGAAGCCAGACCGCCAAGGCCAAGGCCCAACAACCTGCGAGGGACTCTGCTGCTGGGCGATTCAGCATATCCGGCAGCGCCATCATCACCGGTAGTCACGGAGCCATAGCCAATGGCAGTCGCAAGGGCGCTCTTACAGCATGGCCTCTCTGGTCTGGCCCTGTTTGACATCAACCTCATCCTGTTCGTGATAAAATCCTGGAGTTGAAGGCCGAGTTTCCAAGAGCAAGAATCCAATGCTTTGAAGTCGACGTGGGGGGCGAGCTTGAGATCAGACGAGCCGTCAATGCCACAGCCGCTGCCTTCGGCTCCGTCGACGCCCTGGTCTGCTGCGCAGGGATTTCGGGCGCGGCCCACGCTATCTCGATACCGGCCAGTCAGTGGCGACACATCCTCGACATCAACAGCACGGGGACGTTCCTCTGCGCGCAGGCCGTGGCGAGGCAGATGATCCTGCAGGGCACGGGCGGGCGCATGGTCTTCACGGCGTCCACCTCGGCGCACCGCGTCGGCTTCCCGCAGTCGCAGGTGGCGCACAACGTCAGCAAGGCGGCGCTGCTGATGCTCAAGAGCACGCTGGCGGCCGAGTGGGCGCGGTACAACATCAGCGTCAACAGCATCAGCCCTGGGTACATTGACACGACGCGCAACAACGGGGTTGGGCTTGCGCCGGTGCGGAAAGTGTGGCGGGACCGCAGTCCATCTGGGCGGTTGGGGATGCCGGAGGCGCTGACTGGGGTTGTGGTGATGCTGCTAAGCAGGTCGGGTTCATACATCAACGGGGCTGATATCGTGGTCGATGGAGGCGGCATCGTCTTCTAATGGTGGGTTATCCCTCTAGTCTGTTTGGTTCGTTACAATAATCCCACGATTCCGATTTCTCCCATATATTGCTATCCCGATTTTGGCTTCGGTGAGGAACAACACCCCAGGCGCTAGAGAATGCAAGCAACATCCACCCACTGCAACCAAGGTGCGAGGCCGTCCTTATTTGGATATGAGCGACGCTGAAACGGATAAGAGAGTCGTTCTGCAATGCATGTCGTCGGTTTTGTGGTCCAAGACTCGCAGGCTGTTGGATAGACTGCATGAGTATCGATGAATGTGTTGTCCAGTTGAGGTTTGACGTGGAGAATCCAGGCGTTCAGCTGTTCAGCAATGGCAATCACGAGAACTTTAAGTTTGAAGCAAAGGACTTGTTCAATATCCTCTCGTCCAAAGAGAATCCAGGGTAGGACCTCGTGAAGTGCAGATCGGCATCATTCTGCCACCCCGATCGTGATGGACGATTGGCGACTCAAGACCGGTGCGATGCCACGGCAAACTCGGGAATCCAGCACTAGCATTTCCGTCAGTCCACAATTCTAGCATTGCAACCAAGCGACCCTCAATGTTCTTGGCTGCCTTTGTTGATCCTGGTAGTGTTGCTTCGAGGTCGCGACAAACGACGGCCACGAGCCCAACACGTGGAGTGGGCCATTGGACTGGCTTTCGTTTTGACGTCCACCATCAGCCGTGACATAACACCCATCTGGGTGCCGTAGGTTTACGCACGAACCATTGACAAGACGCGAGAGATTTCCTTTTCCTTTTTAAGAACCAGTCAGCTGGAAAGAGACAAGAGGCTGAAGGGGATCAGGTGGCAGCTCCTGGCGAAGCTGACAACCAAGACATGGGACGTCCAAAAGGCTTCCAGACGAAGCCAAGGCCGTAACCAACGCCCGCTGACAGCTGCACCGCACAGCGCCTCAGCTACTCGTATGCGTACAAATCACGCCTCCCACGGTCTAATACAGTGCAGCATGTCCCCGTCGGGTCTATGGCCGTAAGAGCGAGGCTGAGAAGCGGCGAGCAACGAATCAGAGGCCCCACGTGTCTCAGCAGGCGACCATGTGGAACCCGCTTCGGGATGGGGGCATGGAGCGGGTCCAGCACGAGTTATGAAACCAGGGTCGACAAGTCAAGTGCGACGAAGCGGAAATGTGCTCGACATAAGTCGTCTTTGCATTCGCGATTGCCGCCCAACATGCGCCTTGAGGACCGCGAGCGGGAGGGGCAGAAGAGGGGTGGGTGGGGGTTGACGATTGATTCACGGGAATCCACCGACAACGCGGGAGTTATAAACATCGACGACGCCTCTGGGCGACGGGAACGTCTGTTGTTGGAGTCCTTGTTGCGGGGCCAAATAGTCCAAACATCTTCTCTGTCTTCCTGAGCCTCAGTCCTTGTTGATCTCTTTGGCTACCTTCCACCCTCCAACACCAATATCCCCTCACGATGGACAAGGCTACTCTGCTCACGGCGTCCAAAGTGGAGCTGGGGTTTTCGGTCAATCCCCGCTCTGACATCATCAGGCTACTGGGCCCTGCCGTGGAAATTGCACTCCGTTTCCAAAGCCTCCTCAGCTCCATCTCCCTCTTCCTCTGCTTGCGCGCATGGTTTCTCGCCAGTGTCACCGTCGCCAACGTTCTATATGCAAGCAAAGTTGTCGCCCTGCAGGCTCTCATCGCAACCAAGTTTGGCGCCTTCCACGGCTACACTATGTCAACCAGAGCCGCTGATGGAGTCTGGAACTCTCAGACCATCCAGAAGTTGCGTAAGAAGCTCTTTTACGAATTTGCCGTCTTTATTCTCGGTGGAGGTAACTGCGTCTTCATCCTGGTCTTCTGGCCCGGGTGGTGGGTGATTGGAGGAGCATCGTGGGGTGTTTGGATGCTCATCGGTTGAGCATCCTTCGTTGAGTCCCGAGTGGACTTGGACCGTCAATTATACAGAAACGAATCCGACTTCCGAAGCGAATCCAGAGGACAACACCGGTATACCAAATGACACGGATCCGAACTCTTCATCGCGAGAAGAAAAAAGTGTTTCCGCCAGCATCCTTCCGTACCTCTGAGGAATAATCCTTCTCCGGGTCGAATTCCTGCCACACACTCGCCGGATATATGTGTTTGTTCTTCTCGAACCACCTCCGGTCAACCACCTTCGTCAGATTGGGATCATCAGTCGCGCCCTCGAGGGTGTTGATGTCGGGGAGAGCTCGGACGGCCGCGGCTTTGGAGGCGGGGGTGATGAGAGGACTGTCGCTTCGGCTGGCAGTAGGGTCGGTCGGTACTCGATTTTTCGGGGGATCTGCGCTGTACTCGAACAGCGGCTGGCCACCTGGGCCGAGGGCCTTGTTCATGGCAAAGAAGTAGAAGTCATAATGCTGCGCAGACAGTTAGAAGACGAACAAGGCAATACTGAGCAAGCGGTATGCAACTTACGTGTGGTATGATCACCGTCCCGCGGACAAACATCAGGTCGTCAACGCCCACTCTTGCCCATTCCCTGCGAGCGTTGGCCTTCTCTCCAACTCCAAGCTCCGCGCCGACCTTCCTGCTCTTGTCCAGGAACACCCATGTGTAGTCGCCCTTCTTAACTCGGACCGTGCCGCCGGGGATGTTTGTACCATCGTAGAAAACAAACGGTATCGCAATCTCGGTCGCTTTGACGGCCTCCTGGAGAGCCAGGAACTCGCGCCGCAAGGTGTCTCGCTCGTCGGCTTCTTTTCGCAGCGCTGACTTCGTCATGGACTTTGGTACAATTCCCACCGCGGCGTTGGCCTTGAACTTAGCCTTCTCTTTAATTTCGTTGTCGCTCCCGTCGGCCGCGGTGTCTCTCAGCTTCGAGGTCGGTCTCAGGGCCGGTGCGTCCTGCTCGCCTTCTTCTTCGTCGTCAAACGAGAGCAGTTTCTTTCCCTGCTTCTTCTTCTTCTTCTTCACGGGACGTGTTCCATTTCCCGTGTCACTGCCAGCGTTGTCAGGAGTGTCTGTCACGGAACGATCCGGCGTGGACGTGCCTGAGAACGCAGCCTCGTGGGCTTCGCGCTCCTGCTGCTCGAGGACTTCGGCGCGGCGCTTGCGGAAGTCGGACAGCGCGACGAGGCCGACCGTGTGCGTGGAGAGTCGCTCATTGATCGTCTTGTTCTGCGGTGTGAACCGCGATGAATTCTTGTCGGACATGGTGGATCGTAGGAGGTGTGTTGCTGTCGTGGGTGGATGATGCAAAAAGTTGAAATGTCAATGGATGCGCAGGCAGCTGGCAGAAAACTGTCCCGTGATCGGATACAGTGAGCGGTGGCTGATGGCACTGTATGTACAGCGGAGACTGTCTATCAAGGTACAGTGCTAATTCAAGACGGTCCCGATCTCACGCCATCTGATGATTTACTTCCAATTGGAGACCATCATGGTGGTCAATAAGCACATTTATGCAGAAAGAAATTTCAATTCTAGAGAAATCAATTAACACTATTGTAATTAACTCTCAGAGTCGTTGGCGCCGCCACCAAGCGGTCTTCAAGGGAGTCTCCCACCCTCCCTCGTCGCCTGTCCAACAAGGGAATTCGTCGTGTCGTCCGCATATCTCTTATATGCCAAGATGTATCGCTCTTCCGAACTCCAAGTCGCCGTGACGCTCTCCCTGTTCGTAGTTGCATCAGCCCATTTCCGCCACCTCGCCCACAGGTCCCCATCTTCCCCACTGCCGGACTCAGGAATCCCATGGCCGCCATCCTTGTAGTGGTCAATCAGGAAAAGGCGTTTCGCCCACGGTGCCAGACAGATGTCGACGAGACTGAAGCTAGCACCGAGGAAAAAGGGACCCTGGGGATCCATCTGCTCGACAAAAGGCCTGATGTGGTTCTGAAGCTCCTCTCGCGCGCTTGGCCAAGACTGTACTTCTTGTCTGGAGTGTGCTGCAGAAGCTTGTAGAACGCCGGGATGATGCGCGTGCTGATGTGGTCAATCCAGAGCCGACATCGCGCGCGTTCGTATGGATCTGACGGAAGCAACTGCGGACCGTATGCGGCCTTGTCCGAATATGCATCGTCCAGGTACTCGCAAATGATATTACTCTCAAATAGAGGCCTGCGGTCCTGTCCCTCGCCATTCACAGGGACCGCCAGTGTGGGCACCAGGCCTCTAGGGTTCATCGCCACAAACGCCGCCTCCTTCTTATACGGGTTAATCTCCACGTATTGATGGGGGATCTTCTTTTCACAAAGCGTGATCCAAGATCGTTGGACAAACGGGCAGAACCATCCCCCATAGAGCTTCAAGGGGTGCTCGGCCGAGTGTTCGGCAGCGAGCTGGGCAGCAGCGCCTGTTGTCTCGGGAGGAAGCGAGGTATCGATGTTGGCCATATTCTGCTGACCTTCAGGGTCGTTTTCAAGAAAAACGGAAATTAGGTAACAACCCAACTGAGTACGTGCTTTGGGAGGAACCTACACGGTAGACATAACTTATGGAGTGAGTGTGCAGGAGCAAAGTGCGGAGAAAAGTCTCGCGGTAGCAACTGGCCAACCATACCAACGGCCAATGTCGACGTCATGCGAGTCACGCCATTGGCTTCCAAACGCCTGGCGACACTGAGCCAAGATCCGTCCTACACGCATCCCACCATGACAAACGGCAACAGAATTTGTCCTGACAAAGAGTCCAGTTAACTACCTTGGTAATTGATCTAGAGAGCGCGATTTATCGAGGTACTTTGCATAGAAGTGCTGTGTCAAGATCAAGCTGTGACTAGAAGATATTTTAGACAAAGAAAAGAAACAAGTTGGTGTCCACGGAGCTTTCCTCTCTGCGTACCCCGTGCACACAGCCACTACCCAGTTGCTGTCGGAGTATGCCCAGTGCTACTTCTCGCCTTCAACATTACACCGCACACGTGCTTGCCCCAAACCGATGCCCCCAATGCTAATGTTCGTGGCATATTTTTTTTCTCGAGAGATCATACTCCTTTCACTCTCGCCGTCAACTCTGCACGAAATCTTTATCGCCAAAGGAACAACATGAATGGGCAATTTGGAACGTCAAACCAAGATCCTACGGGACTGGAAAGCATTCAACCACTGATCGAGGCCATGTGCAATGAAGCCGGTGTTCCAGGTGTTGCGATCGGCATCATTCACCATGGCAACTTCTGCGAATTCTACCATGGCCTCCGAGACGTTGAAGCTGACCTGCCAGTCGACCGAAATACCATTTTCCACGTGGCATCTCTGACAAAGGCGATGACTGCCACCGCCCTTGGCATCCTCGTGGACAGAAAGAAGCTACAGTGGACCACTCCTGTTCATGAAATCCTCCCCGAAATGTCAAAGGAGACTGATATTTATGCGGCCAAGCTGACCGTGCTGGACATTCTCAGCCATCGGACTGGTAAAGCTTGGGCAGATGCGCTCTACCTCGAGTCCAACAACAGAATCCTTCTCGGCAAGGATCAATCCATCCCTACCTTTGACTACTTGCAACAGGTGGAGCCGGTGCGGAGCAAGTACATGTATAACAACCACGCCTACAACATCGCAGGATTGGTCATCGAGAGAGTCTCTGGTGTCAGCTGGGATACTTTCGTTTCAGAAAACCTTTTCTCTCCTTTGGGCATGACGCGCACATTTACAAGTAACCCAAAGGATGACAACGTCGCTGCCCCTTACAACATCTTGACCGATCGAACTCCTCACCGCCTGCCATTTTGCAATGTCTCTGGTGAGACCATGATGTTCGCCGGGCAGTCTGTCAGGACGAGTATGGCGGACTTGCTAAAATATGCTGGAGCCTACCTGCAGGCTCTAGAGTCCTTGATGCCGAAGAGCAGTGCGCCTGTACTTACAAGTGAGTGATCAATATCCCCATGAAGTTTTGGTGCCATTGAAACTAACACGCGATTTATTTCAAGTACCCTCATCGAAGTTTCAGCCTCTTTCTCCGGCACCGCCTTTCGCAACATCGCCGGCAAACCCGATACGGGAAATAGCAACAATCATACGACCCCATGTGGCGCGTCCTGTAGATAGCCTATGGGAGCAAACCTACGCCCTGGGTTGGAACAGAACACAACTTCCTGGGAAGCTGGACTTTGGGTGGAATAAGGATATGTTGGAGCCATTTCCGTTGCTTGGTGAGCGATATCCGGGAAAGCTCGTCATCTGGCACGGGGGGAACATGCCGGGAACGACCAGCGCCATTTGCCTTCTTCCAGAGTCCAAAACTGCAGTCGTGGTTTTGCAAAACTCCTTGGGGCTTTGTGACATTGCCGATTGGACATGCCAGGCTATAATCGACAAGCTCATGCACGGCGAGCCCGCCCAAGACTATGTTTCGCTCGTCTCCAAGTGCGTTGATAGCGGTGTTCAGCGAATGCATAAAGTAGAGAGGGCGTTGGAGAAGGAGCGCATTCTCGGAACGAACCCGCGTCCCCTTGAAAGATATGAAGGAAGATACTTCAACCGAATCAAGAATTGGTTCATTGACATCAAGGTCACGGATGGGCAACTGTATCTCGAATTCCTCGGCCGAGCGGACGAACGATATCAGTTGCGGCACTATCACTACGACACTTTTGCTTGGAACATATCCTACGACGCCACTGTGAAACGCGCGCAGTACATCCGCGCGCATGAGTACTATCGGTTAGAGTTTGAGGCCACGAGTGATGTGGGTGGCATTTCTAGGTTGCGGTGGCGGCATGATAAGGCAGTTCCAGGCGGAGAGCTATTCAAGAAGAACTGAACGTGTGATGGATGAATGCACAACATTGAGTAAATAGTTAGGCTATGGAGCAATGTTGAGAAAATCCAGTGCTTTACGGAGAACATAAAATCCAATAGCTCGTGATGTGCCCATTTGCAAGCCGGGCGATTTTTTGTCCTGTCCATTCAGATCATGGTAATGGGAAAGTTCAAGCGCAGTTGTGGCGGCGAGCTTGGTACTTTACGTGAATAACCTACATTTACTCCCTACACATCAAATCCGACCCCTTTCACCAACGTATGTATTCAAGTAATAACTCAGTGCGCGTAGCTCCGGTCCAGTGGAACGGCATTTGTTCAGTGACGGGGCTAAATGATTGCTTTCTTATCACCAGAAGCAGTAACAAGAATGCACCTGTTTGACTACTTGTAGCTGGTTTCATATCCTTTACGTATGCTTAGATCCAGTGTTGGGATTTGCCAGTCTGCGGATCCTAAAACCGAATGTCAGCAGTTCCTGAGCCAGAAAGCTAGAAACGACGCAAGACAAAATTGGGGTAGCCTCTATACAGGAAACAGGACCCTGAAAACAAGCCAGTGCTATAAAACTCTTGGATATAGAGTAATATTAACTTATGATCCTGAAAGCTTATAACGGGCCACCTGCCTTCATGCCTCTAAAGCACACCCCTGGCCTACATGATGATGATTTTATGAACGTCAGTGAAAAGATATGTTGAATTCTGTGAGAATGTAACTGAGAACTGGCTAGGACAAGAGCTTATTGCAGGCAGGTTATTAATAGAGTGTTGATATTCGCACACAAGAACATTACTATTTGCACACAGGTACGGGCTTCTTCAACGAAGTCTCAGCTGGAACAAAGTACCTCCCATACGTGTACTAAAAGAGTACACTAGTATAGATAACTGCTATTATATCCTAGATGGTTCCTTGCTAATAAAGTTCGGAATTTACTGTCTCCTCTTGAGCTACGATGGTTAATAACATGGAAAAGAGATGTAAGCACAAATGGGCCCTCTGAGAATAATTAATTCGGGACGACCGAGTAAATTACTTAAGATTGAATTCTTCCAAGGCCTGCTTTGGCAATAATTAAGATTACCCAGTCATTTTCCAAACACACTAATCAAGTCCAGCATGTTCAGGTCACAAATCCGTTTGATGTACCTGCGTCAATACCAACCACAACGTTTTGGGCCCCACGGCCAGGCTAGCTGGTGTCCGAACCTCCAACCTGGCGATGTGATCTCCCAAAGCACCCAGCTTAAGCTCCACGCTCTCTTCCTTGTCGGTTCGTAGTTCTAACTGGTCAATTATAGACGTACCGACGAGCTGAGAAATCTCATGCGAATCTAGCAAAGTCGCATGAAGACCGCGGCCATGGAACCAGTCCTTGTTGACAACTGCCAGGTAAGCTGTAGCACGCTCACGCGCCGACTCTGGCGACCTAGTAGCAGCCGACACAGCGGACATGGGGAGTTGGGCAGCGGTGCGAGCAGTGCCCAGAGCTGCCGACACGGGTATCGAGATAATGCCGCCGACAACGCCCATGGCGGCACCAATGATATTTCCACGTTTCGCGTTGTTGCCTATTCCCTTGCCCACGTCCTTGGCGTGGGAGACGATGCCCTTAACAAGGCTCTTGGGGCCTTCGCCGACCTGCTTGCCCATGTTTGCGGCATGGCGGAGCGCGCGGTCTGACACCTTGGCCGCGAGGAAGGCGGACACGGTATCGAGAAAGGAATGCCACGTCTCCGCCGGGATGCCGTAGCTGAGGAGCAGCGGAGCGTATGCGGCGAGCAGTGGCGAGGCCGGGCTGGGAGTGACCTGCGGAATGGCGATTGGCCGCTGGCTGGCCGACCCCGATGCAGCCGAATACGGGGGAAGAGGAGTGTCTAGCGGAAAGCTGAAGGGCGACTCGGCCGTCGGGCGAGTTGAATCGGAGTGGCCCGACTTGTTGTCCACAGGGGGTGGTGGAGCCGGCTGCAGCGTAGACGACGCGGGATCCGTCGGCTCATAAGTTGGAGGCGCATCGTCGTTGACGAGCTCTTGGCCGGCCTTGGCCTCTCTTTCTTTCTCGGAAGCCATCAGATCGGAGCTTTAACGCGGGAGATTTGGTAATAATAAGACGAAGTTTACTGAGATGATCATCCAGCTTGCTTGCGGATATTCGGCATCTGAAGGATTAAGTGCTGACATAAAAGCGGGGATGGTAAAGTAAATCCTCGAATTACCCTACACTAGATGGGATCGACAGTGGCTTGAAGAGGTAGGCAAACCATGTGAACATAGTCTTGATGAGAATTATAATAATCTGTAGCATATGTCAATAGTAGTGAGCGAAGAAGACGAGCACCAACTTGACTGCTTGCATGTAAGTTGGTAGCCGCGCTTCCTCAAGAATCTGCCGTGTCTGACCAAACCACAATCCAGACCCTCTCAAGTCCCGGTAGAGATAAACGATGGAATAAAATTATCCCCTGCAAATCCCTGAAATATCTGAAATCCTGTCTCTCGCAGTGTTAGTGTAAGCTGTTTAACGGATGTTCTTAGATACACAATGCCAGAACAGCCAGCTTAGAACAAACAAGTGCAAATTTGGGACAGGGAATTTACCCCGCCTAACAAAGACCAAAACACCAGAACAGCATCTATGACGCCTGGGCATTCTACCATTCACACATTTATTCAGATAGTTCGGTCTTACGAGCCTGAGAAACCATTGTTGATACAGCCAGGCATCCTCCGGCCGTGCGGAAGGATAGATGGTGACGTAATTGGTATCCCGCGATACATGGCGTCGGGTACCTGGATCCCCGTGAGCTATTTCACAAAGCTTCACGATGCAACATGATGCACCCAAATACGGTAGAACGCAAGCGGCCGACCGGGCCCTGGCAGGCACCACACCGGAGGTGGCCCCGGAGCATACGAAAGATGCGCAACTAGTACGAGGCACTTCTTCGCCCGCTTGACGCTGGCGCGGCCGAGTCTAACGTTGTATGGGAAAGCTACGGTCGGAGAGACATGAGTATGACCGGGAGAGACCGTCTTAGCTCACCTGGGAGACACAAGCATCGCACCGATCGCCCGTCAACGGCCCAGCCTCCCTCCCCCTCCTCCTCCTCCTGCGAGAAGCAGAGTTCTTCCCTCGCGGAAGTGGACCGATGCCATGTTTAGCAACACGGCGAATGCATGCCATGGTGACGCGCACGGGGAGGGTCCCTGCAGCGGCCCGCTCGTAGGGTGGCACAAGGGTCCATTCCCTTCGATCCCATCGGGCGGTCAAGGCCATCGCCCGTCTGGCAGAAGCAGGAGGCCGCCCCAGACCGCTCTCTTGGAATTTTGTTGAGGGCGGTCGTGGCGATGTGAACAATTGGGGGACGGGCAACGCAAGGCGTGGAAGTGGCATTCTTTGTCTCGGGTGCCACGGCGCGACTGTGATTGAGCTGCTCGTAACCCCGCAGAACGATGTCGTGGTCGTCTGGCGTGATGGAGGGCGATTCTTCCATGGGTCTTGACGGCCTGACCAACAGCGTGGCGAGAGGCTGGGAGTGGGATTGAGGCTGTTGTCCGGCATTCAAGGCTGAACAAACGAGCCGTGGTCTAACGCACAAGAGCCGGCCGAGATGGTTCGGTTTCCCCTCGTTTATGCGGCACGGTGGATTCGCTGATCGCCCGCCCAGCCCAAGATAGATCAAACCGGGCTGTTCTGAAGATGGGGTTCCTGGGCTCGGAGGATTGTTTCTGTGCAGTAGCCTGTGTGCTGATGTGCAGCACCCGCGCCGCCCAGCCTTGCAGTTGGCATCATCACGGGAGGGACTTTGGGAGCTGCCAGGGCATGCCAGGTCTAACTTAGTCCGCTGACCTTGTCCACGAGGTGGCGAGTGGCTGTGGTGTGCAACGACTATTGACCAACGGCGCCGTGTAAGTGTGAGCTGCGCGTGTGGCGGCATCGCACATGGCAAATACGGTAGGTCGCTGGTTGACCAACATGCGTGGCTATGCCGTGAGCCCAACCGTCGTACATTCTCCCAACGACAGCGGACATGCTGACGACGACGAACACGCTGCTGGCTGATCCTTTGAAGGACTGAACATGAGTTTAGTGATTTGACGCATCCGTCAAAGGTTTCGACGACCCCTGGCCGGGCGCTGCAGATCCGCTTGGCCTCCCGGCTTGGCTCCCGGGGAGCTCCAACCACCCGCCGCGGTCTCTTAGTGAGGCCGTGTGCAAGCTCCACCGCACCGCCGATGATATCGCCGAGTTGCCAAGTTCAGCTCAGCGGGTGCGGGGGGACGGAAGCCTCACCTCGGGCGGCACGCAGGGGAACGGAACAGCTGCTGGCTGTGGTGCGCGCTGGAGGATGGATCAGCAAACGTCGGCGAGAATGCAATCCTTGCATGGGATTGGACCTGTGGAGGAGCCGTGTTTGTCACGGCCTGCACATGTCATCCATCGAGTGATCAGTCGCTTGCGTGAATTGTTTACGGAGCAACAGTGCCGGCTGATGCGATGATTTCACAGTGTTGATTCTTGAGAGAAAGAGCTAGTTGTGTCGGCATTATAAACGGAAGATTTGGTGATCTCGCGTGGAAAAATAGCCCTGGTCCAGCCAGGCCATATCCCCTCTAAGGTCCTGATCGGTAACGCCGGCCAAAATGGCCGGCAGACTCGAATCTTGCACAACTCGGCCGCCAAGAGCCGCTATTCCCTTCCTGCCACCGTTTTCTAGGATAAATCAGCGAATGCAGACTCCACTTGCATATCATGATGAAAATCCCTGTCATCAATGTATCTTACTAGCAGGGGCCGCGTAGGTAACCGTAAGAGGCCTAGATGCCAAGAAATGCATCACTTTTTGGTGTTTTCTGCCGGCCATTTTGACCGGATTTTTTCCTGCCGGTCAAATGGCCGGCAGCCTTGTGTTGCTGATGACTCTCACAGCTGCATTTGACCCCAATATCGTTGTTGTGACTGTATTGCGATGTCGTCGGGCCTGCTTTAGCTAGGGCTTAGAATGGAGCTTTCCTATCGCAATGACGATGACCTCGATGATCTTGCTGCCGGTATTGCTACCCTCGCAATCCTAGATACCGTCATTAGCAGCTGTCTGCCGCAGAGGAAA
The DNA here is from genome assembly GCA_002991585.1 of Ilyonectria mors-panacis. NCBI lineage: Eukaryota > Fungi > Ascomycota > Sordariomycetes > Hypocreales > Nectriaceae > Ilyonectria > Ilyonectria mors-panacis. Next base: position 261,060 of record PPHJ01000087.1, on the reverse strand, counting down.
GAGAGGGCCCCCCCCACTATACCAGTATCTCATCACGACACTGGCCCAGCCCTGACAAGGTCATATTGCTCGTGGCTGCTGGTGGCACCAGATACGATGTTCAATAACCTATTTCGGATGTCAAAGACAGTGTTTCGATCGCTCTGTGAGTGGCTCCGGCTCCATACATCTCTTCGTGATACCCGGCATCACGATGTTGAACATAAGGTTATGGTGTTCCTTTGGATCGTTGTGTTTAACGAGCCTCAGCGGAATACTGCATATCGGTTCAAAATGGCGCAGAGTACGGTCTCAGCTATTTTCTATTAGGTCATCATTCCAATGCGGTATCTGCATATAAAGTTCGTTTGTCTTTTAGGGCTAACTTATGTATCTCCTGAGGTTGAGTTTGACCTTAAGTTTATGCAGTTCAACGGCGCTATTGGGGCTATTGATGGAACGTATATTCACGCCTTTATTCCGTCACAGAAACAGAAGAGATTTTGGTCTCAGAAGAATAATATCTCTCAGAATGTGCTGGCTGCAGTAACATTCGATGGGCTGTTCTCATACGTGCTTGCTGGGGCAGAGAGGGGTCAATAAATGATGCCTTATTGATTAGGGAGGTATATATACGTTCCTTCGTAATTCCTGACGGCCGCTTTTATGTGGCAGATACAGAATTTAGATCGAGGAAGGGCCTCATCATTCCGTATCCTTATGTGTATTACTACCTTCGAGATTGGGATGATATAGGTCGGAAGCCGCAGACCCCAAAGGAGCTCTTTAATAAGCGGCATGCCCAGCTTCGCACCGTTGTTGAGCACGTCTTTGGGCGCTACAAGCAGAAGTTCAAGATCATCCGCAGTAGCGCACCTGAATATACATTCGAAGATCAGGTTCAGATCATATATGCAGTCACCGGCCTATATAACTTCATTCAGTTAGAAGGGAAGGAGCCGGACGGCATAGGGCATGTTAAGGGGCTCACAACTTGGGACTTGGAGGCACTGGAAGCAGCTCGATAGCGCGCTAACCGCATTATCAGTAGCCAAACGGGACTGAATCTTCAGGATATACTTACGCAGTGGATTTGGGATGCATATGACGAATATATTGTGCGTAGGGCTCGTAGGGCTCATAGGGTTTAAAGGGCAGCTTGATAAAGATGTAGAAGTTGAAGATATTATAGGAAAAGTGAGTGTGTTAGCAGTGAAATTTAGATAGAGCTAGTATTAGTTACAGGGTATTACAGGGAGCTTGCAGCAGGTTAGGCCACTGTAATATGCTATTAATGTGAAAATTAGGGGAAGCTAGTATTAGTTACAGGTGGCTGACAGCTGGTCAGGCTGCAGGAATAAGGTAGCAGCAGCTATAGCGTATTATAGGGCACTGACCACTAATTAGGCTGTAACTATAGTGCTTGCAGCGCTGTAAGTACTGCCGCTAGCAGCCCAATTAGTGAATATCGCCCTATTGACTGCTATAGCCTTATTTCTCCGACTTTATCATCAACTCGAAGAAAACTCCCTCTCTATAATCCGTCTTTTTACATCCTCAGACTTCAAAGTATTCCAAGTTACAGCTCTCATCGGTGAAGCTGAAAACCATATAGCTACTTGCCCCAGAAGGTCAAGATTTTCCTCTCCTTCCTCTTGCAGCAGCTCCTGACAGTCCAACAGCACCTTTTCCACATCCCCTGCTCCAGAAAGCCGGTTTTCCCGGTCCGCCAACCTCAAGAAAGCTTCCACTAAGTCATCACTGCTCAGAGAGATATTAGCTTGCTTACGTCTCTCCCGTGGCCTCGAGGAAGTAGCTCTGTTCGGAGGGATCGAAGTCACCCGGTACGAGGAGCTTGCCACTGAGCTGCCCCGCGGCGGGGGCGTGAATAAGGATAAGGCCCCTCGAGACGGCGTGGATAAGGCCCCTCGAGCCGGCGTGGATAAGAACCGTCGTCGAGGCGCTGGTGTGGATGAGATATCTCGAGCAGCTGCTGCTGGGGTCTCTAAGTCTTCTTCCTCATCAGCATCTTCATCGATATCTTCTCCAAGAGGGAGGGGATGCTAATACGGATCTTCCTCTTCAAAGTCATCATCCTCATCGCCCTCACGGTCCCCTATGCTAACCATCGTAGCAGGCACCATCTCCTGTGTTTCCGGGCTAATGCCGATATCTTCATGGGCTTCCCTAATCTGCGTTCCGGCACGGGGGTCACTGGAGAATATCTCCTCGTAAGCATCAATCCCAATCCCATTTCCTATCAGCAGCCCATTCCGCAGCACCTGTTTTGCTGTGCCGGGAAACCTCTCAATAAACATCTTCTCATTCTGCCGGCTGACCGAAAGCTTCCCTATACTAGGACTGTATGACGATCCCGAGGACTCATAGATCTCTCGAAAGACCCACCAAAAGTCTCGAAGATAACGCAGCTTGTACTCAAAGACCTTGCCATCCCAATACACCTCAGGCCAGTTATCCTGGAATAGGATCGTCAAAAGGTCCCAAACCCGGCGCATTAGTTGGGTCTTCGAGCTGTTGAGTCGGCCGTCACGCTTTGCTATGCATAGCTCGTCGAGGAAGAACAACACCTGGTCCGTTGACCACCTCCATCCCGGTGGATTTCGGCGGGGGCGTGAGGCAGCCCGGCTAGGGGCCGGCGATGGGGACGTCTCGGGCATCGGGATCGAAGGTACGTCGCAGTCGGGCTGTATCGGCAGCGTTGGCAGGTCACTTGGATCACTGACACAGGCAGGATCTCTAGCAACGACGATGACGAGGCTGCCCCGCGCACGATGAAGAAGATCCGGGGACGCCAAAGGCGGTGTGCGATAGCTTCAAATTGGGCATAGCGCTGTCAATTGAAGGGTGGGACGGTACAAGAGTACAGCCCCACCTATTTCATAAGATAGAAGTCTCTCATGCAGTCCGCCGGCCATTTTGGCCGGCGTTACCGATCAGGACCTAAAGTGTCCATTTTCCGGTCGGTGCGTTCCCGCTATCGACTGCCCATCACCACTATAGCATAGCGCATATGCACCCGGTCTCACTCTAGAAAGGGCGAGGCTCTCACCGTCACGCCACTGAAGACGGTACAGAAGCACACCTACGGTACACGACGGGATGGTGCAAAAAAACAGCCGCAAAGCGAGGGCCAGCTGCACGCCTCCTCCCAGCCTCTCCTCTCAGTGCCGGCCATACCCTTGTTTCTGTTCCTTTTCGGTCCCTGGTCTGTTCACCTATTTTAGGATATGCATACGCTTAACGCACGCCAAATGGAGACCAGCCGTCCAACTCCGCTCTGCCGGGGCGCCGCATTGGGTGTGGACTTGGGGAAATACGAGCTGCGTGCTACGTCACGCCCGGCGGTCCCATCACGCTTCCCGGATGGCGGCCTTGTGTGCGCTGAACGGTTGTCCGACGGTGGCTTCAACTAAGAATGCTGTTCAATATTCCGGCAAGTGTGTGTTGGAACATGAGCTAGGGCGGATTATTTAAAGAAGGCCTTGTCGCCCTTTGGGATAAGCATAAGACATCCATCACAACACCACACCGCCATCACCACACTCCATCCACACTTCTTAGCCAAAAGAGTCCAGAACATCACCTTCGCCTTCTCACCTAAGCACCATTCACACTCAACCACCACTCTTAAACCCTTGCAACGCCGCCAACATGCAGATCACCACCTTTTTCACCACTCTCCTCCTCGCCACCGGCGCCGTCGCCGCTCCCGCCCTCTCCATCGTCTCCCGCAAGACCGAGTCTTGCATGGCCAGGGGCGCCAAGGTCAGCAGCTGGAACGTCCACGACTTCACCTACGAGGCCTCGCACACCTACACCAGCCCCAAGAAGTCCGTCTACTCGTCCAAGGCCAGCTTCACCCTCGAGAACTCGGCCCTCTCCTACAAGGCCACGTGCAAGGGCACCAGCCAGTCAAAGGACTTCCTCAACGGCAGCGTATCGTACAACTGCAAGTCTGAGACGGGCGACTCGGCCAGCTTCACCTTCGACCACAAGACCGGCGTCCTTGCCATCGACCAGTCCTGGTCTTGCGTCGCCGAGGGCGGTCGCTTCGAGGCCAAGGGCTCGAAGACTCTCAAGCTCGCTTGCAAGGACTCGACCTACAAGAACCCCAAGTACACCGAGGGCAAGAGCGGCCTCTACTCTCACCGTCTCACCAGCTGCGAGCCCATCACTACCAAGGTTCCCATCACTGAGATGAGCGCTGTTCTGTGAACGATTGAAAAAGCGATGATTAACGACGGAATCTTTCTACTTCTCTTCTTCTGATCCTTTTGGCCGGCATAACGGCCCTTTCTTAATTTTTTCTTGCATGAGCAAGCTCGGCGGCGTTTGGAGGCACATTAAATGACAACACCGTGACGACGGACGGATCAATGATCAGCATGACATTCTTTATTGAGATGGAGATACCAAGGAAAGCGACGCGTATCTAGAAATAGACGGGCTCGATACACAGAGCATGAATTCAGGAATAGACCTGATGATATTTAGACTTGATAAAATAATGTGCATTTTCTTCCATCAAACCTTTCTCTTCATCCATGTGATTGTGTTGTTCCTGATGAGCCAACTCACCACCTTGAAGCGACGCACAGCGACTAGGAGCCTTCCACTAGATTTTATATACAATTGCTAGATGGTACGTGGATTCGACAGTTGAATAGTCGGGAATGCCCAGACAGTCGTACCGGCATCACCTTGTTAGCCACCCAGGCCGGAGAGTAGCGTTCGCATCAACTGCCAAATTTGAAACGTCTCCATAAAGAGCATGATCATTATTCTCACGACGCTTCTGTACTAGGCTTAAATAACACCAACTCATGGGATGTGTCCATGCACTTGACCCCAAACTCAGTACACTGCAAGCAGAGATCAAAGTTGCTACTCCAGCAGCTATTGCAGTGAAAGAAGCTGCAGCCAGCTGGGATGCATAACAAACAAGCGTCACAGCATGACAGATTCATGTCGTAGGGTACGGTAGTGACAGTTGTTGGAGTATCGTCGTAGGTGATTTGGGTGCCCTGCTTCTCGGCATGATCTCGCAAGAGCTTCGTAATGTGGTGGTATCCATTCCACTCGGTCCACCAGAAGAGTGTCCGACCAAAGCCGTCTTTCTGGTCAACTTGAACGTCGTTAGTCGCCAGTAAAAGCTCCACTGTTTTAGTATGGCCGTTTCTCGCTGCAGCGAACAGAGCTGTTGAGCCGTGCCAGTCCTTCGCACTCCCTGATAGTCTGCTGGCCAACATAACCATGACAACTTGATGATGGCCTGCTCTGGCTGCAAGAAACAAGGGCGTGCGACCGCCAGTGTCCTTGTTGGTAGCCCCGAGGTCGCCCAATCTCTCCACTAATTCCTTGACCACCTCCACGTGTCCAAGCGATGCTGCTGTGTGCAATGCCGTGCGTCCATCCTGAGACTTGAGTGTGCCGTCAGCTCCCCAGTTGAGAAGAAGCTTAACGATGCCAACAGATCCATAGGACGACGACGTGATCATTGGCGTCCATCCGAGATGATCCGTCGCGTTCAAATCAGCCCCATGTTCTAACAATACCTTGACGACATCAATAAATCCATGCAGTGCTGCTGTGTGTAATGCTGTGTATCCGTCCTGGGATACAATTGAGCTATCAGCTCCCCAGTCGAGAAGTAACTCAACTACATTGGTGTGTCCCTTGAATGAAGCCACATGCAATGGCGTCCATCCCTCGGTGCCTGAAACCACCCAGTCAGCTCCATTGCGGAGAAGTAGCTTAACTACTTCAATGCGACCGTTAGAGGAAGCCGAATGTAATGGCATCCACCCGTGGATAGTTGGAACCGTCAAGTCAGCTCCTCGGGCGAGAAGTAACTCAACCACCTGAGTGTGCCCATTGAATGAAGCCGTATTTAACGCCGTCCATCCGTCAGCATCTGTGAACGATAAATCGGCCGTCTTGTTAATAAGCAGGTTGACGACGTCGACATGGCCTGACTCTAGTGCTGTGTGTAGTGGCGTGAATCCGGTGTTTGTGGTAGCCATTGCATCAGCGCCGTGTTCTAGAAGCAGATCCACCACTTGCGTATGCCCTCGAAATGAAGCGTAGTGCAGAGGCGTCCATCCGGCGCTGTCTGTGATTGTTGTGCCGGCCTGTGCCTCCAGGAGTAGATCAACCACGTCCACGTTTCCCCTCTCAGAGGCCACCCCCAAGGCTGTTCCGCATGCGTGTTTGCCATTCACTCCACTGTTGCCATTATTTAGTTGATGCCAGACAACTTCGACCAAGCCAAGTTGCGAAGCATAATGCAGGGGGCTCGCCGGACTTTCATCTGAACTTCCATACATCCGTAGCGCCTCATTGTTCAAGTCGACCCATTTCCTCCATCGATCCCATTTTGGATTGCGTGTGTCAAACAACCCATTCATGAGATCAACCAAGGTAGGGTCTTTTGATCCGCTTGCGGTCGCATGTTCATACCAGACACCCGCCGCGTAATGCCGGAATGATCTCTTGACATTGCCTTCCTCAACATCAAGAACACCTTCCCATACGTCCTGATAATCAACATACCGTAGACACATAATAGCGAGTCTGGCGTTTTCCAGCGATTCGTTGGAGTATTGTAAGTTGTGATTGGCGATCAGGAGTGTGACTGAGAAAATATTGTCTAATCGAGAAATGGGCCAGATGGACCGTCTTCAAGGCAGCGCAGGTTTCTGATGTGGAGTTTCTGATCTCTAGAAGAGACCCACACGGACCAAGAATCTCGCTGTCAATGTATTCTTCATCTACAAAGTCAGGAATCTCGTCAAGGTGTAGTTGATCACGTTCGTTCTCGATGAGTACCGCTTCTGCGATCTCGCAGACAGTAAGTGGACGTAGAGCGAATGCAGCCCATCGTAACAGAGTATAAGCTCGGTTCCTTTCTTCGATAGGAAGTCGAGACATCCTTGTCCAGTTCCGTTCGTAGAGGTGTTCAAGAAGAGCTGGGGTCTTATCAATGGCATCTTCAAGTTGCTTCTTGTTTTTCCAATTGCGTAGGGAGCTCTCTTGCATCTTTACCCATATGAACTGACCATTGCAGCGGTCTGCCATCTTCAGAGAGATGTCACTCTTCGTGATTTCATCCTTCTTAGACAGTTTTCGGTCGACGATGCTTCTGGAGAACAAGAGTACATCGTGTCGAACATCTTCAGGGGAAATCTTGAGCTCGAGAAACCCTCTGATATCACTCAAAGTCCGTCGAATTTCAGGCTCGTCACGACTGACGATCATAATCCGACTGGTAGTATCCGCAATCGCCCGCGAAACTGCCTCAATGAACCTGGCGACAGTGTCCTGACCCGTTCGGTCCTCCCCGATCCACGTGCATTCATCCAACCCATCTAGAACGAAAGTGCAACTCGGCACGGCATGTACAATGTCTCGGAAGAGCGTAATGATGTTCGTTCTCGTCGCTATTTGTTCGTCCTGAGCCAACCACATCTTACGGGCCAAGTCGAACGCAGTCTGGTCGCGAGCGATCACCTGAGCTATCCATGCCCTTATCGCTGAATATGGGTTGTCGCGGCCTTCGGAGTTTGATGATAGGAAAAAGTACGCAACAGGGGTCTCCAGCGTCAATGAGAGGTGTTCGACAACCCTGGCGCATAATATGGTCTTTCCGAACCCAGCGGGTCCATTCACCCACAGCAGCCTGGCAATTTGCCCTGCCTCATCAGGCAAAAGCCATTTAGTAAACAGAGGGCGATCTAGAATCCAATCGCACGTGTCGTCTACTCTTTTCTGGGTGGAGTCATTGTAGAGGTCGGTGGGAGAATGTCGACCCAGCCAGGCGTGCAGGTCTCGTCGTGTTTCGGCTGTGCTTGTTAACATGGGGTGGTGACTTGTGGAGCAGAATAATCCTCACCTTCAATTTCCTCCTCTATCCTAACCAGAACCTGTTTGAGCTCGACAAGGCTAGTGCTATCTAGGATGCCTATTGTCTTCAGTAAGATAACGCGATAACCAAGTAGGAGCTCCATTCGAACCTTGCATAGGTCCAGGGTCATGACCACACGTCGCTACTTCTCCTTTTGCTGGGCCTGGAGGAATGAGCGTGTGTAGATGTTGCACCAAAGACGCAAACTGTTCGACTTGCGCTGTGCGCTTCCGTTTTCCTCTCAATGCCCAAGCAATCTTTTGCCGTTTCGATGCTGCAAGTGAACTGCGATTAGGCCAGGCCCGGTTTGGGGTGAATCTCGTTTGTGCAGTGAGCTCGGCGTCCAACAAAAGTTCGTGCTGAGTGAGAGCGTCATCGGAATCGCCAGAAATCTGCTTAATAAGGGATAGGAGTTCCTCGGTCATTGCAAATTTTCGGGGATCATCAAAAGCGTGATGATGGTCTTCGGATAGCTTTCCGTGTTCGACACCGACAGCTTGACCCCATTGTTCAAAGCGAAGCCTGTCAGCATCGAACTGGGCAGTCAGAGCCCGAGAATCAAGTCCAAAGTCCCGATAGGAATCAATATTTTCGATGACTTCCAGACATGAAGTAAATAGGCCAGCCAGACCCGATATTCCGACGGCCAAACCCACTGGCTCCATGGTTTCGATGATGCGTGGTTGACAGCGGCTAAAGGCTGAGCCTCGTTGGCGTTTTGAAGTGTTTCGACCCTGCGGCCTTCAATCTTACGGCCTTCAATCTTACGGCCTTCAATCTTACGGCCAAAAGTAAAACCGAGACCCTGTTTGAGGCAGCAGGATTGGTGTGGGTGGGCTGACAGCTCGCGCGCAGAAAGTTTGCACCTGAATGTTTGTACCGTGAGAACTTCACTAAGTATAACAGCTGCTTTATAATAAGATATTAAAGAAATAAAAATAAATAATAAAGATAAAGATTAATGCTTTACCATAATCCTTACCTTAACTCTTATACTAGCGATGGACTGTACTCTAATATAGATTAGTGTGTTGTATAAGTTACTTGGATTGGGTGCAAACTTTGTGCATCCCACTGTACTCACAGGGATGATTCCAGGCAACTAACTGCAGACATAAACGTGGCACCGCGTCACTAGTCACCTTACTCGAGGTGTTTTACCAGCCGATGCAGAGCGGTGGGCAGGGAGGTGGGTGCACTTCTGCGCTGACCACCATCTTAAAGTCGGAGGGTAATATTCACCAGTGGGCTATGAGTATGGCTCGGGATGAAAGAGAACAAGGTGTCAAATGAAGCAATGTTGAGACAATTAGGACAAGGCTTTTCTGCAACCACCAATTCCTAAAAGCGCTTCGGACTACACCGACGGGTTCTTCCAACTCGTTGTCTTACAAACCAGTTTACTCTCGATTAGCCTTCTTACACGCCTTCTCGAACTCTTTCAGAATCATCTATGAAGACCGGTCAGCATAGTGCGCCCTGTGTGTAAGAGGGTCTCAACTTACACTGAAGTCTTGATCCGCCATCGACATGAACGCGGGAGTCTTGTCCAGCTTGAGTTTGGTAACTCGCGGGCTTTTGATCCCGAAAGCCACCCTGGCCAGGAATCGCGCGTCGTCCCGTACGTCCGTGGTCGTCAACACTCGCTGAATCGCAGCCTGGCTTACGGCCTTGGGAGGCGACGGTGGAAGGTGCACCGGCATACCGCTGATACAGAATGTGCAGTGGCCACACTTCTCTTTTTCATCTGGAAGGCTCATTCCGAAATGCTCAGCAATAGAACGTGCGAAGCATTTTGGCGCCGTGATGAAATTGACAACCTGTTGCACTCTGTCCAGAGCCTGCTGTTCTCGCGTCTCCAGAGTCTCGTGGAGCTTATCTGTCAATTTATCGATCTCAGAAGAAGTTGACGGGAGCTTGCTTAGGACCTTGTACTTTTGCTCCACACCACCAACGGTCAGCTTGATGACGCCAGTCTCGTTGAGCTGGTTGAGGAGTTGGACAATGTCGTGGCGGCGCAAACCTGTGGTCTGGGATACAGAAGTGAGATCAATGGAGTGGAATTTCTTTGCTTTCTTCGCATTGTCAAGAATGGCCTTAGCCTCAGGAGCCTTGCTGTTCTTCAGGCGGGGGAAGTAACTCGGAGTTGCTTCGAACTTGTACGAGCTGTATTCGGGGGTGATGGCGCGAATAAGATTGAACCTCAGTTCCAGAGCGGCGTAGATGGTGCCCAGAGTATTTTGCCGCATGTCAAACTCGGAGGCTTGTGCGTAATGGCTGGTCTTGAACGTGTCGTCCGGGGAAAGCCCAACAACTTCGTTGTTGAAAATGTCCTTGAGAAGAGCCCGGAGCGAGTGGCGAGATGGTAAGTCACCCCGTGCAAAGCTTTCTTTGATGTAAAAGTCTTCTGGGCAAAGGTAGAGCATACACTGACTCGGCTTACCGTCACGGCCGGCACGGCCAACCTGTTGACAGTACTCTTCAACGGTGTTGGGGAAGTCCCAGTGGACAATGTTGCGAATATCTATGGCTGTGAGTGATTTTGCTTCCATGGAATTGCTACGGATACCATACCAGATTTGTCAATGCCCATACCAAAAGCAATAGTCGCAACAACCTATACTATCATCAGCGATGCGAGGTGAGGTAAAGAATACTGGTAGGTTCGGCTCACAATTCGGATCCTGGAGGCCATGAAATCGTCCTGGATTCGTTTCTTCTCTTCCACTTTCATGCCGGCGTGGAAGAAATGAGCACCAAAACCCTTTTTGTTTAGGTCGGCTGCCACTTCCTCAGCTTGCTGGCAAAGAAGTCAGTAAAAAAGCACAGCCTTGGATTTGAGACTGTAGCTGAGTGCACCAACCTTCTGGAGAGTGACATAGACGAGAGTTGAGCCTGAATTTTTCTTGAGAAAGTTCAAGAGCAGGCCGTCTTTGTCTGCCTTCACTTTTGTGGGTTGGACTTCCAGTCGAAGACTAATAACATGGTCAGGAGGCAATGACGGAGCATTCTTTTCATGTTGGACTCACTTTGGGCGGTACGGAGATGTTCTGAAGACGCCTTCCTTGGAGATATCGAACGCTTTGCAAATATCGTCGGCAACGACAGGCGTCGCTGTGGCTGTCAAGCAGATAACTCGCTCAGCCTTGATCTCTTGGACAAACCGGGCAACTGTTCTGGTTAGCATCTCAATCGATCATCAGCACACCAAGGCAAAGATTACCTTTCAAGTAATCCGGACGAAAAGAGTGTCCCCACTGATGATTCAGTTGTTAGTGGGTGAAGAGGTTTGGTAGATAGAAGCAGAAGCATACCTCGGAGATACAATGGGCCTCGTCTACACCAATCAATCGGACGCCTCCCTTAACTCGCTTCATCATCTGTACAAAACCTTCGTTGTTCAGCCGCTCAGGCGCGCAATACAAGAGGCGAAGCTCTCCTTTGCGAAGAGAATCATTGATCTGCTGCAGCTCAGGCCAGGTCTTGGTGGAGTCCATGCATTCTGCAGGGATGCCCTTCTTTTTGAGGGCGTCAACTTGATCCTTCATCAAAGCAATCAGAGGCGACACCACAATGGTGATGCCCGAGTCGCCTTCGTCTCTCTCTTTGCTTTGGCGATCAATCTCCTCGAAAGCAACAGCGGGAATCTAGAATAACAGTCAGTCGTCTTAGTTGATATGTAGAGCCAAAGGAGTAGAAAGTTCAGGATGGGTCGGTGTTCACCTGGTAGCAAAGGGACTTGCCCGCGCCAGTCGGGAAGATGACGAGAGAATTCTGGCCACCAAGGACTCGATTAATGGCACCTCTTTGTTCGTGGCGGAAGGCAGGGTAACCGAATTTCTCAACTAGGATTTCCTGCGCAAGGCGAAGCCTTGACTCGTCGGCAGTCGCATCAATGGGGGAGGTATCCGACGCATGTCGCGCCCTTTTGATCGAGGTCAGAGGCGTGTCGTCATCACCGTGGCTTTTCCCTCGCTTGATACCCGATGTGAGGACCTCTTCTTCCTCGACCCCGTCAAAGAGGTCGTCGCCAGAGTCGAATTCGTCCTCAATCATGCTGTAGGGTGCAAGCGATAACGGGCAGCGGTTTTGTAATGGTGTGTCGCGAATGATGGTGGAAGAGGTGATTTCATGTACAGGTGGCACAGGATACAGACGCCAAACCGAAATAGAACACAGAAACAGCGCTGTTACAGGACGCAGACACAGAATTGACGTTTTCGATACGTCTGCAATTCCGTCAAGTGAGGCTACATTCTCAACGTGTCTCGCGCGACGTCGCTTCCTAGGCAGGCAAGTGGGGCGGGAAGTGTCTGTCGCGAAGTCACGTGGACACCGCGCCGTGTGTTACTCCGCGAATCACTACAATACAAGAAATTATTGGCCGTTGTTTCGTCAGGGATCATGTGGATGGAGACTGATGTATTTGGTTTACCTGCCGGTTGCATTGTCTGGTGCAGCTTTGTCAGTTTTAGCCGGCAGTTTCATTGTAAGATGCCTTAGCCTCAATCAATTCCCGAATGGGTTCAGATAATGACTTGATAATACATGTAGCAAGACATAATTAATTACCATCCCTAGTATCGAAATGTATAAATAATCTAAAAGTTTTCCACTTTCAAGATACAAAAATTTACAGAAGATATCTGTAGGTCGGCGACAAATCTCCCAGATCTGCTTTCTGCTCTTCTGTCAAGTTCGGGTCCGGGGTGCTCTCGTCCCGCTTCTTATTCTCCCTCCAGCAGGCGAAACCATACAGGACGCAAGCAATGATCGATACAATCGTGAATGCGATGCAGATGGAATAACCAGGAATGTACTTGGGGGCATCCTTCTTGAGGAACGCGAACACGGCGATGATACCGCCAATGTTGCCGAAGCCAACCTGCCACGCGCTGCCGATTGATCGCCGATGATGCCCGCCGAGATTCATGTTGAACCAACAAACAATGATGGGCATCGCAGTGTACGCGCCACTTGCGACGAGGAACAGGGCAGCATACTGAAGCTTCGTATTGTCGTGGACGGCGATGAGAATTCCAAAGCCGACAATGGCAACGCAGATAGCGCCGATGGCGAATGCGAATCGATGCCTCGTCTTGTCCGACAGGAAAGCGATGCACATGGAGAAGCCAAACGACACTGCCCAAGGAGGGACACTGTGTAGCTGCGTCTGGACGGCGGAGTAGCCGTAGGTCTGGAGGATGCCGGGCGCAAAGTAGGCATATCCGTAAGCGGGAACGATCAAACCAAAGTACATGAAGCCGCCGAGGATAACCTTGTAATCCTTGAAAATATTGCCGACGTCCTTGATCGTAATGCTCCTCTCAACGCTGGAGCGGCCCTGGTCTGCCTGGAGACGCGCAGAAACGTAGACCTTCTCTTCTGGCGTGAGCCACTTGGTTTCCTCAGGGAAGTCAGGCAGCAAGAAGTAGAAAAAGAAGCTGACGAAAACCGTGAGGCCACCCTCGATGATGAAGATCCAGCGCCATCCCTGGTAACCTCTCAATCCGTCCATCTTGCCGATCGCGGCGGCAAGCAGGCCACCAAAAGCGCCCGCGAGAGTGGTACTGTTGAAGAAGAAGGAATATCGCCGCTGGGCTTCATGGCGGCGGTACCACATGCCAATGAGGTAGAATGCTAGCGGTCGGCTGTTAGTCGGACTGAATGAGACAGAGCAATTGAAGAAAGCGACGCACCTCCTGGGAACATTCCAGTCTCAAAAACGCCAAGGAAAAATCGAGTCGCGATCAAATCCGCTATAGCTCTTGACGAGGCCTTGCATCATCGTGGTGAAGCCGAAGAGGAACATGTTGATGCTCAACCAGACGTGGGGTCGGAATTTCTTCAGCAGGATGTTGGATGGGATCTCAAAAAGGATGTATGGTACGAAGAAGACGACCAGGGCATTGTTGTAGAGGGTACCATCCAACTCAAGCTCATCGGATAAGCCAAAGACGTTGGCATTGGCAATGTTGACTCGGTCTGCGCGCGCACACAGTTAGTCGGTCGCTCGTCGGGACGTGACGCCGTTGAGGCGGGTGGGAGATCGACCACTAACCGAGAAAGGCGAGGAGATACATGATGCAAAGAAACGGCACGACATGAAAGTCAATTTTAGTTACGAGCTTGCGCTCTGTCGTGTGAGGTGGACATTGGACCTCAATGCCGTCGGCATGGATGTCGTCCATGCTGCCGCCAGGGCGTTCTGGATCAACGCCTTCGCGATTTTCCAGCGAAGGCGACGGCGAGTCACCGCTGACCTTTTCGTCGTTGGGTCCGAGTGCCATATTGCTCCCCTTTGATCTGGCTGCTTCAATTGAGTCTGGTCAAAGTTCACAGAGTGCCTCGGGACGAAGCGAGCGACGGGAGTGCGAGGAGGTTGAATAAGAGAAGAATGAGGAGAATGAGGGGGAGTCGCGATGCCTCGGAGAGTCACACATGCACACAAATACCTTGTACAGAGTCACACCCTACTTTTTTACTCATCATCCCGCCTCCCGTTGCTAATCTCCCTTTCGCCAGTGGATCGTCTGCAGATCCGAGGTCGGCAGCATGATTTCTGCACTGCAACATGGCGGGCAATGTATCACAAGGCCCAGCGATCCCTTACAAGTTGGGATTAGATTCCCCGAGCCAACCCCGCAAGAATGCTTGACCGGGCATAGCCTGGGCGTTGGCCTCGGCGAATTGATCGCCGTGTCAGGAACCAGCTTCCTCGGATGCGCTGTGGAGATGGGGTCACAAAAGGTCTTTTCTCCAGTAAAACTTTAACGCAAGGCTCATGGGTTCATGGGTATAACTGGGGCTCCCCATGTCGTCGCGACCGATTTCGGATGCGAGAGCTTGAGTATGGAGATTCTCGCGAGTGAGTCGAAGGACAACTTCACCCCTGTCAATCTAGATGAGCTCCGGAAAACGCCAAGTTTGTGCGGCTGTTCGGGTTTAAATTGGCTGCTAAAGCCGGCGCCACTGCCGAATCTCGATAACGGCGTGGCGTTTTTCGGTCCGACGATGGAGGATTGAGGCAGCTGAATTGAAGTTGCGGTGGACGATGTTGATGGATTGTCGTATTCTGTCCAAACATCGGGCCCATGTTCCAGCACTCTACAAACGTCGCTAGCCTGCCCCTGACGACAAGGTTGTTTCTGTGGACGCAACAGTCCTCGCATGTTTTTTTACCCTGTTCAGGCCAAGCGAGGCAGCGCACACAAGGGACACATGCAAATTCGTCCAACCATGGCAGCATGTCGCCCCATAGGGAAAATCCTCGGGCACTCCTTGAAGGCCGAGTATAGGTTTTAATCGGACGAAAGGATCTGTCCAAGCCATGCAGCTATCGCCTTGTGTTCGTATTTTTTCTGCTCAAATGCTCCTACGTTGAGTTGAGTACCACCAAGTCCTGTAGGTTAGGAATGGCGCGTTTACGGTACTTTCAAGCGACATGCCCGAATAGTGCGCAGGTGAATTAGATGGATGAACCCATATCTCTCAAAGCCATCTTCTTGTTCGATTGCTTTTTGCCACGCCCATCTTCCCACCACCTCTTGTTGCTGACCTGCTCTACATGCTAATCTGGGAGGTCAAAGAGGGCAGAGCTCTCCTAGCAGTAATAGCTCAGTGGCGTACCAGAGGCGGTGGAATGATCCGTGACATACCATGGACTCAGTACCAATTATTTAAGGTGACGTTGGTTATCAAAATCGATTTACTGGTTCAAGGCGCGCATGGAAAATACGGGCGTTTTTGAGATAGCTTCTCAAGTCATGACATGTTTCTATATCCCGGTCTGCTGGAATGAGCCAGCCAATAATGCTGGAGACATGGCTATCTAACATTTAGGTGTAGATAAGGTATTTCTTTTAAGAAAATGAGTGAGAGGATACGTTGTTGCTTCTGATTTCCGAATCGCCCTTCTGGGTCCTGGTCTTGACAAAAGTCCCGGTCACCATTGTATTCCTTAGAGGCGACGCCCTGAATCGCGGCCCGAACACCTGAAGCCGCGCAAGGCTTTAGCTCTCGACCCACTGAGTTAAAGGTGTGCCCTTGTCCCTTGTTCTGAGCACAGTTTGTGAGTCCAGCCTCGTCGATACCCTGGCATTTCTATGTCAGTTTGAGTGGTGATACACGAACCCTCGGAGAAGGATCCTTGGTACCTTGACATCGTTCGAAAGATAGGTGGTAGCCGAAGCACAACGCTGACTGAATAAGATGTTTTCAAATAAATTGAAGATAATACATTTCAGCGAAAGGGGCCGTTTTATACCTGAGCCAGCAAATCCAATAAATGGTATTGTTGCAGCCCCATGACCTTAGGACCTTCACATAACTGAATCTCCTAATGGATAAGAGGAGCGCAGGCTTTAACGTCATCATAAGAAGACTCAAAGTTTGTGCAAACAAAAAGAGTGACCAGAAAAAGTAGTGGTGAACGCACAATGTTTATATAGCGATCGTTGGATCTATCAGAATTTGCCTTCATCTCCATGCACAGCGCTCTTCCGCTGTATTCACAAGCGGGATAAGTACAAAGAGTCTGCACATGTGATGTTCGCGTTAGAATACATGCCGCTTCGGAATTATTTTGGCCTCGAGCTGGATGATTGACCCAAGCCACGTGGTTATTTTATCATCTTATTCTTGTGGAGGATCTATAGGCTAAGATACGTCACAAACATGCAGGGAACCCGGCTATGGCGGAACGAATCGAGTCCACAACGGAGACAAGGAGCTTGAACCTTCTGGGGAATTTCTCCGCTGCATCTGCGATTGGACGCGGTATTGATGAAGCCGAAACTACATGGAGGAGTCGGCAAGTACGTAAATACCTTCCATTTACCCGCGCTTCACAAATAAGTAGATCATGGAATTTTGGCTCCTGTCGTTTAATTATACAGAATAAGTGTGTTTAAATGGCACGTTAAACAGTCGGACAAGAATCGAAAAGCATTGCTGCTTTGAACAAGCAGACTCTCTCTGGAGTCTGAAAATAGAATGTGGGTGAAACGTTGATTTAGACAATGGAACTTGAGCTGAACTTTGAATGGTCCCATCGTACCGCTAGCGAGAGTTGCCTAGCCATGCGAGGTGCACATGATCTTCAAATAGGTACCTCCGCAAACTCCGGCTTATCTCCATTATATAATTAGGTGTTGAATTGAAAGCAGGCACTTCTCTTTCCAAACCATAAAACACCTAGATTTACTATCCCACAATGGCGACAGCAGGACACAACAAGTACGGGCCGGGGTATAGCGCTACGCAGGTGACGCATCACGAGTGGCGAACAGCCGAGAACAGTGCGACTCATCTTCTCCCAAGACTGCAGTCAATCGCAAAGGAGACCCCGCAATTGAAGCTGCTGGATGTCGGCGCTGGGTCTGGCACCATCTCGGCGTCTCTTGCAAAGTACATGCCCGAGGGCCAAGTCACCGCAACAGACATATCAGATGAGATCCTCGGCCGCGCTAAGTTGCATGCAGACTCCGTTGGCGTAAAGAACATCCAGTTCCAAAGAGCCAACGTGTATGAGCTGCCATTCCCTGACTCGACTTTCGACGTTACCCATGCTCACCAGGTGCTTTGCCATTTGGATGCTCCCTCCGATGCAATTCGCGAAATGGTTCGCGTGACAAAGCCTGGTGGCGTGGTTGCGCTTCGCGAGAGTGAAATGAAGATGTGGTGCATTTTTCCTGAATTACCTCCGCTATTGCGATTTCACGAAATCGCCGCGAAGACTCTTGTCGCAAATGGAGGCCAAGATAAGGGAGGGCGCCAACTCGTGTCCTGGACCATGAAAGCTGGAGTAGCTCGGGAGGATATCACTGCTAGTTTTGGAACGTGGTGCTACAGCGCCCCAGAGGACAGATTGCCATGGGGTAAGCCCACCCAGCGAATATTGCTGGCTTTCAACCAATCACTAACGAAATATCTAGCATCCTCGATGATGGAGAGACTGAAAAATGGTCAAATGCGAGGGAAAGCTATCGAGTTAGGCATTGCCACTGAGCAGGAAATTGACGACATGGTTGATGCCTGGGACAAATGGAGCAAGACTGACGATGCTACTCTCGGAATAATGAATGGGGAAGTTTTGGTGGACAAGAAATGATACTGGTCTACAAAAAAGTTCCAAAACATTGACAACAGCTTAACACGGTCAAATCGAACACACAGTCTCCCATTCGCATCCCATTGCAAGTACTACTACTTTCTGCTCATGAAAACCACCATAATTTCAAGAAGAGATCAAGAGAATTGTGAGATATTACCTCCTTTTCGAAACTTACGCTACCATCACTCGCATGCAAGCACCCAGCCCGGTGGAGCTTACGACCTTAGTCGCCTTCCAAAGTGGCGCCCAGGCTCCCAGGATCGCCGTGACGCCTGTGCAGAGGATCATCGGTCCATACTTGGTCGCATATCCCAGGGCGTCTCCAGAAATAGAGCCCCCGGCAGCAACAAGAGCACCACTCAGAGGCCCGGCGATAATGAAACCAAGACCTCGCCCACCAAGAAGCATGCCAAACACTAGAGACGTATCAATGGATTCATTATCCCCCTTGATGTCTTGTAAGGCAGCCGACCACGTAGCACTGAAGCCACCAGCGAAGAACCCGTAAAATATGACGAAGAGTACCATCGTGCTGATATGGCGACTAAGGCCCCAAAGAAGAAATACTGGAACAGCACTTCCAAGAGATGACACCAATATCACCTTGGAAGCTGAAACTCGGTCGCCAAGCATGCCGTGAATGAGCGAGCCAGGAACCGACGCCAGGGAAAACAAGGCCAGCAAGATCGGGCCAGTGACATCCGACAGCCCGATGGCGCTGGCATAGCTGGCTAGATATGTGCTCGGCATAAGATACCCCAAAGACTGGATAATGATCCCAATCTGCAGCATCCAGAACGAAGCAGATCTGAGGAATGAGAATGAGATTGGCCGGGCTCGAGAGTCGCGGCTGAGTTCGATACGAGGCTTGAGAAATAGCAGTGTTGGGGACGTCAGGACCACCGAGGCGATAGCCCATGAGAGAAGCGTGCTCCGAGGACCGAATCGCCGAAGCAAGGCGCTGAATAAGAAGGGCATTACGACGCCGACAGCCGATTTTCCGGCCCACATGACGCCGTAAGCAAAGCCTTTGCGTTCGACGAACCATTCATCCATGTAGAGTGAGATGGGACTGAAGATCAAGCTGCAGCCCAGCGCGTAGAAGACACCCTGGGTTGCAATGAGGGCGCCAATGTTGCTAGCGAAGGCGGAAGCTGTAAGGCTTGCCACTGTGATGAGAAGTCCCAACGGTCCACACCATCGTCGGAGGCGAGGATATCGGTTCAGGAGGATGAAGGCCAGTGGCATCATTAGGTACATGATACCAGTCTGAGAGGCCCCGATTGAGGCAATGGCGCTTGGAGAGGCTTCGATATCGCTTTGCGCGGTATAGTACTCCTGAAAGATTCCGAATGCGACGGAATAACCTGTGACTTGTTAGTGATCAACTCAATCGGAATGAGTCGCTGACATGCCCCAGATTGGTGCTTGGGCGACTGTGCAGCAAGCGAGAGCAATGTAGGCTCCGCGGCCCCGATCGGTTGGAGGAAGAGCGTCAATTGACGTTTGATCTTCATCTTGCTCCGTCGGTCGCTGCTCAGCTAGAGAGCTTGGAGAGCGGAGCTCGTCCAACTCATGGATTACCGGAGACGACATTGTAGCATAGATATGTTGATAGAGGAATAAGATGATGTCAAGAAGGGATTTCTTAGAATCGCTCTTTTATTTGATGCAATGCGATGACTCTCACGGCAAATTTCGCCGTTAGCCGCGATAGGGGATTGGTCTATTCGGATCTCGGCGCTTTCAGATGAGGAGGCGCGGTGATCCTTCGTCATTCCCGTCCTTAGCTTGGCCAATCAGACGCATCACGATTCCGACATCGCAGAACGAGAAAAGCGAGATGATCAATCTAATTGCCCTGCAACGCTATTCGTATCCGGCACAGTACCTCAAGATGAAATACAAGATGACAAGACAAATCGATGACCTCATAGAAGCAGTCATCACCAAGAAGCATTTAATTATGACTGCATATAGCAACGATAGAAAGGTTGTATGGTACTTGGAACTTCTCAGTCAATTCCTCAACGAGAGGTTCGATAAGGAGAGAATGTTAGCCGACATTAGAGAACCGCGATTGATTTTATGAGAAAAGCGGTCCATCTGACATCCAAGGAGGCCACACTTTAGTGCTATCTGGGGACGCCTGTGGGTGGCGACTTGGTTTTGTCGAAGAGGTCGTGGATAGTACAGGTCGTTGAGTTGAAATGCGTCGACATTCATAGCAACACCACCTTTCTGTGACAGTCGTATCACAATACCCCCGTTTCTACTTTCCGATGTCCCACTGTGGACTCGAATCTACCTTTGGATATCCTTCATGACGTAACAGCCGCAAAAAGAAAGGTAGACGGGTGGGTCAGTCTTTTTGTAAGCAGACGAATGCGCGGACACAGCACAGGGGAGCCAGCCCCAGGGCGCTAATGAGTCCCATCCACGCTGTCAGCCCTCACTAGAAAGCTGAGAGATCAGCTGTTCTCGTGCCTGGAAACAATCCAGCCGTCATCTATCGCTTGATGAATTCGAGGGTGACCTTCGGGCCATCGCGGTCCTTTCCCCAGATGGAAAAGAAATGTACAATTCTCTCCAGTGATCTCACCTCAGGGTCTTGACTCAGCTTGGGGCCGGTCACTGTCACTGGCCGGTTACGCGATGACGAGGCTGTGAAACTAGTGTAAACAACACACCACCTGCAGAGAAGATTGATGAGGGGTAACGTGGCACAGCAGCCCCCACGATTCTTCGAATGCACCCAAGCGCGGCGCAAAGGCTGAGCATAAATTCGTGTCCAAAGGGCTTGTCAACAGTCCTCGGCGCCCAGCCAACCGACACTTGTGCTCCCCTGTCCAAGTTTTTGCAGTAAAGGACAAAGAGAGAGTCTGGGCGTCATCCTGCCCTTCGCATCAACTCAGCTAGATTCTCACAAAACCATACCGACAGTATGTCCGGAATCGAGATCGTTGGGTTCATTTCAGCCATCATTGGCATCATTGACGGCGTCTCGAAACTCTGGACTGCCATCGGGAACACCAGCCATCTCCCAGAAGCATTCCACGAGGTGGTTCGCCACCTCCCGCTTGTCCGAGATACTCTCCAGGCCATGGAGCAGCGCTTCGAACAGTGCAATTTCGATCAAAACACGTACATGGCTATCAAGCCCACGCTCACAAGCTGTGCGGACAGAGCCGAACGTCTCAGGAATATCTTGCAAGAGGTCATCGCCCAGCCCGACGCTTCAAGGATCCAACGTTATCGCCTCGCGGTGCGCCGACTGGGCCAGGAGAGCAAGGTCGAGGAGTTGGCCAAGGGTATGATGGAGGATGTCCAGCTGCTGGCGGCAAATCAGACCATCAAGGCAGTGGGAGGGGACAAGATCGATGAATTAGTGACGGCCATTCATGTGTTATCCAAGCTTCCCCCTTCGGTGCCCACGGGGCCAACTTTCACCCATTCCGGCACGGGCGATCAGATCAACAATACTGGCAGTGGCACAATGAATCTTAACAAGGGCAATGGACAGCAATATATTGCTCACTCAATCACCTTCGGAAGCTCTTGAAGCTCTTGGACCTGAAAAGCTTGCTTCGATAGATCTCAAGCCGACAAAGGCTGTCTGCGGCTAGAGGGCGCTCATTTCGCAAATGTATTGTGTGAAATTATACAAAAAATCAGACGGGGTTGTGTTTTGCATTTAATATATTGTCTAAATAAAATCACACACATGTCTAGGCATCTAGAGCAACGTGGCATCTACCCTCAGAGTTACCCTGCGAGTCAACATGTACTCTAGCCGTTGCAGAACCTTCATACCAAACAGATAAGCCTTTTACTTTCCAATTGTGATTGTGTTCGCGATGTTTTGCGTCCCGTCTCCTTTGTTGAGATTGAAAGTCCCCGAGCCGGTATTATTTAGCATGTCACCGGACCCCGAGTGGTGATACTTGGTGTCATCTCCATCGTCAGCTACCGACGGTTTCACAGCAGAGACTGCCATGATAGCGTCACTTAAGGCTTTGGTGTGCTCCTCGGGTGCATCAATATCGCCCTGCTCAATCAAATTGTATGCGCCCTGTAGCAAGTGAAGCATCAACACCTCCACTTCGCTTCCCTTCCTCCGCTGTTTAACGGCAGCTTGATAACGCTCCATCCGTGACGTCTCCAACGAGGGTGCCACAACCTCCAAGATGCTTTCAAGCAATTTGGTCTTTGGGTTGCTGCCTTTGAGGTAGTCGATAAGATCATCTTCATCGAAGACGGTGCCTTTCTTCAATTGATCCAGGGAAATTTGAAGGGTCTGCTGGATCAGGCTGAGCCATTTGCCCATGCCTCCGAAGGGCGGTGGAAGGCTATCGCTATCGTCCGGTTTTGCCAATTTTCCATCTAAGTCGACGATGCGCTCAAGAGAACCAAGAGTCTTGGAGAGGAGCTTTTCGGCCTTGTTGGCTGACATGTTGGGATATCGAGAGACAACTGATGAGTTCCAGGCTGGCACTGGTTTAATTATGGTGGGCTTTGGTTTGGGGTGTGGGCGAGGCATCTGAGTCGACTTGAAAATACATTTCGGCAAG
This sequence comes from Ilyonectria mors-panacis, assembly GCA_002991585.1. Lineage (NCBI taxonomy): Eukaryota > Fungi > Ascomycota > Sordariomycetes > Hypocreales > Nectriaceae > Ilyonectria > Ilyonectria mors-panacis. Next base: position 238,472 of record PPHJ01000087.1, on the reverse strand, counting down.
ACTCGCGCGCCCTGGCGCCACTGTCTCAAGTACTTAGCACATGACCAACGCCATTGTTTATTTCAGCGGGTACTCGGCTCTGCCGAAATGAGTGCTTTGCCCAATGGAGTGATGTGCAGCCGCGGTCATGTTCAGCTCCCCTTGGTTTCCAGTCAGAGCCAACCAAGATGTGACAGCTCGTGCATTCTTAGTGCGGAATGACTATTCAGCTCTCCTGGGATATTCGCCAAGGCCGACCAAGATGCCGCAGCCTTGCTTTTTTATTGCACATTTGCAGTTCCAGATGACCAGTCCAATACTTTCGCAAAAATATGGGAGGCAATGATGCCCCGCCTCAATGTGCTGGTTGATCAACTAGCAACCCTCGCAGCCTTACTTCTTACTTCAATGCCAACAGACGCCGCCACATTGGATGCTAAAACGTAAACTCTCCCGGCCTAATATTTGGGAGTCATTGCCCTTCGCACCGATTTCTCACAGTCCCTGATGGGCCCATTCACTCAGAGACAGCTGGCTGGACAACCTTCGAGAGCTATGGGGATGTCTGAAAAGAATATCGCAAAATTCGGTCACAGCGGCGAAGGCGACCTAGTCAACAACGCAGACCAAGGCACCGTGAACGTCAATCGGGGTGGTACCCAGAATATTGCTAGTACCATCAATAACCATTTTGGTCAGTGGAACAATGAGGACGACAGCCCCGGCCTGTAGTTACAATATCTCTTGGCCACGATGTCGTGTTGCTCAATTTGCTGGAAGTTAGGTCTGCTAACCCCTCTGCATCTCAGGCCTTCTGAATGTGGCTCAAAGCTACTTAGAGAACCAGCCAGGGACAACTCCTCGCGCTGACAAGGCACGCATCCAGTATGAAAAAGGCGGTCTGGTTAAAGATTCATACATGTGGATCATCGGCCACTCCGACTTCAAGATGTGGCGAAATGGCCCGGATAATCGGTTTCTCTGGATCAAAGGCTGTGCCGGCACGGGCAAGACGATGTGTTGCTTGCGGGCATCGTCGACGAGTTGGTCAGCGAGCGTGGCATCGTGTCTTATTTCTTCTGCCAGCGTACTGACCAGCGCATCAACAACGCAATTTCACTACTCAAAGGTCTAATACACATGCTCGCCGACCAAGACCCTTCGCTGAAACCATTTCGGGATGAAACCGTCGTAGTCGGGAGCTCCAAGGACTCCAACTACGTCAGTGCCGTCTTCAGCCTCTCAGATACCTTATTACGGGCGCTACAAGGCATTCAAACTCCTGTCTATCTGATTATCGACGCCCTGGACGAGTGTGAGAAGAAGGGACGAGGACAAGTCTTGGGCGAGATTCCTAAGATTGCGTCTCAATGTCCACACGTGCGATGGCTAGTGTCCAGCCGCGACGACAATCAAATCAGGGATATATTCCAATCGAAGAACAATTCGACCAGGCTTGAAGTCGAGTTGGACCAGAAGACTATGTCGGCTGCTGTTGATATGTATATGGCCCACAAGTTGTCGACACTTGAATGTCTGAAGCACGACGCAGGTTTACGTACCCTAATCCTCAACAAAATACGCGACAAGACCAAATCGAACTTTCTCTGGGTATCACTCATCTGTCTCTGTATGTGTGTTGACTTTAGAGACGTCAAGGAGAGCGATAATTGGCGTCTTCTCCAAATGCTAGCGAACGCTCCAACTGAGCTACATCACATGGCGACCCTGACCCTGCTCAAGTTCGGATACCGAGAATACGAACTGTTCAAAAATGGAGGGTGTAAGGAGAACGAGAGATTGGAGGAAGCTATCGCCAAGTACGAGGAAGCCATCTCCGTGGCCAACAACACGCAGCCAGCCTACGTCACCGGAATAATCAAGGCCAACATTTACCTGACGGAATGTCACCGTGAGCTATCCCACAAGGGCATGCCTACCGTCGAAAAAATGGAACAACTTGAAAAGGCCGAGAAATGCATCATGAAGGCGCAAGAATTAGCAGAGAAGTTAGCCGAGGAGACGCAGGACCAGGGCTTACTGCAACGGGTGAGGATGGAGAAGGGGGTGCTCGGTGCTCGAAGGGTTCTCCTTAAGATGAAGGAACCAGAAGTTCTTGCTAATCCACGTATGAGAGACGAGCTCTTGAAGGCGAGGGACGAATTAACTAATATCAAGCGACAATCGACAAACAACACATCAGTGGCCTGGGTGGATCGGTGGGAGAGCATGTTGACCAAGGCATATGAGGAACTTCATGTGCCTTAAAATCAACTACTATTTAGCTATTAATCGGGAGCTCATTGAGCCTAGTTTGTGTAAGCTGCTCTCACAAAATCACTCATCCATTCCCCCAACTAACAAATTGCCCGGACAGAACTGTGCGACATGACGATATACCCTTTGGCTTCTCTCCCACCTCTCCTTGTGCTAGTATGCCCTCTGTTGATCTCCCTCTCCCACTAATTAATCCAGCCGCCTCCCAGACGGCTTGAATGGCTGCCCCTCGACATGGTGCTGTTTTGAACGAGTGAGATCTATCGCTGGTTTTGCGTGAAGGGGAAGTGATCCCACTTTGTCAAGATCTTCTACCGCCTCTGCTCTCATACCATCAGAGTTAGGCCTGCTCGGTGCGGCTTGATCCATTCTCTGTTCTTCTGTGAGACCAGGCCCATGTGTTGTCTGCACCAATGAAGATTGTTGATAGGATGTCTGTAGTGATTGCAGTGTTTCCGAGGTCAGATGTAAGGGCGACTTTGGCTCTGGTATTGGTGCTGTCATTGATATCGGTCGTTGACTTTGTCGCCTCCAACGGCAAGCAAACCAAATAGTAAGCGCGATAAAGGCAGTACCGACAAGAGCACATACAACGATGGTGGCGATGCCGGTACTGCTGGACGAGAATGGCTCGGTCGAGGAGAATGTTGCTGATGAGGATGGTACCAAGGAAGTCGGGGTCGAGAAAGACAATGACGAATGGCTAGAAATACACTTGCCATATTCACCTTGGCATCCTTGCCCACAAAAGTAAGATGAATTTCCACAAGTTCCATTGCTGGCGCAACAATCTCCCCAGGGGCTGTCATTGCACAGAACTGGATTCCCGTCAATGATGCCGCAGGAACTATCGGAACTTGTGGATGCGGCACCACAGGTACCGTACATGCGTTGACATCCGTCGCCGCAATAAGCTTCCTCGTGGTCGCAGTAGCCAGCTCTAGAGCAGCAGGGCCCAAAGACACTACCAAGACACGTTTGGTTGACAGAGCGCCCGCAACGGCTGTCTTGACTGACTTCAAGATCCAATTGTGACCGTAAAGTGAGGGTTTTGGTGTGTAACAGCTCCCTATATGTGGATTAATAGACAGCACTTGACAGCGGACTCTAAAAAATCCGCATGCAGCAAGATAACAAAAGCACTCACATTTTTCGGGGAAGCTTAACCAGCGTCGGTACAAAATGAGAATCAACCAGGGGCAGATATGCCGTCTTGAAAGAGCTTTAGCAATGTGGATGAGTAACTTGAAACTGAGATGGAGCTTGCGGCCAGGTCTCAGTAGATAAAGTTTTGGGGCTAATCAATTTCATGAGAATCAGGCTCGGCAAAGGGGAAGAGAAACCAGGGTGTCGCCGAGATTAGCAAAATGCAAACGCCACATTATTGAGACTATTTACCGGGCCGCCATTGTTGATAACTATGGACGCCGAGGGTGCGAGTCGGCGGCTACTCGTGACAATGTCTTAGAGAGGGCGCGTAACCCAAGACATGAATTCAGACCCCACCCGACTAGAGACCAGGCCAGCCTGATGGCTTAAACAGGCAAGCGTAAAGAGGGCTCCGGCCATTAACAAGTAGAGCTGCAGTGTGGGTGACCTTGGCAGGCGCTAGGCCAGGGTGCTAGATTTCTCGTTTACTGTATCTGGGTTAGCTGCATTGTCTTGGAGTGGAATGCCCAGCCGTCATGGCCCACGTCGTCGGGATCCTGGGCGGGTAAGGGACCAACCTTTGCCGCTATCAAACACGTCTACTGATTCTGTCAGAGACAGTGAATACGGAAGGCGTGTGTTGGTCACATACCTTTAAATAACTGTTGCCCGGTTAGTGTCACGGCCCGCAATGAGGCGGCCTTGACCAGGGAGGCGCAGGAAGGGGTCCAACTTTTTCAGCCGTCATGCACGATCGCTAAGTCAGGAGCCTAACTAATACTGATGGAGCACTGGGCAGAGCGTCAGCGCTCCAAGTGAACCATCTGGATACAGCCTTCTATGTACTCCGTAAGGGACCCGACATCTTTAAGCTCGAGCCCTCTGCTCCTTAGATATTAACACACTTGTTTACCTCAGCCCTAAGTGCCCGTTAAAACATTACTAAACGTGAATTTGTACACATCCCAATGCACTGATAGCTGTTACATGAACCTATTACTTACAACAGCGTCCTAATCATTCTAGATCATATACTCCGAGTCACTATGCTTACCCTATACTGACTCATTTAGAACTAAGCGATCGTCACACACAAGACAGGAAGTCTTTGGGTTTTTAGCTTTGCTCAATATCACCAGATTGATTAAAGCAATTCCGTAGTTACCAACAATACGAGAACATATTTAGTAATACGTCTAGTACCAGAAGACGCAGTAGCTCATAGAGTTGCTTTGTGCACAGTATCCAACCTTCTTAGCTATTGACAATAAGGTCATCCTGAGCCATAGGAAAACTCAATCTTTATCCTTCTGCCTCAGATTCAGATACCTTTTCCTTTTCTGCAAGCTCTCGTCCATGAAGATATCGGATAGTAAAGGCAGTCGCGATAAGACTAAATGCAATGCAAGCCATCGTGACATAACCCTTTGGATAGCGCGGGGCTTCGACTTGCTGCCAGATCAAAAGCGGCAACCACGCCTGAAAAACGTATGCCATTTCGTTCATGGCTCCGGTAACGAGGGCCCTTTCTTCATTGTCGTCTTTGCAGATTTCGTGGGCCCATGCAAAGGTGAGTCCACTAATTCCGCCGGCAAACCCAGCCATGATAAACGATGCCCACTTGAGGCCATTTGGGATGTTCCAAATCGATAGACTTATGTTCACGAAGAGGTTGACGCAACCCGAGAAGACAATTGGGGGCCACCGTGCCCCGCGAAAGATGGTGTCTGATGACCACGCGTAGATCAAAGTGACAACAATGTCGACGGCTGAGGTGATCGTCGGGTAGATGTTGATGTCGCGAACGCTGTGGCCCTCGCTTTTAAGCCAGAGTTGGAAAGCCGGTTGAGATCCAGTTCCGCAGCCGTTGTTAAAGAAGATATATAAAACAGGCAGCGCATAGATATGCCAGCTGGAAAATATCTTCTTTATCTTGGCTTTAGTAAAAGGCGCCCTCTTCGCTCTCCCCTCGAATTCCATACGCTTCTTCGCAAATTCAATCTCCCTTTCAGACAGGTACCAAGACTTATCAATCTCTGGTACATCAGGGAGAAAGAAAAAGCTAAGGAGAGCGAGGGGAAGAGAGATAACAGTGTCGATAATGAAGAGCCACTGCCAACCGTGGAAGCCATGCTTACCGCCTAGCTTATACACGGAGGCCATTAGATACCCTGAAAACATCCCCCCAATACCGCCACTGGCGTGAAAAATGCAAGAACGTTTTGCAAACTCGTCTTTGCGATACCATGAACCGATGACGTACTGCATGCCAGGGTAGAAGGCACTCTCGGAGAGCCCAATAAAAAAGCGCAAGGCGTACATCTGGTGGTAATTGGTACATTTGGCTAGAAGGATAGTTAAGACAGACCAAGTGACTTCGCAACACGGGATCCAGATGGATGGCCGGATGCGGGTGAGCATTAAGTTGCTGTAGGACTTAGCAATATGATGAAGTCGATTTGGATTGAAGTCACACTCACCTCGGGATTTCTCCCAGTACATAACCAATAGTCCAGCATGTCTGCATATAGTTGAGCTGGTTGCCGTACATTCCAAGGTCTTCTTTCATCCCGGAGGCGAATGCATTGTTGATGTTGATTTGGTTAAGGTTCTTGCTAAAATAGCCAATGCTCGCAAAGGTCAAGAGGATGGCGTCGAGCTTGAAGAGGAACTTGCGTTCTTCCGGGGATTTATCGAGGGTGTCCCAGATGTAGGATCTCCACGTTTTTTGTGGTACCCTTTGGATAATACCATCATCGTCTTCCTGGACGGTGACTGTCGGCGGGGTGGAGGACTTGGATATTCCAGGGCCATGCTCAAATTCAGGCTCGTGGCCGAGATCAGGACCCTTCAGGTCATATGAAGTCATGATTGCAAGGTTTACTAAAGCCCGTTCAGCAAAGATTCGGGGACAGAGAGTACTATATAGGCAGTCATAAATCGAGAAAACACCATTCTTAAGGGATCGTTATATGGTATTTGAGGAAGGGAAAATTTACTGAATGTTTTAATCCCAAAGACCGTGATTGTATCGCATTCATCCCACTAAATTGCGTGACAAGAAATGCTGGCTTGATTTCGGTGAGTAGAGGTAGGTAGGGATTCGGGTGGGATAAATGATGATCTCCCCATTGTGAGACCGAATCCCACCAAGTAGTGCAGTGTAGGGAGATAAAACCCCTGTGAGTCTGACAGCTGTTGGGCCTAGAATCAAGTATGTGACCGAATAAGCCCTGATCGCCCACCATCATATGCGTACTCTCATGGCAAGGTATTTTTACCGGGTGATCTCCATTTATCCTAGAGGCTCGATGTCCGATTTATGTAGCAACAGCGATGGAGTTTCAAGCAAGCCAAGAGTTTTGGGAAGTTTCGGCCTATAGATGAAAATCCGATAGGTCATCACGCAATTAGTTGTGCAGGCAGTGACAGGGCACATCATCATCCATCCAGATCGCGTCACCGGGTTCCCCATGAGCCAAAATTCGAAACCCATGTTCATCCCCCACACACAGCCCTGCAATAGTGCCTATCTTATGTCGACTTATCGTCGTGCTACATGATAGACAGCGGGATAATCCAGAAGCGGCATCCCTTAGGTGGGATAAGCATATTTAACTATCCCCACACTATTGGGGCCCTGAGAATAAACTATTCATTATGTTTATGGTTAAAATAGTTCACTGAGCTCCATTTTTATTTTAGGAATAACCCTGATGTTCTCTAACCCTAATACTTTCACAAATATTTACCATAGGACCGATTAACATGGGCCGAGGCTATCCGCTGTACTGGCATCATCAGGAATTACACCAGCAGCTACAGCGGACTTATAGCACCATCGCCAATCATCCATACCGTCGCACTTCCATGACCAAAAGATCCAGCCATTGGATCGCTCAAAGGACTGAGCCTGCGCAGCCCAGTAACTGCGGTACCAGGTTTCTTGGCCGTCGATCTTGAACTCGTCGGTATTCTTCAAAGTACTGTTGACTGATAGGGACCACTCGCCGACAACGACATTATGGCCCATATCGTCGTTACAAGCTGTCTCGATGTAGCCAGCTTTGGTGGTTGTGATGCGCTTGTCAAAACTCAGATATCGATGAGCGTCAAAGAAAGTGTTATTGAGGCTTGGAAGATAAGTTCGTGGGTTGCCTGAACCCCAAGATGTGCCCTGTGTTTTGGTTAGTACTCTAGGTAATCCACAGGCCGACCATCTTTAAGAGGTCACGAACCATGAATTGAATGTGTAGGCGGTCGGCATCGGCGATCTCCAGATTAGTTTCCATATCTTGGATGCGTTCATATGCGGCCGGGTAGAATGTTTCAATCATATCGGCAGCATCATCCATCCAGGCACTGACATGAACAGGTTCATTTAGAACTTCAAGCATACCGACTGTCGTATAGTTATCGTGGGTGTGGATTCGCTTCGTCATCCACTCCAGGAACTTGAGAGCTCTTTCGTAGTTTTCGGGGGTGTAGAATCCAGGCAACGTAGACTGGATTAATGCGTCAGCCTCATAGCTGAATGAAGCAAAAATGCCAACACCGGGCTACTTACATGGCCGGTGAATTGCTCGTTCGGAGACTGCGACCCAGGAGCCGCGTGGAGATCCATAATGACGTAAAGACCATATGTTTTACACCAACCAACAATTCGGTCAAGATAAGTAAGACCACCGCGGGGGTAGTACTCATCATAATAAACAAGGTCTTCGCGGATCCAGAAGCCAACTGGGATTCGGACAGTATTCAGCCCAAGGCTCGCAATCTGTTTAATATCAGACTCCGTTGTCCAGTTAGCCCAGTGTCCCTTGAAGGCCTCGTCTGCTGCAGTTTGGTTGATGCCTTCAACACACGCCCACTCGTCATTATAACTGCCGCAACCCATTTTCTTCCATGTATCTTCAGCCATCCAACGTTCGATGATGAACGGAGAACCAAGGTTGACGCCACGCATATTTTCGTCGCTCGACAGCCATCGTTCCGACAGTCCTTCGCCATTTTCCAGCGCGGCAGCTAAACGAGGTTAGCAAATGCCGAAGTATTGTCAGCACAGAGTAGTATGCCTCTTGACTGAGCCGTCCACGCCTCAGCCGTGGCGATGAACAAGGAGAGTGCTGATGTGAAACGCATCGTGACGGTAGATAGGTTGTGTATTGAGATTTGACTGAATGAAACAGAGAGCTGGATCTGGATCTGGAAACCAAAGACAAACAGAAACGTGAATATATATATAAATTTAAACGGCGCTATCAACTCAGGTGAAACCGGCCGTGGATCTCCATCCTTGCATCGGTACCGGTTTCTTCATCTTAGGAATGTGGCAATGGCGCGTCTGGTGGTAGCTCGAGTGTTCCCAGACGCGGAATATACGGGCGGAGAGTTTCCGATTTAATCATACGACCCTTACACGTGCATCAAAAATTCCACAGCTTCCGCGCACTTTGAAACTTGAGATATGCAGGGTCACGTACTTGACAGTTAACTGCCTTACCTTTGGCTCCGCGCAGACACCACGTAGGTTAGTACAGGTTCCACATCAGCCTTGGCATTAGGTACCATGGTTTCCACAATATCGTCGATTCTAGCACTTGTGAGTGATCTATCACTGATCTATGGCGTCATAATGGGATGCTCCTTTGATCGACAAAAATCGGAAGAGATCTCGGCAAGATAGCGATTTGGCACCGTCACCCATTTAGTAGTACGACTTGTAGTTCTTTCTTCGTCTTGGTGTTTAAACATGATGTTCAGGCTTTTGAAATTCTAAAATGAAGAATTAAACCAGAAAGTAGCCATGATTCCAAGTCAATATCCTTTGTCCTCCTCACTAACTTGTTTTGGTCCGGGGTTCTGACCCCGAGGGCGAGATGTTTTGTCAAGGTGAACAAGTGCCTCGGCTACAGGGATTACCAGACGAATTAAATTATGGTAGGAGCAAGGTTGATCCAACGTGTTTCCTGGCCCAGTTCTTTTCCTGCATCGAAAGGTTGGGTTTGCAGGGGTCGTTCAGCTCGGGAGTCGGGACCCCCATCGACCTAATCACCGATATTCCAAGGACTGTGGCGGTTATGCAGTACTACGATCCCACTGTCTGCCTTGCCAAGCAAAGTTCGTCCCGTTATTTGGACCCGGTGGGTGTGCCTTACAAGCATCAAGGTTGCGTACGGCAGAGTCTTCACTTGTTATGGACTTCCACATGATTACACTCAGTTCTTTGAGAGATAGAACTACTTCCAGCGTTAGATCTGGCACTCATTAATAACATAGAGGATAAGCATGAACAAACTACATGCCAATCCAATGTCAGGTAAGCCTTCGAGGTGGTCCTATACCTGTAGACGACCCCAACAACTAGGTGCGGCTGGAGTACCCAGGTGAATTACCGGCAGAAAGGTAAAGCTATGTGAACATGTCGTAGTTAATAAAAACCTTTCGTGGATCAGTGACTCTGTTTCTCCAGGCTGCAGTCTACCCTCCATGAGTCATTGTTTCTCCGAAAGTCACTCAAACTTGGTACCGGGCTGTTGGGAAATGTTTGTTACGCCCCGACCTGACCGGCCAGTTACAGAGAAGGAGACCTTGTGGCGTGTCAGTAATACCTATCTTCTACGATCGATGCTCACCCTGGATGTTACGACGCTCTACCTAAGGAAGCAATCAATGTAACCCTAGTCAAAATGTGAAGTAATATCACAATACCCAATCTTTTAACCGTAGCGAGCGTTTTTAATACCTTGCCAAGCATCTGCCTACCGCTATCCATCCATTCCCACGAGTCGCCCACTCCACGACGCTTAAGTTGACCAGCATTTTACCATCAACGCCATGGGAAAAAATTCCGCTGTCCGAAATATGTACAAATGCAGACAAGCCCACTACTGTGGTGCCCGAGTCTGACTGGTAGAGGTTTGAAATTTGTGGATGGACGCTTGGAGAGAGCAAATGGCAGTCAGTGAGCAAATTTGGTCAAGTCGTCTTAATTTATGTGTATTTTCTACGGCCACGTCAGATGATTTTTTTCTCTAGTTCTGCCTTTGTCATAATCTTTCGCCCCCTCTCAGTGTAAAATATAATAGGTCACAAGGTTGACCACGCAGCTCAGTTTCATCATGGCAAGGTCCCCTCTTGCACATCAGCTGTCTTTGAAGTGCTCACCACCACATACGACCATAGCTCTTAGAAAATACGGGATCCCGTCCGCTCTCCCTTAGTCAAGCTGAGAAGCGGCGAATTAGTACTCGGGTCGGTGACGACCGGGGAATCCTCGCTGTTGTATGTTCTCTTTTTGTCCTTTTTATCTTTTGACTTGTTAGTACTTAGATATAACGTACGATTAACAGTCTGATTATCCAATTCTTATTTATCTTCCGGAGTCTTGGGTGATACAACAGAACTATGGGGTACTGATCAATCTTACTGGTGTAGGGCAAGCAGCTGTCATGACCCACCTTCCTATTCCTCGGTGGTGTCAACTTCCGTTTTTTGCTACTTGGGTGACCATTGTATTTTTCAACGCTTATGCCTCTATAAAAGTTCTAGTTCGCGCAATTCTCAAAGGCTAGTTTGTCGGGAGAAAGTGTCAGTGACAACACCCAAACCGATAGCCTCCCTAAGCCGGCTGGGTCGAGACTTGCGTTTCTTTAGCCCACAGCAAGGTCGACCTTTGGGCTGTCAGTAGGAGCTGCGGGCCATCCATCGGCTTGATCTTTAGGGTGAAGCAGATAAAAGTATCTTATAGGGTGCTTTGTTCAGTTGGTTGCGGAACTTGACTTTAGCAAGGCACCAGAAAGCTGTGTAAGGTCTTGAGAATAGGGACGATCGCGCTGATGACAGCTAACTGGAAAAATGTCACAAATATCAGGAAAATAAGGGGAAAATAGCTCTTAATGAAAGAAATAGTCTGATATCTCCAGAAACTAATTCCTGACAATCTAACACCAGGAAGATCTCTTGTATCTGCGATGATGTTGAATCAAGGTTCTTGCCTCTGACTGGTCCCTCTTATGCCCCTTTTCATCCGCATTATCCGGCGACCAGCCTGCCCAATGATCTTTCCTGCCCCGCTTCACTAGGACTTTGGTGGCAGATGATATCATTGTCGATTTTTTTTTTTCTGTGGCAATTTTTCTGTTTCCCATCCCCAGCCCTGGAGGTTTAATTTCCTCACAGGGACACTCAAAGATCGTCTACGCTACCTCGAAGAAAGGATTAGTGCCAATATAATTAATGGAAGGAGTGGTGTTGGCCTGTCTCTACGTGAAAGGGCTGCGGTGTCTGAGCCTGGTCGTAGTTGTGTTGTCCTGAGGCCTATGCTGATGCCGGAAGTAATTTCTATGCTACATTATGTCTAGGTGAACAAAACCAACTGTTACATTGGATAAACGTGTATGATACTAAGGTTACTGAAGCGGTTGGATTCAAGGAGCGATGGTGCTGGTGGTACTCCCGAGGATGGGCTTCAAAGCAGTTAATCCAACAGCGACTGTGACGGCTAACATTTCAGTTCAAGCAATTCGGAGCCATGCATTCATGGTGTGACGATACGAAAGGAGTTCGAATCGACTAGCAATTGACCAACAGGGCCGTGACGTGTCTGTGTCTAAGGCTACTGACGTCGCAGAAGCTGTAGCGCGTGTACGAAGTAAGTCTGTCACATATAATATAGGCCTCAGTTACACTACGCATTAGCGGAGTGTTCATTCCACTTTTGCCGTAGCCGTCAATGCGATAAAGTCTGTATGAGCGTATAAGGAGTGTGGGAATTTCGGTAGATCGGATGACGTACTCGCAATCGCATCAGTCTGCACCTGTCGCGAAGTATTTCTAAATGAAGGGTTATGGTCAATTGCGCCGATGCACCGCCACCACCGGGTCACTTTCGGAATTCTGCCTGGGGCATTGTTGCATCGGAGAAGCCAGTCCCGATTTGGGGTCTGCACACTGTACGGCAACCTCTATCTTGAAAAGGAGGGGGCCACCCTGACCGTGGTGGAGTTTGGGATATGCTGTGAGATGCATAACAGGGCGTCCATAGAGGGCCACTGTTAATGGAGTTGGTGAGAATACATGGTGAATGTATCCGCAAGGCGTCCGAAGGCAACCGTCGCAGCCTGGCCGAGGGGATTGTGGCATGGATCATAAAACGGGCACCTCGCCACCCAGCCCTCCGAGCCTCGCCGTCAAGTCTAGTCAACCTTGCACTTATCTACAGCAATATTGTACACATGAACTGCGGCCGGCCGTCTCAAAAGCCCAGCTGAGCCCACCGAAAAATGTCGAACCAGCAGCACCCACCGGAACCCCGGGGACCGCGTCGCCGACGGACGCACGCTACGCACCACTCGACCCAAGCCGGTCCGAGTTCGCAGTCTTTCTTGCGCAGGTGGAACACCATTAACCCGGATGCGCCCCCGACAAAAGTTACCAAGGGGGCGGTTCAAGAGTCTTTCTCCTGCTATGAGGGACTGAGCTGGGAGACGTTGAGGGGCTACTTGGAAAGCAAGTGGCCAGGCTGGAACTTTACGCAGACAAAGGTACAGCCCGAACTTGTGGTTCGCTCCGAGAATGCGGGTAATCGCCTCCACATGCGCCAAGCTGACAGTTCTGCCAATAGAGAAAGGATCAGTGGGTGTTTGAGGCCCCAGGCCGTCTCACAGAGGTGTGTGATCTACCACAAGATAGCGTTTGAGGTGAAGAACTGCACACTGAAATCCAACTTCTCTTTAGGAAGACCGTTCCAATATTGCCGCGCTGAGAGACCCCAACAAGCGGGAACGCAAAGCATCGGTTTCCGACTCGGAATAGGAGTACCAACACACGGACGTGTGTATGTACTCACTACCAACGGATGTTCCTTGTTGGGTGGGGTGGCGTTTGGGCGCATGGCTCAGAGCCTGGTCAGGCTGCGCGTCGTCTAGGCACTGTCGGCGCTGTTGGCCATAGGGCCTAATACTAGGTAGGCTGTAGGGACACTGCCATAGCGCAACGAATGTAATTTGTTTCATATTATCGGCCTAGAACTGCGTAAACTTGGCATCGCGTTGCTCGTGCCAGCAACACGCAAAGCGATATCTGTCAACCTCATGACAAGAGGCATTGCCCTCCCCAACCCGTGAGGCAATTGCTCAACTACCTTGACCAAATCAGGCTGGCCATGAGGCAACCAAAGGAGCGGGGCACATGCAAGCCTTATCGCGCTGTCACGGTCTAGTGTGAAGGGGGCGACACACCGGCCCACTGCATCAGCTGAATGTCTGGCCCGCTGAATGGGGGCGAAAGCCATCACCCGGCCCTTTTGCGACCCCGGTGGCAGAGCCCCGTTTCAGTCAGAAGTAGAAATAATAGGCTTTCCTGTTTGACAGGGCGCCTAATTGTGCTGAGCCTGGTTTACGGTCGTCACATTGCACACCTGCGCCTCCCCCCTGTTAAACCAGGCGCGACGTTCGATAGAAAGAGCCGCTGTTTCCGCTGGGATTTGAGAGTATTCCCTGGTTTCTCTGAGTATACCTCAACTTCCTTGCATATCAGACCATGGCTCCTCAAATTCTATTGCAATTGCCCAATGACTTCCAAGTCTCATATCGAGATCGGGATACGTATCCACGCAATTACACCCACCGGAGCGTCAGCACATATCCTAGTGCGTTGGCAGAGCTTGCAAAGAAATTAGATACAGCGGCAGAAAATCTCTGTGAAAAAAACTTGGAGAATGTGGAAGTCTGCATCCGCGATCTCAAGGCCGATAATGGAGCGGGCGAAGGTTCGTCCAGGTGACACGTTTCGGGGAATTACCTCACTAATCAGCAATAGACATGGAAAAGCGCAACATCCACTCTCCCGGAGGTCTCACCCAGTGGCTTGGAATCAAGCAAACCGGAAACTCGGATTCAAGTGATCCTCAAGGAAAAATTTCCGCGGGAAAAAAAGACCCAAAATGCCGATTCATGTGAGTGGTTATGGTTGAGAACTGCGTGCAAATGGATGAGACAAAGATCTAATCTTTTGACAGATATATTTTCGGAAATCACACCCGAGCCCGCCTAAACATCACCCGATCGATGCTTACCGAGATTTTGACGTTTCATCAAGTGTCGCCGGACTATCTAGATTTCTTGTTTGTTTTTGGACTACAAAGCGAGCCGCTGGATCTGCGGTTTAGCAGCTTCCGTGAGCAAACCTCGCTGCGGAATGAATGCAAGTCGCCTCGGATCGAAGGTTTGGCACGGTCTGGCAGACAATACCAACTGTGCTACAACCTGAAAGGCGTGACTGCAAAGTCCAGGAACCCTGAGAACCCATCGAAGGACGAGTATTCCATTCGGCCAGCCGCTTTCTACCACCGGTTTGACATTGAAAATGGCAATGCACTCTGGATGGTTACAAAGGGCGGGCTCGATATCCAAGAGCGGTTTAAAGAACTCACCGGAAAGAATGCGCGCCCTCAAGACAAGTCCTTTGGTAACCCTAAGGAGTGCTTCAGTTCAAGTTTGTCAGCTCATCTTCTCTTTTGTCATTGGTCCACGGAAGACTGGCGAGCGTACATTAAATGGTTGGAGTCTATCGTGGATAAGGAGGTTAGTTCGTCCATCCAATTAAGTCTCACCGACTTGGAATTGTCACTAATGCCCCGATACAGACCAGAATGGCCGTGTTGGGTCCCACCGGCACAGGGCATCACCATCGCATTTACACAGCGGGAGACATTCAGAAACTACTCACATTGGAGGAAACGATCAGTGAGGTCATTACTGTCCTGGAGTCAAATGTCGAGGTCATGAATTCACTAAAGCGTTTCTACGAGAAGCTGGCCATGAACAAGGACTTTGACCTACAAGATTGCAGCTATGACATTGATGTCTTTGCCAGTCAATTGAGCCAAATGATGGACAATTTTAGACTGCAAATTGGCCGGGCCAAAGCTCTGGTCAGGGTGATGAGCAATCGGACTGAGCTGGTGAAGCAACACCGGCTGGAGAGGCTGAACGGGAATTTGGAAAAGGAGGCTATTGTGGTTCGGATTGTGACGATCGTGACGCTTATTTACCTCCCCGCAACATTTGTCTCGGTACGTACTATGAACCCTGCTTTTGCAGGGTCGACAGTTGGTTTTTTTTGGCGGACGCTAATACTCATTACTCTTGCAGACGCTGTTCAGCACCGACATCATCAAGTACCAAGGCTCACCACAGGGGACCTACTCTGCGGTGGCTATGCAGCGATGGCTGCAGGTAACTCTTCCGCTCACTTTCCTGACTCTCTGTGCCGCGTACCTGGGAAAGAGTTGGGCTGAGCGACAGTCTCACCCGACCGTCCTGCAAGAAGATGGAGACAAGGACGGGGATGTGGAGGCGCAAGAAAAGCCGTCTGGAGACATCAGATCAGGGTCGTACAGGCGAGGAAACGACAGCCAGCTGGATGTCGGTGGTCAGCTGGTCGCTCCTCTGAATCAGTGGTGGCAGTGGGCGAAACTTGGGGGCGACAAGGCAGTGCCAGCGTCCTCAAACGAGACATCGACGCTAAAGAGATGGGGGCCAAAGGCACTGGCTAAACGGGCTTTCGGGGCTCCAGTCCCTCTGCTGCCCATAAACAATCAGCCTGCCACCCAAGGAAGTTGACAGATGTAGGGGTCTGCAGTCTACTGCGGGATTAGTGAGTAGCTAGAAATAGAGAGCCGAAGTTCAATCTTTTATTTCCAGTGATAGCATCGTTAGAACGAGAAAAGAGGAACCTGCTTGGGAGACGGCAAGTTCGGCAATTCACGGGGCTGGTTAGGCAAATGGTGCCCTACTTGTTGTGCAGCCGCTCATGGCAGAGCCTCCTCACCTTCCAAGGCGTCCAATGGAGGCCTCGTTCGGCAACATCTCCGCCTCAATCTCATGTCCATCTGCACGCGAACTGCATGAGCGACCGGAAGTGGACCGGATAAGCGCCGCACTGTGCTAACATGTGGGATGGCAGCCCCACGGTTCCCATCCCCCAGCAGCCTCGATCCAGGGGACAGTCCTCAGCCTCACTCGGCTGAACGAGTGATCCAGGCTCTCTTTTGCCTTCTTATTGCCTTACTGGTTTAAATGACGCTTTTCATTCCCTCTATAACCCGCCCAGAATCTGCCCTGACATCCTTCCACGAGCACACCGAGCGATGCGACTCCTCCGCCTCTGACGAGCGACGAATTATCTTTGTCGTCACGTTCGACCACGCAATCGTGGCTGTTCTAACCAGCTCGATCCCACCCTTTCCGCCAACGAATCTTGAAGGTGTGCTTCTTGCGCCTCGTGCTCTCCGACCCGAACGACAAGATGACTCAACCATCCTCGCACGATATCCTCAATGAGTTCCGGGCTCATCTCCGGAGGGAAGGGGTTTGTCGACGCAACTTCCAGAACAAGCCCTTCTACCACCCAGAGTCTATAAAGAGTTGGTTGACGCAGACCGCTCGAGAGGGGGAAGCCTCCAATGCAGGCAAACTACTTTGGGCTGTCTTCGCGCCCTACGCACAATTTGCGCCGGTAACGGCAGATCAGATTTTACACGACCATCCACTCGTCCTCGCTATTCTCGCAGACATGGAATGTGGGCATATGATTCGCGCTTTTACGACGTCAATGCAAGACTCTTACCTTAATATCACGGACTTGTCTGGGCTATACAACTCTATCATGGATTCCATGGTGAAAGACCAGGTAAAGCTACCATCCCGGTACAGGAAGGGCGGCTATCAAGCCGTCATTAACGCATTCGACGAGCGTCGGTGGGCCTTTGTGCCAGTCTCGCTTCAACTGAAGATGGATAAAAGCATTTGTTACGAAAAGTGCATTTTACCCTTTTTCCATATGGATATCATCAACACAGGGGGAACTGCAACAGTATACCACTGCAAGGTACAAGTGGATCTGGTTAAAGATGAGTTGGCGAACATCTTGGAGTCCTCTAAGAAGAAAGACCCAACATATGGGGATGTGGGTCGATACATTGCACTGAGCTCATGAACTCTGTACTAACGTACCTGCAGTACTACGAACTGGCGATCAAGTCCTACATGAGCGAATACGCCGACGTATACAAGATGGAAAGCACTGCATTCACCGGCATGCAAGGCCAGGAAGGATTGGGAGTAGTCAAGTATCTCGGAGCATATCATACCGATGGCGGAAATCACAGGGATCATATTATGCTCGAGTACGGTGAGCAAGACCTCGACGAGTATCTGGCCGACACCTGCCCACCAGTTTTGAACAAGGAGATAATCGACTTTTGGGAAAGCCTCTTCAAGGTCGCCCATACCCTCGAAGGAATACATATACTCAATCATAAGGGAGAAGATGGGAATATGCACCTATTCAACGGGTAAGTTCAATATTCCCTTGGCCTGCAATGTTCTTTCTAACATGTCTATAACATAGTTGGCATGGGGACATAAAGCCCGAGAACATACTCCATGTCCGTCAGGAATTCAAGCTCGCTGATTTTGGCTTCTCCAAGTTCAAGCTAGCCGACTTTGACTTCTCCAAGCTCGAAAAGCACATAGCTTCAACACGCCTGCTCGGTGGCACTCGGACTTATGGTAAGAGGTTTCCTCCTGGCATGAAGTAACCAGGCGCTGACATTTCAGGGGCGCCGGAGCGAGACACAGTGGGACGGAGCTCACAAACCACAGACACTTGGTCATTCGGTTGTGTGCTCTCGGCTGTGGCAACATGGGTTATACTTGGCCCATCATTTTGCCTCGGCTATGATATGGTACGCGAAGATGCCATCAAGGACCTACGCAAGCGTCGCCAACACGAACCAAATATCAGCGTTCCCGATTGCGATGACGCGTTTCACGACGGCAGCAAGGTACTTGATGCTGTTACTGAATGGCATGATCATCTTCGAAACTCTACACGAAGAGCCGACACCATTTCTCGCCATGTGCTCGACCTCGTCGACGAAGGGATGCTTGTTGATGATCCTGAGAAAAGATTGACGTCTGCCAAGTTGTGTGATAGCTTGGACAAAATCATTTTGCGTGCGAACGTGGAATATCGACAATCCGTGGACAACGGAACGCTGAAGAAAGAATCAGAGGGGACCTTGAAAGCCCTTCTAAAACTTGATCTGCACGCGCCGACCATTGCCAAGTCATTTTCCCAAGCGGAGAAGGAATCCGACTCTGCTACCAATCCTACCAATCCTAAACCGCCTCAAGGGCAGAACTCAACTCTACCACATCCCCGTCTCTCCAACCGTGTTCGCAAGTCGGAGTACTTTGGCAAGATCGTTTTTGGAAAGACAGCAAACCGAGAACAGGTGATCCGGTCTGACTCAAAAAATCTCCGACCTAAATGAGACAAGCGAGCGAGGCAGTCGTTCAGAAATCATACCTGTCCGCAAGTCACGCAACCCCATTCTACAGCCGACCCGCCATGAACTGGACGCAACACAGCCGAGGGCGGTAGGTAAGGGGGTCGAAACCTCAAGGGATTATCTATCGATTGACCCCAACGCAACCCGCAAAGAACTGAACGACTCATACCATCCAGCAATTCCATCACCAATATCTGCCGTGTCTGAGAAAGATTTCGGAGAAGACTCTACCCCACCTATCCCAATATCGCAGTCTAGAACTACCGCTGTTGCGATGGAACACGAGCGCCTTATGGAACTCTGGGCGAAATCCAATGGAGTGTCCTCTTTATTCACCAAGATTCCCAAAGATGACTATCTCGATCACCACATCTCGAAAAGAGATATTGTATGGACCCTGGACATCTTATTGTACAGGGATATTTGTTAACCTTGACTACAGACATTTGTTGTCGATAACGCCGCCAGCATGAAGCTTCACTGGACCAACTTAGAAATGACTCTCTTAACACTAGCAATGAAAATTGGGCCTCTTGACAAGGATGGCCTGGACCTTCGTTATACCATTGGTGAGCACCATAACTTGAACAACATCAAGGGCTGGAAGATCAAATCCCAGTTCCGGCAATCGATGCGTGACACATACGACCGCATAGACGTACGCGATCACACAGACATGGCAGCAACACTGTCGGCAATTTTTGACGACTACATTAAGGATTTCAGCAAGAAACAGACTCTTATCATCCTAACTAACGGGCTTTGGGAGGGATCGGGGCTGACTGAGGACGTGGAGAGTGTGATACTCACGTTCATTGCCAACCTCAAGACAAAGCTGGGTCCGTTAAAACGGCGTTGGTTCACTATCCAGTTTATTTCCTTTGGGAATGATGAAAAGGCGCTGCGACGGCTTCAATACCTTGACGACAATCTGAACGCAAAGTAAGTTGGGCTACACACTTGATAAATTAAAGCCAGTTGAACTAACATTATGCTCTCCTGTAGGGATGACATTGTCGACACGAAGCCCTGGGATTTTCCCAGACGTGAATCCACTTATCCTGGGGAGCATCACACAAAACGGAGACGACGCAAAGGCGTTGCCAATGGTGTCGACACCATCCATGCAAACCACCCCCCCACTAAGCGCTAGAAAGAGAAAGAATCGACTCTCAGAGTTCTTGAAATCATGAATGCAGCATTCTTCTACATTTTGGGATGCCTTCACCTCGCGGGCGGGGTACATCGGCAATTCTATGCCTGCTGGTTTGTACTATTATCACTTTGATCTATTTCCATCACTAGAGGATCTTTTGGGTAGTTCTGTTTATTGGGTATAGAGGCATTTGTTCCTAATATGGGCATCCCTCAGGTGTCTTCTACTTGTTCCCAGATTTGTCATGATGTATTCACATAATACCCGTTTTATATTTAATAACCATCTGCGACCGACAAATATTCTTATTTCTGATTCTAGTCTTAAGTCAAGAGTAAAACCCTATTTGTGGCATGCCTCGGTAGTTAGGCGCTGCCCTTGTCTCCAGACCGCAGCATTATTCACGG
Organism: Ilyonectria mors-panacis; assembly: GCA_002991585.1. NCBI lineage: Eukaryota > Fungi > Ascomycota > Sordariomycetes > Hypocreales > Nectriaceae > Ilyonectria > Ilyonectria mors-panacis. Next base: position 218,143 of record PPHJ01000087.1, on the reverse strand, counting down.
AGCAATGAATGTCGTCTGTCGGATCGCCTTTCACCATCAAGGCATCGGCTCTAAACTCTGGTACAAGCCTTCCTCGGTCAGACAACTTGAATCGTCTAGCTGGGTTCGTAGTTGCAGTACGAAGAGCGTCGATCCTAGTGAACCCGCAGCGGCTAGTATAGAGCGACATCTCTTGATGCAGTGACAGTCTGAAAGCTGTTCCCAAGACTCCTGGACCAGAGTCGGTACCCCTATGTCTGTTGTTAGCATTTCCACTGGCAAGTCAAAGAAGTTATGTACATGCGCGACAATGCCAATCCCAGCTTCCTTCAACATCCTTACAGCTCGGTATGCATATTGAATATCGCATCCCTCCGTCGCCAGCATCATCCTCTTACAATAGCACAACTTCAGTTCCTTGTCCAGCACCTTTTCTGAGTACTCGTGTTTAGCATAGGCTCTCGCGTCGCCCAGTTCAATGCCTGTCAAAGAAGTCCCTACCACTAGCGTCGGAACGCAAAATCTGTTGTTCTTCTTGTAAACCTCGACAAGACCTGGAACCGAAGCCTGGTCAAAAAAGCAGTGGGCTAGTCCATCTACTCCAGCCTCCAATACCTCAAATATTTCGTTTTGGGAAAGAGCATGTGCGACAGCGACTAGGCTGTGAGCATGTGCAGCCTCGACTAAGGCTCGGTTCAGCTCTGGGCTTGGGTATGGAAGAGGCTCTCCAAAGATGGCAACGCATTTCTCTTGTATGATTTTAAGGTAGCTTTATTTGTGAGCATCCTCAAGAGCTCAAGATCACGTTGTCACGACCTTGGTTATTGCTCTTTCAAGAACCTATTGTTCTACTGCTGAGCATATATGACGGTATTCTATACGGGACACGCTTCATGATGTTTCCTGTCTTCCCAGTCGTATACCAGCAACAGTGTGGGGTAAGTAATCAATAATTTTCATTATTTCATCGTACTTAGTCTTCTGGTATCCTTGTCCGGTTTCCAACACCACTTCAACGTCCGCGATAGCCGCTTCCATCATGTATATCTCGAGTGCGCGGAAATCATGCTAAACTCTATCCAAGTGGTCTCTAGGAAGTGGCGGTTTAGCTTTTGTGAGCATCATGGTGGGAATGATAATCGCCACTATCTATTGCATTTACGATAACAAGCGATAACTGCTCGTCGAGGCGAAAAGCATGGCAAGGCGCCTCCGGAAGCAAGATTTCCTCCAGCTCTGATTGGCTCCATATTCATACCGATTGGCATATTTTGGTTTGCGTGCACAAATTCCGCAAGTATACATGCAAGTCTAAGTGCTTGGGAAACTTCCCATCTTCACTTGATGGTTTATTGGATCACGAAAACAGCACAGCACGCTGTAACTCTTGTCCGAATGTTTGGCTCTATAAGCAAAGACTGACTTCCTGGCTTTAGTGGAGCGTTTCAATTATTGGGACAAAACCGTTTGCGTTTGGCATGGTGCTAGTGTTCCTAAGCGTCATGAATTACTTAGTTGATGCGTATGTGGTGTATGCAGTTTCAGTGCTAGGGGCGAACGGTGTCTTCAGATCTGTGTTCGGTGCTGTTTTTCCCCTATTCACACCCTGTGAGATTGCTTTCTTTCCTTGAAGCATACCGTGTAATTTTAACATGAGGCATCTAGATATGTACCGAGACCTCGGAATCCATTGGGCATCATCAATTCCGGCATTTTCAGCACTTGTGTGTGTTCCTTTCCCATTTCTATTCTATAAATATGGCCAGCCCATCCGGATGAAGTGCAATACGCCGCTCATGCTGCCAAAGTATTGGAGCAAATTCGGAGTGGAAGTGATGAGGATGAAGGACGGAACACTAGAAGTGGAGGAATGTAAAACGGAGAAGTAGAACGCGGCACAAGTAATTCTGGCGACCATATTGCCATCTAGAGATATAGCACCCCCGTGATCGGCAATCACAGTCCTCCAAAATGCACCCGAATTCAACCGCGAACACTGCAATGCTCGCTTTGAGTGAAGGTGATGCCTATTGGATTTCGTCCGAGCTTGGTAGAAGACAAATGAATCGGCGCTATACCAGCGTAATTGAGTCCCGTTGACTATCTCACATGCATGGTTTCATGACTGACGATAACGTAGAAATATCAAGCACGGAGTGTTGAGGAGCGCGAAATATGCTTGTCGGTTCGGCGCCGAGATTAACGCGAGCAGCGAACATCTCGCGCAGATAACAATTTACCGACGCCGCGGAACGCGAGCATCGGCGCCGACATCAAACGCGAAGCGCGACAAGCCGATGCGCCAATCATTTACCGACGCCAGAGAGACCATCCAGCGCCAAGATAGAATCGACAAGCGAATATCCGATGTGGACAATCATCTGTTGACTCGGAAAAGGACAATCCGGCGCACCCCCAAAGGTTCCATATACTGAAGAAGCAGATGCATCGCCGACGGAGCCAGCCTGGTTTCCGGTAAGAGGTCATGAAGAAGCCCTTCCAGCGAGCGCTACTCCTTCCAAAGATATTTCTTCAGGGAACATCGCGTCGTTGCTGCCATTGCAATTTCCACGATTTGCTAGCTTCTTGCTTTCAATAAGATAAGAGCGGAGCATTGAGGGGGCGAGATGACTCCATGAGTATCCTGACTTGGGCGGGAAATAGCGCAACCTCATCCGAGAGTACAGGATGCCATCCTCAATCTTGTACGCTGATCATTGGTCCCACAAGAGGAATTGCTGTATTAGGCTACGTCACTGATCAGACCATGCATCCATCACCTGTTGTCTCCACATTCAAATCGGTGTTGTCGGCGGCTAAGTTATCCGCGAGATTCCACCCTTCCTCGTCAGTCACAATTATTGCATCAGCAGAGCCACCTCGACACATTGACAGAGAATGCAGGACATTCGTACGACCTTCGATTCAATCTCACAATGCAATACATCGTCTATGAATTCTAGTCGGCCAAATGTGGTTGCAAATGTCACTGGATGGACTACAGACGGCCATGCCTCTGATGCAAGAGCTTCGACGAGTTCTGCAGACGAAACCCATAGTGGAAACATCCCACAACACGAACTGGCACACGAACCCAATAACCCCAAACGACGGAGGGCATGCGGAGCCTGTCGAACATCCAAATTACGATGCGAACCGGACCCCAATATTACGGCAGGGCCATGCAAGCGATGTCAAAAGTCAGGCCAGGATTGTACCGCAGCAGCACCTTTACAGGTCAGACAGAAGAAAATTCGCAATCGAGTAGAGGCAATAGAGTTAAAGATTGTTGCCTTGAGAGACACTCTACGCACTCAAGAGTCAAATAATGCAATGCTGGCAGCGGAGAACTCTTGCTCTGCAAGTGGTTCAGAAGACTTAGACACGGCGAGATCGGAGACTGCCGCGGCATGTGAGAGGCAGACTACGGCATGCGCACGTCGAAATTCTTGCGCAATCGGAAAGCACATCAAGTACCCGGAGCTGGTGTTACCACCAATTCAACCAAGGAACAATGTCGCAGATATCATTGATCGTGGTATCCTCCCCATGGAGACTGCAGCAGAATTATTAGCGCGATACAACAACAAGATGATACAGCATCTACCCGCTGTTATCTTACCATCCACAGTATCAGCTGCTGAACTGCGGAAGGCGAAGCCCCTCCTCTTTCTCGCCATAATGGCTGCCAGTTCGGCCGAGATCCCAAACCTTCAACGACAGTTAGTCGAGGAATTACGGCGTGACCTTGCTCGGAAGACGATCATTCAAGGAGAGAAGAGCTTAGAGATAGTCCAGGCTCTTCAACTGGCGGTAATATGGTACTGGTTACCTCAGATGTTTGAAGACATGGACTTCTACCAACTCGTGCACATGGGTGCAACAATGGCTATCGATATCGGGTTGGGAAGAGAACCATCTGTTGCAAGACCTGTGGCACCATCGCCCTTCGGATTCCGAGCCGATTCCTTCCGACGAACTGTCCCGCCGGATCCGACGACCATAGAATCGAGGAGAGCGTGGTTGACGTGCTATTTCTTAGCAACGAGTACTTCTATGACACTTCATCGACCAAACTGGTTACAGTGGACACCGTTTACAGCTGAATGTTTCAACATCCTCAAGAACTCATTCAATGCTGCGCCGACGGATAAGTATTTGTGTCATCTGGTTTGGACGCATCACATCGCGGAGGATATTGTCGTACCATTCCCAATGGAGGATTCAATAATGACGCCAAACATCAGCGACACACGGTCGCAGTATACTCTGCGAGCTTTCGAACATCTCTTGGAAGAGTATACCCACGCGATCCGCAAGGAAGTGAGACACCGTAAGTCCCGCCTTTTCGGGATTATGTGAGAATATTATGCTTACTCGCAATTAGCAACCTTGGGGGTCTCATTACACGTAATCACACTTCGAATGCACGAGATTTTACTAAGTGCAGGGGTGAAGGAGGAAATGAAACCCCTATTCGATCTCGAGAGTCTGAAGGACGGAATATTGACTCAAGAACACTACCTTACAACACCCCAAATCAACTCTCTGTCCGCCTGTCTGACCGCCATTGAGGGTACTTTGACGACTTTTCTTGCCATGGAACTGGATAACATTCGCTGCCTTCCAGTGTTCACCTTTGCGAGAGTTGGCTATGCTGTCGTCGTGCTCATCAGGATATATGTCTCTGTCGTGGCACTGAGCACGAATCTTGGGAAGGCCATCGACAAGGACCGATTGAAGGTCGGCTACTACCTGGATAGCCTACTCGAAAAGCTCCATGCAACAGCCGGAGATAACAAGAGTCGCCCTGCGGCACAATTCCTAGTCCATTTTGTGCAGCTTCGGTCATGGTTTTTGGAGCAAGATAATGTTTAACACCCAATGAAATACGAAGAATCTTGAAGGAGGATGTTAGGGCTCGTCCGGCTCCCAGAGGCGAAGGTTCTTACATATAATGTTTAATCTAGCTCAGGACGCAGTATCATTGACGAGAGATGTGATGGATCTTTTTTCTTCGGATTCTGGGTATTGAATCTCGGCTGTATATAGTACCTGTTCAAGCACGTGTATACTTGCGTGTCAATGATTTCTGACAATACTCTGTGCTAATACAAGGCGAATAGCACGATGTGACATAACAGCAGTATTGTTCACTCGAAATGGTTTGCTACTCCTCCTTCCTAGCTCTCGTGAGTTCACAGTTGTAGAAATGTTGATCGTGTTTGATATAGTCAAGTTGTTATGCGTAAACTGACTATATATTGACGCCATACACTCTCTGCTACAACTTCCGATACGTGATGTCTAGTTCTGCCAGCCCATCTCTACCATCTCTCTTGCAGATACCGTCTGAATGTTCGGGAAGAGATCAGTCAGGGATACTTCCGGCTTCAGGTCAAACTGGCCTTCGTCGAAAAGGAGTTCAAAGTAGCAAGCATCTTCTGAGGAGACTCCTTGGGCATGTGTTCGTAGGCATATCGATGGCCAGAAAGCTCAGTGATCTTGCCAGATTTCAAGAGATCAACAGAATCATACGAAACGTTGAATTTGACCCCTGGAGCCTAGGTTAGTGCATCTCAATATCGGGCCTCCTCAGGATGAAACATACCGCGGACTTCCTCTGCAGTCTTGACGAACTCATTCCAGGAGAGCTTTGTCCCGATAATGTAAGATTAAGGTCAGCGCTGCTGCCGTAAACTTGGCTACATCCGCGCTATATGTAAAAGCAACGGGCGTAGAGCCAGATCCTGGTATTGCAGCCTGATTCGAAGCAACATCGATGACAAGTGTCATAGGGTTGAGATAGGACTTGGCTTTAGGCATGCCCCAGTAGTCAAGAAAGAAGCCATTGCAAAAAAGAGTCCACTCAAGCTTCGTCGTTTCAAGTACAGCCGTAGCCTTGATCTTAGCGGTAGCCGGTGGGAACCAAGCCTAGCTATCGCGTGACTTTAGTAGGACAGTTTTATTTCACAGTGGATGGGGCCACTTACTCAGGACGGAATTTTATTCCAAAGGCGCTTGGAATGAACCTTTTTGTGACACTGGAAATGTCGGCAGCACGGATCAGATTCGGCTCGGCTTCGGGGGAAGCCCTTCCGAGAGCTGAGATGACCGTGTGGACCTTGTTCTCCTCCAAAATAGACACGAGGGCCTCGGTACTTTCGTAGTCGGTGGCGATAACCCGGGCACCCAAACTCTTTTCTAGCTCTTCGGTTGTCTGCAATTTGAATCAGCATGGCAGTGATAGCAATTTTGAAGGGGGCGCAACGCCTCAAACCTTTCGACCAAAAATGACGACTTCGAATTTCCCCTGGGTGATTATGGCCTCGACAATGGCCCTTCCGATGCTACCGGTACCACCTACGACTACGACGACCGACATTGTGAACTGGGTTTATTTATCTTGGAACTTGGGATTTGTGTAGTGATTGGGAATGTGGTTGGAAGAGCTGGTCATATCCTAAACTACTCATCCCTAAACAGCATTTAAGTACCTGGCAACATCGTTTTACCATTGATAATCAATCGGCATTATTATTCATATGTTCAAACATTCTTGATGTCCGATCAATTCATGCAAGTTGCTTACGAATATGAAGCGGTGAACTGACTTCAAATGCCCGATCCCATCCCACAGTCCACCGATCCGCATCTCACGCGGCTTGCGCTGTGTCTACGCCTCCAGGTGACATCCGTAATATTATTCCCACACCCCAGATCAGATACCGGACCACCATCTAACTTTGGAGATCTACGTAAATTTTGATCATGTCAGGGGACTCCAACCTACCCTAATTAAGCTCAGCCATCCATTGATTCGACTTCTCCGGTAGTTCCAAGCGTTCAGTTGAGGCTTTCCCTCACACCATGTCTTCCAAGACAAGGGGTTTCTGCAAACCATGATCTCGGTAGCACTTGTCCATACACCAGAAAGGAACATATGTTGTGCCATATGCGAGATCACGCGAATCTCTATCCATTTGGGTGCCAAAGGCGCGGCGACGATCACTCACAGGTTGGTCCGTTAATTTCAATTTGATTGAGCTGACCCTTTGGTTGTATGGGAGCAGAGGAAGCATGGTAGCTCAGGCTTGAGCCAGGTTCAACAATCATGAAGCTAAATTCGGACTCATTTCTGTGCAATGGCCATCGTGGGATTAGATGTCACAGCACCTTTCCTGAGACGTCCAGAGTAGCTGCCCCCGGACACGAACACAAAGCATGGGTAACTAGCGCGTATTGGGGGGTTGTCTACTTTTGGAAACATTAATCGCCAAGCTTTCCCTAATCTATATCAAGTTAGCCGATTTTCCGCTACATGTATGGGTCCAAATATGCAGTCTGTTATGTCAAACGACCCGGCGAACCGATGGATCCCCGAAACCCGGACATCACGAGCTAAGAGCATCTCTCGGCATCGGCAGCCATGCCGGAAATTCGTCTAATCCCTGATTTACCCCGCCTTTTATGAGTGCCATACTTCCAGTGATGTTGCTTCAGTTGAAGATCAACGTCACAGGAAGGCCATGCAGCTCTTTGACTACCGCGTGGGCCAATAGGGACGACTTTACCCTGAGAACTCCGGGTGTCCCGGTATTCGACACGACAGATCAAGTATACTAAAAATGCTATCTCGAATTCACAGATTGTTTGAACCATTCCATTCTTCCAAAACTTTCTCCTACGTCTAATTGTTGTCCGCGTACTACAAGGCCAGGATCATGCGTACCGCAGACTACTTCGATTATGTCCAGAATGCGCTCCACGCTCGAGGCTGGTCAACTTCCTGCCAGGCAGCCATGTGTACCGACTCTCTGATCGACGTGCTGTCCGCAGCGTACTGGCAAATTCTTATTGCTCTCTTCCTGGGCCTCAGTGGGATACTTCTTCAAACGAGATACCGTCGAGGCCTGAGGAACCTCCCAGGGCCCTTTCTAGCAAGTATCTCGTCGCTGCCCCGCGTTGTAACAGCTTTAGGCGGTCACCAATTTCTCAAACATGCCGAGTATCACAAAACTTATGGACCGATGGTAAGAGTTGGCCCGAATCACGTTTCGATTGCGGACTCGCAGTGCATCAGTCAGATCTATAGCATTGCTTCGAAGTTCTACAAGGTGCGGACTTGAAATGACTACCCAAGGCAACCCCTACTCACCGTTTGTGCAGAGTAATTTCTATGTTCTGTTTGACGCAGACACCGGGACCGCCAAAGTTCCAACAGTCTTCTCTGTCCGCAGCCAATCGATGCACAAGACAATGAAACGACCGATTGCGAATGCCTACTCGATGAGCTACATGATCGAACTTGAACCCGCGGCCAATGCTTGCACAGAAATTTTCGAGCGGAAACTTCAGGAAAATCAGGGTGCACCTATCGATTTGGGGACCTGGCTCCATTGGTACGCCTTCGATCTAATCACGTCGATCACCTTTTCCAACCGACTTGGGTTCATGGAGAAGGAGACTGACGTCGACGACATCATCGATTCCCTCGAGGGCCGGCTTGCTTATAATTCCGTCGTCGGCCAAGCTCCTTGGTTGCATAATTTCTTGCTGGGTAACCGCCTATTCAAATCCATAGGCACACGATTCAAGGCTGTAGCCAAGTTGAACACGGCGCAGCATATTGTGAATTTCGCTGCGGAGCAACTGCTCAGGTACAACAATTCCGAGAAGCCTAAAGAGATTCGAGATATGCTGTCCCGGTTCAAGACCATGCAAGATGGTGAAAGTTTGATATCGGATAACCAGTTGCTGGCCCATGCTGCTTCCAACATGTGCGTCAAGACAGACCCTAGCGACTTCCCGAGCCTTGTTTTCCTAACCTCCTTGACAAACTCGCTGGGAGTGACACTACTGCCATCTCTTTGCGCGCGATCATCTATTACCTTTGCAGGAACCCTACTTGCTACGAGAAGGTCCTCGCAGAGATCGATGGCATGGATAGCAGGGGCGAATTGTCTAACCCAGTGACCTTTACTGAAGTGTCAAAGATGACATACTACCATGCGTGCATGAAAGAAGCGATGCGACTCCATCCCTCTTGTGGTCAGATGCTTGAGCGTGTGGTTCCCGAGGGCGGTGCAACGCTAGCTGGGGCTTTCTTACCCCAGGGTACTATTGTTGGTGTGAATCCATGGGTGATCGGCAGAGACAGGGCTGTCTATGGAGAGAATGCGGACGACTTTGTTCCAGAACGATGGCTGAACAATGACGCAGTCTCTCTTAAAGCGATGGAAATAAACTTTTTTGCGGTTTATTTTTCCCGTTCCACCAAATGCATAATTGTGAAGGTTTTGCTAATGCTACCCTCACGTTCCAGTTCGGAGCCGGATCAAGGTCGTGTCTGGGCAAGAATGTGTCGCTGATGGAGATGTCTAAACTCGTCCCTCAACTGCTCCGTAATTTCCAATTTGAGCTCGAGAACCCCGACGCGGAGTGGAAGTTAACTGGTTACTGGTTCGTCAAGCAAACTGGGCTTATATGCCGAGTGAGCCAACGAAAGGTATTCTAGGGGCTAAAGTGATATGAAACTGTTAAGTAAATAGTCTCCTAGGATAGTAACAGCTGAGGTTACTCTAGCAGTAAGTTCTTTTCTCAATTCTAGTAGAGTTGATCTTTCTGCCCCAAATTACAAGCGGAAGCGTTGATTCGTAACTGTTAGGCTTTACCTCGCTGGGTAAGAGGCGTCGTAGGGACCAGTGCAGACCACTTCTACCAGAGACTTTCGCCTTCGACCAGATATTTGGCTTATCAGTTATTTATTTCATTAATTTGTTGAACAATCTTTTTTTGCGTGCTACATTTGAGGACGGTATGCAGCTGTAGTGAACTGTGTGACTATTGTGCCTATTCTGTGGGTTTGTCTAGGGTAAGTGAGACACTTGGGCGTCGCGATGAGCGATGTAAGTCACGCCCCGGGCCATTGGAAATCCTGACACGCTAAACCAAGGTTTTGCGCCACAAGCAAGAGGCTTATACTCAATCCTTTGACTGAGGACCTTCTTTATCATAGCTTTAGACCTGCTAGGTGTTAGGCGAAGTTAAATTGCCCTCAAAGAGGCCATCCGTACTGACTAAAATATCGTGCCATGGCATCAACCGAACCGAGCCGAACCGAGCCTGTCGCATCCCTGTACATATTGTCCGTGAAAGTGATCTCACGAAAGATGGACGCGAGCAATCATCTTCTTTTCTACAACTTTCGAGGTTTGTATTGCAGTGCGAATTCTCTCCCGGACCAACGGGATCATGTCAAGCCTCCCAAAGACGCAGTCGGTGGAGAAAGACTCAGCAAGCCCTGATCCTGTCGCCAGCATCCACGATGAGGACTCCTCCGGGGCCAGCCTCGCCCTCGAGCCCGTCCAGACCGGCACGTCATACAAGCCCCCACAGATGAAGACGTGGCATCGTCGTCTGGTGATGCTATCTCTGTGTCTGACTCTCTTCCTTGGAGCTCTCGACATTACCATCATTGCGACCGCGCTGCCAACCATCGCCGAACAATTACATGTCACCGCCCAGGAATACGCGTGGATCGGAAGCGGTTATACGCTCGCAACCACGGCGTCGACGCCGGTCTGGGCCAAGTTGTCTGACATCTTCGGCCGCAAGGCAACCATCATGACTACTACAGCAATCTTCATGATCGGAAGTCTTGTTTGCGCGCTCGCGAACTCCAGTACGATACTCATTGCCGGGAGAGTGGTGCAAGGGCTTGGTGGTGGTGGCTCTCTTGTGCTTGTCACGATCATCATAGGGGACCTCTTCAGTCTGGCAGACCGAGCCAAATACTATGGCCTAACTGGAATTGTGTTCGGTATCGCGAGTGCTGTGGGTCCTGTTTTGGGGCGGCGTTTTCACTCAGGCTGTGAACTGGAGATGGTGCTGTAAGTCGACTTCTCCTTGCCCTTGTTCCGCCTCCTGAATCTGACTTGGATCTAGTCTACATCAATCTTCCTTTTGACGGTGTCGCCCTAATCGTTCTCTTCTTTGCCCTCAACGTCGACATTGAAAAGGAGCCAATCGTCGAAGGACTACGTGCATTGGACTGGACGGGCTTCGCCTTGATCATCGGGGGTACGATTTGCTTCCTCTATGGCCTTGAGGCTGGCTCCGGTGGCCTCGCCCCCTGGGGCTCGGCCAAGGTCATCTGTCTAATTGTGTTTGGGCTACTCATTCTCGCCTTGTTCATGGTGTGGGAAGCCAAATTTGCGAAGAACCCCGTCATTCCGATTCGAATCTTCCAAAAGACGACCAACATCGCCTCATTCACAGTCTCCTGCCTCCACGCCTTCACCTTCATCTCATACGACTTCTTCCTGCCCCTATACTTCCAGGTAATTCTGGGCTTCAAACCGATTATTTCAGGCGTCACTCTTTTCGCGTTAATTCTTCCGCTGTCGTTTCTGACGTTGATTGGGGGCTTAATTACACGAAAAACCGGAAATTTTTGTCATCATCATAATTGCTGGAACAGTTCTTATGACATTGGGCAATGGTCTTTTTATCAGTCTTGGTATCGGCAAGAACTGGCCGAAGATAATCATCTTCCAGATGCTAGCAGGCAGTGGAGCAGGTGTACTCTTCCAGAGTCCAATGATTGCCTTGCAGAGCCACCTGCATCACAAGGATATGGCTGCCGCCATGTCAGCGTACAGCTTTCTTCGCAGTCTCTTCACATCCATCTCTCGATTGTTATTGGAACCGTGTTGATCCAACGATCGATTGGCAGTGGCAGCTTAACAACGATCCATGGAGGAGGGCAAACAACGGATAAAATGGAGTACGTGAAAGCATTGCACATCATGTGGAGTTTTTACACTGGGATTGCAGGTTTGATGATCGTGGCCGCATGCTTCATCAAGCAGACGCCTACCAAAAAGCAGTCGAGCGTAGCTGCAACTAGCTCCAGCCCTCAGCTGGAAGCAGGACACATCGAATCGGAGGCTGAGGCACCGAGTTCGAAAACGGGCCAAGTTCCTAAAGAAAAACAAGAGTCTGGCTAGAATAGATGTAGTTTAGATTGCGTATAGACTTGCGAATAGATTCGGATGGATAGATCAAAGATCCTAAGCGACGTGCCTTCATTCACATGTGCTCGTTCTGCAAGCGTGCTGCATCAGCTGATATGTCCCTCACCTCCGGACCGAAATGCACGTGCTGTCACCGGTCGCGTGAAAGTGCTCATGCGCCGGGTTCTAGCGTGGCTGAAAACTAGATCAAAACCCACGACGTGGCCGCCGACTAGGATAATGGAAACTAAGCTTTACACGATGGTCCTTAAGCTCATTTAACCGGAGCAATCACATTGTTTCCTTCTTAAAACCACCGAGTACCGCGTTTCTAATCGCGCCGACTCTCGGCGAAACATCGAATAACCAGGGTGCCCTGGTCATTGCCATATTAAGGATACGGAGTACTTAACGCGGGGAGGATTCGCAGGATCGGGAAGCAATCTATCACAGGAAGCAAATTCCCCAGAAAGCCTTATGGTTCCCCTTAAATGATCATACGTTTCGGTTATTAAATGGTCCATCGGCCGCCTTCTCTCCGTATGCGCCCTTAGAGACTGCCATCACTACTAACAATGAAGCTTTCCAATATGAAGCTCTCAATACCAGCTGTTCTTGCTGGGGCAACGTCCTTTGTCGCTGCACTCTCTGCGGACGAGTGGTCGAAACAAAGCATTTATCAAGTTCTCACTGACCGGTTTGCGCGGACTGACGGAAGTGTCAGCGCGGCATGTGATGCTTCCCAAGCACAATACTGCGGAGGATCCTTCATAGGACTTACCAAGAAGCTAGACTATATCCAGAATATGGGGTTTACGGCCATTTGGATATCTCCTATCGTTGCCAACATCGAGGTGCCCGCTAACCAAGGTTGGGGGTAAGTAAAACCTTTGCACAGATTTGAGTATTAGTCTAAGTGGCTAACCCAATGTTCTCCAGCCAAGCATACCACGGTTTCTGGGCCCAGAAGATTTGGTCCATCAACGACCGCTTTGGCACTGCGGCTGAGCTCAAGGCGTTATCGAAGGCCCTCCACGACAGAGGAATGGTAAATATCACACAAAGCTGAGACTTGAATGTTGCTGATAGTGTCAAGTACCTAATGGTGGATATTGTCACCAACCACATGGGCTACTATGGGTGCGGTAACTGCGTCGACTACAGCAAATACGATGCCTTCTCGGATGTTCGCCATTATCCATTGTACCACCGCTTGCTTTTTTATATGCTGACCTATCTCTCAGTCTTCCTACTTCCATAATTTCTGCTTGATCGATTACAGCGATGAGTGGTCGACCAATATCCAAACGTGTTGGGAAGGTGACAACACCGTCAGCCTCCCTGATCTCCGAACAGAGAATGACAACGTTCGCGGCATTTGGTTCAATTGGATCCAACAGATTGTCTCCAATTACTCGATCGACGGTCTGCGAATCGACAGCGCCAAACACATTGAGAAGTCCTTCCACGCACCCTTTGAGAAGGCTGCCGGGGTCTATACAATTGGAGAGGTGCTGAACGGCGATCCTGCTTTCACCTTTCCGTACCAAAAGGAGATGAGTGGCGTTCTGAACTACCCCATGTACTATTGGCTCAAGAGGGCATTTGGGAGTACGAGTGGTGACTTTACTGAGCTCTCTGCTGGTATCGAAAAGGTCAAGAATGACGCTGTAAACTCAAGCCGCCTGGGGACCTTTATGGAGAACCACGACCAGGATCGATTCCCTTCAGTTACTAGCGACACGGCTCTCAACAAAAACGCCATAGCCTTCACCATTCTTCAAGATGGAATTCCTATCATTTTCCAAGGCCAGGAACAGTTTTACACTGGGAATGACCAAACTGGTCGTGCTGCTGTGTGGCTGTCAGGTTTCTCCACCTCGACCCAGTGGTACAGTCTCATCGCGAGCCTTAACCAGCTCCGCAATCAGGCAATCTTCAAGAGCAGTTCCTACATCACATACAAGGCCTGGCTTCCATACACCGATTCCTCGACCATTGTGATGCGGAAGGGCTTTGATGGGAATCAAATCATCTCCGTCTTGAGCAAGACCGGCGATTCTGCTGCAGACAAGACGCTGTCTTTGAGTAAAGCTGTGACTGGCTTTACTGCCAATCAGGCCATTTTCGAGATCTTGACCTGCAAGGCTGTGAGTACTGACTCGAATGGAAATTTGAGCGTGACTATTACCAAAGGGAGGCCTCTCATTTTCTACCCGAAGAGCCAGATATCCGGAAGTGGTATTTGCTCTCAGTAGCACTACTGCTCATGAGGGAGCTGTTTTCTTCTTTCTTTAAAGCAACATGATTGCATTGCATCGAAATTCCATCAACATATTTTCGAACGGGCTTTTCTTAACCACAAATTCTTCACAGTGCAATATTTCGTGGCCTCGAGGGTAACTAAGTACATCAATATCACACTCCATTAGGCTTGAAAGAACCCTCCAAGATTCCACTGCATGTATTGTAATCATCGTAACAGATCGCTGACCTCCATTCACCAAAGTACGTGCTTCACATTCAATCCCATAAACAGCCCATGGCGTTTTGGACCCAATGACGATGCCAATGCACAGCCTGGTACATTGATGTGGCACGAAAAGCTGATGATCTGCCATGTTTCGAAACTGAGTAAGAATACTATCTCTACCAACGACTATAGCTGATTACTTGCTCGCATTTCAGCAGTCAGTACTAAGCGCGATCTCTCGCCCCTTTTCCACCGTCTCGGCAAGTTGCTGAACCTTGTTCTGGACCATGCCAAAACAATCAGATCCGAGGGGAACTCTCAGCTGCTTCGCCATACCAGCCCCCATTCCGGTTGCTGTTACAACCTCATAAATACGCTGCACTCCCTTCTCGGGGTTTCCCGGTTGCTTCCCATGCATGCCACCAAGGATGCCGCCAATGTCAAGGTACCCATCCTTTTTGGCACCAACGTTCTTGCCCTCAGAACTGGGTTTCAAAAACTCAGTTCTGAAGATGCCCGGCTCGATGAGGTGAACTCTGATGCCAAATGGCTTGAGCTCTTCATTCATGCCCTCGCTAAGTCCCTCCACGGCGAACTTAGAGGCTGCGTAGATTGGGGCGCCCTGACCCGCCAGTAGGCCAGCCCCACTAGAAATCTGCAGGATGACACCAGAGCCCTGCTTCCTCATGTGAGGAATCACTGCTCTAGTGCTATTGAGCAGGCCGAAGAAGTTGACATCGAACTGGTAGCGGGCTTCCTTGTCCGAGACCTCCTCGACAGCTCCCATGTGCCCAAAGCCCGCGTTGTTGACGAGCACGTCGATTCGACCGTGTTTGGAAACAGCGGAATCAATGGCGGATGTGATATCAGATGAAGAAGCAGTGATTTGAAGCTCAATCAAGTCCGCGTTGGGGCTCTCCTGGAGAGCTTGAGGGAACTTGGAAAGGCTGCGGGCCGTGGCCACAACAGTGTGGCCATTGGAGAGCGCAAGCTGGGCGAGGAGCAGGCCGAAGCCAGAGTTTGCTCCGGTAATAAACCAGACGAGGTTGGAAGATGCCATTGCTTTGGTGGGGTTTTTTTTTTGGAGTTTGGATGGATGATGTGTCGATAGAGCTGTTGGATGTTGGATGTTGGATGTTGGTTTGCTTTAATGTCCTGAATGGTTAGCCATCAATACACGATGGCAATGGCTCGCTTTTATATCTTTTCATGGCTACTTCTAATCGTCGTCTCCCTGCGTTTATTCCGATGCGATGACAGTTTCCCGACGCTATAAGGCCCTATACAGATCGCAGACCCTGGCAGCTGACAGCTGAGTAAGATAAAAAAAAAAAATCGATTCCCGACGGTGATGGATGACAGTCATCTGGATGCAAGCTTAAGTCCGACAAATGGGCCTTTTCCCCGCGATATTTCGTCTTGGCGCTGACACCGAGGACAGGATTCGACAACACCGCAGGATAACAAAAAGGATGGGCGACCTCAAGTCCGACGAAATCTACATTTCCCGACATATATCGCGTTTAACAACTCCATTGACCGTGCCATCCTCCCACGCCGGTGAGTAAATCACCACCTCGTATGCGCGGCGCCGCCCAGAATGGATCGCGACGGGGATAGCGCAAACGCCGCAAAGCGCCGGCGCGGCCGCAAGGCGACAGCCTGCATTGCGTGTCAGCGCAGAAAGAAGAAATGCAACCGGCAATGGCCGTGCAATCACTGTCAAGAACGCAGGATTGCTCACTTGTGTGATTTTGGGGCTTCCAAGACGGCACAGCGAGCAAAGTAAACACACCTAACAATCATCATCGGACCATCTACTCACGCTAATGAGGTAGACCTAGGAGCTCATCGACCATCGCTCATCTAGAACAGCTAGCTTCAGAGGTCGAGGCCACGACGACGGCGACAGCGACATCGGCGACCACGTCGTTAGAGGACAATTCTATCTTGCTCCCAGATGCCGCTTCTGCCGTTCACATCCTTGGATATGTTAAAAGCGGCATGTTTGAAGCCGTCATGGTAATCTAATTTAGTGTCTGCGATCATGATCACCGACTAATTTTGATGCTCTAGGATACGCAGCAATCAAATGACTCCCGAGTGTTAGATTTGCCAGCCTCTGTGTTACAAGCAACTCGTGCCCTGCCTCCACGCCCATACACGGATATTCTTGTCCAAAATTTCTTCGACAGAGTGAATTACCATTACGGTATATTACACCAGCCATCATTTATGACTACCTACACAGAATGGTGGTCCCAGCGCCGCGAGGCTCGGTACTCGCGGAGCATATCTGGCATTGCGATGGCGTGTCTACTGCTCCGGATTTGCGCCAACTCAACCCAGTTTATCTCCTCTGCTACAAAGTTCCAGCTGGAATCAGACCTTGGGGACTCGGTCGAAAGTATCAGCAAGGACTACCACATGGCAGCAGATATACTCAGCGACTTCCTCCCCGCTGGTGCCGGCGGCCTGGTTAACGCCCAGCAGCTCTTTCTCGGGGCTACATGGCTCAAGGCAGAAGCAGAGTTTGTCAAGGCCTGGCATCAGTTGGCTGCCTGTGTGAGGCAAGCACAGGAAATTGGTGGGTTCACAAAGCTATCTAGGGTATCTGGAAACATGGCTGATAACAGGAACCACACAGGTATCCACCTCGATGACTTACCCGGTGGTATGACTGTATTTGAAAGGGATTTGAGAAGGAGACTATGGTGTGTAGCATATACATGGGACAAGTGAGTGGTTATCGATTATCTTTGTCTGTTTTACTAATAAAATGCATGTAGATTTATGGCTGTTACATTTCACCGACCACCCATCATTCAACTTGGTGACTCGGTTCAACCGCCAAACCAGAGTCTCGATAATTCGGCAACAAATCCCGAAATTCCATCTCCTTTTGCAGCCAAGGCATTTGAAAATCAACTTGCAAGGCACTTGGTGGAGGTAGCACCCGCAACAAATGCCTATGTCGACATGCTCGCATTTGCCGAGAGATGGATGCTTTCACTACCACCGGTCTTTCGCGTCGCCGACCCAGACAGGCGATGGGATGCGGAGTACCCGTGGCTGGCCTTCCAGCGTCTGCAGTTGCACTCTGTTGGCTACATGACACAACTAATACTTCTCCGGCCCCATATTGTATCGCAAGTGGGTGCTCCCCACGACGAACAGCCGGAAACGGACAGATCTCGTTCGGTACACCATGCTGTTGATATCAGTCTAAAGGCCATGGCTGTGAGCAAAGAATTCTTCGATTTATGTTTTCCAGAAGAGGCCAAATATTTCATGGTGTCCTTCTGCCCTTTCGACAATGCGGCGTTCCTGTGTTCTCTGCTGTTGCATGACGCTGAGGGAGATAAAGTGCCAAGACGCCTCGAAGTAGTGGCGGCAATTGGAACAGCTCTGTATGTGTCTCACTGTCTGCGAGGGTACACAAAGATGTCCGACGTCACTTGGAGCATTCTTACCTCGCTCATATCACATATCAATTTTCAACTAGCTGAGAAAGACGTGCTGGACGAAGCTGCTCGGTCCGGTAGGACTCATATCAATGGCGTCAATACAACGCAACTCGAACCCGAGACATCTTCTTCTGCAAATCTCAATTCCATTCCGAATGGCCAGCCATCTACGAGTGATCAATTTGATCTCTTGGACGCATCCTTGGCCATGGAAAACGGAGTACAGGGAATCGACTTGGGAATTCTGGACGGGTTGTGGGATTGGCAAAGCTTGCAATTGGACTTTGTCGGAGATTCCCTTGTCTAAGGCAAGAAATTTGCCGCTAATACTTACCAAAGGCCTCTATCACCGCTTTCCTGTTTTGTTGGGCAGAGTAACACACCGTTAACGCCGCCTGCTGCAGTATGGGCACTGCGGAGCATTTGGGCGGAGAGAGTGGACAAGGCGGAGTGGATTCCGTAATTGCCGCATGGATCAGGTCAAGCTTGGGATCCGACGCCTGAAGACTGGGGCCGCAAGCTTCTGGAGGTTAGCTGCTGATCCTCACCGTCTCAAGTTGTGCCGGAACATCAAAATTCATTACATCATGGCATCATCATGCATGTTAATTGGTCTCACCCTGCCCCTGCCCCAACCCAAACTCCGTTATTCCAATAGTACAGTTCGTTTAGAGTCCACCCACCGGATCGCACGACCCGTGCTGTACGTAAGGGGAAGGCTGTTCTGGCATGATTGAGTGCCACACGCAAGCACTAGCCCGGCATTTAGATCCGGAGTTTAGACAAACGACGATAACGACGGTGTACAGACGTCAGGGGAAACGTACTTAGATATCCTCCATGAGCAAGTAGAGGAGTAATTAATAAGCCTCCCAAGCAATCCAAGCAGTTCTACATATAAAGTACCACCCGCTTCTCGCTATATTTTCCCTCACATCAAACCATCCCTTCGTTGAGATCCCAGCTTCGCTATCTCAGCCTCCGCTAATAACCGAATTTTCGTACCTCTACCCGAAAACCACTAGCACAATGGCTCTCCCATTCGCGCCCCCTCCCAAGGGCCCTCTGGCTCGATACCGACTGTTGTCGCCCTCGGCTGCCGTCCGAGTTAGCCCTTTGTGCCTTGGCACCATGAACTTCGGCGACGCTTGGTAAGACTTCGTTAAAAACATGCTTTATTTGAGTAACACTGACTCTGGTGCAGGAAGGGGTACATGGGTGAATGCGACCAGGCCACGACGGAGTCCATTCTTGACTTTTATTATGATCAGGTAAGGAAATCCATCCAGACCGCGGAGAGCAATGACGCTAACGTTTATAAAGGGAGGTTGGTTATTATGTCTTGAATAATTTGCTATGTATCCTGACCAGAGTAGGAAACTTCCTTGATACCGCCAACAACTACCAGTTCCAGGAATCCGAGAAATGGATCGGAGAGTGGATGAAGAAGCGAGACAACCGCGACGAAATGGGTATGGCGCCTTTTTTACATATAATCCATCGCAACACTGACATCGCAACAAGTGATTGCTACCAAGTACACCATTAACTTCAACGGTGGCCCTTATGAGAAGAACGTCATGGCGAACTTTACTGGAAACGGCACTAAGAGCATGTTTGTTTCAATTCGCAACAGCTTGAAGAACCTCCAGACCGACTATGTCGACATTGTACGGCATCCTGGCCTTTAATCCATCCTCATTGCTAATTTCTTACAGCTTTACGTCCACTGGTGGGACTACAGCACGTCCATCCCTGAGCTGATGCAGGCGCTCAACCAGCTTGTCATCTCTGGCAAGGTTCTGTATCTGGGCATCAGCGACAGCCCTGCTTGGGTCGTGGCGTAAGTAATTGACCGCTCTTTCTAGAGTACACCGGCTCACTTATTTGAATACAGTAAGGCGAATGCGTACGCTCGACACCACGGGCTCCGGCCATTCTCTGTCTACCAGGGTCTCTGGTCTGCATCTCGGCGTGACTTTGAGCGCGAAATCATTCCTATGTGCAAAGACGAGGGCATGGGCATCGCCCCCTGGGGAGCTCTGGGCGGTGGTAAGTTCAAGAGCGAAGAACAGCGGAAGGCGCAAGAAGGCCGTAAGGTCGAGGCCAACGAGGCCGAGATCAAGGCCAGCAAAGTGCTCGAGTCGATCGCCAACCGCAAAAACTCCATCATCACTAGCATCGCTCTCGCCTATGTCATGCACAAGACGCCGTATGTTTTCCCCATCGTCGGTGGTCGAAAGGTGGATCATCTCAAGGGCAACATTGAGGCGCTCAGCGTTAGCCTGAGCGAGGAGGACATTCAAGAGATTGACAAGGCTGTCGAGTTTGATCTTGGATTCCCTCACAACTTCCTCGTCCAGCCTGGGCAGAGCAATGGAACTCAGGACGTGTGGTTGTTGAAGATGGGCGGCACATTCGACTATGTGTCCGACAAGAAGGTAAGCTTATTACGGAGTATTGAACATTAGAAGCGGAACACACAGCTAACCGGTATTAGCCCATCTCACCCGCCAAGGAAGCCAAGGAGTAGGGGGGCAGAAATTCCGCCTTCGAGCCATTATCGGCAATGGTTACCAGGTCGCTAATCGTCATCGGGCTAGAAGACACTGCAAGCACAGTTCACTACAACGATTGCATACCGCGTTGCCTGGTAGTCATTCCTCATACTAGTTAACTTGTACCAAGACTTCAATTCAGCTGTTATTCCATGTTTAAATGACGGTATTTGCATGAATTATTCCATCCTAGCTTGAGTCGATGCTTACCAGGTCCTTGGAAAGAAATACTACCTTGACACTATTTTTTGATAGGCCGAAAGTGAAAGTAGGTCATTTTGTGGACGCGTAACTATGTATCGACCTACTAGGCAATGATGACGGTGATCCCTACCTCCACTTGGAATGTCTTGACTCCTTCGGGACCCCGTCCGAACTTTCTTTTATTGACAACAAAAAGGGGCCTCCAAATAATGTGTTCACAGCACCTCATTTGACCAGGTTGGAGGGGACGCGGCCATTTAAACTTCCTGTTGAAGATCCATCATCTCAGCATCAACAGCAGTCCGCTCGCCTCCTCCACCCGGACAAAGAAGCTCGAGCGATGCCGTCATATAGCCCGGGCCGGACAAAGTCAGCACCGTCTATATAGGTCTCGTGAACGAGCAGACGAGGGTGACCCTGTCCACAAGCTTGGACTTGCCTGCCCGGATGCAATCCACAGCCCTGTTGTGGATTGCGACGAGACCCGGGAGCTCAAACACGCTCGTAAAAGTGGGCAATAATTGGGTCACTTTTATAAGAACCCGAAACCGAAACTGATGGCGAGGGTTGACATGTGAATCCCTTGTTGTTCAAAGCTAGAGACTATTCCGCCATTGGGAACTGCGATTATATTTTGGACTTATGTTCTGGCCGCTACTTTTGGTGCCTTTTATCGGTGTCAGCGTCGTGGCCTTCTGGAGAACATAGCGACCTAGCTGAAAGTTCGAAGGTGAAATGTGAGCATGCCATGTTCAAACGTCCTCCTCATGTTGTACTACAATAAAGCCCAGAAATGAGTGCTATATAGACTACGGGTGTCGGCTCTTCCAGTTCTTAGACCACCTAGCTATTCAGAGTGCTAATGGACTTGACTTCGAACAATGATTAATCACTGCGGAAGAAGTTCGTCCAATGGATGACTCCTTTACCGGCTAGGACTGGCGAAAATGCGACGCTCCGGCCTTGGCGAAGCCTTGATTGTATTCTGAGGGACCTGCATTTAGTGATCAAGGGTGCGTGGTTCGAACCGAATTGTGATCTACGGATACACCAGAATGTGATAAAATCGGATCTGATAAAGTCCCCCTGTGTTCTGTGTTCACATGCACACTCAAGTGGTTCAGTATTACCTCTTCGTAGGGCCAAGTCGTATAGACACCTTGTACGATCTCATTTCGGGATTCCCTTCAAAGCGGCAGCGTAGCGACTCAATAAAATTCATTCTAGAATCCTTTTTGGCGATGCGATACCAGGAAGTGGTGGGAAAAATGCCATCGGTCGCTCCGCTTCCCGTCTTGGATGGGCTTCCTCCTCTCGGCCCGCTTCAGCCACTTGCTGACGTCTCCAGGGTATCGCCTTCCTGTATTCTCGCCATGTATGCTTGGTTCATCAATTTAGTCGCTTGTCCACGTATGGAAGGCATCTGAGTGCCGAGTGCACCTGTGCTGTGGCGAGACGACGGGACGACGGTGGCGTTTCCCACTAGGCATCGGACGCTGAGGGCGATGACGACGAGCTCAGCCCGAATCCTTCCTGAACAATGACTCGAATGGCCTGCGTCTACTCATGTCAAAGAACGGAAGCTCAGTATTTTGGTCGTGATTATCAGGCAGCGTCGTAAGACGAGTCGAATTGCGACCTGGCCGAATCCCCCAAGCGGCGGCAACTTCCGTCTAGGTGCTTACGATGTCGACGGTCCTTCATACCGCCGCTCATATCTCTGAAGCAAGATGCGATTGAAACTGGCGCGTTGCGGTGTCGACCCATGCGTCCCGGTGTCGGATCAAATATAAACTCGGCTTATTGAGGCTGAAGATCGAATTCACCGAGAATCTACAGGGGCAAGTGCCGTCATAAGGCGATTTACAGAGGGACCAGCACGGACAAGACCCATAAAAGTGAACGCGTATTCGATCGAACCGGTCTGGGGATGCTTGTCTGTCTTTACAATAGAACGGCTTGTGCCGAACCTGGTGATGCATCCCTTCCACACATGTTCGCACCGACGTGCCGCTAAACTGTACATGGACATCTCCTCCGCGTTGAAGCTTGAACATCGGAGAGGTCTGGGGTAAAACGGTCGTGGCCACGTCCGACGATGACGAGGCCACGCGCATCTTCTTGACCCCTTCAGTAGTGGGTAATATCGGCGGTACTCACTCAGGCCCTGGAATTGACGTCGTGGGGTAGAAGTCAAGACCTCTTGAGCACCTGGGTAGGTTAGCGGTTAGCGGTGGACAGCAGCACGACTTATAAGATGTAGTCACAGTCCATCTAATCAATCAACTCCCTTCAGTTCAGCAGTATCAGGTACCTCATCTCAGGATCCAACAATGCATCTGCTCTCCAACCTTCTGCTTTCCCTGGCGGCTTCGGGCACCCTGGCCGCCAAAATCCCCAACGCGAACCAGCAAAAGGTCAAGGCCACGACTACGACTACATCGTCATCCCAGGCCACTCCAACCGTCTCTCTCGACTACTGCGACGTCGCCGCCGTCGCTGGAAACTCGACCGTTGGGTATTGGAAGTACCAGAACATCCGCTTCGCCAAGGCTCCCACTGGCGACCTGCGCTGGGCCAAGCCCCAGTGGCCCGCTGTCGAGACGGAGATCAACACCGGATCGCTCGCGGATGCTGATGTCGACTGCAGCTCCGAGGAGGATTGCTTGTTTCTCGATGTCTGGGCTCCCGCGAACTCGGCAGGCAAAAAGCTCCCCGTCATGGTGTGGACCTATGGTGGAGGGTTCACCGGTGGAAGTAAATCGCAGAACACGCCTGAGGGCCTTTTCGACCTGAGCACCGACTTCGTCTACGTCGCCTACAACTACCGACTGGGAATGACTGGTCTTGCCAACGGACCGACTTTCCTCCACGAGGGTGGTACTTCCAACACCGCCATTTGGGATGTCCAGCATGCGTTCGAGTGGGTTCAGAAGTACATTGGCAAGTTCGGTGGCAACCCGGACGAGGTGACTGCCGTCGGCTTCTCTGCCGGAGGATCGCAGACCCTGTTCCAATTCACTGTAGGAAACCCTCAGGGTGTGGATATTCAGAGCCATTGCTCATTTACTGACTTTGTTTAGCGATTCGCTGGTCGCGCTGAGCAACTCTTCGCCCGTGCCTATGTCATGTCTCCAGGATTTGTTCCCGGCGCAGGCCATCAGCACGCCGAGGTGAGTCTTCTTTTGATGACGGCTTTTAATCACGTAGCTGGGTGCTAATTCAGTGCATAGGCCTTTTGGCAGAACGTCTCTACCGCGGTTGGTTGTGCCGACGGTCACCTCGCCTGCATGCGCGAGGTCGACTTCGCCACTCTCACCAGCGCCGCCGACGATGTAGTCGACGCATATGACTACCAGTTCCAACCTCGAGTGGACGGCGAAATCGTTGCTGACACCTGTAAGTCACTTCACTATTCCATCCCCAGTCATCAATTGCTAAACCCCCCCAAGACGAGGCCCAGTTCTACCAGAAGCGCTTCAACTTCACCGGCCCCGTGGTCCTGAGCCACGAGCAACACGAGGCCAACAGCCAGGCTTACTCTGGAGTTGACACCGAGGATGATGTAGCCACCTATCTTCGCATCTTCTTCCCGGCCATTGCAGACGAGGTTGTTGACGAAGCCCTGGCGCTGTACCCCGAGGACGATTACACGAGCGCTGGTCTGCGATTCGCGGACATGAAGCAGCACTTTGACTTGACGGCGCATAACCTGGCCGCTACCCAGGCACTCAACAACAAGACATGGAATGCCATGGTTGCTCTGGACCAGGCCACTCATGGAACTGATCAAAGCTACTACTGTGAGTTTGACCGATAAAGGTGCGGGCTACATTCTAACCCCTCGTAGGGTACAGCACGTACACCTTGTCTTCGGCGAGCAGCTCCAACTCCAGCTCCAGCTCCATCTCTACCGCAACTTCATCTTCCAGCGCCACAGCTACCGGAGTCTCCTCTTCCAACTCAACAACAACCGGCGGCCCAGGAGGTGGCGGCATGGGTAGCACTTCTGTGAACTCGACCATTGCCATCACGATGCAAAAGTACCTGATGTCTTTTGTCCTGACTGGCAACCCCAACAAGAAGTGGGCGGATGATAAGCTGTACTGGCCTCAGTACAACGAGGACACCGCGGCTACGGAGTTGGTCTTCAACACCACAATGTACACCCAGACCGATAGCCTCCTGAACGACCAGGCGCTGTTCTGGAACAAGGCCAAGTGGTATTAGGCCATTTCGCGTACATGGAGTTCCTTTCCCTGTAGTTATTTTTGAGGTACATTCTGTATTTATAAATACCATTGTATCATTAGCGGCAATCAGCCCTATGCTACCTTTAGTCAATTTTAACTGCATCACAACCGCAATGGATGGCACTTTCAAGATATTGACCTGCCGCTGAGTATTCTGAGCATGCCAGATCTTTCAGATCTCATGAAATATTTACTTAAATTGGGCGATGCCTTTCTTCCCAGCCAAGAGTAATGCAGGAGTCGAATGTGCCAGAGTGGGATTTGTACTTGGTATTCAGGCAACGTAGTCAAGCAGGATGAAACCCGGAAGATGCATACATTGATACTTCGGGACGTATTGAGCGACAGTGATGAGACCCTAAACATGTAATTATTGATACTCTGTATCTAATAATATCTTCATATTTATCCTTTGCCTAATTGTCGGACTCGTAGAGGCTCCGAATGCTTCCCTCCTCATGGTCCACTTTGAGTCTCTCGGTCGGAATCCGAACACTCAACACATTTATCCTCCAGTTCGGATTCAGTGGTGACCCCTCGGGTCCCAAATCCTGCCAGAAATGCAGCGTGGCATGCTCGGGAGTAGCATGAAAGGCGAAATCGGTAGGACAGCACGAGCAGGACCCGTGTACTTCCACCCCACCGGCTTCAAATCCCGCCAGCATAGTGCTTGAGAGTGCGAGGCTCGGGTCCGGTGGTGGCGTTGGGTCAAGTGCCCGGAGCGTTTCCAATCGGGCGAAGTCAGAGAAGATGAAATTTTGGTGCGAGCAGACCGTCAAGTAGCTGATGGACTTCGCCGAGACCTCCACCCTATTCCTGTCATAGTGAAGGACTCCTAGCATCAAGAACCTCCCTTCGACGACCTTGGGGTAGTACGATTGATGGTACCCAAGATCCGCGTCGTTTGAGAGGCACTTCATGTGACTCGGGGTCAGGACAGCTTCGAGGTATTTCCGGTATTTCCTCTGGATGTTTTCCATGCGCGCGTACTTGAGAGCGAGTTGCACGTGGTGGTGGCAGAGTCGTCGTTCGTAGTTCATGGGGTAGTATTCTTCCGAGAGAGGAGCCCGACGACAAGTGCTTCTCGTTACCCGTTTCGAGTTGTCGAACTTGCGGAGACGATGGAGTTTCACGCACAGCTCGCATACCCACCGGTCGGGCAGTTCGCGTGCGATGCTGACGAGAAACTCGAGGGAATCTTCACGGGTGAGGTCCTGAACAGAAGGGCGCAGACGATCAACGGCGAAACGCAGTGGGCGGCAGGTCTGGAGCACTATCATGATGTCATGGTCCGGGAGCATTTCTACTATCATGAGCAGTAACTCCACCGGCAGTTGGAGGAAAGTGCAATCCGGGTTCTGCCCGTTCTGCATCGTCTGTACTTCCTGAACCTGGCCTTGTGCCAGGGTCGCAGCTTTGATCCTGGTGAGGATGTCAACATCTTTGAAGAGACTCATGGCGATTGTTTTGGTTTCAGGACGGGGTCTGGGTTGTTGGTATGTGAGCAAAGTCCATCCTGTGGTAATGGGCAGACTTGACGGGTCTTTATATTCCAGCAGGAGCCACCAAGGTCACACGGTTTCCCATCGCCGTGTTCCCAAGAACCCGTTGACTTCGGTGTCGACACCTTGTAGGTTAACCGTGACTACGTTGCCAGCCCTTGTTGGCCATGGAGTTATGAGTGTAGTCTCATAAGGTGGTAACCTTGATGGAGACCTGGCCAACCCGAGGGCTTTTTGAAGAGCGTGGCCGCCAATTTCTTCATGGTATTGGTATGTGAGGTGTTAGGCCAGTAAGGTGAATCGTGTCACAGATACAGCCCACAAGGTTGAAATATGAAAATTCTAAGTGGTATCTTTGGCCGTCAACATGCCGTCTGTCAACATGCCAGAAACTCCCAAGCAGAAGGCTCTTCTAACGACTTTGTTATCCCAAGACTGCAATTGTACTTGGACTGTAGTAAAATCCCAAGTACTTTTACAACAACTCAAGTGATGAAGCCTTGGAAAAAGTTAGGGCTATAGGCTAAAGAAGTGGTCGATCAAGCTTGAAGCCATGATTTAAATCGTTGTCGTTACGACTCCTACTTCATTGAGCCGATAACACTAAGGCCTTGGCAATTGCCTCTTTGGCAAAGTGGGTGTCGAGCTAGAGAGGTAGCTAGATAGATGAATCGTTGGATGGGCCTTCGTTCCCATGCCCGCCCTCAATACGTCCATAATCTGACTAGCTACGCTCATCGCTAGGAACGGAACGTCATTTCCGCAGCACAACTAAGCCGCACTCGCCCCTTGTGTGAGCAGACGAGGGCATCGTCAAGACTTTGAGCATTGACTGCAAGGAACGGTTTCACGGCCTCCGGGTATCTCGAATGGCATCGGCGGCCTCGTAAAAGCCCCGTATGCTCCACCAACTAACAAAAACCAAAACAACTGTCAAGCTGAACATCGCCAGGCGGGCTCCACGTCTCCATATTAAGGGCTCCGCCGCGATGGATCTGTGCCGTCACGGAACATAGCATGATAGGCAGGAACAGGCAATATTGCTCGGCCAGGAACCGGATTGAGCGAGACGATTGGTCGCTTCGTCATGTTTGCCCCTTATCGGGCGATCATCCCATGTCCACAAGCGCGCCGGTGATACAGTTAAAACCTGGCTCGTTCCCAGGGCATCCCGGCGAGACAGGGAGTTGCAGAGGATCTCGGTCGTTGTTTCATCGTCACAGTCGCTTCTGTCGTCCTTCGCTGCTTGCTGTCTTTCGCATCAGACTTCCTCCTCGCTACACCTCGCGACCATGAGACAGGCAATTGCCCTCCCGCTGCTGCTCGCGGCCGCCACCGAGGGCCGTGATATCGCCTCGCGGGCCACCGACTGCAAGGACGTACACGTCTTCCTGGCCCGCGGCAACAACGAGCCGTACCCGGGCCGCCAGGGCAAGCTGGTCACGGCCATATGCTCGGGCTTGAGCAGCTGCGACTACGAGGACATCCAATTCTACAATCCGCTAGAGTCGGTGTACTGCGATTCCGTCTTCGAGGGCGCCGCGAACGGCATTGGCCAGATCACGGCGTACAACAAGGCGTGCCCGGACTCGAAGCTCGTCGTCAGCGGATACTCGCAGGGCGGACATGTGATGGGCGATATTCTGGGTGGCGGAGGCGGCACCTTTTTCCAAGGCTGCGTCCAGGGCAGCAACGAGGGATTGAACGTTGACTCGGCCCCCGGAAACAAGAGTAAGTGAGACGAGACAATGCTTCACCGGGATGTGACTAACAAATGCGGTGCTGTAGTTGTCGCGGCCCTGATCTTTGGTGATACTCGCCACACGGCCAACCAGCCGTACAACGTTCTGAGCGGCGCTGGAGAGGACGGCCTATTCCCGCGAACCGCTGCCATGCTTGGGAACCTCGTCACGTACGGCGATGCGCTTCACAACTACTGCGTCAAGGAGGATCCCATCTGCGCTGGAGGCGACGTCGTGGCTGACCACCTGAACTACTTTGACGTGTACAGCGACATGGCTGCTGCGTGGGTGCATGAGCGAGTGAATGCTACCGAGGATTCGACGTCAACTTCGACTTCTGCTTCGAGCACCAAGGCCACCAAGACGAAGAGCACGACTACCACGGAGGAGGCTACGACCATGGAGGAGGCCACGACCACTGAGTCTGCTTCCGAGAAGACGACTACCGAGTCCGCGTCCGAGACGGAGAGCGCATCTGCCACCAAGACCAAGACCAAGTCCGAGACCACCGAAGTTTCATCCACCACCACCGACGACGCCTCATCGCAAACCACGGCCGCCGCTACAGCATCTTCCGCCTCTGGATCCGGATCTTCCGCGTCCGAGACGGAGAGCGCCGCCGAGGCGACGACAAGCGACAGCGGCGCCGGGTCGCGCAATTCTCAGCTCGGGGCAGTCCTATTCGCTCTCGGTGCCGTCCTGGCGTTTTAATCGCGGTAATGCTGAGCTGAGGGGAGATAATGCGATGTGACAGAAGAGAAGGGGGAATGTGAGATGATTATGCCAGCTAAAGACCTGCCTTGTATATACCCCGGGAGGATTTCCGTCCTCGAGATGATGATAAAGATATGCATATAATTCAACGACCTAGACATGAGATTTAAAGATTTTTTAGGGTTGATCGAGGCGTTGAGCGCTAATCTACAATGTTGGCGGCAAGGCGTTGGACTGACGCGAAATTGTCCAATGACCGGCCAATCTAGTACACGTCATATATAATACAGTACAAGATCGACCTGTTACTCTGGACAAGCAGCCATTGATCGCATTGGATGAACTAACCAATGTCAGTCTTTCCCGGAAAGTCAACCAGGCCTCCAAGTTCAAGCGTGAACGCAACCACCGAGACCCAATCCGGCATCGCCAAAAAGGACCAACAGCAGCGCCATCCCAAATCCTTCCACTCTCTAGTTAACCGTTGCACTGCGTACCTGCACCAGTAAAAGTTCACGCTACAACAAAGAAAGACTGGCATACACTAGCACACAACACAGCAAAACCCCACTTCCTGTCCCGCTCGAGGCGCGCCCTTCACACCAAGATTACAAAAACTGCCCGACCAGCATCGCAGCAAGGCTCATAAACTCTCCGGTTTGCCGCTTCTATTTTCCTTTTAGACCATTGTCCGTCTATAATTGGGTTGAGGGTATCTCCAACGCTACAGAACACCAAAGAAAAACACCCATCATACACACAATGGCTACGATCCGACACGCACGCCGGGAGGGTACGCCCCGCTCTCCGGACCTTGTGCTGAGGTCTTAAGAGCTGCCAGATACTGACCCAAGACGTAGACGCCCCCGTCATCCTGCAGCTCATCCAGGAGCTCGCCGACTACGAGCGCGAGCCAGATGCCGTCAAGGCCACCGTCCAGACCCTGAAAGATACCATTGCGTTCGCACCCTCAGACGCCCCCGACACGCACATCCCTGTCACCGAGCCTACATCACCGACCCGCCCCGCTAGGTGTCTGTTGCTCATCTCGCCCGAGGGCGTGGCCGTGGGCATGGCGCTGTACTTCTACAACTACAGCACCTGGCGGTCGCGGGCGGGCATCTACCTCGAGGACCTGTACGTGCGGCCGACGGAGCGAGGGATGGGGTTACGGCAAGAAGCTGCTGAGCGCGCTGGCCAAGCAGGTGGTCGACATGGGCGGCTTCCGTCTCGAGTGGGTGGTTCTCAAGTGGAACGAGCCAGCATCAACTTCTACAAGAGCCTCGGCGCTCAGGCTATGGACGATTGGGTGGGTATGCGGGTGGATGGCGAAAGCTTGGCCAAGCTGGCCAATCTGACCGACTAGACAAGCCGTGCGACGTGCAATAAAACGGGAGACCGGGTCAGAATGGCGTTTCAGGAGCTGTTGCTGGGAGGATCCGGTAGCTTCACGCCCTTGTCGTTGACGCCTTCAAAGACGTCGAGCTGGGACTTCCTCGCTGGCCTTAGACCGGATCTTGAAGTGCCCCAAGAGAAATTTTGCTTCAACGACCGCGGGTCCTGCTCCATCACCGGTGTGATTTGCCAGAGCCTTGTGTATGCTCGCTTGTACCATCGTGGTGTGATTTCCCGCCGAGCCAGCTGTGCCTGGTATGGTCCGGTATCTTCCTGCCCGGTACGCCGGATTCGCTTCGAGGACTTCTCCCGCTCGACTTGATTGACGTTGTAGCTAGCGTAGCCCTCCCAGTCCCAATCTAACGTGTTGGACGCTCGTTTTTCGTCGTGTAGAGGCTTCGCAGGCGCTCGTCGCTCGGGAATCTTCCAATCCTCGTCGACGTTTTGGGCACCGGTGCTCAGTCGGCCAAGCACCTCCCACTCGTTCTTTTCGAGGGGAATCATCATCTTGGCAGCAGCCTTCTTCCACCATATGCCCTTTTTGGAGTTGACAAGGTCCTCGACGGGCGGCTTGCCCCAGATGGTGGTCTTGGGGACGTATTGGTCTTCTTCGAGATTTCTGATTTCGCGGGAGAGCCAGATGAGGGGGTTGGCCTTCTCCATCGTTCGCTGGCTTGAGAGAAGTTTGAGTAGCTTCGGTTTTATCCCAGTCGAGGTGGAAGGCGTGTTTAGGTCTCTTGTCGGAGGTTGTAGGTACCGTCCCATCGATCTGGCTAGTGGGTGGGCTTTTGACGTCAAACTTGGCCTTAACCTTGGTGTTGTCGGTCGCATCCAGGAAAGCTTCCAAGTCCTCCGAGTTATTTGGCCCAGTTTCCGGGAGAACGAAACTCTTCATCAACCTCCGCCGGCGAATCCCTAGTCTGCCAAAGGCCATCCGCATAAAGTTTTGCATCGAGGCTCTGTGGCCATCGTTGGCCGACCGGAGGGTGTTGAGTAATTGGAATGCGCGGGCGCGATGTTTTTTGTTGCCGGTCGTCATTCTTGCGGTAGTTTCGGTATCGGTCGCGAATGGTGGAGATGATCGGGGATCGCCACGCCGGGGGGAGATAGGTGCATTCGCGGAGGAGATGGCGGTACACATGGAGCGGCGGGAGGAAGCTGGAGATGGAGTTGTTTGGTCGCGGCATTGTGATCAATTGGGGAGAAGAAAAGAGGAGGAGGGCGGGTTTCAAGTAAGAGGCAAAGGCCCCGGCACGGGAGGGGACAAGCTGTTGGGGTAGCTTGAATTGACCAATAATGGAAAGTTGTAGATTGATTGCGAAGTGCGTTGCTCAAGCTTGTGAATTTTGGTGTTTAGGATTATCCGTGAACAGCGGCGAAACTTCGGCTGATATGCACAAGTACTATGACTGGATATGCACCTCACCTTGCATAATGTTTATGTTTGGCGCAACGAATACACCCTTTCCACGGTTTGTTTGTTTTCATGCAAAGGGACGATCTAGAAGTAGCTTAAAAGTATCTCCTGAGTTAATATCAAGTTCAATCGTCATCGAACGTCCCGACTTGTGGCATAGATAATAATGCGTCCATGTTTGCACAATTGGATGTCGAGTCCATGCCCATGTGGCTCCACTCAAAGCTCTGGTCGAGACGAACGCGGCCTTTGAGGCCAGCAACAGTGGTTGCATTAGCGGTCTCACCAACCCGTGCATGTGCTGGAAATCAGTGGTCATGGGCGTCGGCCGCCTGTAACACAGGGCCCTATGACGCTGTATTTCAGACGCCTCGGGCGATTTATGCATTCACCGCTGTGCTCGAGGCTTAAGCCCCTCTCGCCCGGACGCGGAGATACCTTGGCCGAGGCCCGAAAAGGTGGGTCTCGAGTCGAGCGGCGCGGGGCGGGGTTGCGTCACGTATGATTTACGCGCGCGACACGGTGGGAGGGACACGAAATCACGAAACCGACACGTCTCGATTAATTGAACGCATTCCACTTAACGTGCGTGCGTGAGCGTGGACGTGAGCGAGCGTGAGCGACTTGCTGCAAATCAGAGCCCAGGTACACGAGTGAACCAGTGCGCCGGCGACCTGCAGCAGCAGCACATCAGGAAAGCACGATAAATGCCGTGCAGTAGCACACTTGGCTTTCTTGATTCTGCACTCGCCTGGTATTTTCTCCCCAATTGCCTTTTGTGACCCTGCTGCTCTTTTGCCCGCGGTACTCCCAACAGCCAGGCCCGCAACCTAGCCACAATTGGCTTTCTTTACAGGCGGTCTCAGTGCCCAAGGGCGCTAAACCATTGACTCACAGCGTCCCCCGTGCGGCGCTTCCAGCACCCGCAGCACACCCACAGCGCACCCAAGCGCCCCTCCGCCGGGTGTCTGGGGTACCTGAGCTGTACCTGAGACCCTCTGTATCGTAGGTACCTCGCCTCGACGCAGTTCCCTACCTTAGGTTCTGTGGCCCGCTGCAGCGAGCGCCATCCCGGGAGAAGCTCATTTCGCCTCGACGCCATACTCCATCCCAACTCTCGCTTTCACCACCGGTTTTTCTGGCGCACCGCACAAATCCATCCCCGTCCCAACCCTCAATCCCGCAACCGGCCACTCTGCGCATGGGCGACTTCGGATTCTCGTTGCGACTCCCATGAGGCGCCCTTCTTTCCATCACACTCTCTCTCTCCGTTCCTTCTCCTGAGCCTTTGAGCCTATTGGACCACGCTTGATGCATATCGCGCCCTCGACTCCGAATATCTACTTTACGCCATCCGACCTGGACCTCGAACCTAGCTCTGACGCTGACTTGACGACGACAAACCCTGCGACGACTATATCCACTTTCCTTCCTTTTCTCCTACCGAGAGCCGTTCCCTCCACAACAAGATGCCATCGGCATCGCAATCTTCACAGCAATCCTTCACAATGAGCCAACAATCACAGCCAGGCCTGTCCGCCTCCTTCCACCGTGGCTACAATGGCGGACCTGAGGGCCCCCAAATCTACTCGGTATGCTTTTTTCTCCTGTCCCGCTCAAAGGATATCCCCGCAGAGGTGACGCAAATTGCTGACTCTATCCCTCCAAACAGGCTTCTTATTCGGGCGTCGATGTCTACGAAATGGAGGTCAACAACGTCGCCGTCATGCGCCGTCGCAACGACTCGTGGCTCAATGCCACACAGATCCTCAAGGTCGCCGGCGTCGACAAGGGCAAGCGCACCAAAAATACTGGAAAAGGAGATCCAAACCGGCGAGCACGAAAAGGTCCAGGGCGGTTACGGCAAATACCAGGGAACCTGGATCAAGTTCGATCGCGGAGTCCAGGTGTGCCGCCAGTATGGTGTTGAGGAGCTGCTGAGGCCGCTCCTGACTTACGATATGGGTCAAGACGGAGGTGTAGCTGGCCGCGGCGACTTCAATACCCCGACTAAGGAACAGGCCATGGCCGCCCAGCGGAAGCGTATGTACAACTCGAGCACCGACGGCAAGCCTAACGGGCTCTCCGGCACCTTCTTCAAGAACATCTCCAGCACCGCTTCCCACGCCGTCGCAGCCATCAGTAAGGCCCGCTTCGACTCTCCCGGGCCCCGAAGCCGCAACGGTCCGACCCGGGCCCCCAGCTTCAGCCGCCAGCCCTCAATGCAGAACAGCCAGAATAGTCAGAATGGTCAGAATGTTCAGAATGGCGATGACTTCCCTGGAAACTCTCAGCAGAGCTTCGCCTCCGACTACGGCCAACAGGTCGACTCGGCCTACTCAACCCAGCAGCAGAGCAACCCACCCCCGATGCCAGAGAACGAGCCCCCGAGAAAGCGCCAGCGCGTTACCATGACTCCGGCCGATAGCTTCGGCGGATACGGCCAGAACATGGACATGTACGCCACGGCTTTCCCTGGCTCACCCACCGAGCCCAACGAGTCCTTCATCTATACCCAGAACTCCCTCCAGGATCGATCACCGGTTGAGGATGGCAATGGTCCCTTACAGCCTCTTCCTTATGAAATGTCCCCCGATGTCGAGCTGAAGCGCAGCATGCTCATGGGTCTGTTTATGGACGCAACCACGACTGATGCCTCCAAGCACGACATGCTCAGAACATTTACTCCTCTCGAGCTCGACATGCCCATCGACCTTCAAAGCCACACTGCCCTTCACTGGGCTGCCACCCTCGCCCGTATGCCCCTTCTCCGCGCCCTCATCGCTGCCGGTGCCTCACCATATCGGGTCAACGCTTCCGGGGAGACGGCACTAATGCGCGCTTGTCTGGTGACTAACTCAATGGACCACGGTTCATTCCCCGACCTGTTGGAAGTCCTCGGCGGCACTGTCGAGGCCCGCGACCAAAAAGGGACGGACAGTTCTTCACCACATTGCCGTTACAAGCGCCGTCAAGGGCCGCAATGCCGCGAGCCGCTACTATCTCGAAAGTCTACTGGAGTGGGTCGTCCGACAAGGAAGCGCCCCCAACAGCCAAAATACACAAGTCAACGGCGCTACTCCCTGTGGTTCGCAGTCGATGATTCCTAAGATGGGCATCGCGCGCTTCATGTGTGAGATTGTCAATGCGCAGGACAGCTCGGGCGATACGGCCCTGAATATTGCTGCTCGCATAGGCAACCGAAGCATCATTTCACAGCTGCTCGAAGTCGGCGCTGACCCCAACATCGCCAACCGCGTGGGTTTGAGACCCTTGGACTTTGGCATCGGAGGCGAGAATGCGGAAGACAAGACGAATGGGGAGGCGACAACAGAGAAGAATGGCGTTGTTGGTTCAAGTCAACGAAGCCGGGAAAGCAGCGACGAAATTATTGCTTGTAAGTCACACCTCATAAACCTTTAAAGCCACCAACTGACCTGGAATAGCCATCACTCACCTCCTGAGCGAAACTGGCTCCACGTTCCAGCAAGAGATGAAGTCCAAGCAGACTTCTCTCGACACCCTCCACAGCACCCTCCGCACAACCTCGACCCAACTCGGCGAGTCCCGCCGCAGCCTCGAGCACCTTTCCGCAGCCCTCAAGAAGCAGCAGCTTGCCCGGCAAAAGGTGGCCAACCTCTCGCACGCCCGCGAGGACGAACAAGTCCGCCTCATGCAGGAGCAGTCGCGCACCTCGCAGCCCAACCCGTCGTCCTCCTGGGAAACGGAGCTTTCCGCCATGCTCGAGGCCGCCGAAGACTCGTCCGCAGGTGGCGAGGGCATGCTCCCCTCTGCCGCCGTCCTCAAGGCCAGGATCCGCGCCCTCGAGGGCCGCCGCGAGATGACGCGCAAGATGGTCTACGCCCTCAAGGGCCGCAGCCGCGACGTCGAGGTCAAGTACCGCCGCGTTGTCGCCCTGTGCACTGGCGTCCAGGAGGCCGAGGTCGATGCTGTCGTCGACGGCCTGCTCAAGGCTGTCGAGAGCGAGCGCGATGAGCTCGAGATCGGCCGCGTGAGACGCTTCCTCGGCGGTGTCGAGGGCGTCGTGCACTAGTGATGCAGAGCCATCTAGATGGCTTCTTCCTTGTTCTCTCACACAACCCACCCCCGGGCCTGCGTCTTATGCCTTGGCGCTGGCTCTTCCTACCTATATAATGACTCTTACAACCCGACCCCCCCGTCCGGTGAGTTGGGGATGTCCGGCTTTTTCTGGTTCGTCGTGTATGATTCCGGTGTTCTTTTGATACCCTCCCCGAGCTGAGCCCGCTCGCGGTGGAACAGGATAGGCGTTCTTCTTTTTTGTGTGGTTTGCGTTGTCCCTTTTTTTATTTCCCGGTATGCATTTTTGTCGAGGAGCCCCCGTTGTTGAGGAGTGGCTGAGATCATAAACTCTTGTCTGGTTGTATTTTTTTTTGTGTTGGCTGGCTTGGAGCTTGCCCAGAGTACGGAACCTTGGGGATACGATAACTTACTATACGGTGTATAAAGTGGTACGGGGAGGAACGTCATGGTTTTTATTAGGAGAGATGAGTGTCGTGATGTGACGCTGAAAGAATTCAGTTTATCATGTTGATGTCTTCAACTCAGATATTACTTCTGCCTGTCCTTGTGCTTCTGCTTCTTGCTCTTGTCGGTGTCACCACTTCTGGCCCTGAGACCAATCGTCGACCTATGTTCTTTACAAGCCTTTCCTTCATCCTTCAACCGTATCGAAAATAGTAGTGTAAGTAACAATTGTCACTCGAGAGACTGCTAGCTCCAGCGCATAGTTCCCAAAGAAAAAGAAAGAAAAAAACGCCCCAAACGCCATGCAATGCTGTGTTGTCATATACTTGATTCACCCCTATCCGTCAAACCCCTTTATCGCTTCTCCATGCACCAACAGAACTGCATCTCAGACCACGCCATTCCGGTACACGTCCTCCCAACGCTCTTCGACACCCCCAATCTTGCCCTTGAGCATTTGGATCTCGACGTCGAGCTCGTCGACGTTGCGCGAGAGGGCGCTGACCTCCTCGAAGCGGCGAGCGCCGTGGGCCGACTTGACCATGTCGTGGACCATGAAGCGCTGCTCCTCGAGGACGACGAGGCGCTCGCGCAGCTCCTTCTCCTCCGTCTCGAGCTGGCTGACGACGGTGCTGCCCTCGCTGGGCGCCTGTGAGGCCGTCTCAGACTCGGACACGAGCTCGGAGTGGCGCAGGCTGGACGCCGAGTGCGTGTTGGAGGCGAGGAGGCGGGACGCGGTCGGCGTGGAGAAGGCCGACGAGGCCGAAGACCGTGAGCGGAGGAGGTGCGGGAGGCTCTTGAGGGGCAGCATGTTTGTGTGGAGGAAGCCGCTGGCGTAGGTGTAGATGGCCATCTGGAGGCGCTTCTGGGTTTGATGATCGGCTCGAAGGTCGCGGAGGCGCTTCGCAGCGGCGCCGTACTTGGCGAAGCTGTCGATGAGTCTCTTGCGAATCTTGGCCGCCTCCTGGATCTGGGCGTGCGTCGGCGGCGGTCTGTCGAGATCAACCTCGCCACTCTCCTGCTTCTCCGGCTGCAGGGCGAGGAGGGTGCGGTGGAACGACGGGAGGAGCTGTCGGATGCCGCGCTCGAACTGGCGCAGCGTCTCGTATGCGCGTTGGTCCGGGGGTTTGTGTTGGAGAGATGCCGTAAAGTCTCTTGAGGAGAAGATGGTGTGCTTGCAGTCCCTGCACATCCTAATGTCGATGCTCATCTGGCCGGGGGTCGCAGCCGTGGGGGGTTTCTCGGTTTGCCGGATTTGATGCTGCTGGATGGTGTTAGTAAGACGAAACGGGAACTAAATGAATTGGTGTACTTACAACCAGCAATATTCAATCCGATTTCGGAGGAACAAGCGGTTTGCAGGTCCGCGCAGACGACCCGGCCGCAGATCCGACAATGATGTCTCCTAAAGGTCCAAGAGCCAAAGTCCTGCTGGCAAAACGGACACTTCGACACGGTCGAATCCTCCTCCCAGGTGACGACGGACTGCTCAATCAGCTTCCGGGGGTTCTTTTGGCCCGACAAGGAGGTGACGGGTGCTAACAAGGACGAATTGGACTGCGTGAGTTTCTCAGGTGGGTTCGCCAAGAGCCTCGTCAGCTTCGTCAGGCGCTTCTCCAGCCTCGATATTTCCAGGTTCTGTCGCTCCACCTTTTTCCTCCTCGCCTGGGCGAACATGTTTGAGTGGTCGATGAGGACTCCGCTATGGTCGTTGTAGCCCTCCCTTGATTTGTAGCAAGTCTCGCAGACTCTCGCCCAATAGCCCCTCACAGGCTCGTGGTTCGCGCTCCTGCTGAGCTTCATCTGGTACATGGTGTGCTCTCCGCAAAACAGCCTGCCGCACTTTCGGCAATTGATGCTTCCATTTAGGGGGCCCAGGCCTCGTCCGCACGTTGGGTCGGTACAGAAGTCGTAGTTGGTGGATCTCTGCCAGTGATGGCGGGTGATGAGTTCCTCGGGGTCGATGGGGACTTCGAGTGGCAATTTGCCAGCGGCGGTCGAGGGGGGCGGCAGGATGGGGATGGATTCGTTGGATTCGAAGACGTCGAGGCCTCGCAGTTTCTGGTTGATAAGTGAGAGGGGCTGGAAGCGCTTGGCCTTGAGGACCTGCTTGTCGAACCAGGTCTTGACCTCGTCCTGTTCCTCGACGGCGAGTTCCTGGTGGTTGTCGTCGATGTGTCGGTTGAGTTGGAGGAGCGTCATCTGAACGGCTCATTAGCAACTCGGCTATTACAGTGACAGTCCAGACTTACCATCTCTTCATTGCAGATGGGACACACCAGCCCCGTGGAGTCGACGGGGCCACCCTTGCCTGGGACGCCGACGGTGATGCTGACGCCAATGTCCTGGCCCAGCGGCGGCAGCCCAGCGCTGGGAGGCGGCGATAGCGACGACGAGGCCATGGACACGGTGCTCTCAGACGGCGCAAGCGGACTGCCCACGCGCGGCGCACTCGGAGGCGTCGGGGGAGCCAGGCCTTTGCCGCTGCCCAGGATGCGCCCACCACCGAGTTTGCGGCTCGACATGATGGCGACGTTTATGAGGAAGTGGAGGTTGGGTCGAGGAAAGGCTGAGCACGACCAGCACTCGGTCGAACTCGGCCTCGAGCTGCAAACCGCCGTTGGCTTGGCTGGAGCAGAAATCGAGTAGTTGGAGGCGGGAAGATGGGGGACGACGACGACAGGCCAGGGTCGGGATGGCTGGATGCCAGTACGTAGTAGTACGTAGTAGTACGCAGTAGGCTATGACGGGGCGGTTCTGGAAGGCCTGGCGACTATCGATAAAGAGGTACTTGCGTAATCGTGTCCCCGCCGAGGGAAATGAGGTCACGATGTATCGGACTGTCCCCAATAAGCAAGGCCTTATCGCTTCCCGCCTTGCCGCCCTCTAACCCAAGCTTGCTTATCGTAACCCTGCTAACCCTGAGCGACCAACATGGGACGGTCAAGGGGTCCGTCATGCTAATAATAATTCCATGCTAAACCATGCAGCCGCTGTCTTTGGCTCCGGCTCTGGCTTCTCCTTGAACATTCTCCCCCAACTCCAACAAGACCCAAAAACATGGCCAAGTCGTATCCGCCCGTCCAGCCCGGAGGCAGCCTGATTCTGGCATGGCAGATCAAGGGCAAGAAGGTGCTCGTCGTGGGCGGCGGTGAGGTACGTCATGAGACATGGTGACTGCATCGCGGTGCAGCACGGCACAGCGAATGAATGCCTTCACCCATCCAGCAGCTAATCATCTCTCTCTCTCTCTCTCTAGGTTGCCGCCGGCCGAATCCTCAACTGCCTCAACGCCGACGCCCGCGTCACCGTCGTGTGCCCCAAGTCCGGCCTCAACGACGAGGTCGCCTTCCGCATCGCCGAGCGCCAAGTCGTCCACGTGGACCGCGTCTTCGAGCCCGAGGACCTCACCGGCGCCGACATGGTGCTCGTGGCCATCGACGACCCGGCCGCGTCCAGCGTCATCTGGAAGCTCTGCAAGGAGCGCCGCGTCCCCGCGAACATTGCCGACGTGCCCCCCGAGTGCGATTTCTACTTCGGCAGCATCCACCGCGACGGCCCGCTGCAGATCATGGTCAGCACCAACGGAAAGGGCCCTCGCCTGGCCGCCGCCATCCGCCAGTTCATCGCCAAGCAGCTCCCCAAGAATGCCGGAAACGCCATCGAGACTATCGGACAGCTGCGCGTCAAGCTGCGGAAGGCCGCCCCGAGGCCCGAAGACGGTCCCAAGCGGATGCTGTGGTAAGTAGTAGACGACTCCAGAAACACTGGCAGAATATCACACTAACCATCCGTCTTCTCCAGGATGTCCAAGGTCAGCGACACCTACACCTGGGAGGAAATGTGCGGCCTCACCGAAGAGGACATGGACAACGTCCTCCTTTTCTACCCCGCCAACAAGGTCCCCTCCATGGACGTCTTGATGGCCCTCCGCGGAGGCACCGATGTCAAGAAGCTTGACGTTTTCGACGGTTCGTTCGGTTTCAGCGTGGGAGCATAAATCACAGTCGGCCAGAAAGGCAGACCAGAGAAGAGCAGAGCGGCACTCTATGCGTGGCAGGTCGAGGGCGTCGATGGGCATTGTACAAATGATGAATGATTTGGGACACGGGAGCATATTAGCGCTTGGAAAACATTGTTGTGGCTATTGAACAGGCGAACAGGGGATATATCTGTTGTTATATCGTGCTGTATCTTATGTGCGAGTCTTTGAGTTGCTGAAGACTGTTGGGATACGGCGAGGGAGACACCTCAACAAGGA
The DNA here is from genome assembly GCA_002991585.1 of Ilyonectria mors-panacis. Classification (NCBI taxonomy): domain Eukaryota; kingdom Fungi; phylum Ascomycota; class Sordariomycetes; order Hypocreales; family Nectriaceae; genus Ilyonectria; species Ilyonectria mors-panacis. The sequence continues at coordinate 177,655 of PPHJ01000087.1, read as the reverse complement.
GGAAAAGGCGTCATCGCAGATTGCAGCCACTTGTACACAACCATTGTCTGGTCAGGATCACCAGGGTAGTTTGAAAAGCGACATTACTCGATTTGGAATTAACATTTGCATTCTCCTCTCCACGTCGGGTGTGTAAGGGGTAATTACGTATGGACAGGCATCAACAAGGTCCGGCTAAAAGTGTTCCAGCGTAATCTTTATCATTATTATCTGCTGATTCGCAGTGGTTCGTGATACTCATATATATGAGGGCAGGGTCTACCGCCATTATATGTCATGGCAAGTTTATCACAGTTGTGCTGGTTCGTCTTTTTACTGTTTATTTCTGGATGACCTGGTGGGTAGCAGCGTTCTCCTTCTCGTCGCTGAAGATGTTGATATCCCACTTGGGCTTGTCTGCACAATACATTAGTCTTCGGGAAATCCTTACCGGCGGTGTACAATATCGACTTACAATCCAAGGGGATGTTGAAGCGCAAGGGAGTCTCGCCCAGCTTGTTCAGCGCCGCAACGGCGTCGGCGTCAAGCTCAACCTCCTGGAAGTTCTCGCGGATGCGCGAGGGCGTGACCGACTTGGGGATGACGGCGTGGCCGCCGATCTGAGACCAGGCGAGGATGACCTGCGCGGGCGTCACGGCCTTGCCCTGGGCGGCGGACAGGCGCTCGGCGATGGCCTTGATCTCGGGCGTGGCGACCAGCAGCGGCAGGCCCAGCGAGTTGTTGCCAAAGGCCGAGTAGGCCGTGAGCACGATGCCCTTCTTGGCGAGGTACTCGACCAGCGGCAGGTTGGGCAGGCGAGGGTGGCGCTCGACCTGGTTGACGGCGGGGACGACGCCAGACTCGGCGATGACGGTCTCGAGCTGCGGTGGGAGTTTAGCATGGGGGGGTTGAGGTTGGTGGGCGGGCAAAGACTTACGTGCTCAATGGAGAAGTTGGAGACACCGATAGAGCGGGCCTTGGTCTTGGGCAGCTTGGTAACGGCTATGAAACTGGTTAGAATCCTAGCTGTAGAACAGAAGACGGTCGAAGCACGTACCCTTCCAGGTGGCACTGATGGAAACACCACGGTTCAACTCGACAACGGGGCTCTCGGCGGTGGCCGTGGGTAACAGGTCGTCACCGTTCTTGAAGGCAACCGGCCAGTGGATAAGGTAAAGCTGGACAGAAAGTCAGTATTTGCACTCAGAATCTCAATTGAGGCACTGCAGCACCGTCACTCACGTCAAGGTAGTCCAGACCGAGCTCCTCCAGGGTATCGTCAAGCGCGGCCTCAACCTTCTCGGGCTCGTGGCTGTTGTTCCACAGCTTGGACGTGATGAAGATGTCCTCGCGCTTCAGGCCGGGGACCTCGGCGAGGGCCTTCTTGATGCCCTCGCCGACCTCGCGCTGGTTCTGGTAGATCTTGGCCAGGTCCAGGTGGCGGTAGCCGGCCTTGAGGGCCTCGTAGACGCCCGTGCCGACCTCGCCGGGGGCTGACTGCCAGGTGCCGTATCCCAGCAGGGGGAACGTGGCGCCCGAGTTGAGCTTGACGGTTCGTCCGAGAGACATGGCTGCGTGATGTATGTGTGGGGGAGGGTGTTGGGAGTTGGGGGGAGGTATATCAGGGAGGTATATCAGAGGAAGAGAAGAGGATTCATTGCGAACCCACAGGGGGGATCTTTCTTATATATCCCCGTTAGCCGCTTCTCGCACACCAGCCCGTCGGACGATTACGAATTCACCACGTTACAGCACAGCATCCGGTCTTCATTGACCAACAACACCATGGCCAACAGCTAACCAGTTGCCTGGGCACCTTGCTGTCCCTTCCCACAGCCATCCCCGACTGCACACCTCGGCTGCAACGACCCCTCCCCCACCAACGAGGCGGCGACTCTCCCGGTAGTTATTTGTTTACCCCTCTTTGGCGTGTGCCAGTTGACGAATCGTGGAACCCGCAGTGGAGGAGTGGAGGAAGAAGCTGCCAGGAAGAGGGCAATGCCGAACATCGAAGAAGGCCTTTCCGACAACAGGAGCCCGCCCACACATGCCCAGACGGGGCAACCCCGCCGTTGCGAGACGGTTCGGATGAGATCATGGCCCCGTCGAATGAGCTAAAAAGCCGCGTCTTTAGCGGCACTTGGAGGGGCGGGCTTGGGCTTTAGGGGCCTCGTTGTGCTGTGTGGTGGCACTGGTGGTCACTGTACCAGCCTCAGACGAGCTTTCAAGGGCCCTTTGTCGCAATCACCAAGTTAAGTCTCCGTTAGTCCGTTTAGGACGAAAAGATACCATCGGCTTCGGAATCGTGCCATGGCTCCTGCTCGGCGGTTTCAGAGCCGGCCCCGGAGTCCACAGGCGCCGCCATCATGATGCATCCCAGCCCCACATGGCGACTGATGACAAATACGCCAGCTCGGGACCTTTGCCTGCACGTTGTAACGCCGAGGGGACTTGCGAAGGAGTCTCGCCGAGTGAGTCAAAGGCAATGACGTTGGTTGGATCTGGGGTTGAAGTCTGGTGTAATTCGTCTCGTGGGTTAGTGTATTTCCAGACTCCATACACAAGCAACTTACACGATCACCATGGGAGTCGGGACTCACACAAGTTATTAGCTCAGGAACTTCCCCGGTGTCTCGGCTATTGTAAATTGGTAATCCCGAGCATAACTGATAAAAACCCCCGCTGCCCAAGCCGAAATTGCCGAGGGTGGCTGATTGGGAGTCAAGTGGTGGTTGGCTAGCCCGTAAATTTGTAATCCGAAACCATGCGAAGCTTAACTTAGGGATGTCGTTTCGACCTTCCTTGACTAACACACTTGTATCGGTACCTTTCCATTCCAGACTGCTTCTGCCGACGGTCCAATAGCGACCGTTATCACAGTAATGTCGAAGTAGTGCAGAGAAAATCCTTCGACATGTGAAGCATGGAAACTTCCAGTCGGCAAGTGGCTGTTTTGATCGGCATCATAGCAAGAAATCATAGTCATCATTCCAACACTGATTAGAACCAAGACAACTTAATACACCAGCTGACAACTCCGAATCCAATCGAGAAGCATCGTGATCCCATCGCAAAAGTCTACAGCACAAGTCAGGCCAAATCCACTGTCCCCCGTTCCAACATCACAAGTAGAGACTCTCAAAATCCCACCAATCACTTCTGTCGATACCACTCCTGGATAAAATCCCAAGTCATGCCCCTCTGGCCAAGCCTGAAGCCCCAGTCCTTGGTTTTTCCCCGCGCAGCTCCCGCCCTGCTCCCCTCGTGGTTCTTCGCGAGCTGGATGTTGTGCCCCTTTGCCAGCGCCTCCTTGGGCCAACGACAACCGACCGTCCAGAGGAACACGCCGTGGCTCCCGCCGCGGCCCTGCTCGCGGTAGCCCAGCGTGCCCATCGCCTTGACCAGATCCGTCCACGACACCTTGGAGCTGTGCTTCCCGTACACGGCGCTGAGCGTCTTCCACACCCGCTTGTGGACCGTCCGCTTGGGCCTGTCGTCCGGTGCCGGCGGGCGGGGTGGCTCCGGCGTGGGTGCGCGGGGCTCCGGCGCCGGGGGAGCGGCTGCTGGTCGGCGGGGAGAGCGGAGGCAAGACGGCGGGCTGGGGCTCCGGTTCAGGTGCTAGTTGGGCTTGGACGACGAGCTGCCGTACAGCTTCAGCAAGTTCTTGCCCATGGTCGACTTCCATCTCATCATCTTCTGGCTGTTCATTGCCGGCCCCGGCTTCTTCTTGTCTGCGCTGGTTCCATTTGTGCTTGCGCACTTGCAACCGATGCCTGCGGTCGTTTTTCCTTCTTTTGCCGCAGCTTTACAAGTTCCAGCCGGCGAATTTCATTCAGCACAGGTTCGTTGAAGCCCTTTGTCACAACCTCTCTCGCCTTCCTCTCCTTTCGTCTTCTTATAGCCTCCTTATTATCATTCTTTTTAACGTCCCGCCATATGGTTAGGGCGCGCCGAACAGGAATCTTTTCGTCCTGGTCGAGATCAATGGGGTTCTCTTTCTCGTGGAATAGGTACTGGTCCCTTCTGACTTGCATGATCTCCTCTAGTCGCGCCAACCTCTCCTTCTTAGCTTTGTGTGTGGCCGCTTTATTCATCGGGACAATCTTCTTGCGCAACAACGACGCCCCAAGCCGCTTCAGGTCGCCTCGAGCTTGTCCAATGGTGATGGTTACTTTGGCATCGAACCCTTGTGCCTCGTCTAGGAATTTATAGATACGTCCCGTTCGCTTTTCCGGCACTCCGTCATCCTCGTATGGAAACGTATCAAATGCAAGCAAGTCGATGGAACTGTCAGCGCAAGCCTTCGAAACACACTTGACATACTCTGCTTCCGAAAATACTACAAATGAAGGAAGAAAATCCTCCAAATGCTGTGCAATCTCGGCCAATACGTCCAGGCTATCAATGGTGTCCGCCACGAGGTTCGAAAAGATGTCTGATGTCTGTTCATCTTCGCAGTCGTCCAGGTACCTCTCTGCAACCGTGCCGTTACCTTCCGCACCCCAACATACAAGCGCGCGGTGGGGTTCGCAATGAAATTGTTCATCAGCTCGCCCACAATCTCATTCAAGTCGTCGTGTTTGGCGTGTAGAGTGGTTCGAGTAGGATTGCTAACGCGATCAGGTGCATTATAGAGTCCCCTTGGGAATTTACATGGGTTCTTTTTCGCGTTGTCAAAGTCGTCGGGCTGAGTGATCCTGGAGTAGTGTTGTAGCATGGGCTCGTACGACGCGTGGATCAGCTTGGATGAAAACTCCTTCAGGAACAGAATAGCGCAGTGTCGAACGATGTAAAAAAGTTCCTTGAACTCCCCACTCTCCATAGCCATTGTGAGATCGACAAAGCTAGCAGCTGGCTTTTCTTCATGTGCTTGTTGCAACTTGCTGTCATACTCCACTAGTCGCGTCTCGACGAGGGGCCAAATGAAGAACCCAAATACAGCGCTCCTCAAGACGCTCCGTACACAGTCACAGTACAAATGGTGGCGAAAACTCCGTCTTTGGTAATTTTCGATGTGTATTGTCGGCTTGTCCTTATAGTTAATGAAAAGGTTTGCCCAGTGGTGTCGCTTCTGTTCGAGGACCGCTTCTAAAAAGTAATCCGGCTCGTTGAACAACCTTGTCAGGTGCTGCTCTGCTGCGTCGGTCTTTGAGTGGAGGGTTGGCAGATATTTATTGACATTGGCGCGCGTAGGGAAGGGTTCGTACTGGCGCAGCGCGGTCAAGTCTTGCCAGTTCTCTACCCCGTTGGTTGTTTTGAGCTTGATCTTTTCAATCATCGCGAGAGCATCCTCTTTAATCCTCTGCTGATCTTGGATTCTCTGCCGATCTTCTTCCTCAGTCTTGCCGGAGGTTATATCCGCAGGTGGAGGGTGTATTTTCATGGCGGTCATTACTTCCTTGCAAAAGTTATGCAAGAACGAGTATGTGATGGCTTGCGTCTGCATCACCAACCAACCCTCCATGCACCCAAACACATTGCCCGACTGGTAAAGTTTTTCGTAAGCTTCTTTGTTAATCTCAATCCCCGTCCCGGGCATTAGATCCATGCCGAATGCATCGTGAAATTTGAAACCCCATTGATGCATGGGGTCGGATTTTGGTTCCACGAAGGAGATCATTTTCCAAGGGGCGAAGGCTCCGGCGAGAATCCTTGAGCTCCTTCCGAGATGCGTGAGGTCGTTGTCTAGCCTCGCAAACTCACAAGGCCCCATCCTTGCGCGATGGTGGATGAAGGTGAGGAGATTCAGCGGGTTGGTCAGGTCGGCCAAGTTGATGTGTGGTACGAGGTAGCTGGCTCTGACGCGTTCAATATGACCTCGAACGTCAATGTTATACTCGACAGGTCTGCCTTTCCGGGGTCGGGGTTCCGACCAGTTTGGCCAATCTTGAGGATTATTCCCAGGATCGCTGGAGTAGTTTGCACCGTTTCGATAAAGTGGAACACGGCGGAAACCGCATTCACTATCCATGTCGCGAAGGAAATCCAAGCTAAAGTTATCAAGATCGCTAGCGTGAGAACCAGCTATTTCTCCGAGAGGATCCAAAGCAAACCCCGGTACGATGCCTTGGGCTGGGGTTGCATGATTGGTGTTGTAGTTGTCCCTTGCCGTCCTCCACGCCCTTTCTAGCAAAGGCTCAAGACCAAGGGGGCCCTCCTTCTCGCTCAAGTCGATGATCGATTGCTGAATTTCCGGCTCTTTGGTTGCCACCAGTTTGTTCAGTTCTTTCCATTCCTCAAGAGTCGACTGTGATAGCTTTTGTAGATCAATAAACAATTCGCGACGAGGCTTACACGGATCGACCGGAGGAAACATTGTATCACAACCAAAACGATTCCGCATGAGCATCCTCATAGTGAACGTCGGAAATTCCGGATTCGAGTGAAATTCTTGTGCGAAAGCCTCCACTCTCAGAAAATGTTTGAGATCTTGGGGAGCCAACACGTGCCCAATGTCCGAGATGTCTCGGTTTTGCCCCAGGTGCACCGCATGGCTCAAGTCCGACCACTTCCGTTCCGAAGGCTTGATATCCGTTGGGTCGATTTTAAGCTCGGCCTGCGTGTTGTGAGTTGTTAGTGAAGTCATGACTGCTTGACACCGCAATCAACTACCGCGGTGAACATGCTCTTGCAAAGTCAGCCCCAGCCCCTTATGCAGACCGGGGCTTAACACAGTCTGATTTGCAGACAAAGCAGTAAGTTGAACAAAGAGCAAGGAGATCATTAAGTGGGGGAGGGATATACCGCTAGGCTTTGTCAATAGTTGCTACCGAGAGGGTAAATCTGTATGAGGTTGTCTCGTCTTTGTTGTGGTGTGATAGCGGGATGGGGGATGGCTTGAGTAAACTAGTTCGAGTCGGCATCGTGGACTACTGTTTGCAACAAAGAAGTAAGAATTGAGTGATGCCCCAATTCGGTGCCACGGGGGTCCATGCTTAGTTCAAATGAACAACCTCGTAGAAAAGGGAATAGCCTCGAAGTGAAAACGGGGATTTGGCATTGTGACGCCGCTCTCAATGCGCCTGATGATGATTGCGTTAACGGAGTTAGTTCGATATAGGGTAACCTGCGGCACCTGGACTATCATCCTCTGACAGCCGCGACATTAGTAAGTCTTGATGATTTCTGTATATGATGCAAAAATCCAGTCTATGTCAGCTAGAGGCTTTCATAAGTAGGGGCATAGCCCATATTGGGTGTTTGCGTGTTCGAGTGGTAGATCGATCGCCTGCCCGGACAAACTTCACGATGGAGCTGCTTAGTCATCCAACTGCACTGTCCTGCCCACCTTGAATTGACCCCACGCTCTTTGAGCACCGAGTCTCCCTGCAGAAGCCATCCAACGGCACAAGACCACGCGCAAGTCATTGAGTTTTGTTTCTTTGTCGTATCCACGCGTCATTCTCCCTTGGAAACTCGGTGGAAACTCGAGACTGCATCAATTGCGCAATTCCACCTGTTGCGACGCGCCAGAGCACCGACGCACCCCTCCAAAGCCATCGGCGCACCACGTTGATCCGCGACCAACGCCACGACTCGAACCTGCGACGAGACTGGAGACGAGACTGCCAGACGAGACGGAGAGACGGAGAGAGGACCGTCGACAGATACACTGTGGCTAGCGAACCTCCGCCTCCTGCGGGCCTCTTCAACCATGGCGCGACTGAGTGGCGTGGGAACTGAGGCGTCTCCTGCCCCATCCGACGACAATACTCCAGACTCCCCTCCCTTCTTCAACACTACATTCTCGACGCATCGCGTATCGCCTCTACACCTCAACCCCGAAGGTCTTACTCCAGCGAGACTGGAAGCAATCTCGCGCCGCCTCCGAGACACCCTGGTCGGCGATGTTGTCCGCGGCATCCAAGTCGGAATCCAGGCTACCGAGACGCCATCTGGACAAGTGGGACCGTTGAAGACAGTCCAAGTTCAGTGGTTTCAAGCGAGCACAATCTTGGGCGGAGATGAAGACAACGAGAATCGGCGGGGCCTCTGGATCGAGATACGACACGAAAACGCCGCCTACGCAGGGATTCTTCTCCCCGGCATGTCTACTTCGCCCCAGTTAAGCAACACCGATACCCAGGTCAATTTTCTCCACCTGCCGCTTCTTCTGCTGCGGATGCCGATCGCACTTAAAAATGTGGTGACCGATTGGCTCTCTGCTACGTTTGACTGTCGTGTCAGTCGGATGACAATGGGAACAAAGACCATCTTGGGCGTCTGGGAGAGCTGGATCGAGGCTGTTGGGATTAATAACAACGGGCCTGATTTCGTCCTTACTTTGGCGTTCAACGTGCCTCTGGCAGCAACCGGCGACACCCCGTTGGAGGACTTAAACAACGAGGCAGCGCAAGACTCACCAGCGTCTGGCCTGAGGTCGGTTGACATTACCATATCACCCCAAGACCTCCAGCGATTCGCCCGTGCGGGAGCTGGGGTCCAACCCCCACAAAAAGACATTCCCGGTCCGTGGGAGAATGATTCCCGCGAGCGCCGAAGGCTCGCAGGTGGAAATTCGGATGACGGCTGGGCATGGCGAGCGGGCAGGGATGCTAAGACGCACCCATTCACCGAAGCCCTGGGCCGATACCTTGCTCACCACCTCGCATTGAACCTGTTTCATCCTAGTGTTCGCGTCACGCAGATATCCTGCAGTGGATTTGTTCTGGGACAGAGCCGTCTTAAAATATTGCGGCTCAGCGAGATGACCGATGACCTCTCGCGTGCTGCATGGACGTTTGTGGAGCAACTTGGAGACAGGATAAAAGGGGACCAGCTTCCCCAGCTATTTTCGACCAAGTTTAATGGTTGAGGATGGCGCATATTACACAGCATGCGGAGGCGAGCGGGCTTGCCAACCCGTGTACAACTCAATGATACCCATTTGCTTGTTTGCTTGTTTGATCACAATGTGCACTCGGGGATTTCAAGCGAATTGAAGGCATCTTGAATGTGTCACTCTCGGTCAAGGGTGCGTTGACCTCGTGCCTGTGCCACGGTCCCTGCTCGACGTTCGCTGTCCGTCTCGCCTGAGATGGATGAACGACTGTCTCTTGCGTTGGAGTCGGAACAAAGACATCTGGCCCGGCAACACAGGCCGCTACGCAGCCCGTGTCCTGCGAACTGCAGATGCAAAAAGATGCTGGGGTGGTCATGCCTCGCTTCTTCGTTTTGACCATTGGGCCAAAATGACAGGCCCATGCCTGATCAAAGTTTGGAAGCGATGCAGCAACCTGGGCGATGCAAGGGCGTCATGACCGAATTAGGGTGCTCAATCCCGACAAAGAAGGCTGATGTGCATCGTTCTGACTGGGTCATTTACGAAAATATGTACGAAGTATGGTCTCTGGGTTGGCTACATTAACAAGGATCGGATTAAGCATGCTTGCTAGGGTGGCTTTTTTTAAGATGATGGTCGCCGACCTTATTGATAAACCGGACCCGCCACTCACTAGCTAAGCCTTACCTGAATCCTTGCCAGCGGAGCGGTTGAGACCCTCTTCAGAAACTGGGGTTAGCAAGAAGGCTGAGCTTGCAGGACACATCGGCCGTCGCTCCCCAAAACGGCTGGTTTGAGGGAAATCTTTTGAAATCAACTGGATCGTCTAAAACAGGGCTGAGAAGCTTGCATCTGCCGCTCTCCAGGGCCTCATCTGATCATTTGCTTTTCAGAGATGGCTGCCCAGCCCTCGGTCATGAATCATGATTGCCCAGCCCCTCTTAGACCAGCCCCCAAATTGTTGAATGAGGTGTACTTTGCACATGTACCTGTCCTGCATGCATGCCAACAAGGCTCCCGGGGACCATGGCTTGGTGGTAAATTGGACAGATGCAAGCCCGGGCTTGGAACCCGAGACCTTTATTCCACCTCAAGGTGCTCCATTATTTGATCTACAAACCGCAGCATTGACGATAAGTCAGGCCTTGGGAAAACATTGTGGGCATCTGCTTTCGGAGACATTCTTCGAGTGCTACGCTAGAACATCCATGAATAGCAGCATTCAACCCAGCTGGACTCGCAGTGGTTTGTGGGGAGGGGCTGAGGTCGCCGAGCACAGAACGAGACTTGGGCGGGGAGAGTCCTGGCATCATGGAGTTGACATGGACCATGGATAAGACATTTGGCCCCCACAATGGCGTCCGTGGCTAATTGCCTAGTCGACGACTTGAATCAGCCTCACAAGTGCTCAGTTGAAAGACAGCGATCCCCCTCAACGCTGTCAATTTTCAGCTTTGGACACTTTACGGCAGAGAAGCCACCTCGTTCGATTTCTTTCCCTGGGCTCTTTCAGGGAACGCCCCTCAAGCGATGCTGCGTGGGGGCCGTTGACTGGCCGGGGGTCTTCGTCTGCTGAAGCCTGAGTGCTTGGCGTAAGCCGGCTGCCAAGATCTCAAAGTACGGCAGCCCCGAACAAAGAAAGCCAGCTGCGCGCCGCTCGCTCTCATCTCTCTGCCCGTGGCGGTGGGAGAGCCAAGGACCGAGGAGTTGCGAGTCCCAAGCCACCAACAGCCTGCGCAATTGTGTCTTGAGGCCACCAACCACGTCCTCAACTGTGGGGAGCAAAGTACCGCGAGGGCTTGCGAGGGCTGAGGTGGCTACGAGACACTCCGCCTGATTGGCACCGGCTGAGCACAAGTCTTGGATTCTGACTGATCGTCGTGTTGAGGGGGCCGTTCATTGCATATGTCGGTGCCATTTGGACTGTGCCTCTGACGTTGGATTGGGGCGAGCTCGTTGGTGGCTGCTGAATGGGTGGGCGGCTGGAGCGAGTGGGTGGGACACAGCCCGACTTTGCAGCCATCCACCGTATTTCGTCTCTCTCAAGCCACAAAAGGCCCTTTGACAGAGAGCTCTACTGCGAGTTCCAGGAGCGAGCTGATCTGGCACACGCACTGTTACAGCATGTACCAGAACGGACGACAGCCCATGTCGAGGAAAATTCTCTCAACCACAGGTCGAAAACCAGGCTCCCCAGCTCCCAAGCAACTCCGCATGCTCCCATCCCGGCAACCTCTCAGTCAAGAACAAGCATGGGGGCGGAGTGAAGCCGGCGGTAGGCTGCGCCAGAGGCGTGTACCGCACCCGGGCCAGGACGAGAGACATGGCGCGCTCAGCTACGTAGGCAGTATGTCACTAGCAGGTTGAGAGTGCAGCGGCCGTGGCACATCACGACCATCTTCCGGAGGCTCCATCCAATTACACCCATGCCGCCCAGGCTCTGCGTCTCCACGCCGTGGCCTCTATTGGCGATGTTCATATGCAGGCTGGCCTTGGAACTGCGGGGCGCTGTCATCCGCCTGCCGGGGGAGTCTTACCGACTGCGCGTCCGCAATCAAACGAAAGAGCCGCAGCCCCGACGGCCTGCGTCTAAGTTATTAGGGCTGATGCTCCTCGTCCCTCTCTGCTCTTCTGTCCGTCACTCCTGTGCTGACAGAACCTACGCTCGTTAACTATTCTCACCAAGCGGCCTCTTCGGGGACTGCGTCGACTCTTCTAACCATGTCGGACTCCAACTCTGCTGCGTTCAGGTACTTCGGCCTCAACTGCCCTAGCGGCGGCGACTTCTACATCTGCGAGGGAGACGCGACCGAATTCATAGGATGTTGCACCAGCAACCCTTGCGGAGCCAACAACGGACGTTGTCCCAGCGGTAACCTGCGGGCCTCTAGCTTCAACCAGGACGTGTATGCAGACTTGCCCCAACAGAACTGCTCCAACAGCGCTGGAGTGAAGAATTGGTACACATGTGCCTACACCAGTCCCCCGTTCATGGGATGCTGCTCCGAGTCCGCTTGCAACGACGGCTGCCCCAGGAGCAAACTGGTACCGGCGGTTCTATCCACGAATGAGAACAACAAGCTCGATTTTCTAAACCCAGACGACGATTCGTCCAACACATCAGCAAGTGCATCGGGAAGTGCCACCTCTACAGGTACATCATCGGCATCGGCATCAGCCTCGACATCGGCAGCAGCCGACGACGGCGAAGGCGGCCTGGGAACCGGTGCGGTTGCGGGCATTGCTGCCGGTTCCGCGGCGGTCGGCGTGCTCCTCTTGGGCTTCTTGATCTGGAAGTTCTGGTGGGCGCCGCGCAAGAGAAAGCAGGAGGGCCAGGAGTTTTCGCCCGTCGCTCGCTCGTCCCATATGCCCGACCAGCCTGGCACTCCGGGGACGTTCTATCCCGGACAGTCACCCATGAGCCACTACCAACGTATGTATTCCTCAGGATGATGTGCAAGATGAGATGTCACTGACATGATTGTATAGAATCTTTCGCTTCGACTCCCACTGCCGTCGCTCACTACCCCAGCGGAGTGTCGATGGACCAGTACGGCAAGATTTCGCCTCAGACGGCCAACTTTGACCGCCCAATCTCGATGAGCACCTACTCAGACGTCAGCTCAGCCCCCCGGGCATACGGCCAGCAGCAGCCTTACTCGCCCATGCCCATGATTCCCGTGCAGGAGATGGACGGCACGTCTCACGCCCCGCCGCAGGAGCTGGGCACGGGACACGAGCACATGTACAGCCCTGGCCAGAGTCCTGGCTTGAGCCCGGAAATGACCTATGGCGTCAGCCCGAACCATAGCCCGAACCCGAACCCGCCGTCAAACCAGCTGGGCATTTCAAATCGATAGAGCAAGGGCGATGAGCCGATCATACCCAGTGGGTGGTGTATGACTGAGTTATAGCAGTGGGAAGTTGTGGTAATAGGAACAAGCAGAGTTCATGCTTGTCGCGGGTAGCATTGGCGTTCTGGAAGGACATACATTCAATTATTTGAACATCATTAGAGGATTAATCAAAGGGCTTTAACCTGTGGGCCTGATTTTCGCCACTTGCTTCCCCTGCAACCGTCGTATGCGTGATGATGTTGAATACTGGAGATTCCCACCCGCCGCTCTGTGGTCAAGCCTTACCCCAAGATAAAAAATATGACGGTCCATGCATGCAGCGTCACGGATCTGATTCCATCTCGAGGGGATGTACATGGGACTGTCTGGGGTGTCAAAACTCAACGTGATCGTTCCCGCGCGAACGAACCCTCAGCAATCCCATCGACTCGCTCCTCACCGATAACGCAGGGGATAGTCATAGCAAACGACGAATTAGTCCACCCAATCTAACACGAATAAGAAAAAACTGCTCATAAGTCGTTTTCCCCGGTCCAATGTCTCACAATCCTCGAATCCAGATTCGTGGAGACGAGCCAGGTTTTTGTACCCAACCGGAGCTCAGCCCCACGTCACCCGCCATCTCAGCACAGCCCGGTTTGGCCTGCATCAAGATCGTCATGTCCAGACTATGTTTATAAGCTTATTCTGTTAGTGGCGAGACTATCTGTACGCGTAGACTGGTCGACCGGGGGCATCGAGGAGTATCTGGATGAGGGACGCGTCAACAATTTGGTGGCTGGGGTAGGCTGTGCTGCGGCCCCTGTTGTGCTGTTGTGGAGGACGAGCAGGAGAGTTTGGCCAATGGACAGTGGCAAGGTTGGAGAAATAGTGAGATTATTGAGCAGGTATTTAAGTACTTGGCAGAGTACGTAGCGGTCTTGCTGGTGATGCCGGAGACGTCATCTCAGATTGGTGGACTAGTTCTTGAAGCCAGTTGCTGCGCCTCGATACTGGGTCTTGAGAGGTTCAGAGGCATGCACTATATCCCTAGTACGTACTCCGTATGGAGCACGACATGGGCGCGGATAAATACCTGGCCAATTGTAGCAGGCTTTTGGGACATGGTTTGCAGTCTTGATTAGAGAGAAAGTAGAAATAAGCATTGGGCCATCAGGAGCCTCATGCATGGAATGGAGTTGCGTGGCGGCGGTTGTCTAGCGTCTCGGTACGGTACGGTGTATGCCATGGATGGTGAAACCGGAAGGTCGGAGTGGATTTCGAATATTGAGAGTGATTGGCCTTGTTGATACTGTTCGTATGAGACCCTGGACATGGAAAACGCGGTGCTGTGATTTATTAGCTACAGTGCGAGCAAGGGCAGGCAATGAGGCAACTCGACTGTCCTGGATAGACCTATGCAAGACCTGAGCTCAACTAGGAAGGCCTTGCCACGAGGTAGCTAGTCGAGCGGCCGAGCGGCCGCGTGACGGAAACTGTCACAGAGTCAAGGATAGGGTTGGAGTGCATCGCATCATGGGACTCGGCAGGCCGGATGATCGGCACCAAGGAAGGTCTGCGAGCGGCCAAAGTCACGAAGCTTGTTTTTTCCGCGTTCTTTATTTGTGCTGCCGAATTCCCGTGCAAGATGGATGAGGTCAAGGATTTGCAACATGTCGGCGATGCTGACTGATGGGCATCAATATGCATTTGTATTCGCAGACGAGATGACGAAATGGCCATGTCCGGCTTGGCGAAGGAACAAGGTCGGGGAGTTTCCAGCGTCACGGTTCTCGCTGTCCCGCGGAGCCGACCTTTGGCATCTCCACTCCCGGGCCGCGATCCACAGGCCCAGAAAGTTGCAGGTGTTAGCAGCATTTTCCACCAGGGATATTTTTCAACACGCCCGTGGGCCAATGGAGCCGGGCGAGCAGGTCACTGGGGGACGCTGGGTAAATTGAGGGCTACCGGGGGAGGTGGTCTTGGCGCAGATTCGCACCGAGAAAGTTGGTTGGGAAGTTGATGAGAAAAGCTAGGGAGGGTTTTTATTTATTTATCTCCGGGGCATAGCCGGGAACAGACTTGCCGGATCCCGAGATTTGTTAGTTGGGGGGGGGAGGGGTCTACAAGTCCTATCACCTACTTGCTGTGCTGTATATCCAGGACATGCTCTGGAAGCCATCATGAGATGAGTCTGCCCGGATCGATCGTCCCTTCCTCCACCCCAGGAACCGGCTGCGGGAGAGATTTGCCAAGAGCTGCCAAAGCGCGCGGCCGGCCACTGTCACGTCACGACTCCGGGATGCTGCGGCCGAATGCCAAGCCTCGTGGAGCAGGGATGGGCGTAGTAGTGGCGGGCTCGAACCACCAAAAAAACGCCCTGGGAAAAAAGACTATGTAAACCGCACGACTCGGCCTTGCCCTTCCATGGAAACCATCATCATCAATCATCTCTCTCTCCGTGTCTCCCCTCTCTCCCAAATGTCACTGCTCACAACAACAAACTCCCCGCGGCCGCCCTGTCTGTCCATCCATCTCGCCCACCCACCACCCGCCCACCCTCACTGACGACGCTCTCACTGCCGACCCTCACTAAAACCAAACCGCTAAACCACTAAACTGACGACGTAATCTCTCCCGCCGGGGGCCGGGGTTTAGTGAGTTGACACGGGGCACCGGCACGGCACAACTCTTTTGTTCGTGGTTGCGACCCAACAACAACCCTGGAAACTGGAACACGCCCCCAAGCCGACAAAAGGGAACAACTCAGACACCACCAAATAAATCATCGCCCGCCATGAAGGTCATCGTCACCGGCGCGACCGGCCTCGTCGGCAAGGAGATTGTGCGCCAGTGCCTCGCCGACCCGCGCATCACCAAGCTGGTCATTCTGACTCGCCGCGCCGTCTCCATGGACGTGGAGAGCCACCCGAAGACTGATATTGTCATGCACCAGGACTTTTCCAAGTACTCGGAGGATCTGTTGAGGCGGTTGGCAGGTGCATCGGCGTGTTTATGGTACGTTTCTGTCTCTTGCGTACCTATTTCCTGGGATTAGATGGCACTCTTCTCTGGTCCCCAGCCTCGTTTCGTCTTGTCTCAGGACTCTCATCGTCTCATCTCATCTCTCCTCTCACCACACAAAATACACAAAACTAAACCCAACCCCAGGGCCATTGGCGGAAGAGCCAACCAAGACGACAACGACAAGGAAATGCTGCACAAGGTCACGGTGGAATTCCCCCTCGCCGCCGCCAAGGCCATGAGCGACTCCATCGCCGCCGCCGCGCCGCCTGGCTCCAAGTTCAGCTTCGTCTTCTGCAGCACCAGGAGCGCCGACCGCCACCCGTCCAAGACGCTGCTGTTCCTCAGCGACGCGCGCCGCCAGCGCGGCGAGGCCGAAAAGGGCCTCTGCGAAATCGCCGACGCCAACCCGGACGCCTTTGCCACCTGGATCCTGCGGCCCAGCGGCATCGCCACCGGGGACCCCCCCAAGAAGCGCCGCCTCGTCGGCAGCCGCTCCAGCGCCGGCATCGAGCCGCCGCAGCTCGCCAAGGCCGTCATCAAGGTCGCCTGCGAGGGGTGGAAAGACCGCGTCGTCGACAATGACGCCCTGCTCAAGATGTAGACGACGCCGGTTCTTGCGCTGGGGGATCGACTGACTGTACGATGGCGGTGTGTGTCGGCATCATGAACTGCCGGGGCCATTTTTGCCCTTTGTGGAGATGATGAGAAAATGGGAAGCCCAAGGCATCAAACGCCCAAACACCACGCATTGCCCAAGAGGGGGAGTGTCCGGCTTTGCGGGCTCGGACTGCATCACGACTGTTACGAATTACTTATAGATTGACCCTGCGGCGTTGGAGACGGCACCTGCGCGCTTCGTTCAACCGTTACATATTGCATTTGAACGAGACGCCATTATCACAACATCGCCATGAGTCTGCACATTACGGCATTCGATAGAGTGCAACATGGATTTAATGCCTTCAAACCGGTTTATTATTGCTCTGTTGAAAGACCGTCCGTTATCATGTTGCGTGCCAAGAGCTTAGCTGCACGGGCTGGCTGGGGTGCTTTGGGCGTCACCAACTACCGCTGCATGCTCCCCTTGTCTCCCGCGTATTGACTGGTACCGATGTATCGATTTCACATTCATAAGCCGTGCGGAATTGACTCTCATCATTCGTTGAAGCACCCGAGCTAAGCCTCTGTCTCTTCCTCCTCTTCAGGGCCGGACTCCACAATCACAACCCTCCTCTGAGGCGTAGTGTCGGAGCGCTGGTCTTGGCGTGCCGGAAACTTGATTGCGTACCGCGAGACGCTGCAAGTTATATTCAGCGACGGTGATTCAATCGTGTTTGAAGCGCCCCCGTCGTGTCCTTGGGGCGGCGAGGCCATCTGCTCCGTCGACGCCGGTCCGCCGCCGTTTGTTTCTCGCTCCCCAATTGTACTGTGAGGTGTACTTGGCTTTGATGGAAAGAAATGAGTTAACCACCGTGGCCAACACAGTGGCCAGCAGCCCGCATCGTCGTCCTCGTTGTCGTTGTTGTCCGCTCTCCTCCAGCGCTCCAGCGTGCCCTCCAATGCCCTCCACGTCGCATACTCCATATCATACGACGCTACATGCGAAATGCGATACATGGCCGAGCCTCCCGGATCTGTCGAACTGCCAGCGCTTACATTGCTCTCGTGCGACTGGGCGAGCTCGGGTGTGAAGCTATGCGGCGTGAGATGAGGGCTCAACCTCGGCGCGTGGCTCGTTGCGCAGACGCAACCAGTGCCGTCGCAGATGTCGTAGGAGCTGACATCGGAGTTGGTCGTCGATTCCCGATCGGCTAAGTCGCCGTATTCGATGTCGGAGGGGCATTGCGCGGTATTGAGAATAAGGGTGTGTACTCGTTGGGGGGTAAGGCTGCTTTATTCAGGTTGTCCATCTTAGGAACCCGAGCGAGAGGCAATTGGACCGAACTACAACGATTGTCTAAGCCTAGAAAGATGAAAGATTCGAAGGAATACCAGAGATGTTCACACCAGCGATCGTAGAAACACTTGTGCGCTGTCTTGACCACCAAGGTGGAATCGCCCCTGGTACCGAGAGTTTCCCGTGATGCCATGGCCACAACTCAGAGGGCAGATTTCGCTCCGCAAAGGTAGATCTATAGCCGTCCAGGTATGTCGGCATTGCCACTTGACAAAGGATCAAACATTCCTCGCGGTACATGAATCAGTGATTTCTCTTCTTTCTTCGACAAACCCATCCAGCTCATCATACACCCACCAAACCACCAGTACTTCAGTGACTTCGAATCAGAGTGCCTTTACTCGCCAATATTGTTGAGCCCTATACAATACGATTAGTTCGTGGTTTCCTTATCGCCACGTCCCTCCCGTCACCACTGCACCGCATCCACATCCCCACGACTCGCAGCCAAACAACATGGACTGCTTGCTAGACAGTTGCGCACTCGCATATCCCCTCAACCCCAGCTGGTGGTCCTCCCCGACCAGCAACGGTCCGATATCCATCTACGTCTGCCTCGGGCTCGTGGGCCTTTTTGTCATTGCCGCCTCGTTCCGAGGGTGCTGGCTAGCCCGAAATGGGCGGCGCAACGCGTGGGATTTGGAGAGAGCAAACGGGCAGGATAGGGTGCTGCGGATACCGGCCCCGAGGACACAGAGACCCGTGAGACCGAAGGGAACTCTCAGGCAGAACAATGTTGAGATGACTCGGATGGATCGTGGAGCAGCCTTGCGACCAACGCCCGTCGAAGGGTCGCAAGCTGGTGGTATCTCCGTCCCACCACCAACTTACGAAGCTACAATGCGGTGCCAGGGATACACAAACGGGGGGCGTTGAATTTATATTCTGTATATAATCAAAAGTTCTCGAATCACTGCCAGCAAGGCTCGTTTCTCCTCATCAAGTGCAAGATTCGCCCATCACGAGTGCCCTGCGGTCTGGTGACTGGGACCGCGTAACAAACCTTCCATCCGGGTTGCTGAAGAGCAAACACATACCTTCACTTTAAAAGGATGCCTCTGCTGCCAGAGCCAACTTAGACTGAACCATCTACGTAAAATAATCGGCTCGCATACGCAACGACGCGTGAGAAAATCCTCAACATTAATACGTCGCCGCAATTCACACCTCCAGCAGTACCGCACTCCCAGCACTACCACAGTCCTCAGCAATACCACACCCCAGGAATACCTCAAAATGGCCAACATCTGGCAAGGCTTTCATCGCTTCTTTGAATTCTGTTCAGACAAGAAAATTGAGACCTGGGATACAGTCGACGATCCCAATCGGCGGCCCGTCATCGTCAAGATTCACACCCATTCGCCTCGGGATATCCCAAACAAAGAGGCGGAGTATTGGTTGACCAACGGGGTCGCAAATCGTCCTACTCCTCCTCCTGGCTTGTGTCGCAACAGTCGTCATTTTCTCGTCGTGTATGGCCTTGTGGACCTGCGCGACCAGGAAAGCCAAAAAAGACGGCCGGTCGTGGACAGCAGCTACACGAAGATTCCGTCAAACATCTCCACGAAAGGAGGACAAGCAAGAACTGAACCCAGTTGACCTTGAGATGCGCGCCGGACTACCCAAGCCTACTCCTGCGCATTTCAAGGAAAATTACGCACGGAGGGGTTCTTTTGGCCGAGACGAGGGGATAGAAAACATGCCCGCTACGGTACCGCGGTCCATGGTCTGAGATGGGATTGAGGTAGACAACAAGGTTAATCAAGCCAAGGTTTGACAGGGAAGAAATGGAGGAATGGTCACAGGCTTGCATCAATTTTTCAAGCTTTGGTGCACCCTTATAACATACTTGATCATCCATCTCCGTCTCTTCTAAAATAATTTCGACACACTCTTCAATAAAACCAATTCACTCTCTTTAATACTTTAAATCTCAGAAAAACATCCCGTCCATATCAACAACATGCAGGTCCAAAAGCCAGAAAACTACGACTACGGCCAGGCCAATTCCAGCCTCTCTTCCAAACTACTACAAACCGGCACCAAAATACTTCAACGCAGACCCGTTTACAACTCGACCCCCGTGACGGCTAGTCTTCTACTTGGCGTGGTATTGGTCTGCTTCTCTTTGCGCCTTCGTTGTCACCATGCACAACCGCCGCCTCCGAAAGGTCGATCGCCTGAAGCAACAGTACGTGGAGCTTGACGAGCTGGACCGAGAGTTAGAAAGTCCAACTGCTAGGGTCTGGCTACCATAGGAGGAAAAGAAGGACGGGGTGTGGGTTGGCTTCTAAAATCAGGGCAGATGGTCTTCTGGTTCATCTTCGGGAGGGATTAATAGAAATGGGATGACGGATGGTAAGGAGACTGATGATATTTGGGTCCTGGTTTGGCAGCATAACTTTTTGTATTCGGGTTCGTAGTTTTGAGCCTTGTTTCTCAACAGCATTTAACGACGAGAATCTCATGTTTTTAGACTAACAACCTGAGAGTCATACATGAAATTTTGAAGAATCAGTATACAAGGGTGCTTCATGTGCCCTTTCTGGTGGATCACGATCCTAAGATAAAGAATACCCCAATAGTCCCCTCCCAATTAGCTAGACCATGCCTCAAGTATGCTTGATGGATCAATAAACTCCAACTCTTTTAGCGTCTCTTGCCACAGCGTCTCCTGTAGTAATCGGCCTGACTCTTCATACATTATGGTGGGAAATCTGTCTCATTGTTAACATTTACATCACAAAACTGACAGCTTGACTTACGGCTTCACCCTGCCCTCGCTCACAAACCCACCATGGCTCTCCACGCCCTTCGTGGTGACGGCGTCTACATATTGTCTCGCCCCGACTTCTGCGGGTCGCCCCATCAATGCACCAATGAGGCGGAACATGAATCGCTCCAGTTTGCTCGGGTTGTCGGCCCCAAACTCGGTACCTTTGCATGCCCCCGGATTGGGGACGTTGATCACGACTTGATCAGCGGGCACATGCTGGCTGAGCTTGTCGATAAACATGAGGAGAAGTAGCTTGGAAGTCTTGTATGCGTTCATCGACGCGAACTCGGCTGCGTTATCCACCACCTCAAAAACAGACTGGCAGCTTGGGTCCTTCCAATCCGCCCAGTATGCCGTGTCAGATCCGACAAGAGCCAAGTGCGCTGGAGATGCGGTTCCCCGCTTGGACCTGAGAATCGGGAGAAGAAGAAGGGCCAGGAGAGCAGTCGAGAGATAATTGACCTGGAAAGTCATTTCATGCTTCGTTTCTTCAGCGCGCTCGTATTTGGGTCGACTCAGCCCTGCGTTCAAGACGGCAATGTCCAACCGAGGCAGGGTCTCGCACCGCTTTGCAAAAGACACCATGGACTTGTACGAAGCCATGTCCACGAGTGAGACGTCGATCTTGGCGGATGGAAATTGGGCCTGGAGGGTCTTGGCTGCGGTGTCGCCCTTTGACTGTGAGCGAACGGCGAGGATGAGGTGTGAGAGGTTGAGACCGAGAAGTTGCCGTGCACAATCGAATCCGAGCCCAACATTGGAGCCAGTGACGAGTGCTGTTTGGCCCGAGAGATTGACGGACTTGGGAATTGGAGGGACTGTTTGGATGAATTGGCGCAATATGAAGGCGAGCAGACCGGCCTCCCACGAGGCTTCACGTTGCAATTTGGCAGACATTTTGAGTGACACCCGCTTTGTGGACTTGGAATTGTCCTGAATCTGGTCTTGTCTCTCCTCTCATATTTATATACTGCACTCCCATCTTGCATTCGGTCGGGTTTCGGACATCTCGACCGCCTGTCTCACAATATCTCCTCTCATGGCCATTTCGTCCCATGACCGACCATTCAGTGTAAAGGAAAAGGCGACAGCGCTGGGCGTTTGATGGAAAGCGGAGTCGGTGGCGGCGGACGAAGGTTCGGCGCGTGAGCGACGGACGCCGAGACGGACGAAATGACTCGACCTTACAAATCAGCAATGAAGATCAGGTTTCTCTGGTAATTCCCAGGTTGATTATTTTGGACTTCTCTGCCCTTTTTTGTATCCTCGGTTCGTTAATTCTGGTGCCTTTCTGTTAATCGCGATGTTACCTGATCTGTGCCATGATGCGGCGTCCCTGCATGTAAGGCTCAATAGCCCCGAGAGTGGATGACATCTCCCAATAATCAGAATACGTAATACATGAAAACTTCACGGCAAGGATATTATGGATAAATCGGCCGCTGCTCTTTGGAAGGCAGTTTTTGGCAGGTGCTTAAAAGTCCCACATGTTTGGCTGAGTGAGCCTCCGAATTCAGGGGTGCAACCTGTGGAAATCATCAATGCGAAAGCCCAGGTTCCATAATACTCCCCATGGCGCCACACGGATGAGACCGATACACGAATGTCGATCAAAATAAACCCGTGGGCTTTTTGTCGCAAGTGAAAGGTCCATCGCAACACCGACTATTCTGAAGGATTGAAGGAGCGAAGGAAGTATGATTGGTGAAGGTATTGGCTGCCAGCTTTCAGTCGCCCACGTGGGCAGCGCCATAGAAACGAAAGTCGAGTTTAGGCTTGGCGTAGACAACAAATCCATACGAGTTATGAGGCAGGCGGACAAACCGGGTATAACATCTATGTATGCTTCGTTAAACTTCGTAACCGGCCGAGCGAAGGATGGGAAGGATTCCGTCCGATTAAACGACGATCCGTCGACGGATAATGCACGGTACTTTTTTCTTGCTTCGCATGAGTGCGTTTAATAAGAATTCCTAATGCATTGAGAGGTCTCTCTGGGTATTTTTGTTAATTTGTTTGGAGGATTACACGGCAACCCGTATGGGATAGCACTACAACGTTGTCGAGATCGTCCGACAACACTTGGCGATGAAACAGGCCCATGCCGTCAGATGGATTGTTTCATCCGACAGGGGATGGATGCGGGGATATGTTCCCTGAGGTTTTTAATCAACATTTTCTTTAGACTATCCATTGTTCATCACAGGCTGCAATAAAAACACGAGTCAGACTTACTTCCCGTACGCGGACAGAAAATTTCAAGTCTAACAACTGAGGATTTGACATCAAAGTCTAAGTTAATATTTACCTTGACTTTAAAGCCTTGAAATAGGCCCGGTTCCTCGGCAGGATGGAGCCTCATCCTTGTCTCCCTTTGGAGCTAGTCGTGCGATTAGGCCATCTTGGCTCCTGGCCCCGTGCGGCTGAACACGACAGGCTGGGGTATGGTTGAGTCGCTGGTCTGGGTTAGATTAAGGCGGCCGCCTCGTATGGTCGATGCTGGAGTGCAAAGCTGACCGGAAGAGGCAGCTTGCAACAGCTTCAATCCTTCACGACTTGACTTGCGACGGTCAAGTATTGAGGCATCGACTTATAAACCCCAGGTGATGCCCGTTGAGTTGATGATGGTATCCGGATATCAACAATCAGTCTGTTGATACCTTCTGAGCACCCTTCCATTCTTTTCACCATGTCCTCTATTCGCACTCCCCTTGTGGCCGCCTCGGTCCTCCTTGGCCTTGCCTCGGCTCGCAGCGTCCCTACCAACGTGAAGAACTTCTACGACGCCGTTGTTGCGCAGGGCAAGTGTAGCAACGTGCTCGCCGACGGGTTCTACAGCGAGGACGGCGACTCTGGCGGTTAGTTGCACGACAAGGGGTAATTCCCGAAGGGATGCTAACACCTACAGATTTCGACTACTGTGGCGATCACATCGATGACTACAACGTCGTCTACCTCCAGGGCAAGAACGGCGCTCTTGTAAACATCGACATTGACTGCGACGGCGTCCAGGGCAGCTCCGCCGACGACGGCCGATGCGGAAGCTCCGGTGACACGCAGTCCATGACCTCGTTCATGGACACGGTCGCGGGATACGGCACTGGCCAGAAGGACCTGGACGCCAACATCCACCCCTATGTCGTCTTTGGCAACACCGGCAGCAAGTCTGGCTGGGCTACCTTTGACCCCCAGGAGCACGGCATCGAACCGTTGAGTGTCATGGCCGTCGTGTGCGGCGACAAGCTGGTATGTAGAGTTCCCTGGTTCGTAACTGTCCACTAACAGAGACGCAGATCTACGGCGTCTGGGGCGATGAGAACGGCGACGACGGCGAATACCCCATGGTTGGTGAGGCCTCCATCTCGCTGGCCACGGCTTGCTACGGTACCGATATGAACGGCAACAACGGCCACGCCGAGAACGACGTCCTGTTCATCGCCTTCCCCGGCAGCGACGCCGTGCCCGGAGCCGACGGCGCCACGTGGAACGCCTCGGACTACGAGACGTTCGAGGAGAGCATCTCGTCGCTGGGAGACAAGCTGATTGAGCGTCTTGGGGCGTCGTCCAGCGGTGGAAACAGCTCCAGCGGTGACGATAACAGTGGTGACAACAACAATGGCAGCAGCAGCGATGACTGCTCGTGGTCTGGCCACTGCGAAGGTGCGTCGGATGATAAATCTCTGGCCGTAACTCGGTTGCTTATAGACCGACAGGTGCTACTTGCTCTAGCTATGATGACTGCTCTGATGATTTAATCTGCACCAACTCGAAATGCACTTCGGCGTGAGGTTTAGGTCGTCACTAATAAGGCAACGCTCGGCATCCTACGGCAGAACCTGCATCAGGAGTTGACCGGCCCGACCTTTTTCCGTTTTCACAGCTCGACATTCTTCCTCGACGACAGCGGCCCGATTTTGTTCCCCATTATATCGGCCCGACCTTTCTGCCGCGGCGACAATATCCTACCCTATAGCAACGGACAGGCGTGGAATCTTGGATAGAGCTGACTTCTTGAACAATTTTACCCAGCAGAGTGTACACTAGGTGATGGCAGCTGGTCTGTATTGGTATAAATTTATAGAAAATTTGTCTACTAGTTCTGTTCTATACGGAGAGGCAGATATTTACTTTACTTTCCCAGTTTGTGGCTCGTTGAGGTTGACATGTTTCGTAAAAACCATCTGAAGGATGACTACCGTGTACATGACCTTGTATAATTGACAAGCATCAGGGACCACTTAGTGTCCAAAGCGCACATGTTTCATTCTCGGGTCATCGGCGATGCAACTGAAACAGGAGAAGAGGCTGTGTTTCGCCACTTTACAAGCACAGACGACCTGCCCTTTTGGTAACTTAAAACAAAAGTCCTGTAGGCAGTAGTTGACACAGAGAAGCAAAGGTGTAATCTTACGGGTATTACTTCTTCATGGAGGGTTAGCCACATTTGAACTGTCCTGCAAGGCTGACCAGTACAATTTACAAGGTTTTGTTCCTGGACTTCGGATGGAAGAGGAGCAATAATAGGTAGACCATAGGGCGGGATCAATACCTTGGCAGTGTTGCAATCATTCGCTTTTACTGATTCAGAAGCTCATGGACATTGTTCATGCATGATGTAAAGTTCTTGGCAGACATTTGGCGACATCATTGCTTCATTGAGTAGATAGACAAATAAGACCAGCCTGCCATGTAATTGCTCATGACTCTATCATTTTAATCCGACCATCCACCACCGGCGCAATACACCTAGTCCAGTCGACGGAAAACTCGCCCTCCTTCAGCGGATCGCAGATGCTCGCCTTGACGCCCGTCTTCAGCGCCCAGCGCGTCCAGAACTTGCGCATCAGCAGGATCTCAAAGTCGAGCTGGTCGCCGCCGTCCCGCGCGTCCTCGTCGGAGTCGTCGTCCTCGACCTCGCTGTCGACGTTTTCGTGCACCGGCTTGGCATTGACCTTGAAGCGTCGCTTGAGGAACTTGCTCCAGGGATCCGCCGAGTCCTCCGTCACCTTTGCGCGGTCTGGGACTGGGAGGTATGCGGCTAGGTTGTCCATGCTGGGGAAGCCGTAAGCGCCTTCGCGGATGGGCGAGATGGGCGTCTCGCAGTTTTCAACCACGTTGACCCAGTGGTCGGAGAGGTGCTTCCACTGGCCCACGGTGCGCAGCGCCATAAAGTACTGGCGGAGCATGGCGGAGATGAGGATTCCGTTTTCCTCCTCGATGATCTCCTCTGCCTCTCCACCTTCCGACTTGACCAGAAGGCTGGTGAATCCGTCTACAAGAAGGTTAGCAGCAACGCTGTCAAGTTTGATGTCATTACCCACCTTTCCCTCGTCCCATGTATCCTCTAGTAGCAAGGACATACTTCTTCTCGGGGTCATACGTCACTCCGCCAATCTCCATGGAAAGGATTCTCTGCCCCCTTGGCAGCTTAGGATCAAACTCGAAGCGGATGTTGGACACCTGGGGAAATCGCCCCTCGAGAGCAGGATACTGCGAAACACCGTTCTCCAGCGCATCCCAGATCGCCTGTCCCTTGACCCTCAGCAGCACGACGGGATCCTCGAACGGAAAGCACGTGGTGATGTCCTTGATACGGATCGCGCCAGGGGGGTAAATCTGGTCGGCACGGATTGTGCCCGCTGCCATGATGGTGCAGTCGGCGTGGTGGTGTTGCCGCATGACGTCGCAGACAAAGTTTCCAATGTTGGACTCCTTCAGGCGGACGGTGCTGAACCGAGCATCCAAGGGGGTGGCAGTCCAACCCACCGGCTTGGCAAGAGACTGGTTGAGCTTCGACGTTAGTTCACCGACTAGCTTCTGCGTGGGCTCGTCTTCCGCAATCGACGAGGTGACGTCCCGCCGCCAGATATCAAAGTCCCAGCGCTTGGGGTCGTCCGGCTTCCGGCGGGCCTCGATGTAGCTGAGGTTCTTGAAGTCGGTGCCCGATCGCAGGGCGTGCGTGCCGTTGATGAAGCTATGGGCGTAGTAGTGGTCATGCCCACCCAGAATGATATCGATGATGCCCTCGGTCTGCTGTGCCAGCTTGTTGTCATTGGGCTCGCGCATGTGGCTGAGACAGATAATGATCTCGGCGCCCTGCTCCCGCAGCTGCGGGACAATCTCCTTGGCAGTTGCCGTGGCGGACTTGTAGATGAGATTAGGAGGCAAGCTGTTGATCGTCTCCAGCCACTCGCGCTCGCCGAGGCCGATGAAGCCCACCTTGGTGCCGTTGGAGGTGGTCATCATGTGCGTCTTCTTGGCGTTGCCCATGGGCACGTCCTCGCCCAGGGCGGGATCAAGGACGTTGGCGAGAAGCCAGGGGAAGTTGCACTGACCCGAGAGATGCTCGTACTGCTTGATGCCGAAGTCAAAATCGTGGTTCTAGAGGCCGTGTTAGTTCTCCGGATCGGGCCGGGGTAGCTCGACTTACCCACCCCTACGCATGCACAGTCCGTCCCAATCATGTTGAGCACCGGAACCATGTGTTGGCCTAGCGATTCATCAGTATACCATTGCAGCCAGTTACATGATTCATACTGACCCTTGGTCACGCTGCTCTCAAGACTTGGGTTGAAGGCATCCCCCGAGAACAGGGTCAAGGCCTCGGGCTGGCCCTCGTACTGCTTGCCCTCCTGGTACTCCCGGCACAGGGTGATGAACCTCGGCAGGCCGCCGACGGGCTCCGCACTAGACGGATCGAGGTGGTAGACGTCGTTGTAGTGAATAATGCGCACATCGGGCGGCGAATCGGCCGATCCTCCGTCGTCCACCCGCCCCGAGGCGAACGTCACCTGGGGCTCCGCCGTGGGCTCCTTCTCGTGAGCCATGATTGAATTATGCTCTGGCGAAACCGACTCAATCAAGTTGCTTTAATACCTGCTACCCAAAACCTCGCAGAAATAAAGAAAAAGAGTCCAAAATGTGGCCTCTGCTTCTCAGGTTTGCGGAACGAAGCTTTCGGCGATGAGGCGCAGCTCAAGCAACAACCAGCACAGCGCTAACGGCAGCTTGCAGGATCCGACGTCAGACAGCTCACGTGACGCAGAGATTGAGGGCGGACAGCAGCCTATGAAGGGCGATTCTGGGCCGTGTTTGGAGGGTTTTTGTGTATCAGGTAGATTGAACATGAGCAGGTGAAAGACAGTGTTGAACGTTCCCTGACAAACACGTTTGCTCTACTCAATCAGAAGCCCGGTATTGTGGGACGGATGACCACTGAGCGGCACCGAATCCCCCGCGGCAGTTGAAGGGAACATCCGGAGCCCGCAGTCTAGCGAGCTGCGAGCCAGTGAGGTGCTGGCGCGAGGTTGGTTGTGAGGGGGAATATGGGACAACGAGTGCCGTGTGGAGGGAATAAGACGCTGGTGATGCGTTGGCGCCCTTCCCGTCGTCTACAAAGCCCTTGGGTTTAAAACTAGTCGCCGAGGCTGCGTTAAGCTATTATTAATATTAATATTAAGGTTCTCATAGGTAGGTGAGAGAGCTGAGCTATCATTTCAGGGCATGGAGGGGTGAGACATGGTGAGAATAGTGAGTGAAGGCAATAGAGGCAAGTCAAGAGCAACACCGCCAGTCTCACGTCAACACCTCCAACTCGGCTGGCAAAACCCTCCCCTCGATCCACGCCTTGATGCCCTCCGCAAAGAGCTCTGGCTTCTGGAGGTTCCACGTGTGCACTGCCCCTCGCACCACCACCCCCAAGGACCCCTCCACCGGCATCTCCCTCCCCATCCGCCTCACCGCCTCGACGTCATCGACGTTGCCCGCCGCGATGGACAGCGTCTTGACGGGCAGCGCTCGCACATCCTCAGGTCAGCGCCATCAGCCCCAGGTCCACGTCGCGGATCACGTCCCACCGACGGTTCTGCCGCATCTCGCCCAGCAACGCCTCGTGCCTGCGCATGCCGTGGCGGGCTGCGACCTTGAGGTAGAGCCAGCGGGGGACCACCTCCAGCAGGAACAGCATCACGTAGAACGTCACGCTCGGGTGGCCGACGACCCACGCCCACCGGCCCTCCATGGGATGGCCCGCCGTCACAAACGCCGACAGCACCAGCTCGCGGTGTCGCTGGCTGAGCCGCAGCGTGACGAAGGCGCCCATGGAGAGCCCGACGACGTGAGCCCGGCCGCCCTTTGCATGCTTCCGGATGAGGGCAGCAACGCGGTCGGCCGAGGTGCAGAGGTCAGCGGGGAGGATGTCGCGGGAGCGGGAGTGGCCGCTTATATCGGGGGCGAGTATGTGATAGTCCGCCAGGTGAGGAATCACAAACTCCCACTCGAGGTGTGAATTGAGCAGGCCGTGAAGAAGGACGATCGTAGTGGGCTTGTCGTCGTTGAGACTGATGTAGAAGAGCTCTGGTTCGCTTTCTGGGGGTTCGGTCGTCGCCATTCTTGCTCGAGGCCTAATCTCGAAGTGATCGTTGGAATTTCGACAGCAGTGCTATATTCACGGTTAGTATTGGAGATGATGATGAAAACGGTTTCTTGATTTATCTGCGAGCTGTAGATGAACAAGTACATCCAGACCATCAGACCACCAAGGCAAGTCTATCATCCACGCCACCATTTCAGCTTTCAGCCGTCGTTCGACCACGCCGTGGTGAACTTGCATCAGGAGACTAGAGAGCAGATCGACCAGATAGACGATTTAAGCTTAGAGGAATCTCAACACGCCAGTGGCATATTCCCAGATTTGTGCTCGGCAATCTATATCCAACTTGGCTATGCTCACTCAGTCGCTCGTCGGTAATGAGCATCCCACTCTGCTTTCCGATCACCAGCCCTCAACCCGTCTCATCTCTCACAACCAGCCGCAGCCGTGATTTGTCGAGCAAATAAGCATACCTCAATAAGGTTAGCCATATTACCCGGCGGGCGATCACAGGTCTCGCGGGCTGGGCAGCTCCCCGTCTCAATCTCGTATCGTCTCAACACCAAGCCCCGATCCTTAGTTTGACACATGTGGCCGAGATTGAGGGCCAAGCCTTGGCCGCCGCCTAACCCCAATGCGCTTGATTTGCCGTCATTGAGCAAGTCCTCGCTTACTTGGCTTGCATATACCTACCGGCCAGGCAAGGGGATCGAAGAGATTCACGTCTGGGGGGAAAGTCTAGACCGCCCCCAAAACACGCCCAGAACATTGAGTGCTGCCCAGGCAGCCGCTGCATCACCCGGGTGAGATTCAGAATTTCATCCGCGTTCCGTAGAGGCGATCACACTTGGCGAGTTGTGTGAGGGCGCGGGTGAGAAGAGCGCCGTGTTGCAGAAGCCGTTTCAGGGATCCCGATACCACCATGTCTCTGGGCCCGCGACCGATGCCGTCTCAACAACGAGAATTTTGCTGTCTGACAAGCTGCATTGTGTGAAAACAAGAGGAAACAAGACGAGACACAGCTGCGAACGGAAGCCATCGCAGCCGTGCGATGATCGACTCAACGAGTATCACCTCGCGCTCACATGGATCACAGCGATTGGCGCCGCGAATGTCAGCATTCAGGGCCAGGCTGTGTTTCGGCCAGGCACAAACCTGCCTATCGTGCTGACAGTCGGCAGTTGTTCAGGCGGCAGAGCTAGAGTTGGAAAATTAGGGGGACGGAGAAAAAAGAGCACCGGTTGATACGGGCAGAAAACATGCAACATGGCGAGCAGATGAAGCCATCACGAAGCGGCGGTGGGCTGACAGCGCTCATAGTCCCTAGACGAGGGCCAGGCACAGGCACCAATGGACAGGGTCCGCTGCAGGGAGGCCGAGCGGTCGGCGGCCGTCAGTGGACAGCGGTGCCGCTGCGTGCCCTGTGGGAGGAATGGCGCGCAGGGCTCGAGAGGCCTGAAGCAGCGCTAGCCCTGGACGGGAGGCCCCTCCACACTGGCCTTTTGAACGGCCCTTTTTCGCTGCCCAGCGCCACAGGAGGGGCCACCCAACGGCCACCAGCTGCAAGGGGAAGACCGCTGAGAGGCCCCTACGGAGGCGGTGGGGGACCCCCTGCAATTGCTGTGCAGGGTGCCTATTCCCGTGCCCTGGCAGTCCCCGCGCGCGCGCTTGACCGTTCTCAACTGAACGACCGGAGGAGGGCTCCTAGGAGACTATGCAAGTCGAAAGGGTTACGTATGCCCAGCAGTTGCGCATCGTCTTTCGTCTTGGACCGACTATGCCTTCAACTTGCTTGCCTAAATTGTGCTCCTTCGCTTCGTCGGGTTAATTAGACAAAAGAGAGCTAAACTCATCCCCCCTTCTTTGTCTCTGTCTGGCCTGGCAGAAACCCTCAACCCGACATCTTGGTCTTTGGCCCTCCCCATGCTCTCAACCTGAAACGAGCCATCCCCGTCCACAACCCAGTCAGCGACTCCGGATTCCCACTCCTTCTCTGCCCATTCTACGACGTAGCAGCCCTGTGTCCACCGCGCAGCCAATGATGCGGCCTCGCGCGGCGGATCCCCTCTGCGTTCGGCACTCAACGGCAAGGCGCGCCAAGCCCTCCCAGCGACTCAAGCCAAGACCCTGGACGCAGTTGCGCTCCGCGTGTCGGCTTCGCGAACCGATCTCTTACAGCACCCTGCTCGCGTCGATGCCGCTTTCCGTATAGCGGCGACTGTGTGTGGCTGTGAGGTTGTGTGACGCGAGGGGAAAGCCGGTTGCGCTGCTGCCAAGGTGACATGGCCCGCCGGAACGACGGAGGGGGACTGATACTCGGTGGCTGGAGATGCCGAGTCGCGCAGTGTCATCGAGTGTCACTGGGTGTCACCCGCGGCTTCAGAGGCCGTGAGTCTGTGTCAAGGAGAAACCGGATGAAGATGATGTCAAACTCGTCTGTGGCTAGGCGCCGTTGTAAGAGTTGCCAGCGCAGCCAACCACATGGTGTAGAGAGCTTGTCTATCCCACCCCTGGCGCTTCCCGGCCACTGATTCCTGTGCCCTATTGCCCTGTGGCCCTATTGCCCTGTGGCCCTATTGCCCTGTGGCCCTATCCGTAATACTGCCTCATGCGCTGTGCTCCGGTGGAGAGCTCCGCTGCCGACCAAGCCGAGTTCCCCTCCCCCCCCGGCCGGCCACCAGACCACTCCCGTCACATCCTCAGTCGATCCGACGATGGCTTCCCCATCTGCGTCTCCATCCAAACACCCCCGTCCCAAGTTTCCCGTTCCAGGGTGGATGCTTGCTGGGCACATGGCTTCCCTATCAACTGCCCCTTGCTTCTGCTGCCGCTCTCACCGTTCGCCTCGCGGGCCCTATTACCCATTTCAACCCCCCCGACCCGGCTCTGCACATGCACCTCCACGGCGGCTCTCTATTCTCTCTCACTCTCTCGCTGGGCACCGCAACCTAATCTCGCCATCCCTGGCAACTGTCGTCTGCTTTTCTGGTCCGTCCGGCTTGGTTCTGGTACGATTCAAGTGCCCCCTCGCCAGTTGCCCACCGGTTCGCCCGCGGGTCCTCAGTTGAAGTGGGCTGGTCCCTCTCAAGCCCTGGTGGCTTTTTATCTTCTCTTCTATCCGGACTTCCACCAGCGATCTTTTCCTGATATTCCCTATTTTAATCCTCCTTCCGCCGTCGGATCCGATTTTCTCCCCAGGGCTTAGTTGCTGTTCGTCGTCGGTTAACTTTCCGCGATTTGCGAATCCCTTCCTTTCATTGATACCCCTGGACGAAAGCGAGCTTCTCACGAGCTGTTCTCTCACCTCACACTCGCACTACGCCTTTTTCGATTCTCGAGTATACTCAATTATCACCGCCGGACGGAATCCACTTGCTTTTAATCCCTGGACCCGAATTGGATTGTGGGAGGAAAAACGTCACTAGCTGCACTTGAATCTGGTACCGTGGAGGAAAAGGAAGACCTGATATAAATCTTCCGGAGAAACCCTCGTAGAGGAACTAAAGACATGGCTCCGGCCACCACCCTCGCCCTTGCGGCCTCTCTTCTCGCCCTCTCCGCACACGCCTCAACACCTCTTTCCGGCGGCGCCATTCTCCTCCGCGCCGAGGATGTCCTCAGCCGCCCCTACGCCACAGTCCTCAGCTCCTCCCTGCACACCCGCGCGACGACGCAAACTCAACCACCAGCGCAACCGAAGCCGACACCTCGGGCGTCGTCATCAACGCAGACGGCAGCTTGAACATCACCGCCTGGAACGAGGCCACCAACGCCGCCTGCCAGGGCGCCCTCAGCACCCTGACCCAGAGCACGAATCCCTCCGGCGCCTGCGTGTGCTACAACCTGCCCTCGCTGGACACGCAAACGGGCGTGTTCGAGGCCGACCTGCGGCTGTTCAAGGTGTCGGATTCAAGAGGCGACTTTGCGGGCATCTCCCCGGACGAGGATGTCAGCGTGGGCCTGTCTTATGTGGGCGCGAGCGTCATGCCCGTCAACGAAAGCGACGTGTCATCGGCTGGCATGGTGGGCACCGTGGCGAGCATCGCAAAGCGGGCAACTAGAGTGCCTGAGCTTCTTCAAACGTACATGTTTGTCGGTCAGATCGACCAAGACCGCATGGTGGGCAACATGAGCATGTGAGTACCCCCTCATCCACTTACACTTCTCTTGAGCGCATACTGACTGAGATATCTAGGGCTGCTTTTGAAGCACTGGTGCTACCCACCCTCACCCTCACCGGCACAAACAGCAGCGGCAGCACAGTGCAGACCAACGTCTCCATCAACGAAGCCTCGTTCCTCACAGGCGTCTTCTCCGGCGAAGTCATCCAGTCCGACTTCGGCGCCGCCCAGTCCGCCGTGGACGAGCAGCTCGCGGGCCTCAAGAACGGCACCGTGGCCTTTGTGCTCCCCGGCGTGCAGCTCATGATCTACCCGATCGGCCTCATCATCACCGGCGTGTGGCTGCTCATCGGCACCGCCGCCGTCGGCTTCGGCACCTACGAGCGCTGGAAGTACGCCGAGATGTACAAGCGACGACAGGCCGTCCTCATCCCCCGGGTCGCCACGATATGAGCGTGCTGCGGATGAGGAAATACGAAACACGGGGGGGTTTTAATGGAAGGGGGAGTGCTTTGGAGATTCTCTGGCGACAGGGAGAAGATATCTTATTTTTACAGCGAAGCGTGACACTTACTACTCTACTATTCTCTTTTACGACATCTTCTCTAGTATTCAGCCAATTTCTTACGGCACTCCATGTCATTAGATGACATCTGGCCCGATAGGGTTTTTACACTATACTAAAACTACCTTGCCTTCTTTTCTAGACAAAATAAACAAATCAAGTTAAATCAATCTACCGCTCAATGCCTCTGTTCCGTGAATGACATGAATCCGCCATCCCACGTCCTAATAGGGAGTTCCCCGTTCTGACATGAGCCTGACATAACCAAGCGTGGCGTGGTTGCATTGCACTTGAAACACGTATCGAATGCTGGCTGCGAAACCCGGCAACTCGGCCAGCCGGCTTTCTGGGACACGGGAACCGCATGATATCATGGCAATCGTTAATTCAAGTCTGGTATCATAGGGTTGTCTAATCTTGACGAAGGAAATAGGGAAATGCCAGGACCCAAGGAAATAAGGAAGCCCCGTTCATCAAAGCATCAGTAGCCATCAGTCCTGCGCCGAACACCATCTTTCAAGTACCCCAGTTTCGTAAATGCAGAAGCATCAACGCCAATGATGAGCCCAGCTTTCTTGTCTACGCCGAAATCGAAACCCGCCTAGTGCGCTCCGCTTCCCTCCACCTGCCCTTGGCCCAAAGGAAGCACTCGGTAAACACCATGTACCAACCGGTGACCATCCAGAAGGAGATGATGACGCCCAATCCGCCCATGAGGCGTGCGTCCACGATCCGTCGGGTGATGTTCTCTCGCATGGCATCATTCATCATGAGCCAGCCGTAGATGGGGATGAGCTGTTGGGCGTCAAGGCCGACCTTGCTCAGCTGCTGGGTCTGAGGACCCGTCATTTCGCGTTGTCTCTCGGCAATGGTATCAGCCATGCGCCATGCGACCTTGTTGTTGATCTTCTCCCAGGTGGCTTCACAAGCGGCGGTTCTCGCTGCGTGGCCCATGTTGGTGCGGAGGGCGTGGTCCTGGCCAAGCTTCATGGCCTTGGTAACGAAACCGTCGAGGTCGTTGGGAGGAATAAGGAAGCCATTGTCGCCGTGCTGAACAATATCCGACGGGCCACCTTCATCGCGAGCAATGACAGGGACGCCGCTGGCCATAGACTCAAGGACTACCAAGCCAAAGGTCTCCGTCACGGAGCAGTGCAAAAAAGACATCGCCGCTGGCGTATGCAGTGGCCAAGTCCTCTCCAACCTTGAATCCCGCAAAGACGACCTTGCCGCTCTCCCTCAGAGGATCAAACATCTCGTGCACTTCTCGCTCGACGTCGGCATTTCGGTTGCCGCCCACGATGTAAAGCTTGAAGTTCAAGCCCCTCGCGTCAAGCTCCTTGGCAGCCTTGGCGAGGAAATCGAAACCCTTCTCACCCGCGATGCGAGAGACGGTCACAAAGATGATTTCTCCATTCGGCGCGAGTTGTTTTCGCAGTTCCTCGCTTCTCCTCGTCGGGTTGAACATGTCGGTGTTGACACCGCGGGTCAAAACCTCGAGTTTGTCTTTTTGAACGTTCTGGCCGATAAGGTATCGCTTCACGAATGTCGACGGGTAGAAAATGGTCTTGACCGAGGCATGTCGGAACAAGTAGCTTTGCACAGCCGCGAAGGCGAAAACGGCAAAGTAACTCAGCGGAGCGGGGAAGAGGATGGCGCAGTAGCCGGCAAGATCGGTTTGGAAGTTGCAGATGACGGGGATCTGGTTCTCCTTGGGCTGCTGTCGCAACTGCAGCATGACCTGGAATCCCAAGCTCGCGGGCGAAGCGAGATAGATCAGATCGGGCGGCGCATCGTCACCAAAGGTTTTTGAGTATAGCGTCGAGTTGCGCACCGGGTACACAATGGAGAGTTCTGGGTTGAAAAGGGAGAGGATAGCCGGTGACGCGGACCTCGGGTTGCTTGTCGGCAGGCGACATCAAGGGTGATGAAGGAGGCGTGAAGGTGTTGTGCTTGGTGTGGTTATGAGGCGCAACGACAGCGACTTGAGCGCCATGATCGCGCAGGTGGGTCACCAACATTAGAGTCGTGCGACTAACACCGTTGACAGGACCGAAGGACTCGGTGCAGAGGAGAATGCGCTTGCCCTTGAGGGCGGAGGGGAACTGGGACAAGTCATGCTTGGGGTAGGGCGAGCTGCCCTGTGTTGGTTTGACAACCATGGCGATGTGTTGCGACGAGGTTGCGACGAGGTTGCGACGAGGTTGCGACGAGGTTGCGACGACGAGAAGAGATAAACTGACTTATCTGTCTCTGCCATCGAGAAACGCTCCCAAGGCAACCCGGGGCGAGGGAACCGTCTCTTTTCTCTGTTTGGACATTGTTATCATGGTTTGGGGACCGGAAAAGGCCTCCCCACGTGGATGAAGATGACGGCACGGGAATGGACAGTGGCAGCTGGGGGAGGCACATGAGACCCCGAGCTTCTGGCCAACGAGGCTGCAATGGGCGCCGCAGTAACCACCACGAGGAGGTGCTGCAGAATGCAGTTCGTCGATCGCGGCACCTGGGCTGGTGGGGGAGGGGCGAGTATGGAGGGGTAGATCTTGATCCAGTCCGACCAGCCGTCCATTTCCATGTCACGGGAGCCATGAAAGGGAGCCAGGGCGGTGTATCGACAGGGCACTCGTGCGTTCGGGTCTATCCTTTCAGGGTCCTGTAAGACGGACGACGCGCTCAGCTGGACGAGGAAAGGCCGTGATAACAGGCAGATAGAGAGCTATCTGGTCATGCGCAACAGCGAGTCTCCAGGTCAGATACAGCGGCCACTTCCCTCGTCCTTTTCCACATCATCATCACTCTGATGCCCCGGAACTCACTCGAGCTCGCCTGCGCTCCGGCGGCGACTCCGCCTGTGGAACATAGACTTTCTTCTCATAGCCGCCTCAGCCTGAGAGTTCAACGACGTCTTTTCCCGATCAAGATGCCTCCATCGATTGGCAGGCCGTGTGGCTGGTGACATAGCGCAGGCGAAACCCCTGCGCAGGGAGCGTGTGGCTGGCGAATCAGACGGCGCGTCAAAATCACATTGCCCAGCACAGCCAATCACCGCCGAGCCGTCCTGTTGCGCCCTGTCGCCGCAAACCTCGAATGGATATCTCAGTCTCAGCCCTCGTGGCCGCGCTGGTCTGGGCCATTGGCGGTCGTCGTCCGGCACCTCTCTGCCAGGTTCAGGACGTGCTGCCGCCTTCGATTCAGAACAGACCCGTGACCGAAAATCTTCAAAATCCCAAACCCGTCAGCGCGGGAGGTTGGAAAAGTCTCAACGTTTCGGGAAGAGACGGAGCGCCCTTCCATTTTCTGAGCTGAACCGACTGGGCGCCGAACTGGCCTGGGGGATATTATCAGTGGCGCCATTGCCCGCCCAGGGAAAGATCCCACTCTCACTGGAAAGCGTGGAAATGACCCAGACATGGGTCTGCTCTCAAAGTGCAGCATGGGTTAGATCCCGGAATGCTATTTAGCTTCGCTAGGCCAAAGACATTGTGATGAGCGTTAAAGTGACACGGAGAGAAATTAATTGAGTTCCGAATGGCGCCCATCCTTGTCATTGCTGTCAGTGTCAAATGTTAGGTGCACGTGGTGGAATCACGTGTTAGTCAGTGTAATGCCGTACCTGCATCAGACCAACTGCAACTGTAACCACCCTCAACACCATACCTCAAGTAATAGAAAGAGGCGCATATTTGACGATGAAACCCTGCAGTACGGCAATTCTCTCCTCCACCTCCCAATTGTAGTTGATACGGGTGTCTCACCCCGCGGTTCTTTTCGCAACACCATCAATTGACAGGGTATGGGGCCAATATCCCTACTGGGCTTCCTTGATGGCGTCATCGGCCTGCTTGCGCGTCCTGATGTTGCAATCGCCAGGTTTAGGTTGTGCTTCTTTCAACCATCGACTCCATCAAGCCAAATTTGAACGCGTCGATATTCCTTACGTAGTCGGTGACGAAACGCCAGGGCGCAAGGCAAAATCTTGCACCCAAGAGCCATGTTAACCGCGGCGTCTCCGATCGCGTGAGAGAGACAGCTCGGGTGACGGAATACGCGGACCGATCGACCGCAGTTTTAAACATGGATCTGTCCGTCCGCCGTGTGGAGACTCGATAGACCTTGTCCTGAGTCTTCCGTCCCGTCTTGGCTGACCAGGTTCTTGACGAGGGCAATACTACGTAAGTTAGTATACTCCATGCTGAATCAATTCATTGATAAGCGGATTCGTGTACAGACTCCCGAAACAATGAGCAGAAAGTCCAAAGAAGCAGGCGTGCAAGCATCTTGATTGGGCACTGGCCAAGGGCTCATTACAGCCGCCCACTAGCGCATTGCCCATGCCTCTATCCAAACGGGATGACATTGGGGCGGTTGGCCCATCAGCAAAATGCCGAAGTCCATTTTGTATGGTTCCATGGCTCTTTGTGGACCGCATCCGTGCACAGGAGATTGATTACTTACCTGGGTAGGTGCTAACGCGCCCATGGTACATGCCGCGCTTGTACTATGTAACTAGTGTGGACAATACTACGGACCATAATGCATAGTTGGGTCAGTATGAGAGGATTTGGTAAGGAGGATTCGTGGCCAGACTTGACCCTTGAATGCACGATAAACGCACCGGCCCAGCGTAGCCTCGCTAGTGTTCGTTAATTGCCAAATGTGGCTGCAAGTACCGAGCTGAGTACTCCCAATTCGTTTTCTCTCCATAAACCCCTTAGCCGATGCGTTGTCCAACGCCACTCACCAGTTAGTTACTCGAGTTTGCGATGCCCCCATCTAGCTATTCGCTCTGAGTCAAGTCAAGCCACGTAACAGGACGGAAATTAGTTTAGCTCCAGGGGTTCTCCATACCGGCAGAAGCACCAAGAAATGGCAAACATTCAGGTCCTAAACATCTTTAGCCTCGAACTAATTTGCCAATCCCTCTGGCTCATACATCGTATATTGTGAGGTTTGTAGCATGTAGATTTGCTGCAGTGCGGATAATTACATGGAGTCGATAATCAAGTCCGATAACCGATGCCGCCGATCATGGTTTGCTAGGTTCGGGCCTTGTCGCTTGGTTTCAGAGGAATGACACTGTGGCTCGCGTGAGAAAAAATGGTCCTGCCATATTCCTTCCTAATTTCCTTGGCCTTTCTCTGTGACAAAAAAGTCTGTTGCCAGGTTTAAGCCTCAGCTGTCAGCCGCCAGTCAGCAACTGCGGCTGAGCCAGGGTGGCGTTGATACAGACCACATTCCAGGGCATCTCGAATCCATCCGTTGCGGAGCCGGCCGAGTAATCCAGCGCACTCCAGTCTTGACCCACTGTCCCTGCCCTTCCAGGCGCTCCCTTTCCTCCCGCGCCTCGGTCAGTTGCCGTCAGGATGACGGGCAGGAGCACAGGCAGCGGCTGGCCCCTGGCCTGGTCAGCGTCTAGGGCGCGCCAGGCTAAATCGGCCCAGCCGGCATCGGATCAAAATCCAGGGTAATTTATAAGTGGGTGGGGACAGATAATTGACTTCGTGGGAGTGGCGGATGTTGCTAAATAAATCTGGGGGGCGTTCGCATGCTTTGGTCGACTTCGGGAGGCGTCCACACTGATATGCCATACGCCCGTACTGTACGAATATGTATAGCTTCTAGACCAAACCCGCAGCCACAGAACTACGCGTCGCCTCAGCCCGCCCTGTCCGAGTTTTACTGCCTCTAGTGTCTCCCCTTGTGAACGGTCTTCCTAGGGTTCTGCACTTTGTTGTCTCGTCGACTCATGCCATGTGTCTGTTATGCTTGGCACCGAGACACACGTGTTGACAGAACCCCCCTGTCGTTTTGGTTGATGAAGAAATCTCGGTAGTCTGCCCACTGAATATTATTGCTCACATCTGTCATCCTATCCCAGCCTCAGCTTCAGGAATTTAAAAGAAGGTGGCGGCATTCAGCCATCAGGAGACAGACGGAGACGGCGTTCCACCTTCAACTCTTGGCTTCGTGTTTCCTCTTGTGGTTGTATTTTTGGCAACATACGAGCCCACCACCAGGGCGTTACCGCCTCTTTGATCGCCGCGTGATGCCGGACATGTCGGAAACCTGACAATGACCGAGATATCGGCGTGATGGAGATGCTTCCCCAGGCACAGTGTAATTACCCACCTTGAAAGCCATACGCGGGATGCAAACGCCCGCCCGCCCGTGCACCACAGACGAAATGGATCCCCGGCGCTTTGGGCCAGGCTGGTCGTTTCCCCGTGGAGGGGGAGGTTGGCCAATTTGGGTGTCGTTTGGTGGGATGGAAGGTGGTGGGTTACAGTGCGACTTTACAGTGCGTCGCAGTACATCCCGCCATGTACCCGCAACCCTCCAGCCCGGCTTGTTCCTGAGAGCCGTTCCTACCGCTGATGGAGTTTTCCGACCTAAACCAGCTCAGCCGCAGAAATCCTGCCGTTTTAGTGAGAATGCGGCGCCGAGATGTAGCGAACAAGGCTGGGCCGCGGCCACAGGGCAGCTGGGGGCGAGGCCTGGGCCAGGTCCATGGGGTTTGTCCCACTGCGGAGGGGTGATTCCGACTGTCGTCAACAGATCGACATGGCGTGGGCTTCTTCTCTTTGGACGTGTCTCGGCATATAGTACGCGCGCCCACTGTACTATTGAAAACTATTGAAAGGGGAAAACTATTGAAAGGGCGGGCTGTCGAACAAGACCCCGCCACAATTTACAGCCCCCCGAACAGCACTCCTAGGAGCGACAATAATCACAGCTGGAATCGTCTAGACTCCGACTCGATCGCCCGCTAAAAATCCAGGCGCGCTCAGCACCTGTCGGCAAGTACTCGCTACAGGATGATGTCGTTGCCAGGAGCCGCAGGACTGGGCCCGTTGGGACGCCACCGTCAGCGACCCCCTGGACGCCTTGGCTGCTCCCCCTGGCCCCTTAAAAGCTCGAGCCCTGTAAGCGCTGTAAGTGAGTGGTGCGCGGTGGAGCCTTGGAGATAAATGGCACAGAAGTAAGCTTAGTGCCCGAAGGGGCGCGAGAGTTGGTTGAGGCTTTCAATCCACGGTATTGGAGTTTTGACACGGTGTCTTTGGTGCTGCATTACGTAATCTACCTTCCAACAAGACAATCGTGTTCCATGTTAATGTGGCAGAGATGATCGAGAGAGGGAGGCAAGGCCAAAGTACCAACGCCGCTGACACTGTAGGGGGCCGGTACCTGAAGCCAAAGTACCCGCTCCTTCTGCAACGCGCGCCCCACGCGCCAGGGAGTCCAATCCCGGCCCTGGAAAGGCTCTTCCAAGTCCTGACAGAGTAAGGTTGGCATCCCTACCTGGGGCCTTGGTGGGAGTGGTCGGGTGGGACCTCCCATCAACCCGCCATCACAGCATCATCCCTTGGCGCAGTCCGCTGGCCACTGGCGGGCAGAAACTACAGCAACAATGGACCTCACCGCCTTAATTTCTTCCACCTCAGCGCCCTGGAGGTACCGGACGGCGTAGGTACTAGGCCTGCACAGTGCCAGCCGCTGTGCGTGCCTCCCGCCCCTCCACTCCGCCCCCCTTTTCTCTGGCTTCTGGTACAACGCTGTTGGGATCTGCGCTACGCTACGCTGGTCTTCTTATCCTCTCCTCGAGCCTCGCCCTCTCGTCCCTGCACCACTCCTCTGCCTCCTTTTTTTTCTCCTTCTTATTCCCTCTCGCTCCCCCTTCTCTCGCTCACTTCCTCGTTGCTGCTTTCGACGCGTAGCTTCGTAACTTCGTTTGCGCGTGTTCCTCCCACCAACTGTGCCCGTGCGAACCTCCCCCTCCACCCCACTACTCAACCCTCATCATGTCCGCCGTCATCTCCAATGGCGCCGAGGCCAACGCCTTCAAGGGCGATATCAAGGTCGAGAAGATCTGCTGTGTTGGTGCTGGTTACGTCGGTATGTCCCCCGGAAGCTCCTTCACCTGAAATACCCCTCCATTTGGCGAGGCGAGACTCGAGACGCTCTTGTGCGAGTCTCGCCAGCGCAACGCCTCAACCGCCCAGAACGAGCGGTGAAGCACCAATTGACCGCATCTCGACTGACATCTTTTCCCCAGGTGGTCCCACCGCTGCTGTCATCGCCTTCCAGAACCCTCACATCCAGGTGACCGTTGTCGACCGAGACGTGACCCGTATCCGCCGCTGGAACTCGCTCCACCCTCCCATCTACGAGCCCGGTCTGCACGACATCATCCGAATTGCCCGTGACGGTAGCCGTGAGGCCGCTGTCGCCAAGGAGCCCAGCGCCGAGGATGCCGTCACCCTTGTTACTCGACAGCCCAACCTCTTCTTCTCTACCGACATTGCCAAGCACATTGGCGAGGCCGACATCGTCCTCGTCGCCGTCAACACCCCCACCAAGTACCGTGGTGTTGGTGCCGGCAGCGCCACCGACATGACCGCCTTCGAGGCCGTTACCGGTGTTGTTGCTCAGCACGCTCGCGAGGGCGCCATCATCGTCGAGAAGAGCACTGTCCCTTGCCGCACTGCTCAGCTTGTCGCTGACACCGTAAGTCTAAATTCCACCCGAGAGGAGCTCGTGAGAGCATCCTCGAGCTAGGAACACCCGCTGGAAATTTTCACGTGTCTAACTTGCCCGTCTCCAGCTCAACATGCACCGCCCCGGTGTCCACTTCGAGATTCTCTCCAACCCCGAGTTCCTGGCTGCCGGTACCGCCGTCGCCGATCTCCTGTACCCTGACCGTATCCTGATCGGTTCCAACCCCACCCCCGCTGGTAAGAAGGCCGCCGAGGCTCTTGCCAGCGTTTACGCTGCTTGGGTCCCCCGCGAGCGCATCCTGACCACCAACGTCTGGTCTTCTGAGCTCGCCAAGCTTGTCGCCAACTCTATGCTGGCCCAGCGTATTTCCAGCATCAACTCCATCTCTGCCCTCTGCGAGCAGACCGGTGCTGATGTCGACGAGGTCGCCCGCGCTGTCGGTGTTGACCCCCGTATCGGCAACAAGTTCTTGATGGCCGGTATCGGTTTCGGTGGCAGCTGCTTCAAGAAGGACGTTCTGAACCTGGTCTACCTTGCCGACACTATGGGTCTCCCCGAGGTCGCCGAGTACTGGCGCCAGGTCGTCAAGATGAACGAGTATGCCCGTGACCGCTTCTCCAACCGTGTCATCAAGTGCCTCAACAACACCCTTGTTGGAAAGAAGGTCACCATCCTCGGCTTCGCCTTCAAGAAGAACACTTCCGATACCCGTGAGGCCCCTGCCCTCGAGATGATCAAGACTCTTCTCGAGGAGCGACCCCGCGAGGTTGCTGTCTTCGACCCCTGCTGCAACCCCATCGTCATCAAGCAGGAGATCAAGGCCCTTCTTGGCCCCCAGGCCGACGGTGCCAACATCTCCGTCTACGGCAACGCCTACGACGCCTGCGACGCCAGCACTGCCATCATCATCGCCACCGAGTTCGACGAGTTCCGCAACCAGCCCCCTCCCAAGCCCGCGCCTGCCCCCGTCGAGCCCGCTCCTACGAGCCGCAAGCCCAACCCCAAGGCCGACCCTCGCCCCTTCAAGGCTGACGTCCCCACCGAGAACGAGCTCCTCGCCCTCCACAAGTACCTCGTCCAGCGCGATGACGTCAAGTCGGCCGATCCCCTCGACCGCTTCAACGTCGAGCCCAGCTGTGAGGATGACTGCCCCGACTGCATCCAGGAGCGCGAGAGCAAGGAGACTGGCTTCGCTACTGGCATGGGCAGCGCCGAGGAGTACAAGCCCAAGGAGCGTGTCGACTGGGTCCGCATCTCCGAGAACATGGCCAAGCCTCGCTGGGTCTTCGATGGCCGTGGTGTCATCGACTCGCGCGAGATGGTCAAGCTGGGCGTTCGCGTCGAGAGTGTTGGTCGCCAGCACCGCTTCTAAGCGACCTGAGAAAGGTCCGAGGGGGCAGGTTTTTGACGGCCGGCATTTTGGGTTTCTTGGGTGTATGAATGTGTCGTCTGGCAAACAATTATTACTGTTTTAATAGGCATGAAATGAAGATTTGGACGCGGCCGACGAGACATGTGGAGGAGACTTGTCAACTGGATGGACAAGGGTGCGAGGCGTGGGAGAAGGGGTCTCTGGATATAGAACTAGATCTCCAAAGCATGAGTTGGTTTTGAAAACACTAGATCAATCAATTGAAGTTAAACTAAACATTGGAAATATCTGTTTGCCTGCGCATTGTGCCTACCTGTCTGGGTTGGAAAATGTTATGAGAAAGGGAGCGCGCAACGGGAGAGTTTCGAAGAGCAGAGGCCTTGATCACGGGACTAAACTCGTGACGCATCATGACATCGGAGTCAGCGCGCAACCGTCATCCACGTGGGCTCTGCAAGCACTTAACTCCCGCTTCTTCCCTTGCCACGAGGCGTTTTGTTCCGGTGGACGATGATCGCCAAGTTCCTCGCAGTCCATGAGACGCAGGCCAGAATGGAGATGGTTTTTTTGCTAGAGAACAGGGAGGGTCGAGCCGTTCCTGTTTCAGAAGAGATCGGCAACGTCTCAGCCGT
This sequence comes from Ilyonectria mors-panacis, assembly GCA_002991585.1. Taxonomy (NCBI): domain Eukaryota; kingdom Fungi; phylum Ascomycota; class Sordariomycetes; order Hypocreales; family Nectriaceae; genus Ilyonectria; species Ilyonectria mors-panacis. The sequence continues at coordinate 133,738 of PPHJ01000087.1, read as the reverse complement.
GAGGTGCGACTCCAACCAGCCGACATTCCAGACAGCGCCAAGTAACAGCTTCCATCTATACGCTAGCTCGGCCCCTGGATAGCCCTGTTCCCTAAGGGTGGTCTCGATTCTCCAGTGCCAGTCGCATCCCAGGATATGCAGGGTTGCATTGAGGATGTGAACAGACCCTCGCGTACTAATAATCGACACCGTTTGTCCACTTGCACGGGGCTGCAATGTGACAGCTACTGCGTGGGGTGGCGGCTGTCAACCCCTTCGGCCGTTTCATCACAGGAGATGCCGTGCCATCCCATACAAAGGCCGTTGGACGAGGTCTCCGGGTCAGAATGATCCTCGGAGTTCGCAGATCTCTGTGTGGAATTGTCCTTCCCACATCCCTCATTACGCGCTGAGTTGGTGACAACTTGCTTCAGAAACGAGAGTTACTTTCTTTGAATGGTCATCGCCATCCCCTCGATTCATTCCCTTTGAGGGAGGCTTTCGACGCGGCACGAAGCCAGCCATTCGTTTCCTTTGATGATTGGAGGACGTGCGCTTTTACGAGACGTAAACAACTTGAGCATCGACAAACGATCAAGTGAGCACATTGAGAGAGTTTGGTTGCATGATCGCTCCAACGTGGACCGGACGATAAACAACACACCCACGACGGGATCAGTCGACGCATTCCACGACCTTTATGAAGACGATCTCGGCAGGCTTGGCCTTGATATCGGGCCTGATGGCCGTTGTGACGGCCGATGCCTTGCCGCCAGAGGACATTCCGCTGCAGTGTGTGCCAATCTGTGGCCCAATCGTCGAGCTGACAACGGATTGCGATGTTCACTGGCGGCGCCTAAAGAAACGAAAGCCCGACGGCCTCGCTCGACGTGAATGGACGCCGAAGTTGGCGGTGGAACCTCCTCAAGCCGGTGGCCCTTTCCAAGCTACAGTGGGAGTCAGGTCAACCGAAGTTGTTGATAGGTTCGGGAAGAGGAGTTTCTCGATCATCGTTGCGGCGCCAACATCCTTTCCAGTCGAGGCCGCCGCCACGACTGACAGCGATCTCGATCTGCGGCCGGACTCGACTCTGACCCGCATCACTCCCACGGTCGAGAAAGCGTCTTCCAAGAACACACTCGCAGCGTCAACGCGTTCCACCTCCACCACCACTACCACTACCACCTCTCTCATAACCTCAATTACAATCCCCCCTGTCTCAAATTCTATGTCCGACGAGGCCGCCGAGAGCTCAACGACGAGCAGCTGGAACTGGGATGACGGCATCCAGGAACCAAAGGGACAGTTGTATACCCAGGCCAACGCGGAGGAAGACTGTGTGTGCCTCAATGAGAGCTTCGACGTGGCCAAAATTACCGCGCTCTGTGCCAGTTGCATTGCATTGGCAGGGTTCCCCGATAATAGTGAGTGGACGCCATCCCTCGTGGCTTGAGTCACCTCTGTCAGATCTCCAGGGCTAACATTCCTCAGATATCAACGTTATCATGGAGGGGTGTAACTTTACCGCCTTGACTTACACACCCAGCCAAGACAGCGCGGCCAACAACATCAACGTCAAGGCCGTTCGGCCGTCTTCGGTCGCTTCATCGAACGCTGCATTAAAGGTGAGACCGGCCAGTTTCGGGCTAGCGGCGGCGACCTTGGGGTTTGTCTTTGCTTTGCTCTGATGCTGTGAGCGAGAGACGATATTTTGGCGGTTGTAGATATGCTGTATTTGCACGGGTGGTGGCATCTTTGTGCGTGTCTATACTCTGCTTTACTATGTTGGGTAGGTGTTTTCTTTTTGTATATTCAGCTGGAGTAGATATCCGGTGTTTTTTTTGCGCGCCTTTTCCTTGGCATGAATAGGGCTATGTACGTTACAACTTGAACGGATGTTTGGAGAATATTTGTTGAGCGTTTGAACTGCTAAAATGCGAAATCAATTTTGGAGACTGGTACTCCTCCAACCTTTGCGGTAGCTGCCGTTGGGAAATGTGATGCACCGGCAATATCCGAAGACCGATCAGAAGGATGATATCCTCTTCAGTTGATTAGCTGCCCTTCCAGCCCAGCTGTAGTCATCAGCCATCGTGGGTCAGCATTAAGCCCAATACTCTAGGGTAGGTGGCGTCACTTTTCGGCGAATGCTACCACAGCGGATTACGTATCGCATCTACCTTGAACTATTCGTACGAAGCAGGCGCACGCGCTGCTCCCTTGCGGAGTTGCGGAGTTGCGCGGGCAGCCGCTTTCTATTTTCTCACTGCTGCGCTGAATCCTACTACGGTAGGTAGCAATATTGCGACGTAGGTGTGTCGTGTCGGACCGGTCGTTAAATCCGGGCGATAGGCCCGGATTTTGCTGACGTCCGCTTTGGGCTACAGGGGGGCAGCCTCAATTGGGCTGACTGCAGTGGTTTATTATGGGCTTATTGGATGAAGAGTTTGGCGTTGGAAGAGTTTATATAGAACGGGTCTGGAGCCAGAAAGATGGTGCTGATGGGAAGATATAAACCTAAGGCTTACTGACCAGTGCTCGTTTGAATTTCGCACTGAAAACGAGCAAAATCCTCATTCCATCTCAACATCGACCGCGCAAAGCGTCAGATCCAGCGACCAGACATCACCATGCACGTCATTCTCACAGGCGCTACAGGCCTCGTCGGCTCTGCAGCCCTCGAGGCCATGATCAAGACCAAGGACATTACCAAGATCTCCATCCTCTCGCGCCGGCCCGTCCAAATGGCCGAGGACGCCAAGGACCCGCGCATCAACGTCATCCTGCAAAGCGACTTTGACAAGTACGACTCCGAGGTGCTCAAGCAGCTCCAGGGCGCCAAGGGCTGCGTCTGGGCGCTGGGCATCAGCCAGACAAAGGTCGACGCCGACACGTACGTCAAGGTCACCAAGGACTACGCCCTCGAGGCGGCCAAGGCCTTCGCCACGCTGTCTACCTCGGAGGCTGAGCTGTTCCGCTTCGTCTACGTCTCCGGCGCCGGCGCGACGCAGACGCCAGGCCGCTTCTCGCCCATCTTCGCGAGGGTCAAGGGCGAGACGGAGCAGGCGCTCGCCGATCTAACGGCCGCGACGCCCACGCTGCACGTCGACTCGCCGCGGCCGGCGTTTGTCGATGCCGCGCACCACAAGTCCATCCAGCCGTACATCCCGGACGCAGGCGCGGCGTACAACGTCAGCATGTTCTTTCTCGGCGCGCCGATCAGGGCGCTCATGAAGGGGATGCATTCCCCGACGCCGATGCTGGGCGATTTCCTGACGCAGCTGGCCATGGGGAAGCTGGATGGGAGGCTGGAGGGGACGCCCGGCGCGTCGAAGCTGGGGCCGTCGTGGATTGTGGAAAACAATGGCATTCGGAAGTTGATGGGCTTGTAAGAGTGGCCAAGGAGCAAGGGAAGAAGGGGGACATTCCAGACGTAGTGTTTAATGGCAGCTTGAAGGGGGGAGAGAGCGTTAGGGTGGAGGGCATCGAAGCGCTGGGACGAGAATGCGACGAGGACGAATGTGCGTCTGCGAAGTCGCGGACGGCGATACGACGTATCGTCAACTCTGCCGCGCCGTTTCCGGCGTTGAGTTGGTGGCCGCCAGGTACCCCTACCGTGTGTCTCGGAGACGATGGAATAGGGCCGACGGGTGAGGGCCGTGTCTCAGGCTTCTATGGGTTTGCGGAGGCCAGATCGTCTCAGCTGGAATAGTGAGATCTGACAGGCGCCAAGGAAGTTTTGTGATCTATCAGGCGCAGCATGTTTGAGTATGAGCTACAGGAATTATCTACACTCCTTTTTGGAAACTCGCAGACTCATCTTGTAAACGCGTTCGGCCAACAGAGTGATTGAGTAATGTTATAAGTGGTGCAAGACGGGGATGATTCACGACGAACTACAGAGAAGGAGAGAGAGGGGAGATAGGAAGGGGCTCGAGGCGATCCCGCCTCGAGATAGGATAGGCCTACGGTGAGAGTAGGCATGAGTCGGCTGAGGAGCCGATCTTGGTCTGAAGGCGCGTAAGGTTTCCAGAGGAGGGGAGGTTTTATCTGGCTAGGGATAGAAGAGGTCGAACCGATATCGACTATACCTACACAGTTCCTACCCTAGAGCAGTTGATATTCTAGATAATCAGTACTGGTTAAAGAGAGTAAGAATAATAAATAAATAAATAAATAAATAAGTGGTGCAAGACCCTTGGCGATCGAAATAAAACGGTCCATTATCGAATTCCCCTCGTTGCCCGGCTTACTTGACTGGGAAAGATGGAGACACACGATTGAATGGCACGACAAGGTTCGAAAAGTGGACAGGAATGTTGTGTTGGTGTTGGCTACTGAGGCTGGCAGATACGATTGAGGCGTTGGCCTTGGCTGCGAGCACTATCAGAACGATGGGCTTATGCGAGCTTGTTGCTACGGCGCCCAAGCGATGTATTGTCGATTAGGAGATATTAGAATTAAGATGGACCGGTTTGTCAAAAAAGTTGTCATCTAGTTACGCCCAGCTTGCTTTACGTGAAAACCCAGAACGTGTGACGCTGAAGTGGCTAGGGGATGGGTTGTGCAGTAGCCGATGTTTGGAGGATCTACGTCCTGCATACACTGCAGCTGATCCTCGGTCCCTCATTCCACAAGAGCCATACGTCGTATCCCACGACCAACTACTTGATCTTACTCATGGATCGTCAAACGCATCCTAATAAAAGACGCGCTTGTGAACAAGGGAACATCGACCAACAATGCGAGAACAACGAATTTCGCGGGGGTTGAATCATGAAGAGATAACCTAACGTTAGTAGAGAGCGATAGCCGCAGAATGAGACACCACGCAAGTCCGTCCATCGCTAAATCCTGATTGGTTGGCACCTGAGGAGATGGCATGCTGACAGTTTGTACCCCAGTGTAAACCTGGTGTGGAGATATGCCGCGAGGACGCGTTAGAGCATCCAAGCGGAGAGTCGATGACTTCACGCACAGAAATAAAGAGTATACTCTCCTGAGAGGCATTCCATACTTGTTTCAGCTTCCCCAGCTAACCTAACCTACAATGTGCCTACAATGAGCTTCGGCGAGGGGAGTCGATATTACGGAACAAGACATCAACAGAGAATCATCATCTCGTTGCTTGTTACGACCCATAATGGTGCTTCTTGGTATGAACTCTGATGAGCCCTGACATTGCCAACAACAAGCTGGTTGAGTCTCCGTCGAGATATGGTCGATCATCTATATAACGCTATGCCCAAGTCCCTGTTTGCTGCTCCTCGTTTGTCATCGACATCCGGCAACCTGGATCTCCAATCCATTCAGCAATTCTTTCCAGCAGTTTTATCGGTAAACTGCTGAAACGGTCACCTAATCATGACCAGACATGGCTCTCCCAGGGGCCTCCTCCCTTGGGCCAGGGCGGCTGCCTTGCGATCTCTCCTGGCACCGCCAGTACTTGCGTATGCGGACAATGTCATTACCGTTGAAGTAGTGACGACAACCTACCTCGAGTTTGGCGCCTGTGCTACCAAGTGTCAACCCGACGTCTTCCCGACCACGCTGTACAACCCTCCCCGCTGAAGTTACGGCGCCCGTCAAGCAGGAGTGGGTGACTCTGGAGCTGCCCACTTGTGACAAGGTCGGCGCCACTTCTACCAAGTCCCCGGATTGTGACGCATGTCACGGCACTGTGTATCACTACAAGCCTACCGATGTGTCATTCGTCACAATGACTACAGAGGGAAGCGGGCATTGCGCTACTGTCTCGACGAAGCTACCTGAGACTGACTGCCATGTGTGCGAGGGCACTGTCTGGATTTGCGAGCCCACCGGCCTCCCGTATCCCGGGCAGCATGGAGATGCTGTCACACTCTTTCTCGACGGATCTGATGAGAACAGTGATCGAGTCACTCTTCCTCCCTATTTCCCTGGTGGTCTTTCAACTGTCCTGGTTGGATCGTTTGATCGGGTTGAAGGGTTTAAGACGATTGCTCTGTCTGGAGCCGGCCTTGATGCTCTCGCCCACACGCTCATTCCTACGGGTGACGACGGAAAGCTCCTTCCCGGAGCCACCCCGATTGTGGTTGTCGGGGACAACGATGGCGACTCTGTTCCTACCGTGACACGGATGGATTGTCGCAGCTGGTGGACCAGGCCGGAGGACCGCAGAAGCTACTGGATCTCTTCGCGGGCTTGGGTGATGAAGACGGGGCCTATGTTCATGCTCAATTGGGCTATGAAGGCCTAGGAATCGACATCGATATCCCGGGGATTGGTCACACATTGGTATTGGGCCTGCTTCTGAGGGTACCGACTTGAGCCCGCTTCTGGGAGGCGGAGGTTAGGTTCCGCAAACGGATCCGACTTGGACCTCAAGCCACCGGAGAAGGTGGTGACGGGTCCGAGTGTAAGGGTGTGGTTGGCGAGATCACCTGTGTTGTTGGAGGCGCGGTTGGCGCCGTGGGGAAGACAGTTGCTGGTGTCGTGGACGGGCTTGAGCATACTGGGAGGAAGCTTCTGTCTTGAAGATGCCGGGGATGATTCATGAACATAGTTCATATGTTTTCAGGGCCTCTGCCATATCTGCATTGGCCTTGCATGATAATACTCTGTCATTTCTTTTGTTGTCTCGAGTTAATCAATATCTCTGTTTCAATCAAGTAACCGATTAATACTCGATTCTTTCATAGCGCTTTCTTTCCCAGACTGGACCCGAGGAGGCACTTTGACGACTTCTCCAATCCCCCTTGGGATAAGAATCTCCTCCCAGTGGTTCTAATCCAAGTGAGTACGTAGTGTCGACACTATTGTTCAGTGAGACGTGTATGGATGTGGGAGCCGGAGATCACGCTTGAGCTGAAGTGGGAGAGCAGCAGGGGTGCAGCAAGCCATCTGCATGTCAACGGCGCCTAGACTTGACTGGTTAGAGGGTGATTGGGAAAGCTTACTATGAGTCTACTCACTCAACACCATTAGCCCTTCCTAGAATGCCTGGCCCTGCATTGACAGCACATCGACAGATGGCCCCGCTCTGCATTGAAGGCTCAAGCGTGGTGAGAGAATACAAAGTCGTAATCCTGCCCTGTAAGCTAACAAACAACAACCAGTAAACAATAACAGAGCCCCCTAAAAGCGCCACTGCCTCGAGTTGCTGTCAACATGAAGCACGGTGTCAACCCTGGATTAATTCTAATTCTATCCGTGATGGGTTGACGGCTACGGTACCCAGCAACCGGCTAATATGCATGCTCCCAGCGTCTTGACCTAATTGTTTCCGGCCTAACGATTGCCCCGAATTACTCTGCAGTCGTCCATCAATCGACTGCCGTGTAAGCTTAAACCTACATTTCAGCTCAGTTGGGCTGAAACTAGGCTTGACGCAGGGACGGAGCGAGGGCCCGGTAGGGCTAGGGCGATGAGGTGCAGGAGGGCGACCTGCCGACTTGGGCAGGCGATACTATATATAAGATATATCACAGCCTAGATATCGGGTGATTGACGCTGTCTAATCGCTTAGAGGAAATGAACGCCAGCTTTTCCGTTTGCGCTGGGAAGGGTTTGCGATGGCAACGTCGTGAATTCAACATCGGACAGCCAAGCGAGGGATCGGAGAGCTTCTTTCGGACAAAATTGAAATGACTAAGGGAACAGCCCGGTTTCTCAAGACCCGAACGAAGGAAGCATTGACATCGGATTGGAAGAGCTGAAAAGCTAAAAAGGGAGAGCATTGATGTTTGACGCCGAGGCGCAACTCCGTGACATTGGGAGACTTGAGAGAAGCGGGGATTCACCTCCCAGCTGAAAGAGGAATACTCGAGACGGAGCAGCGTGTGGCCTGAGCCCCGACTTCACTGGCCACAACTGACATTGCGGGATCAATTTGGGACGGCGGATTCGAGTCGCACGGTCGATCTATGCGAAACCCCGGGCGGGTTGCACGATGCTGCGCCCCTAGTTGGCGTGGGCTAGAACATTGAGATGCAGATGATGGGTCATGGGGACGGCGTGGGACGAGAGGAGGGTCCAATGGTCTAGACGGAAACGAGAAACGAGAAACGAGAAACAGTGATGAAGGACGGGTAAACGAAACAAATAGGATCAACCCTGGGTTTAGGGGTATATAAAGAGCCCCTCATGTCCTAGACGGATTGAGCCATCAACTCCAAAAGAGCAGACACTCCAAGCTCCCTGATCTACACCCTCAACTCCACCTCTTATACACTCCTCGCCCACCATGCGCTTCTCCATCGCAGCCCTCGTCTCCCTCTTGGCCGTCAGCGCCCAGGCGGCCGTCAACGAGCCCTGCTACGGCAAGAGTGGCTTCGCCGGCGTGTGCGTGACGACGTCGGCCTGCTCCAAGGCCGGCGGCACCACCATCTCGGGCGCGTGCCCAAGGACCCCCGGCCAACGTCAAGTGCTGCTCCAAGCCCAAGTGCGGCTCCGGCGGCGCGGGCAACTGCCGCTGGACGTCGGACTGCGCCGGCAGCAAGACGAGCAACCAGTGCCCCGGCCCCGGCCAGATGAAGTGCTGCAGCTCCAGCGCCCGCGGCTTCGGCGGCTACAAGGCCCCCAAGATCCCGGCCGTCGGTGCCTGCAAGAAGAACGCCGTCAACGGCGCCAAGAAGATCGTCGCCGCCTTCCCCGGCCGCGTCCGCGAGATCGGCTGCGTCCGCGACTGCACGTGCGGCGCCAGTGGCAGCTCCGACCACTGCTGCGGCCGGGCTACCGACATGATGATCTCCGACCACGGTGGTGTAAGTGCCCTCCTTGAGCATCTCTCACAAACCCACGCTGACGTGTATTCCAGGATGCTACTCTCTCCGGCCGCGAGATTGCCGAGTGGGTCATGAACAACCGCAAGGCCCTCGACGTCAAGTATGTCATCTGGGGACAGAGGATCTGGACCTACTCTGTCGACAAGAAGACCAAGGCTTGGGCCAGCTGGCGCAGCATGGATGACCGCGGCTCTCTGACCGCGAACCACTGGTAAGTTGCCTCCTGACCTCATCGTGAAATTTGATCAGAAAGCTGACCGAGCCATAGGGACCACGTCCACGTTTCTTACAACAGCTAGATTGGTTGTAGGCACTGTTAAGTGGGGAGTTTGTTGGGCAGTGATGATGGCGTTGAAGAGTTGAATGATATTATCTGTTTCTGTATGAGTGAGCCTGGCGAGGATGTCAGCTAAGAACAGAAAAGAGTGCACATGAATACCTCAATGACTTGCTTGCTTGACCGTTCTAGAATTGCATAATCTCGCTCCCTGATGTTGACGCAGAGGAATGTGGCACGTGAAGTCATAATCGATTCCGTTTCTGAAGTGTTCATGGCTAATAGGGAATAAATGCCCCGGTTCTCCAACCGCCAAACCCCTGTCTTCATTGCCTATACGTGATATCATTCAATGTCCATGACCAACTCCAAAGACTATGCTCCCATCTAAGCGCCCACCAATACATTTTTCCTATTCCAAATCAGATAAAACTTTTAAGTTATGCCCCAGCCATAACATAGATCTTCACATCACAAACGCCTCGCTCACAACCTCGCCTTCATCCGGCGTTACCGCCATCTCTAGCAGCTCGGCAGCCGCCTCAATTGTGTCCTCGTCAATCCCTGACTCCATCACCAGATCCTCTTCCACAAAGGCTAGTCTTCCGAGAGCAAGTAGGTACCGCTGGTTTCCACCGTGTGCCGAGGTTAGTTTCTGGGTGATGTCGGCCAAGTTTGCAGTATGTGGGCCCGTGACTAGCACATGAATGAGGTGGACGCATTGGCAAATGATGCGGTTGAGTTCAGAAGAAGAGTCAGAGGCTGAATGTGTCTCTGACTCGCCCTCACTCGAGAGATTTGGTAGGATGCTTGATGGAATAGGCTGGTCATACAGTTCGTCTATGGACGAACTCAGACAAATGACTAGGCGAGCAAGGGCGGTACTATGCGATGCGAGCTGTATTGCGCCAAAGGGATATCGGGCGAACGCAATGAGCGTCCGTAAAGCGGCAAGTCGCACGCTGCGTTTCTCAGCTGGTGTGGTTGCCGAGCGAGGATACTCAGTCAACTTAGTCGCGACTTTGTCAATGATCATGCGTGCGACAAAAGGAGGGTCTTTCTCATCTGTGATGGGGCCGATCGAGCCCGGCAGGGATGAGGTGGCTAGAAGATCTAGCATGCCAAGGATGTCGGCGAGCTCTTGTTTTGGCGTAAGGAGCATGAGAGGCGTATCAAGCGAGATATGCCTCCAGAAGTGAGCCGCCTTGGATTCGAATCCCGTCTCCGTTTCCAATATCGCGGTGGTGCATGTCAGAGAAGTCGTATAGAGCAGAGATAGAATGTCGGTAATATTGATATGCTCCTCGAGCAAACTGAATCGCTCATCTTTGATACGGTCTTCATCGGGGAATCGATGCCTCCATTCAGCTAGAGTGCATATGGTTGCTTGAGCAACAGGGGCGAGATCTGTAAGAATCCAGGGAGCAACCTCGGTTGCTTGGAGTTGGAACGTAAAGGCTATGAGAGCGACGAGGTACTTGATGGGCTCCCAGTACTGCTCGTCCGCGCAGCGGGTCCAGATTTGTACAACCAAGTGGGAAAAGTCCACCAACAATTGTATGGGACGTTGAGGATTGCCCATGACGGGGACCTTCTTGAAGATATAGGCTGCAAATGACGTGTTGGGTTCCGATGAGAACGAGAATCGAGACAGGACCTCAAAGGTTGGAGGCTGATCTAGGAAGGAGCCATGGTCCAGCACCAGTTGTAAGAACTTAATATCTGTTAGTCAAACATCGAGAAAAGGGGGCATTCACACAAACCTCAAAGGGAAGACTAGGTGGAGCAGCAATCACAATGGGAGGTTGCACTGTGGAAGGCTCCGGTTCCTTGTCAAGAACATCGATGTCACCCATGTGCGTTTCCAGCGCCATAATAGGACTGTCCAGGGCTGGTCGCTTTCGTTTGCCTTTGCTTGGCGTCCTCTCGCCCACATTGGCAGCAACTGACCCGGCATTTTTATTACGACCTTGGCCCTTGCTCGGGCTCAAGACAATGTCCATCTCGTCAAAGCCATCGGCAACGCGCCAAGTCTTGGATGTCTTTTTCGGTGTCGTTAAGCCCGACCCTGTAGCCACAGCGGTATCTTTCCTTCGGGTGCGGTCGTTAACCTCTCTTTCATATCCCTTTGTAGAAACTGCAGCTCGGTGTTGGCATTCTTTTCGGCGACGACCGCGGCTTCGGCGATTCGCTCCTGCCGGCTCAACTGTTCGGCATTGAGCTTCTTCAAGCGAGCGACCTCTGCATCATGTTGTTGCTGGGCTTTGGAGGAGTTGGTTCGGATGATTGACACCTCGCCACGGGCGGCGTTGAGTTCGGATTCGAGCGCCCGTAGGCGCTGTTGAAGGGCCGAGACGACATCGCCTGGCTGGCTTTGGGAGGGAATGTAGTGGTTCGGTGCGAGTCCTGGTCGAGCAAACTGGCTTGCCTGAGGCCGATGCAGATTTGACGATTGAGACTGAAATTGCTGCGATGTGTACAAGGGCTGATTCGTGGCCGCAGCACCGGGCATTCGAGGTGGCGGCTGCCCGGCAGGTTGTCTCTTGGAAGGATGGACAATCGGGTCCCATCGTGGGTTGGGGAGCGGGGGTATGGATCGTCGGGATTCTTGGTGTTGGTGTTGTTGCTGGGAATACTGCTGGAGCGTATTGTCCACTACCGGCCTCCCTACAGGCTCCCCAACATCATTAGTCACCTCTGTGGTATCGAGATCATCGTCTTCGACCCAGATTGCATCTACGTAGGCGGATTCGGGTTGTTGAGATGGTGCTTTTCGGTGGCCTTGGGTAAGCTGGATAGCATTGTTTTCCAGCTCTTGGAGGGCGTTATCGGGAAGGTCGTCAAGGCCATCGTCGGAAAATTCGTCTAGGTCCATGGCTCATGGATTGAAATGGTTGGAGCAGCTCCATTGAACGAGGCTGTCCAAGAAGATTGTCAGCCGACGCCTCGTTCGAGAGCCTGATATTGTTTCGCGAGTCCGAGACAGGGCCAGAGAGGAACGCGTCGCGAGGTCACGTGGGTACTCTCAAGCTGTCCACCAGGCAAACGTGTGGCTGAGCTGGGCAGCTCGGGCGCATGACGGCTGGGTGGTCGTGGCGCAGCAGGTGTGTGTGGATCTCCGCTCCCCTTTCTGTGTGCTGAAGCATGTGAAAGCCCCAAGTGCGTCATCGACGGCCCTGTATCAAGTTCTCTTGGTTGTTTCGGCCAGCGCGGGTATCTTATCTCGGAAGTGCTCTTGATGAAGACGTAGTAAAATATCTCTAATTTCCCCTCATCCCTTCAGCCACAGCTTAACGCGTAGAAGCAACGTGGAAGCGAGGCGAAGACAACAGGTCTAGGCCAAGGTAGAAAAGTTGTGGGGATTTCTTCTGGGGCATGGGATGCCGGCTTCCGCGAATTCGCAAATTACCTACGGAGTACGCGCTTGGCGTTTTCATGCCCACAGAAGAAGGATGGGAAGAAGATGAATGCTACGTAGACCTGGCCACTATGCGACGTCACTGGACGAGCTGTAGATCTGGCATGAGAGTTGCAGAGAGTTGCAGAGAGAAGGATATGTTTCTTTTGAATGCAACGTGATGCATGGGTGTATCTATCTGAACCTTTGAAGGACACAAACCCAGCCAGACCGCAACTAATTACCGTAAAAATTCGGCGAACCATTTTCCCAGCTTCACCTGTCTATTCCACGGCCATATTCGTCGACTCCGCAGCTCTCTCTCAACAGATCTCTTCTCCTTGGTTCCACATTGCGCTTGGCGTGGGCAGTCCAACGGCGACCGGGTACTTGTCTTTTCCGAGTCCCACATCTAATCAGCCCCTGCGTCCATGTCCTTCGGCTCGTGCTCCCAAGTAAGGCCTCGATCCACGACTTAGCACGTACGTAGCTAAGTCATCGCTCTGGCGGCACATGCGGACCGGTCTAAGGGCATACAGTATCTTTTGTGTATCTTATCATCGTCCCCCGGTCGGGATTTGGCAGCAACATCCCGCTGCCAAGCCTGAGTCCAAACTCCGTATAATAAATACTTAAGTAGCCTTGTCGGGCGCAGTTGAAGTCATCAAGACCCTGATTGGCGGCCGGTGGAACATGCACCGATGACGCACTGTAGCATCCGCTGTATTTTAACTACCTCCAGTGCATTCCAGTGCCAATTTGTACGCTGAAACCCCCGGAAACGTCAAGCCACAGCCGTGCGCCCACTGGAAAACTCCGCTCCGCCAGTGCTTTTTAGGCTGCTTCAGCCAAGCGCAAGCGTCAGCGCCAGCGTCAGCATCAGCGCAAAACCCACCACCCACATTGGGAAACGGCCATCCTCCAACTTTTCCCATCGTCATCAACCATCTTCCCGACCAACCCTCCCTCCCTTCCGAGCCCGACCGCACGCTCGTGGCTCTCTCGCGGACCGCAGCCCGCTCCCGCCCTTGCCGCCTCGACTCCGAGACGCCGTTCGCCCATCTCCGGGATCCTTTCAGCTCAGCTCACCCCCGGCCGCAAGCTCCGGAGTTCCCTTCTCCTCTCCCTACCTACTTAATCTTCCGAGCCTGCCGCAGTCGCGCGACGCTGTGACGACGACGACGACCGACGACGCACCCTCATACGACTCCCGCACAGCCGCAACGCGCGAGACCGGTCGAGACAAGTTGCTAAAACCGCGCTGTGACAGCGAAACCGCAGAATCCCGTCGCTCCCTACACAAACCACCCACCACATCTTCGCAATGGCCCGGTCAAAGAGAGGGGTTAGGTTCCCCAACCGCCAAAATGGCTCCGATGGACGACGATCGAGCTTCAGCGACATGAGCGATGATGGTCAATCTCCCTCCAAGGTCAAGGCCCAGGCCCAGCTTGCCACTGTCAACGAGGTACGTGTCACACCCAGCCCGATGACGGGTCGACGTCCAAAACACCAAACTCCAATATGACCACCCACAACCACCGCAACCCGCGAGGAACCAAGCTGACCATGCGCGCCGTTTCCGTCACACAGAAGCCCCCACTGCAGCTGATAAACAGGCCGATTACGAGAAGAAGAAGGCCAACTTTATCACTCGCACCTTCTGGAGCTTTGTCATGTTTGGCCTCTTTTTCTCCGCGCTCTTTATGGGCCACATCTACATCATCACGATCATCACGGCCGTCCAAATCGTCTCCTTTAAGGAGGTTATCGCTATCGCCAACGTCCCGAGCCGCGCCCGTTCCCTGCGATCCACCAAGAGCCTTAACTGGTACTGGCTTGCGACTACTATGTACTTCCTCTACGGCGAGACTGTCATCTACTACTTCAAGCATATTGTCCTCGTCGACAAGGTGCTGCTACCTCTGGCTACCCACCATCGCTTCATTAGCTTCATTCTCTATGTCTTTGGTCAGTTATCCTTGGATATTTCACCCCGCCTAGCACCACTAACAATTTTGCCTAGGCTTCGTCTGCTTCGTCGCTTCCCTCCAGGCCGGCAACTACAAGTTCCAGTTCACCAACTTTGCCTGGACGCACATGGCCCTCTACCTCATTGTCGTTCAGGCCCATTTCGTCATGAACAATGTCTTCGAGGGCATGATCTGGTTCTTCCTACCCGCCGCCCTCGTCATCACCAACGATATTTTTGCCTACATTTGTGGTATTGCCTTTGGCCGCACCCAGCTCATCAAGCTCTCCCCAAAGAAGACGGTTGAGGGCTTCGTCGGCGCCTGGATCATGACCGTTCTGTTTGCCATCCTTCTCGTCAACATCATGATGCGCTCAAAGTACTTTATCTGCCCTGTCAATGTGAGACTCCCTCGCCTACCTTTACTTTCGTCTTGGACGCGGCTCCTAATCTGATCTAGGACCTTGGTGCTACTATCTTTACTGGCCTCGAGTGCGACCCCAACCCAGTGTTCCACCCCAAGACCTACCAGCTGCCCGAGTTCTTTTTCCTTCCTCAGAAGACCAGCTTCTCTGTCACTTTTGCCCCCATGCAGCTTCACTCCCTCGTTCTCGCCACTTTCGCCTCTCTTATCGCCCCCTTTGGCGGCTTCTTCGCCTCCGGCCTGAAGCGCACTTTCAAGATCAAGGACTTTGGTGACTCCATTCCCGGCCACGGTGGCATTACCGATCGCATGGATTGCCAGTTTATCATGGGTTTCTTTGCGTACATGTACTACCACACTTTTATCGCCCTCCACAAGGTCAACCTCGGTATTGTTCTTGAGACGGCCATTACCAGCTTGTCTCCTGATGAGCAGATGGAGCTCGTCAAGAGCATGGGTCGCTACCTTGGCAACCAGGGTATCATGCCCGAGGAGGTAAGCTAACTCTCATTATCCCAGTCTCATTCTCAATACTAACCGATTACCGTAGTTCGTTGAATGCATTGACAAGTTCATGCCGTTGAAGCGGTGAGACATTCAACATCGCACCACCTAGGGCGTTTTTTTACACCATATTTGATAATAAATGACCGGGCACTACCTCTTCTGCTGGCTTGGCCACATCCTCGGCGTTTTCATTATTTCTTTACTCCATTTCGAGTTAATGGCTGAGAGCTTGGCAGTCCTCAGGATTACGTGGTGGATGAAATGTTAACCGGCAGCGGATGGCGGGGTATTTGGTGCCTTATCGAGCACAACAGCGAATTTAACGAGCAAGTGCTGTCGGCAGATCGGGGGAAATGTATGCCAGGGTAATTATGGCATCACCAGTAAGGCAAATCGTCCACGGCCTGATGGGGAAAAAATAAAGCGGACGAGAGAACTTGAGCCGATGTGGAATACCCGCATCGCTTTCTACATGTATTTAATGCGTTCGACGCGTGCTCCATGCTTGTAATATGAACCTCTGGATACTGTTCCAGACTCTAGTCTACTCTAACTCTCACAAATATTTATTTTTATTAAAATATGTTTACTTTTTCTTCAGCTGGGTATTACTGACAAGGAAACATGACCATCTTGGACAGTAATGTTTTTGTTCGGCAATGAGTTGTCATTGAAGACTACAAATTCTTTCAGGCCTGACTCTACACTTCTGTCTATTAAGTTCTCTCGATTACGCCGCATTAAGTCATTGTTCTATCGCTCCCTTCTGACATCATGTTTTTGGCTTCGCCTACCCGCCTCAGCCCATTATTCATACGCCTGTCGCTTCCACCCGCCCTCGGCCTCAAAGATCTCGCCGACCGCCTTACTGACTTTCAAAAGATGTCGGTCCCGATACCGTGGAGCAACCAGAGACACTCCGATGGGCATGCCGTTGGCTCCTTGGAACCCCGGGGACATTGATGACCGGGTTGTGCAGCGCCTGTCTCGACGTAAGCCTACATCCGTACCAGTAAGACGGCCCCCACTGGGTCGCCTGGCAAGGTAGAACACAATGATAGGATGCGAGGGAAAGGGATTTCTTACCGTCCACATGCTGCAGAAGACATGGCTTCCCGTGCTCCTGAGGCCCACCGGCGCCTCGTCCGGGACACTCGGTGTGATGATGGCTGCATATCGCCCTGCAATCTCGTCCATTCGGGGTCGCAGTGCGGCGATGCCGTCAAATGCAGCGAGTTGCGTCTTGTGGCTGAACTGGTCGACGTTCTCGACATGGCTGACGAGGACGTCGTGGATCTGGTCTTTACCGGCGCGGTACTCGGACAGGAACGCCGTGCGGCCTTCGCTATGTAGCACGACGCGGTACCATTCTTCCATGTTAGCGAAGTCGGCGCCAAGGTCGAGCTCTTCGACAATGGCGCCGTGGGCTTTGAGAAGTGTGGCGGCGCGGGCCATGGCGGCTCGAGTGCCCTCGCCGGCGTGGCCCCAGACGCTGGTCTTGCAGATGGCGAAGCGGGCGCCTTCAACTCCATGGAACGGGTACGTCTCTTCTTCATCATCCTCAAGGTCAAATACATCTGCGAGCAAAACAAGGTCGTCAATACAGCGAGCGTAGAGACCGAGGGTATCCAGGATCAAGGCATAGACCTTCTGGCCCTCGCGCGAGATGGAGTTCCAGGTAGGCTTGAAGCCGTAGATGCCGTTGAAGGAGGCCGGGCGGATGGTGGATCCGCCCGTCTGTGTGCCGAGGGCAATCGGGGCCTGGAAGTCGCTGACGGCGGCGCCGGAGCCGGCCGAGGAGCCGCCCGGCGTCCGGGTCGGGTCGTGCGGGTTGCGGGTGGCGGGGCCGATGTGGATGGCGGCGAATTCGGTGGTGGTTGTTTTACCTGTGAATGCGGGATGTGGTAAGTACGTTGGTATTCAGAGCGGGTGGAACAATTACCAAGGATGAGAGCCCCCGCGTGGCGGAGAATTCTGACGGAGGCGGCGTCGACTTTGGGGAAACTTCCCTGGTACAAGGGCGAGTTGTGCTGCGTTGGCATGTCTATCTCAATGTGAGCAACTATTCCCGGCCCTAATATGCATCACGTCGTAGATGTTTGTACCTTTGGTGTAAATGACATCTTTAACCGCGATTGGCAGACCGTGCAGTGGGCCTCTCTTGTCTACGGGCACCTTGTCCAACTCTTTGGCCTGCTTGAGGATAGAGTCCTCGTCGAGATACACCCATGCCCGAACGGCTTCGTTGCGCTGTCGAAGACGCTCAAAAATTGAAATGGCATAGGCCTCTACAGTGAGGTTGCCGGATCGGATCTGGGCGAGAGCCTCAGACGCTGTGAGAATCCACGGCTTCATCATTTCGAGTAGACAGAGATGAAGATTGTTAGGATGGAGATTGGTGTGATCAAGAATGTTGTAATGGAGTGAGTGTGTGTGTTTGTCTGACAGGAGATTCGTATTGTTTAAATACTTCAATCTTATCCATCGATGGAGGTGAGGGCTGGAAGGTCTCGGTCCGTGATGCTGGTAGCCGTTGATTCATTGACTCTCGGCTAATTCACTCTGCTAAGTGATGTTTTGGGTAAGACCGCGGGAACATACGTCTGAGAGTCATTCACAGATAGCGAGAGGCTCCTTGTACAACGCACTGCTACCCGGGCACGTCAGGGTGAGGCCAGGATATACCCAATGGGTTCTGACACCAGTGTGGGTAATGTAGTAGCCCATTGACCCAGCCGCTGTGAGGGGAAAGTGTGGGAAGATGGCCAATAAGGTGTAGCAATGGGGTTGAACACACATTCCAGGGGGGGAAACGGACCGGTTTGAGCTCGGACAAGTTGCGTGAGTATTGAGGACGTTGAGATCAGGGCTCGTGGCCGGAGTGAAACGGAACGAACATGACGCGGCTCCGCGGCTCATGAATGGGGACGGTGTATGGGATCGGACGGATTGATTGAGAGAAACATACGGACCTGATACATGCATGGAGACAGGGACAAGGTGGACGGGGAGACCGGTCCCTTGCGTCCTAAATAGCGTAGTGAATGATCCCCGAGCAGCCGGTACAATACGAGATTGCTCGTACGCACGAAGCGGAGAAAAACGTCCCGACGCGCTTCATGCTAGTACGGCGTTTGTCCAAGGACCTGTCCAACGAGGAAGTTGGTTGATGTTCTCCACGATTAGTGGCTCTTATCCAATGATCTGGCGTCTCTTAAGGATGTGATATGTGTTATTCCAACTCGCTAGGCTAGCTTGTGTTAGGTGTGCTATGATGAAGATGGTACTTGAACAGAGGATTGACGATTGGGGTTCGTTGAACTGGGGGTGAGATGGATGCCGCTTGGACTGTCTAGTGTGGGAGAGAAATTTTGTCACTGGATGTAACTAGTCCTTAGCTAGGTTACGGAGGGTTACTAGCCGACCAGCTAATGTTGTGCAAAGTGTCACTTCTGATGGGGATTGTTCAATGGGACTCTTGGCTTTTGGATGTTGGTTCGTTGGTTGGTGAATGCGGTTAACCGAGGCCCAACGCCCGAAACCGGGGACGTGGAACGCAACAGTGACCAGGGCCCTGACTTCAAGGGCTTAGGGTGACCTTCAGAGAATGTAAGGTTTAACTTGGCTTGACAGCGGGATTACATGACCCTTGTTGTCGGGGATCAACGCTTGATCGCGCGGAGCCGCAACACCAGCCTTAACAACTCTTAACAACAATCCTGAATAATAACATCCGCTCGGGTACAGTAACGCCGTCTCTACTCGCTACTCTCACTGCATGTACTGTATTTGCGTCGTCATCCTTGAAAATATTTTCTTTTTACCCCTCCATCGTGGTTTTCTGTGTAACAAGCTTGGCGCCAGTGCCGTTTGTATCCTCCATCACATCGTGTCGCACAACCTCATCACCACGAGCAAGCACACGCAGAAAGTGACCACTCGAAAGGTACAATAGCAAGTAGAATCGCTTTAGAGTCTTGGAGTATTGAACGGTGTGGTTAGGCCCTCGTTCAGCCTCCCTGGCGCCTCTACCTGCAGCAACACGGAAGATCCCCAGCCCTGTGGTGTATTTACACCGGCGACCTTGCAGGAATGTGAGATTTTTCCTCGCTAAAAATCCCCGAGATCCTTCGCGTGGATTTGTGACAGGCTTGTGGAGTCGGTGTGCAGGCTGATCATGTGTCGGTGTGGCCGAGGCCTTCAATGTATCGACGAAGAATGGCCATCGACGAATTCATGCAGGGAGAGTAGCGAGGTCTCGATGACTAGCGCATGCTGCTGGCCATTCGGATCGCGCTGGATGACTCTCCGACTGGCCGTAAAGGTGATGGATGTTTCAGTGGTCGCTTGTATGTAGGTACTCTGCGCTGCCCTTATGTCGATGCATTATGCACCTGCGGCACAGGATTCACAACTCGGCGTCCCCGGGGAGTCGTGCATGGCTTCGTCGAGTTTGCAAATCACTTCCTAATTATCTTGTCCACGGATGTAGGTCTTGTCGCTCGCCCTGTTCTCTCGACACATGGCACCTACGGTGTTGGGACCACCATGCTTTTTGTGCTGAACTGATGGCTAAAAATGTCGCCCCCAATGTCCACGAGGAGTCTGAGAGCGTCTTGGGCTTGGCTAGGTATCCACGCCGCCCACAATTTTAAAGTCCGTGCAAGAAACAAATAGGTCACTATGAGGCTTGAGTAGATCATTAGATGGCAGGATCTTCAAGGCCATCTAAGGAATTGACTAGATCTTGGGAGATGGCCCGAAAAGCCTCGGAGTCCACCCATAAGGCCCGGCATAGGTGGAGAGAAACCCTTTCTGTGAGACTAATTCCGCAGAACGAAGCTGAGGTGAGATTGTAAGGCGTTGGGTGTAACGTGACTGCGCTGATACTGTCGCTCAAGGTCCCAATTGCCAACAAAGGATTAGAAAGGTCTGCATACCAGCAACTGCATTGACTTTAGCCCTACTCCATCCGATACTATGGACTTGGGAGATGCGGATCCAATGTTACTCATTATCACTGACGCCAGGTGAGTCGCCACAGCGGCGGCCCCGCCCCGCCTTGTGATGTGGTACACGCAATGGAAGCCAGCTCCCACACACACATGAAGCCCAGGTATATAGTCTACACGAAATCTTCAAAAAAGAAGATAAATCAACAAAAAGAAAACATACAACAGCGAGGATTCCCCGGTCGTCACCGACCCGAGTACTAATTCGCCGCTTCTCAGCTTGACTAAGGGAGAGCGGACGGGATCCCGTATTTTCTAAGAGCTATGGTCGTATGTGCTTGGACGAGGCGTTGAGTCGCCTCACATAGAGGAGTTCGATATCTTGGAGAGAAATCCTCTAAAAACATACCACACTCCAATTATCACCAGAAAACAACTAATCTGTCGCTTCTTATCTTGTTCAAGGAAGAGCGGACCGGGTTCCTTTTGTCTCGGGCGTCCACAGCCCGGCGTTCTGCGAACTCCCCCAAGCAGATCCTATTTCACCGTTGTGCTACTACAAGTACAGAACCATCAACCATCTAAGTCGATGTTTTCCAAGGCTCCAGAAAGCGTCTCGCATATTCTTTTTCTCTTGACTTTCCTTTCCAAGTCGTCATCCAAGTGCTGCAAGAGCCGTCCAGGCACCACGCAATTGTACTTGTAGTCTTGTGCTCCTTTGGCCATATGACTGAAAACCGCAGATATGCCCTCCACGCTCGCCAAATTTCCAACACATCTTATGCGTTGTTGACCATCTATCTGGCGTGAGAAATCAAGGAGTCGTCCAGCAAGGCCAGCGGCAATACTTGTAGCTACAGACGTGCCAGTCAATCGTTGGCCTATTGAAGGCGGAACCATCACCCCTTCGCCTAGGATGGCAAAGTTCTTGGATTTGCTGGTTTGAGGCGCAGGGTTGATGGATGGCGACACTTTGGCGCGGCCATCTGTGCAGTACATGCATACTACGTCCTGCATTCGCGCTGGGAAAGTGACTTGCCTGATATTGCCGAAGTTCGATGCCGCCGCGAATACCAAAGTCCCATCGCTCGCGACTCTCTTAATGGCTTTCCGCATAGAGGCGTGGTCTCTCTCAAACCCCGAGGCAATGGTGATAATATCGGCCTCCCAAACATCCTTTGCATGTTGTATTGCCTGGAAACTGATTAGATACAGACTTTAGTGCATTATCTGCACACCTCACCTCAAACATCAAGTCTTGGGTATCATCATTCGCGTGATTGCTCTCAAACACCCGGGCAACATAGACTTCGGCTTGGGCGTAGACTTTGAAGATCAATTTTACGGAATTTGTACCGTGCCCAGTCTTGTCTTGCTTAGTGTCATCATTTTTGGACACAAAGTCTTTGTAGTCTCGTATGTGCTCGGCGTAGGGGTCAGCCCCGTCAATTCCCGTGTCTATGACTACGACACGAACTCGCTTGTAGGTTTGATCGATCTCGTCAGGCATGGACGAAAGGATGCTGTTGAGGTTGTCTAATTCATCGAACCAATCTTCCGACGAGGCCTGCCCGATGCTGGTTTTGTCAGCTTTGGTTGCATTGGCGGTCATCTAAGACTCCCTACCAGCTTGCCATGGAGCCTTTGAAAGCGGCAGTCTCTATTACTTGGCGATCTTCAACAATTCTTGCGTCGCTTCGTGCAAATTCCAATCAGCTGATGTCCGTTTTCAACGTCACTTTATGCAGCTCACCGAGATAGCACCTTTTGATGCTGATAAGTAACCTGTAGAGACTGTGTGGGCGGCATTTGAACAGTCGGGCGAAGCTTAATCTTATCTGGCTGGCCATAGAGACCTACAATCGTATGAAGAGGGTCTACTATATGGTCTTGGAGAACTTTCCGAAGCTCCTCAACACTGTGCCGATGTTGCATAAATTTTGAAGGCCGTAGGCACTCGCCAATTACAGTCTTCAGTAGTGGAAATGAATCCTCCAGTATGTCAGGGTCATCGTAGAGCTTGAGAGCGGCATAAAGATCCGCATCGGCGTTGGGCTGTCCATCAGGTGCAAAGCAGTCTGGTCCGAAGTGATCCTCAATGACTGTTCCAAGTTCAATTTCCAACAAGAGGTTGCCGAGGGCTTTTATCTTTGGGAATTTGTGAGGTCGAAACACTGAGTCATCCCTTTTGGCATCCGGATTGAACCGTGCTAAAATGAAAGGCTCGTTCAGATAGATGCCCGCGTTGCTCGCACTCTTGCGGTGCTCAAACATGAAGTGTATGCTGTCCTTTGACCATTCTGTGCCCATCCAGTCAGTGGAGTAGAATTGCCACACTGACTTGGCCAGAAGGTAAGACAGCAAATACTTCATTTTTCGAGACAGCTTGTGGTTTCCTCAAAATGGTGTTCAGGGACACCGAGGGGGAGTTTGGCACCCACGACTTTGCCCCTTCACACCATTCGACAAATTCTAGCTGTTTGTCTGAAACCACAAGAGATAGTTGGTATTGCTCTCTTGCACTGATTCTCTCGCAAAAGTCTGTGGTGTGTATTTGGCCACCGATAAACAGTTGTACGTCTTTATTTTTCTTCGCCCTTAAACTTGGTTTTCCTATGTCTGGTTAGCACTAAGAAGGGAATAATGGATACGCATGCTCAAAAGGGCCATGCCTTTTATCGACTCGGATTCGGGTTTCTCGCCACCGGAAAGATTCTTCGCGTAGTTCGTTGTGCGGATGCGCGAGGAACATCAAGTCAAACGTCGGCGAATCGGACTCTTGGTCACTCTCCACTGCCAATCGAAGCCTCCCTGCTATTTCTCTCTTCTCGCTTCCCGCGTCACAGAACATGTATTCGGATAGAACCTGGTGGAGAGTTCGGATTGAGCCCGTGAAATCATCGCCAGTCCAGTTTTCTTTCTTCGTTTTGGGATCAGCGACTTGGTCTTCAACCATCAGCGCACCGCCGAAGGCTTCAAGTATTTTCAGCAGATCATGCTTCCTCTTTGTTGACTCGGGCCTTTGGCCTGAAGACAACTTTCGAATACCGTCCACGGCACTCTTTCGATTGTTATGACGGAGCAGATCGAGACCAGGATACCTTTGCGCAAGGTCGAGACCCTCCTTTCCAGCTCTTAACGGACCTGGCTGGCGTCTATATGAAAGACTGGATTGTGGCTGAATAGGCCAATGGTCACTCACAATTGACCTCCACAGATTCCATTTGGTGTTTGCTTACTTTGCAGATTCTTTCGAGATTACTCAGTAATTTGAGTAAGCGAGTATCAAGCCCTGAAGTTGGTGTTTTTTGGCTTTGGAGTTGTTGATTGATTAACCAAAGAGCCGCAGAAAAGGATGGGCAAAATTGGTCCTCTCCGCTTCCTCGTAAGCCCTGTGATATTGTGGCAAGTCGCTCGGTCACGTCGATTGCAAGGCCGACGAGCAAGGCCTCGGATGCACCCATTTTGACTCAGGCGATTGCACGGCTGACAACAGGCAGATTTGGCGAGTGTTCTCGAGCAGTCAGGAAAAGGAAGGATAAGATTGTTTTTCTTCCTTCATCAGGCTCAGCCTCGTCACAACAAGTCATGGGGCCTTGAAGTCACGGGACTTGTGCTGCATGATGAGTCAGTGCCAGTCTTCGCGTTGGGAGTAAAGAGGAGTCCGTACACTGAAATTAAATTCTCTCATTAAGCTATCTTCACTTATTATTATCAGCTGGGATCACAGTGGAGTTAGAAAGCCGCCTAGCACTGCGTGAATATGGTAGCGGTTCTCCAGCTACGGAAGGCGCACTGGACACCGATCTCTTGAGCTGGTACTAAAAATAGCGACCTGAAAAATAAGCTATCTGCTGAATGGTTTTCCGAGGCAACAATTATTTCGTCTCCCCCTTCTTCAGAGTCTATAGCATACACCTCGTTGCTACGTAGCCCTTCATCTAGGAGAATATGTTTTATGTTTATCATGCCTCCCGGACTTTCATTCATGTTGAATGTCGCGCCCTTGGAGAAGGTCTTCTGTGTCCATACCTTGTCAAAGAAACCTTTTGTGATCTTTGAAAGCCTCACGGCCCAGACAAAATCGTGCGCATACGTTGCAGACACAGAGACGGACTGTCCCGACGAGATGCCACCATCTGTAGTAACTTCGACAATGCCAGCAACTCCTCTGGGCCGTATTAGATAGAATTGACGGAATGGCGCTGAGAACAGGCATATGGGTGCTTACACTCCTGGACCTCCATGGACACCTCGCTCCCGCCGGTGAGAAGTTCTCTGGGTAGAGTTACCACGGACGATCTTTAACCCAGTAATCATGAAGATTGACCATGTCGGACCAAGCTTGACGGATTCCAAGAACTCGACAATTGGCGCGCTAGCTAGACAAATGTTGATGTAGGCCCTTGTAGGCTGCACAACGATGGTGTCTAGCTCATCAATCTGCCAGTAGTTGCCAGCAGTCTTCTTCAAAGCCAAAGCCCAGCGAGGCCTTAGCAGTAGCACCTGCTGCTGCTACAACAGGCACCGCAGCTGTCGCGTATATGTTAACGCCACTTTCTTTATTCTCTTCCCATTCGAAATCGATCGGACGGGTTCGATACACAGGCATATCGAGGGGAAATGGCTCGGGACCGTTCGAGTTGATGACCTGGTCGAGGTGTTTGAGGTCCTTGATGAAATGGCCGAGACATATTGGTCCAGTTTGTTCGATTGCGCCATTGTCGCAATTCTCCTGGGGAGGAGGGTAGTGTGTTTGGGGGAGAACGAACCAGCACTTTTCCATCTTGTCAGTGATGCGTGTATCCTGCTATTAGACGTTCACGACTCACAACGCACACACCTACACGTAAAATGCGGCAATATTGGCCTGGATATGCGGGAGGCACCAAAAGGAATACGCGGGGTGTTCAGGGATCATTAGTTATCCCGAGAGTGATGTTCCCCATTGGTTGGTGGACGCCATCGCTCAGCCCCGAGGTCGATATCAAGCAAAAGGCCAGAAGTAAACCCCGCGGCGAGAAACAACGTATTGCCTGAGGCCACCATTGCCAAAGGAAGCTCAGGCTCCCACAATTTTCGCAGCCGACTCCAAAACGATACACAGGCTTCACACACATTCACCTTGCAGCCTGGAATGGCTTCCAGCACCTACGAGAATGGAACATACAGATGAGCTCTGCCGTCTCACTGAGAAATGTGCCTCTTTATTTACGGCCTTGGCCGATCATCCAAAACTATCTGACGATGACTGGCTTGAGGATCGTGCTGCCGACTTCGCGTGGTGGTCACACGGCCTCAAGGCCCAGAAGACGGGCCGAAGCTCTCTCGACTTTCGGTTGAGAAATCGTCTAGACATTCAAAAAGTCATATCCGGTCTTCTGCACAGCTTATTTTCGGCTTTAGAAGAATATTTACGTAGTTGTAAGTAACAACGCTCACCCAGCCCACACTTGACGCGATTGGAAGCTCAACTCAACTAGGTGCTGATGAGCACCAAGAGCTATCATGCGACGATCCGCCTACCCACAAAAACGAAATGGATAAAGAGTCATCTGACTCCGATGACAGCGCAAGCGATTCTCCGTGGTCCGAGTCATCGGACGAAGGGACGAAAGGGAAGGCGAAGACAACCCTACTAGCATCCCCCTCCTCTGACGACTCTGGCCCCAAATTCTTCATCAGAACCAACCTCAGTCTGCTGGCGAGGATGTCCATCGCAATCAGGAGGTCGGGTGCAAAATTAAGATACTTAAAAGCAGATGAGTATCTAAAGACTCACATGGATGATAACGAGTACATGGAGCTGAGGAAGCATCTTTCCTTCCTAATTCAGGTTGGCCCATACGAGCAACGTCTATTCAACGAACTTCGTCGCCAGGTTTCTGCCGGTCAGCTGCCACAAACAGTCGAAATCGTGATCCGCGCATGGATTTTTGATCCATCCCGACTCACTCCGATCCAGCAACAACTCATCGAGACGAATGTCACGAGGAGGAACCGAATTATCCATGTAAGGCGCATGTTCGACAAGGATGCTCTCCCAATGAAACCCACAGAAAGACCGCCCACGTCACCAATGTCAGAAGCACCGATTCCACCAATTATCCAGCCAGAGCAGGTTGACCTCAATATAAAGAAGCCCCACAGCACCAAACCTCCTGGTCAGCCGTCTTCCCAACACGTTGAGTCAACAAGATCCTTGACTGCGACGGAGCTGGGATCTCGATTTGTCCTCCCTAATATCCTGCCATCCAAGGCAAAAGAGACACAGTCCATTGTGACTAAAATGACGCGGACTGGTTTCAAGCAAGATTACCCACCCTGCCCTACTCACCAGGGCAGCTTTCAATGCCCGTACTGCGTGCAGGTGCTCTCCGAAGAGTACCTATCGAGATGGAGATGGAGGTATGCGTCTATTGTGTCTCATAACCTGAGACAGAATCTTTTCGTCTTCATCCCTAACTTAGTTTTCATAGGGGACATGTTGCACAAGATTTGAACCCATACTCATGTGTATACGGAGATTGCCCAGATTATCAAGAGCTCTACGCCACAAAAGATGAATGGATCAAGCATATTACAACCCAACACAGCACCCAGCGCTGGGTTTGCGATCAGTGCACCCTTCGGGGCGATCTAAGTGAAGACCTCGTATTTGATGATGAGACAGACTGGGAACAACACATGAGCACTTGTCACGGAGGCGAATTCATCGATTCTCAGCTGGCACTGCTCTTGAGCCTAAGCAGAAGACGACTCACTGAACCAATTCAATGCCCCCTCTGCAATCGTCCTGCCGGCCCTGTAAGGCCAGATCAGGACGACCACATTGCTGAACATCTGCATTCCTGGGCGCTGATAGCGCTTCCTTGGGATTTCTACACAAAAGACCAACACTCCTCTGATTCTCCCGACTTGGGCTCTAGCAATGATCTGGCCAGACTTTCGAATATGAGCGAGTCTTCAGAAGACAATCAAGCCGATGGTGACACGAAGATTGAAGAGAACCTCCACCGCGAGATCATTCGCTGGATATACGGAAGTCCCGTTCTCTATACTGTTACTGCGAATCGGCTCGAAGCTCCAATTGTTGCCCTCCGCAGCCGTCTGCAGGACTGGGCCACCAGTGCTCATCCAGACGAGCAGAACGAGACAGTACTACAATATTTGATGATGATCAACCAGACTGTGGTCCAGCTCTCTCGACACTTGCCATCAGATATGGACCTGGCCAGCCAGCAAAAGGATGACTCAGAGCACCTGAAGAAGCGGACAGACGCCGTCAGCAAGACCCCCAGCAAAGTACATCACCTCCCGAGCGTGACGCTGAAACAGATCTACAGAGCAAAATAGAGACTGCTTTGGAATACTTGGATACAATATCCGCTGGAGGCCGTCAAGAACCACCTCATCATACACACTCCGATGACATGTACGACTTTCAAGGAGTCGGGGGGCCGCTTTTGAACTCTACATTCCCCAAAGTTGATGGTGAAGACGTACCCATGAGCGACACAGAAAGGGAAGAGCTCCTTTTGCATCATCGCATCCGTGTTGTCCAGTCTAAGGATGTCAGCGAGCGGCTACTATGGGCTCGCGACGTCCTGATGTGGGCGGAGGTTGCTGAAAAAAGCTGGCGCATCGATGAATACGCTGAAGATCCTCATGACACAGGGCGCGAACTGAGGGCCGACGCTATGGGTATCATATCTTCTCTATCTGAGCAGGGACACCCAGACGCACTCTATTTGAAGGGAATGTGTCTCGAGTACGGCCAACTTGGAAATTCAATGGATGTAGCGGAGGCATCTGTCAGTTATCGTCAAGCAGCGAGCCTTGGGCATGGACGTTCTGAATTCCAATTAGGTTGGCTACGGGGAGAATCAGGAGAATGGACCATGGCTCTCGATCATTACCAGAAAGCTCTAAACCTAGGAGATTCGGCGGCCAAACTTTCCATAGGTTGGATGTATCTCAATGGATATCACGGTCACACGAAAGATGAAGCGCGCGGGCTAGCGCTCATAAAAGAGGCCGCAGATACTGCCGACGAAGATGCACCCCTGGGCGCCTATATATATGGCATGCTGGTAGCCGGACGCCTGAAAGGTATTGAGATCACGAAATCTTCATTTGTGATCAACCCGGCTCTGGCTAGAAAATATGTCGCAAAGAGCGCTTACCTTGGATCTGGCCTGGGCCAATTGGCGATGGGGACTGCCTACGAGCTGAAAGAATTCGGTTGTAATTTCGACCCGGCGAAATCGCTTCGCTACCTCCAACTTGCGGCCCGGCGGGGATTGCCAGAGGCGGCGGTTAGCTTGAGTCGATGGTTCCTGCTTGGCTACGGCCATCTGGTACCAAAGAATGAGGCGCTTGCGTTCAAGTACGCGCGGTGGGCTGCGCCGAGCGACCTGCCCGACGCAAAGTTTTTGATGGGCTGCTACTGTGAGTTCGGCATATTCGTTGATCGGGATATGCAATCCGCAAAGAGATGGTACGTGGCTGCTCGCGACCTTGGGCACCAAGGGGCTGCTGAACGACTGCCCTTTGATGACGACAGAGCTACAATGCCCATCGACCGCAGTCGCGTTACCCAAAGGGACATTGCCGTTAGCGAAATGGTCAAGCGGTTCCTCTCATCAACATACCCTCAATGAAGCCGGATATGTCAAGGGATCGACCGCCCTGAACCGTGAAGGTTGTGACTAAAGTGACAATGATATACTTGGGTAAAATTTGCCATCATCTTGGTTTCCAATTCAGATCAATCATGTCAGCCTCTGTTGTTAAATTTTGAACGACAGTCAGAGAGAACGGCCGACGTGATGAAGAACACCAAGCGTATAGAAAACTTCAGCGTACGATCCTTTCCAGAGTTCAAGGTTAAAAAAATTAAAGAAGTGTGGACGCACTTGTCACGACGATTCTCGCTCATTTCCAGTCGTCAAGTTAAAAGTCTTCCAAGGGTAGTAAGTGACTTGTCTAGCGGTCGGTAAGTTAGGCCATCTCGATGCATGCAAGCAGACTATGAAATCCACCTATACTCTATGATAACAAACAAGCAACTACTACCTAAGTTTATTAGAGACTTGATCGCTTATAGCTCAACTCGCTGAATCCATGGCCCGGCGCTGTGATCTTTAAGGTCACATCGGGAAGATTCATGGAGCGCCTCGTCCCGCCCTCAATTACTCCCGTAAGCATGCACACCGTACCCAAGGGCCTTATCGCATACAAATACAAGACCTAATCTTGATACCGCCAGTGTAACTTTAACTGGACACAGCTTTCTTTAGGGTGAAGGATGGCAAGTAACATCATCCAGGCGGAGCTCTTCAACCGTGTATCAAATCACGAGAGGTGACAGATTTCGACTGGCCCCGCAGCTAAGATCCTCGTACTTCTGTGATTGGAAAACTGGGCTTAAAGTTGAATAATCCTGTATCTGCTGCCAATATCAGTCCACTGAATGCATTGTCCTGCTGAGACCTCATGTTTAAACAAACAAGGTAGTTAATCAAGTCGAAAGAAACCATCATACGTCCAGCCGGGTCTAGAGGGTTGAGGTACCGTTTTTAGAGGCACAGAAGTCAATACATGGATGCAAATGGTCTGCTGACAAGAACTTAACGGGATCCCGTAATTTCTAAGAGCTATGGTTGCATGTGCTTTAACGAGAAGCAGAAGCAACTTCTAAACCCGAGATGTCATGTTCTCGATGAGAATGCTTCAGTTAATAGGCCTTGCCTTATATGTAGCTTCGCATCTTTCTTCCTCGCAGATCCTGGAGCCCATCTTCCCATGTCCCAAATATGCGCCCGTTCTTTGCTCCATAGTGTGCTGAGTTCACTTGCCCCTTTCACAATTTCTTCCATTTCGACTCTTACCTTATCAAGCTCTGCTATTCCCTCTCTCGACCCGGAAATCATTTGCGCATGCTCCACGGTGAGGTTGGCACTCCATTCAGCCACCCGCCTGCGCAACTCGGTGAGAATCGCATCGCTCTGGGAGATCAGCTGCTGGCGCCGCGATTGTGTACCTTTGTCAGTCGGCATTGCCATAGTCGCTATTTCTATTTCGGCGCAATGCATTTTCTTCATCAGTACAGTTGTCGCCTCCACGGAGTCTTTCGCCTGTAATTTGAGCTCGGATCTTTTGCCATTTTCACGGACCCTGCAGAATGGATTTTTGCTGGTGGAATTGGAGCTTGTTTGATTGATAGACTGGGAAGCAAGGCTCGAGGTCAACGGCTGAATTGTGTGGTCGATGTGATGCTCTAGCGTCGTGTAGGAATTTGGTTCCTCTTGTTGTGGAGCACTGGTGATCTTGCCAATTAGGTTCATGTTGCGAAGACCCCCAATCAAGTCATGGACTTGTGTATGACCAACAGAATTTGTAAGAGCATTGGGGTTTGGTTGCATGGTTTTGTTCTCTGCTAGCTGCATCTCTTGGGTCGGGTAGTGATTGGGTTGGCTGCCATGGACTTTTGATCTTGGTACGCAGTTTGCCCGATAGTTGTGAACATGGCAGTGCTCCATTGAGCTGTGTCCTTAAATGGGGTTACTGGTCCCGTATTTGATAGCGAGTCGGGCCAGGTACACTCCTGGGATACTTCGGGATCTATAACTGGCTCTTCAAGCAGCGATTGCACCCAGGGATGCGCACTGGCTCCGCGAGCTGTTAGGCGACGGCTTGGATCGGCCAACATAGACTTGGTGACGAATTCGCAGCAGTCCTCGCTGGCGCCCACCTCGGCCAATGCCGATACAGGGAATGCATGTCCACGGACAACATATCCGAACAGTTCCTGCTTCGTTAGAAGGCGGGGCGCTTGGATATCATGCGGAACAGGAGCTCGCCCAGGGCCCACACATCGACAGCAGAAGTATAGAACGAGTCGGACGTAGAACTTTGGCTGACGATGAAGCCAATCACCTCAGGAGCTAGGTAGCCCTCGGTGCCGATCATGGTGCGAAGAACGGTACTCTCCTGCTGCGCACGCTTGGTGATACCGAAATCGGCGATTTTAACCCACCAGTCAGGATCGTGCCAACAGACGAGGATATTCTAAACGAATAGTAAGCCTCTGCATTAGTTGGCTTGGTGAGAAGAAACATGTGGCAACATGCCAGATATCGAAGTTACCTACAGCCGGCTTGAGATCCCGATGAGTGAACACATTGTCATACATATACCCTAGACCCTCGACGAGTTGAGAAGCGATATCCTTGACCTAGGCCTCGGGAAAGGGCCGGTTCAAATACTGTTGAAGATCGCCGTGGTGGAGGTACTCCATTGCGATAAATACCATATTCGCGGACTCGTACCAGCCGGAGCACTCGACGAAACAGTGGACATACTTTCACCAGCGTCAGCTAACGTACAATCATTCACATGGGTCGGGTCTGAGGCGCACTTTCTCGTGAGAAAATTTGGCCACAGCCTCCAACTCCTCGAGTAGTCAATCACTGACACCTCGGAGTTCTTGTCTATCTCCTTCACGGCCCGAAGTTTGCCGGTAGCAGGCCCGGCGATGCAGCCTTCGAGCCATACCTGACCAAAGCTGGCGAGAGTAGCTCATGCCTAGACTCAATCGATTTCAGCTTCGAAAGCCGTCCAGAGAGTTTGTCACATGAGTAATTTTGGGATAGAACTTGGATATATAGTAATCTGCATATTTTTCGACTTGATAGGTTCAGCAAAGTGGTAAGTGCCTGGCCATGGCCATATATTAGGCAAGGTCTACAGACGAGAAATGGCCAATCCAAGCCGCGAAATCTCGTATATAGGCATATACTGTAGCTTAAAATACGGCTCAGCATACCTTACACACCCCAGTGCACTTAGCACTCACGACTCAGGCAGTTTCTCACCCGCAGTTTGTCAAGTTACTTTTTGAAACTCGATCTCAAGATACGACCCAAGAAGAAGCAATAATGTGAGAGCTCGACAAATCCTGGCAAGATTCGGGAAGTTAAAACTGGC
This sequence comes from Ilyonectria mors-panacis, assembly GCA_002991585.1. Classification (NCBI taxonomy): domain Eukaryota; kingdom Fungi; phylum Ascomycota; class Sordariomycetes; order Hypocreales; family Nectriaceae; genus Ilyonectria; species Ilyonectria mors-panacis. Next base: position 101,474 of record PPHJ01000087.1, on the reverse strand, counting down.
AGAGAGTTACTGAAACATACCTTAGTGTTACATAGCGCTCCATAAACACCCCGGAAGTATGATCACCTTGTGGATTCTCACGGCTGAGACGTTAGCTAAGATTCAGCATCAGCTTGGAGTTCCATGCTAAGTTGACCGGACTTTCGAGGCTTCAAAGTATCCCAAGTGGCCCCCGTCTGCTCTCAATCTCACACTTCGCTCATGGCGCCTGACAGTTGGGCATAATTACTGGCGTAAATTGCACATACAACGACTATCCGTTCAGTTTCTGCAATGGGTATTCCACTCTGTGACCAAATCCAGATGAATTCACGGTCAAGGAAAGTCCGACAGGATATGCAGCCGTCGACACCGTCGATCTCGCTGAGTTCGCAGCTGATCCTTGATGTGCAGCTTCGAATCCACAGCAGGTGCGGGATGTTCGTGTGCTCTTTTACACTACCAAGCTACAACTCCCTCTTGAATTTTGCTTGAGAAAGTATTCATTGATTTTCTATTTTTATAGATTCTGCAACTCGATAAATGTTGGCATTGGCGCACATCTAAAGATGTACCCATTTTAGATTAGCTTGCATGTGCTGGAATACTCCCATCTCTCTTTAACATGCTGTTGGTAATTCGCTTGTTCAAGACTATCATGGACCACGACATTTGCAAAGGCTCAAGAGTATTTTGAATGATGAGATTCCATGATCTCTCAAATCAGATTCAATGGCCATCTAACTATCCTTATTGATAGACAGTACTCCTACAAGTGCGCCTTAAGCCCTAAGAGCGATCCTCGGGAGGATGGTTTTATTTTGACTATCCCATGAACGTGCACAACATTTGGGTCTACAACCGCTGTAATTACAGTTGCATACTCGGCTCACAAGTTATGAGGACTGCTCTATTTTCGTGTATCTTTGGCAGTCGTCGGCTTCACATAATTCTAGTTCGCCATTTTCTGCACACTATCTAATTGAAAAAGAGCCTTCAACTACCTGACTTACTTCTAAGTGGTTTCCCATAACAATAGGGGCTTTCTCCCACAGTACGCTCTGCTTTGATCTTCAAAACTGTCTCGAGACCGACTGGTACGCGGTTTGGTCCAGCACTGGCCGAATGCGGCTGTATTTAGGCTTATATGCTCAACGATGTGGTCAAATGTTCAAGGTGTATATATGTAAACACAAATATCCCACTATAAGGCTCATGAATCCCTGTTGATTCATTTACCATTTTCTTTACCTTCTCCCGTCTCTATCGAGTCACTCTGCTGCACTTCTACACTGCCTTGCACCACATTGGGGGCATATGCGATCTTGCCTTCGCCACGACGACTCGGGGGAATCAAGACGTCGAACCACCTGGGAAAGAGAACGCCGGCACCAATCAACAGTAGACAAATGTGAGCGACTCCGAATCCCAGGATGTGAAGCGGGTCCTCGCGGAGCTCATGGAACGAAGGGTAGGAGAAGCCAAAAATGATGGCTAGAGTAGGCGCCGAGATGAAACGAAGAAGCGGACCCCATATCACGGGGATCGTCCAGTTCTTGCCAGTCCCAACAATCACGTTGAGATCAAGTCTGAGTTGTTGTCCCTGCAATAGTATTAGCACGATTCCCGGATAAAATCAGCAATCATAGACTTACTGAGTAGAAGGCCAAGTACCAAAAGCGACTGATGTAGACGCTCTTGCTAAAGAATTTGGATGGTGGCTCAGAATCGGGCGTCTTGCCGATGAAGAGTGCAATGAGAGTTCCAGCAATGAAAAGACCAAAGCCAACGCCAGCGCCGACAGGAGCGCCAGCCGCATGCGCAATCGCAACGCCAAAGACCATACCGCCGAAGAAACCCGAGTTGAAGGTGATGAATGAAGGGAGTCCGACCTGGCCTACCACGTCCCTCCAGCGGTACAGGGAAGTAGAGGCTGCGCACTCGCAGAAGACCACAAAGACCAGGGCAACGTCGCTAATCCATCGATCGATTCCGGTGAGGAGGGCATACCCGAACTCTGTGCAGTAGGGAAGCGACATCAAAAAGGAGATGATGACGAGACCCGTGACAACCCACTCGCGTCGCGCCTTGATGCCAGAGTCCATGACTAAAGTCACCACAGCGTCCAGCATGGCAAAGGCAGAACTGTATCCAAGGACCATGAGGGTAAAGAACAATGTGAATGCCCAGAAGTTGGCTGCAGGTAGCTCGGTAATGGCAGTCGGTAGTGTAAGGAAGCCAATCGTGAAGGCACCGATTCGTTCGCCGTCGACAGGAGACATTCCCATATAGCCGATGACACCGAAAGCAGCAAAAGCAGCGAAACCCTCAAAGAGAACGTTACTGGCGACGATCAAGATGGAATCCATGACCGCATTGGAGTGCTTTTGGTTGTAGGACGCATATGAACTGAAGTATCCGAAGCCAACACCGGTTGAGAAGAAGACCTGGCCAGCTGCAGTCTGCCAGATATCTCCTTTGGCCAATTTCTCGCCATGCCACTCGCCAAAGTACAGCTTGATTCCGCGACCCGCATTCTCTAGCGAGACCGATCGGCCGACCAGCACAACTGTCATGATGATTGGAAGGCCCATGGTGAAGTAAACGACACGGCCAGTCAAGCCCACACCTCGGAAGATGGAGATCCAGACGAGGAACCAGGTGAAAGCAGTCCAAGCCACTGTCTCTCCCAACAACTTCACACCCGGATACTCGGTGTAATCAATGACGGAATTGCTCGTCTTATTCCCCGGGATCGCGTCGACATTGGCGACAACAATCTGGTAGAAGAATTCCTCGCTGCGACCCTCCCAGGGAAGTGGGTTCTTGAATGAGTTTCGGAAGTAGATCATGATCCAGGAGAGGTTCACAACGAAATATGGGCCGACGATAAAGCCAATGTATAACAGACTAGCCCCTAGCCCCTTTAAGCGATGGTTGACGTTGTTGAAGGCGACAACAGATCCACCGTGGTAGGCCTGGCCGATGGCGATCTCAAGGACGAGACACGGAATGGCGATGAGGAAGACGCACATTAGGTATGGGATGAACCATTGCAGGCCATTATTGTTGTAGACCTGAGACGGGTATCTGATCAGATTTCCCATACCGGCGCAGCCTCCCATCGCAGCGAGCAGGAATGCCGTTCGAGAAGGCCATTGATCGCGTCCATCTTCGGACTTTTTTGGTGGTGGTGCCAGCCAGTTGCCAACCTTCTTGAGGGCTTGAAGGATGGCGACCATGATGGGCAGGAGATGGCCCAGGGTCAATAGCCCGGACAGATTGATGGACGAGGAAGGTTCAGATCGAGTGTGTCTGCGGACAAGATTTGGGAGAGGGATCTCGAAGGAAACGTAAGCTCATGCTCCGCAACCTTGAACTTCTCAAGGTTCAGAAGACGCGACTTACATGTGAGAGTATATGCACGAACCCGCAATAATTAGAGTTCTTTCCAGGATTTACTTTACTGTACGCAAAGGCCAGCAACGCAAGAAGAAAAGAATCTCGAGTCTCTGGCCCGGGCCGCGCTTTGGGTCCGCGCCGGGAACCGCCCTCTCTTTATTCATAACAAATCCCACACCAAGCCAAGCAATCCCAATCCCCGAGAGAGATGGGGGTCGACTGCGTTGCTGCATGCTTGGGGATATGATCGACTTGGTGGTATCCTAGGCGCATCCCTACGTGCTTGGCAACGTGAACAGTTCGTATGATAGAACGATGCGAAGGCGCGCTGGCTCCGCTGCCAAGATGCCGAGCATCTTGGCATTCTGACTTTGGGTGGAGAAAGCTGACGATGGAGGCAGCGAGCGGCCGTGTCCACCTCGGACGGTCGGGAGGCGATTGAGTGTGAAGTACTCAGGAGCTCCGTGCAAGGTGGAGGTTTTGTTGGAGGTGGTCCTGGACATAGACGAAGATAGTCGGGTTGCGCGCGCTTACAAGATACGCTGGAATTAAGCATAATGAATAAACAATTTGCCCTTCACAGCCATTGCCCCCACTTGGTCGCCATTGCGGGCTCTAAAGGGGCAAGCGGCTTCCAAGTGTTGTCGAAGGATGACGGAGCCAACGTTACACTCATGAACTAGGCAGAACTTGAACTTGGAGGCGGGACGTATGGCGGCAGCGGCGTTACGACTAGGGGCATTGCGCCATAAACATGGATTCTGATGTTCTCCGAAAACTGGCGAATCCTACGAAGAATTAGTGGATAAAGCGACCGTGGAGGATGGAGTCGATATCCCTGAGCAGTCCCCTCCATCATCCTGGGTCTGGAGGGATTGGGGAGCAAGGAAGCGCCGCCCACGTCCTACGGGGCTCCAGCCGAATGCCGCTTAACGCTGATCCATCGCCAAGAGCCCTGCTGACCCATTGGACTTGAAATTATTCATCACGCAATTCGTCGAGATGCAGAGGTATCACCTGTTGGTCACGGAGTCGCCGTGCCAAGTCTGAGCCGCCCTCGACATCATCGGTGCGTCATGGATTGGCAGTCGGGTGAACACGCGGGAGAGCAACAGAAGAAGTCAGAACAGTCCATACATATAATAATAATGAGCGAGGGATCCGGTATCTTGCAGGTAAAATTATAATTATTGTAGAGGTTGGTCTTAGGAAAGGAACAGCTCATGTTCTGTGCTGTGCTCAGATCCACCACGTCATAATGCGAGACAATTGAGTAACAGTGCATGTAGTAACTTTCTGTCAGCGATCAATTGATCCGCATTGTGCCACAAATTTTAAGCCGATGCGTCATTAAACTGAGAGGACCGCTTTGCCGCTCCATTTTGGGTTTCTATTTTAGACCAGGAGTTGATTCAACTAGCGAAGCGTATTATCAGCAGAAAAACAGATCGAGAAAAGAAAGGTTCGCAAGAGACGTTGGCTTAACATCATGAAATCCATTTCGTGCAAACGACAATCTACAACCATCAACGAGAGTAAATTATCTTAACTAAATAGTCGATATTTTTGTCAAGTTAGATTCAAAGTTGCGCATGAATACCTTCTTCTCCTGCCTAATCCACACCGACATCGCGCGTCGGGTCAAAGTTACCAGAGCCCCTAGACTTCTCATTTCAACGAAATCATTGTTCACAATGAGTGCAGTGTTGAGGAAAGGAAATTGAGAATTGATCTCCATGGAAGTATCTACATATCTAAATGTTTGCGGAAGTGTCGTTAGTCGCAGAGCTCCCGGTCCTCGCCAACCGTCCTCGGCACATCGTGCTGCCCTTAATCTGCGACATGAAGTAGTCTGCTAACAAGTTGTGGTCACAATCATCAGACGTTTGGCACAGAATTATGACTCTTCGAAAGACTGAATGCTGAGCACTCTCGCTTTCGACGAGGAGAGATTCAGGATTGTCGAGGTCGAGCCAGGGTTCACAAGGTCTTTGCCCACCTCTGCCCCTCAGCCTCAACCTAGCGAGAGAGTCAGACTCGCTCAAAAATATTTTCAGCCTTCGATTTTTAAGGGCCGCAAAGCAGTTCCCCTATGAAGATAAGGCGGCACAGAGCTGGATTGATTTTAAGAATGCATTATCTCTATACGAAAAGCTCTCTATAGATCTATCCGCTCTAGTTATTGCTAACGGCGATATGAGAATGAGCCGAGACATTTGCACATGGTCTAAAACGTAGAAATCAGGAGACATCGCAATGGCAAAGGTTTCTTCCTGTCGGGCTACTATCTAACTTCACACACCGAGTTACTGAAGTTCAATAGTACTCTGCCATCACAAAATTAGCGGGAAACACGTAAAATGACCATGGGATTTCTTACCGGGGGCTTGCTAGTGACGTTGTACGTGACCAAGGCGATGCCTCGACTTCGTTGATGATCCTGCGGGACACCTGGCTGATCTTGTTATAGTGACCAGCTTCCCTGATCATGCTGATGTAGATCTACTCAAGGTCAGCAGGTACGCCCTTAGAATAAGACGGCGAAGGCAAACTCACATGATCAGCCTGTCTGGCGATTCTGACTCGATCAGGGGTGGTGACCTCTCCAATTACCCGAATCGCAATCCCCGGACCGGGAAAGGGATGACTTATAAAATATTCGTATTCGATGGAAAACAAACCAATTCTTCACCGTTTCAAGGCTACCGAGTCGCTTAAGTGGGGTCACATACTGCATGACGAGATCTTCGTGGACGCCAAGCTGGCGGCCCATCTCCCTAACCTCATCTTTGCAGCTCTCGCAGGGGCTCAATGATCTTCAAGTTCATCTTCTCCGGCAGTCCCCCAACATTATGATAGGTCTTGTTGAAAATTAGAAGGTTTTTTGACCAAAAAACCCGGGAAAAAAGTTAAAATTTTTTAAAAAAGAAAATCCAAAAAAATCCAAACCACCAAGAAAAAGATGAAGATACTCAAGTAGCAGAAGGCCCTTTGAATGATATGGACTCAATTACGTCCGGACAAGGTACCTTGAGCAATCTGGCACATGAATTAGTATTTCTGCTTGCAAGTTCATGCCGTAAACTAGTTTTGCGTCAATCCTTTTTGAGAAAAAAAAAAAGACGGAAAATTCGTCCCCAAAAAGGTCCAAAAAAGTCCGAAAATGAAAATTTAACATACCCACTCCACCTTGCCTGCATTCTGCGTGTTTTCTGCTTCCTTTTCGATCCGAAGAGCTTCGATTTCGAAGAGCTCAATGAAGAGGTGGCCGATGATTTTCCTCTTCTTCTCTGAATCCTCGACACCCTTTAGGGCATTGAGGAAGCGATCAGCCGCATCGATGACCGTCAGAGAGATGCCCAGATGCTGAGCAAGAGTCTCTTTGACCTGCTCACATTCATTGAGGCGCATGACACCGTTGTTGACGAGCTGCCGGATTTCTCCAGTTAGTTAAAGAACAGTATCCGAAGGACGCCGATCCAGAATAATGACATTATGGTTGGGGAATGTCAAGTCATGGCACGTACCACTGCGTGGAATCGGTCTCCGATCGCTTCTTGGAGCAGCTTCGCACCAACAGTGGAGTCAACACCACCCTGGCAGAGTCAGTCTTATTCATATACTTGCCGTTGAAGGAGCTAAAGGGGGTTCCCAAGTCGAGGAACGCTCGGCATGAAACGCAACTCTGGAACAACTTACAGACACTGCTCCGATAACCTGGGCGGTGGGACCAACAAGCTTTCGGATGCGAGCAATCTCTTCGCCGCAGAAGGTAGACATGGTCCAGTTGGGGTTGGCTGAGACGGTTAGAATCGACCAAAAAGAACAGCTTAGTGAAGTTTTAACTCACCGCCACAAATGTCGATTGCAAAGTTGGAAAGCAGAGTGGAGCCTCTCGGGGTGTTGGAAACCTCGGGGTGGAATTGGATGCCAAAGATGGGCCTCTCCTTGTGCGCAATGCCCGCAAATGGCGAGTTCGTAGTTGTGGCGATGGTAACGAAGCCCTTGGGGAGCTGGCTTAGGCGATCACCGTGGGACATGTACTATCTTACGTGTCAGTGCCTTCGATATTAAACACCCCGGGAAACAGAGTGAATGATGTCGAGAGATGTCACATACGACTTCCATACCGCCCTCAAGGCCTTTGAAAAGCCTATCAGCGTGGGTGCCATGGCTGCGTGCCACGACATCTGCGTGTCCATACTCGCGCTGCTCCGATATTAGCGGATTAGATCTGGATAAGCATTCACATAGGGTACAAGCCTTAGTGCCCCGAACAACATTGTTGGGGTCAAGTCAGGCCAACTCTTGCTGTCCGTAGCAAATACCGACTAATTCATGGTGTCATCATCCTGCTCTGTCAACGGCCCTAGCTCAGAAGACTCACGGATGGGGGTCTCCGGAAGATCGAAGAACGCAGGATCAACGTCTAATAAAGTCAGTATTCCTGCTTCCGGCAGAGCAAAAGCCGCCCGAGTCCAGGACGGTTAAATTCCCGGGGATTTCAACTTACGAGGAGCGTCCTTTTCATAGACCGAGTAAGGACCTGAAACAGTTCGTTAACAGGACTTCCTCACAAAGGCCGGATGAAGGGCTGAGCCGCCTGTGCAAGCCATATGAGGTTTGAAGGCAGTCACTTAGAGGTACATACCACCCGACAAGATAATTCCACGGGGCTTGAAGGAAATGTCGGCCAAATTCACCGTCGCAGGCAGGAGTTCGGCCAGAACGTTGAGCTGTGGATGCAACGTTAGTGCCGCTTGGGACCTGTTCCCAAAGATGTACAAACCTCTCTCAGGCGCCTCGTGATGAGATGGAGGGGCAGTCATGGAGGAGGGGTTGTGGCGTGGAGGGGCTACTGGGAACAAGGGAGCAAAAGCCACGCCGCTTTAGAGGCCACCACCAAACTAAGACCGGATGTTATGTCATCAGGCTGGGCCTCTAACAGCGACAAGAAGTCACAAGAGTGGGGCTTGGGTCTCAACTCTACAATCAAAGGGCGTGGCCGTGGGGATGCGTGCTTCCGGTATCCTTCCAATGTGATTCCTCGCACTGTATCGCCATGTGTCAGTGATTGCCGGTTATAAACGCAGTGAATCGAAACGCGGCCGGCCTGGTTGCTCCTACAGTGAATGGCGGGAGTAACCTCGAGAGCATACAGAGCAACAATGTAAGAATTAGCCCTAAGAACAATAAGAAGGCCTAAGTTGATGGTGATTCAATCTCCATATTTACGATAAAGAGGACAGGCCCCAATAACCAAGGTAATTCATCGGATAGGTTGATTTGCCTCATAATCAATTGATGCACGATGGACGTCTCAAGCCTAAGCCAATGTCAATATTTGTCAGTATACGCCCTATGTCCGCGGAATAATGAACGAAAATGTTCTTTCCATCTTCAAGTGACTGGCCTAATCGTGTTTATAGCAGACTGGCTCTCAAGGACAAATATTCTACTGATCGTGACAGTTTCAATGCACTGAAATACATCAGTGTACATTCGCTGACCCAATACGAACGAAAGGCATGGTTTTGACTTCCGGGACGATAAGTTTTGAGGCACAACACGCTGTTGGTCACCCAGGTCCAAGTTGGACCAACACATCCAATTTACTAACCGCCCACTAGATAGATCCTCTGGCCTTGGGAATGTGACAAGCGGCGGCGATACCAATGCCTTGATGACAACGAATGAATATTGAAAACAGGCGAACCCATCACTCAGGGCGATGTGTTGGCTGCTGAGGATTTATACTAGTCGACTGACTTAAGTTATGTGGAGTTGCGGCTCACTTTATTCAACGTCTTAGAATCAACTATGATGGAGATAGGAGCATTGTCTGGAGAATTGCCGCGTAATTGTTCCCGACTTACAGGGTACCTAGACTGCACTGGGGGTGGGATGTTCTCGGTCCGGGGCCAACACCCAGGGAGCGCACAAAGAGTGCAAACACACTGGGGATGAGATTAAACTGACGAGTGAGGTATTGGAAAATCTGTCATAAATACTATTATTATACCAGCCGAATTATCTAATTCATGTCTTGTTTATCTGTGTTCGCACAGAGCGGGTTGGTCTCGTCGGGTAATTTGGTAAGCCTGCTGCTGCCTTGACCATGGGCTCGCGCGGGGTCGACCATCGTCTCTCTCAAAGCTATAAATACGCCGCCATTTAACACAAGACCAAAAGAAGCATCATTAGATACGTTATAGAAGGTGTTTGAACTTACAGCCATGCTCTGTAAATCGACGGAAGTCTACGCCGATCATGGCATGCCCATCGAGTGTGACATTTACACCGACGGTGATTACCCCGAAGACGCGCCTGTCTTTCTCTACTTCCACCCCGGAGGATTGGTAGATTGGGGCCGCGACTGTCTCGCGCCCTGGCTGGTTCAAGTAGCGACTACTAAACTCCCCTCATTAGACTCTGCTGATGACTGATGTACCTCTGGCATAGGCATGTGCGCAGAGGAAATGGCCGCTCATCAGTGCGAGCTATCGACTGATGCCCCAGGTTGGCGCCCGCGGACTTCTCGACGACGTCACAGCAGCGTATAAGTTTGCACGCGAATGGAACGCAGCCGAAGGAAGAGAACGTCGTGTCATAGTAGGCGGTGCTAGTGGTGGTATGTGCCTTGAGATGCCAGCATGGCAGTCAAGAGGGTGGGACTAAACCAACAATAGGATTCTTCACCACTGCATTGATCGCACATCACTGCACTCCGCCGCCTCTCGCGCTCTTTTCTATCTCGGGCATCGCCACGTTTCGACACCCCTTCTTCAACTCGTCCACTCTTCGCACCCCCGAACCCATCCTGGACGTCGACATGGCACCAGTCATCGCGCTCCCTCTTGTCGTTGGCAAGACGCCAATAGGAAGCCCGACAGCTTTTGTGCTGGACATGCTTCTAGCTGATGCGTCCAAGAACCCGGACTACAAGCAACCTGCTGAGCCGGTAGAACAGCCCAGGACCAAGCTCTATCGGGGCAATCTATACGAGTACTACATCTACAAGAACGCATGGCTCGATTTGGTTGGGGAAGTAGACGTGGGGTATGACTGGGCAAAGGACCCTGCGAACAAACCGCGGGTCGAGAGGTGGCCACGGACGGTTATTTTCCACGGGGATGTTGACCCGGATGTTCCCTTGAGCGTCAGCCAGCAGATGCAGGAGTCCTTGGGCGACGAAAAGGTCAAGCTCTTCGTGGTAGACGGTCAGTCACATCTGTTTGAGTTGATGAACTTTATCGAGGATGATGGGCCCGGAATGAGCGTTGTGCGAGATGCCATGAACTGCTTGGAGGGGATTGTCGCAAAGGCCAAGTGAGGTCCATCACATGAACCAAAAACATTGTATTTCCTTGCCAATCCAGCCGTCTCATAGATTGAGGTTTCCGTACAACGCTTGGCCAATAATTTTAGCTCCGAATGCCGAACCAACCAAGGAGGTTTCCCATTTGTCCAAGACGGCGTCACTCATTGTCCATATCGTCTTAGTCAGAGGCGGCGGGCGCAGTCTCTGGCCTGCGGCCAATGACGGTGTGCCTGTTTTACGTGTCAGCATACGAATCGATGGAATAAGGGAAGAAAGGATTGAGGTAGTCTTTGACGTACACGTTGTAGTAGGGAAGAGCCTTGGGGTCCTTGATAGCGAGACGCATCTTGCTCACAAGGACGGTGACCTCGTCAAAAGTCCATCCCAGAATCTCACCAATCGGGAACACGGCAAAGCCGTCAAGCGACTGATCGATGAACATGCCGTTGTAGAGGCCAATCTGCTTGAGCTTGGGGTCGCGGGGCCAGCCGCCGATGGGGACCTTCCACTGGTGGTGCTGGATGTCGACGAAGCCGGCCTCGCGCATCTTGTGCTCCATCTGGTTGTCGCGGGCGATCTTGAAGGTGCGGTTGATCTTGTCGCCGGCCTCCCAGAAGAGGTTGCACCACTTCTTGAAGATGTGGCCCTCGTCGTCGTCGACACCTTGGGGTTCTCGCTGCGCGTCTCGAGGTCGATCTCGGTGTTCTCGACCCAGCCGCCCGGCTTCACGTGGCGGAACGCCTGGCGGTACAGCTTGCTCCAGTCGTCGATGCCGCCGTACAGGTAGCGCATGTGGATGAAGTCGAACTCGTCCTCCTTGAAGGTCCAGTCGAGCTGGGCGTCGTCGATCTGGAAGCTGCAGTTGGGAGGGACCCAGCTGGGCTGCACGGCGGAGATGTCAAAGCCCAGGACATCGGCCGAGGGGTACTCGTCGGCCACATCGCTTCAAACGCATTAGAAAGGGTCGATCTGGGAATGGGAACGCGGTTACGAACATGGCCCAGATACCGGTACCGGTCCCAACATCGAGAATTTTCTGGGACATGTTAGTTGGACGTGAGAGTGGCTAGGCCATGAATTATACCTGTGGGCTCTTAGTAAGGGGGGACAGGAACAGGTTGTCCCTCATAAGCATCAGGGTAAACTGGTGACTGAATGACATGGATCAGCATCAGGCTAGTGATGGCGGTTTGGTGGAGAAGCGTACGAGACATCAAGACCCTCAATGTGCTTCTCATCAGTAGGAGCCCTGACACAAGTTAGCATTTGAGTATTGCATTATACCATCGGATGGCTTACCAGTATTCCGTGGTCTTGGAGGACTGATACTTGCGGCCATTGATGTTGCGGTATTCGAGAATACTCGAGGTAATGGACGCGGTGGAGTCACGCAGGCTGCAATTGTCCCGTTAATACAAACCCAGGTAGATGTTGGATAAACAACACAGGTCAAATCTTACCTCTCTGCATCGGCAGCGGAGTCATTGTCATCGTCAAGGTCACCAACAACACGAGGGTCCTGTGTTGTGTGATACTAGTTAACACGTCGTTCCTTCTATCGCTGGAACGATCGGGGTCATCCCGGGAAGTCCTCCGGCGCACCTCCGGCCGTGCGGAGTGTCCCAAGTGTCCGGAGCCGGAGCCGACTATACAACGGTGGCAAAAAATGGCCGGAGAGTTCATTGAGCGGAAGGGAGAGGCAAGTGTTCAAAAACGGGTCAACTAACAAATTGAATGGGGGCCTGCTCCGCGGGCGGCGGCGACGAGGTCGTCTGCTGCTCAGCGGGAGGCTGCTGTTCCTCGGTTCCGGCCATGTTCAGATCTGTCTGGTGGCGTACTGTTTCTCGCGAGCACGGTAATGCGTCTGGTGGGTGGTTAGAAAAAGCCTCCGCTGTGGATCTTCGGGGGAATCAGTGACGATCTGGCGGGCCCCCTGAGGGTGCAGCGCGTACCTGTTGGGTCGTGGTAACGGCCGGGCAAAAGCCAAGGCAAGTGCAGATCCAACTGAACCAGACTGTCGGGTCGCGCGAAGGGGGACGTTGAACGTGGAAGGGGGAGGAGGAGGGCCAGGTCGCAAGGAGGAGTGGGAGGATCGGGGGTGGTTTGATGGATTGGGCGGATCGCAGTGGCCCTATGTAGGATGCACTGGCAATCTGGGACTATGGAACTACAGGACTCTAGAAGACATGACACCACTTGGCAAGCCGAACGAATGCAGCGAGCCATGCACATGGATCTTTGGATGGTTGGACGAGCGAGGCAAGTCGATGGATGACATGGGGCCTATGGTTCAGGCATTTATGACAAACCCGCCCCTCGCGTTCTTGGTCTGCAGAGGAGGGAGCACATGGCTGCAGGCTCCTGTCGAGTAGCCGCCTGGCCTGGGGGAGTCGTGATGCGCCAAGATCTAAACATGGAAGTGCTGCAAGCCTCGACAGAACCCTCGCTGTGCGTATCTCAGCATCTATCACCACATCCGAGGTAACATGGCATATCTTCAAGCCTTCAAAAGCAAGCCCAAAGAACCCTTCAATCCTTCTCCACCTCCCACCATCCGTTCGACCCCCCTCATCAACCCATCGAAATCTCACCATCTCCATTGCACCGCCTCCCCGCTTTTTCCCTCCCGCCTTTGTTTCCTCATCGCCCTAGATGCGCACGCTGACTTGTCCCGCTAACGCAAGCATGGGCGCCATGAATCAGTCCGTCGCCGGGGAGGCGGCCCGCGGGCGAATTGTCCGCGATCGTGGACCCTCATCTCGCGAGGGAAGCCAAATGGGACGCACCAACCGCGTGCGTTGAAAGCAGCCAACTGTCGGTGCCGTGCATGCAGCATGGCAGATGGCGGCCCATGAGCGGATTTTCGAGTCTTCATCTGCTTTCTTATTTGGCAGCTATCACGTACGTGGTAAGCGCTTGGAGAGCGCGCAGGTTTGAGCCATGGCGTCCACTCTGCATCGCATTGTTCGAGACTAACACCCAAGTTTGTGCCTTCCCGGCTATCACGCAGATAAGCATAATACTGTCTGATCTATTTTCTCAAAAGCCCAAAAGCGCCATGCCTCCATGTGTAGATATATTCGTGATTATGCAGTTTGTCCCCGAGCGGGCTCCATCTCGCCCTTGTCAATGCCCCATCAATGCCGTGTCAATGCAGCCCAATATGGTATCTCCTCCACTCTGCAGCATATCAACCATGACGCCGAGCATGCCATGTGTTCTTCTCGTAGCCATTTTTATGCATCCCCCACTGTAGCACACCGTCTTAATCCCGCGTTCCACCTCGTCTACGCTCTTCGTTGAGCCGTCTAATAACCCCTCAATCGGCTCTGCTCTCCACTCAGGCTCTCCTCATACTCCGTCAGCCTCAACGCCTCCTCGACGTCGTTCACAAAGTGCGACTCTCCGCCCGCAAGCTCCACGATGCCGCTGCTCACCATGAGCCGCCACACTGGGTGATCCGGGCTCGTCGGTCCTCGCGAGAAGAAGACGCGCACGTCACGGTCGTGGTAGTTGCGAACAATTTCCTCGAGCACCTGGGTGCCTGACCCATCCATGGAAATCACACCGTGGATGTCGAAGATGACGTTGCGGTTGGAGTCCTGGCTGCGAAGTCGCGGAAGCGCCGGTGAGCTTTCGACGTACCGTACAGCTCCAACCGACGCAAGCGCGACTTGAGCTCTCCTGTGTTGGCAAACGTCAGAGGCTCGGGTATCTTAACAATGAGGCATCCCTCGACAAACTCAAGGCTGTTGTCTTCTCCTTCAGCATTCTCAAATCGATTCGTCCCCGGGATACGTCCAAGAATCTGGATCCGAGGCCGAGTGCTGTGCTTAATAACAAGCAAAATCGACAGTCCGACGCCCAGCGCCATGCCTAGAGTCAGCGAGTAGAACATGGTGGCCAAGAAAATCATGGCCATGAGACCCAGCTCGCTCCATCCCCGAATGCGCAGGAAGAATCCAATGTCATGAGGCGCCTCCTCTATCAGCGACCAAGCCACAACAGAAATCATCGATGACAAAACAGGTTTCTAACAAATGCTGTGAGTTTCAACGTCATCAAAAGAACGAGGGGAACTTACGGGAAGGTAATAGAAGTAGGGCATAAGGAACAAGATGGAGAGCAGGGCAATGAGACTCAAGAAGATTGAACTCATTGGGCTCTTGCCACCAGTACTCTTGTTCACCTTGCTTCTACCATAGCCGCCAAAAGCAGGAACACTCATAAAGCATCCACCGACCAGGTTGGCGACTCCAAGCGCAATCAGCTCTCGGTTGGCACTGAGCTGGATTCCCTGGATCGTCTCGCTAGAACCAAGACTCTTGGCTGCAACAGACGACTCGAAGAAGCCTAGCAGGGCAATCAGGAAAGACGTCGACATGGCAGTTCGGATGTGCGGCATGTTCTCCAGCTTGAATGGCCAATGGACGGCAAAAAGGTGGCCGTTCGCTGCTTTGACCTCGCCGAGGATCTCGACACCTTGGTTTTCCCAGTCAAGCTGCCAGCACATTATAGCGGAGACTAAGACCACGAAGAATCGATCGGGGATGTACGCAACTCCGGGGAACCTGGACTGTAGGCGCTTCTTCAATTCACTGAAACCTGTTAGCTTACTCGTTTGAAGTTGTCCGGGACCGTAACTGACCGGAAGACCATGATGAAGAGGAAGCTGATCGCGGCAATGGCAAATGTCAACCCATGAGCCTGGTTGACATTGCGAATCATGAACTGGATCTTCTCGACCGGGCTGCCGTGGCTGACACCAACCTCGTCAGCCAGGTCGGTGAGACCCAGCTCCGGAATCAACTGGTCCACAGCAATGACAAAGCCAATGGCGCTGATGAAGCCTCGCAGGAAAGGTCGACTCAGGACGCTATCCAAGAAACCCAGCCGTGTCAAACCAGCAACCAGAACCGTCGCTCCAGCCATGCCCGTTATGATGCCGCAAATCTGCGCGTGTACGAGATCGTTGGCCTCCCTATCGTTGCCCGAGTCGACGTTTGCCTTGATGACGCTGCCCACAAGGAGTGAGCCCGCGGCCTCGGGACCAACCACCATTTGGGGGCAGGAACCGAGGAGTGCGTATACGAGAGGATTGAAGGCGAAGGCGTAGAGGCCGTGGATGGCGGGGACGTGGGCGAGGTTGGCAGCGAGGGAGAGAGCCATGGGGAGATAGAAGGAGGCCATAGTAATGGCGGCCACCATGTCGCCGCGGAGGTACGAGATCTTGTACTGGCTCATCCAGGTCAAGCAGGGAATGTAGTAGGCCATGTACCTAGAAGCTGATTAGCGAATTTATTCCCATTCGGACATAGGACACGCACATCGAGGTCGTGTCTTTAAAGCCGGCCTGCTCTGCCAGCATGCTGCTGTGGCCCATCTTCTTGGTCCTAATCCTCTTCTTCAGCCACCTCTTCCAGTCGTCATGACCGACAATGGTGGTGATGGCGCTGTCGAGGACGGGAATGTGAGTACCGGAACCGGCCGTCTCGCTGCTCTCCTCGTCGGTGCTCCGCATGGTGACGGACGGGCTCGTGGGTCGCGGGCTGAAGGTTCCGTGACGGCAGAGGCCCGGGTGGACGCTCGTTCGGCGGGAAGTGGTGGACTGGTCTTGGATCAAGGGCGTCGACTCGCTGGCGAACATGCTGGAGATGGCGGCGCGGGACGCTGGGCCAGGCGAGGTGGGAGGCGAGGAGAAGGGCTCTCTCGCTGCGTTATTGTCGCTGCCATTGTGTATTTGGTCGTCGTAGGATCGGTTCTGGGCGGACAGGGCCTGGCGGAGAGCGCTCGGTTGCGCAGGCCGATGGTCGTTGGAGGACGAGTTTCGACTGTGGGAAGCCATGATGTCGGTGGGAAGATGACGAAGCCGAAGTCGACGTCGTCAATCTTAACCGAAGAGTCGAGTGTCGTTATCGACCTACGTCCGAAGGGTAGCAGATGGTTGCCGATTCGTGGATTCGTGGATTCGTGGTGTTGCGGTGTCGGTGTTGCGTGGCACAGAAACGGATGGCGGAAGATGACGCGAGACGAAGGAGAACGGGGACGACACACGGGGTGACAAAGGCATGACACCTGGGCAACTGTCGCTTCCTCTAACTCTAATCCTCCAACGACGGTGAGGCAAAGCGGAGGGAAAAAACGAAAACAAGCCCAGAGACAAACAGCGTCGGAGAGTGTGTCATTCCAAGCCCGGATTTACCTGATCATCAGGCATATTCCCCATGGCGAATAATTTTTGGCCGAGCGGCGGGCGGCGGGCGGCCAAACACGGGGCCGCCTATGAAATTGGGGCGTTGGGGGCGTTGGAGAGCCGCAGCTAGCGTTGCATAGCGTGTGACATCAGGCCGCCTCCGCCTGCAGCGGGAGGCTTCAGGTGACCACACCCGCTGAAGTCCACTGGCAGTTGGCCGTCGCCACGAGCCCAATGGCTGCCCTGGAGTTTCTCAGCGGATCCCTGCCCGGTGCACCCGTCGCTGAACAGGGGATGCGAGGGTCCACCCGACATCGGCCGGCTGATCGTCCGGTGGTTGCGAGACGCCAGCCAACGGCGTCGCGGAGCAAGGCCACACGCTGCGACTCTACGACTTCTAGTGGGTGAGCGTGGGGTTGGCATGATGACATCTCTGGCTACACTGCAGGAGGCGTGTGTGCGATGGGCGTGCAGTCAGGTCCCAACTGCCTTGTTGCTGGGACGGGTAGTGTAACCGTCGGTAGGAACACCGAAATGAGAAATTATTAGACATTCCCACACGCGAGACAGTCGACTCGGCTCATGTTGTCTCTTGTCCCTCGACATCAAGTATACGTCCATAAAACATCTGTGTGAGATTCAAGCTGATGCAGTTCCAACTCTGACACGTGTGCACTTCATTCTAGATTGCAACATATCGTTACATAGATACTAAATACAAGGCTGCTTTTAGCCAATCTACACCTGCTCGTTAACGAACAGTCCCGCCATTCCCTGGCCCGTTCCAATGCACATGCTTGTCAGCAGAATCTTCTTCTTCGTCCGCCTCAACTCGCTCAGTCCCGTCACGATCTGTCGCACACCGGTCGCGCCCAGCGGGTGTCCCAGGGCAATGGCGCCGCCGCGAGGGTTCATCTTCTGCGACGTCAGGCCGAGCTTGTTGCGGCAGTAGACGCCCATGGAGGCAAAAGCCTCGTTGATCTCGACGACGTCGATGTCGTCCAGGGAGATGTTGAAGGTCGTCAGGAGCTTGGGGATGGCGACGGTAGGGCCGATGCCCATGATGCGCGGGGCCAGACCGGCAACGGTCGAGCCGACGTACTTGGCCACGATGGGTTGGCCGAGCTTGATGGCGGTGGATCGCTTCATCAAGAGAACGGCGGCGGCTATTAGAAGAGTCAGCTTGGGTGCACTCACAATGGTTAAAAAGAGTCCAGGGAAAACACTTACCTCCGTCTGTGACCTGGCTGGCATTGCCACCAGTGGTGGAGCCACCCCATTGCGGGAACGCTGATCGGATCTTGGACAAACCCTCCTTGGTGGTGCCAGGTCGGATGCCGTCGTCCTCGGTCAGGGTCACCTCCTTCCACTCGCCATCGGGGCCCTGGATCTTGGTCTTGATGGGCACAATCTCGTCCGCAAACCAGCCGGCGTTCTTCGCAGCCTCAGCCTTCTGGAAGCTCTCGGCGGCAAACGCGTCCATGAGGTCTCGGCTCACGCCAAAGTCCTTGCTCACGTTCTCGCTGGTCCAGCCCATGGGCTGCATGCAGTCCTCGGCCTCTTGGCTCGCCGAGGTGACGGCCTCGTCGAAGGGCTGTTCGAGCTTGTCGCCACCAACACTCATGTTCTCGGCGCCCATGGCGATTCCGATCGATATCACGTCGTTGGTGATGGAGTTGGCAATGTCGGCCGTGGCCTTGAGACCAGAGGAGCAGAAGCGGTTCACGGACGAGGCGCCAGCGGTGTTGGGGAAGCCGGCGGCGAGAGCAGCGGCACGGACCTTGTAGGCGGCCTTGCCATCGGAAACCTGAATGCGATCTTGGTTAGCAATCTTGCGCGAAGCTCGAGGGGGCGAGATCACATACATTGCCCAGGCAGACATCCTCGACGAGGCTGGGATCCAAGTCGGATCGCTCGCGGACCTCCTTGAGCAGCGCATACAGCATGTACTCTAGGGTCGAATCCTTGAAACCACCCTTCTTGGCCTTGGTGAGCGGCGTTCGAATCGCGAGAGTGATGACGATATCGTCGGCATTCTTGGATGTGCTTTAAGCGCGGTCAGCTCAACTTATCCACGCATACTAGCTAGCTTCAACCCGTCTCCTCTAATCCGGGGTAACAGCTAGACAGACCCACGTCTTACTTACATGTTGTTCAGCGACGACCCAGGGGCCAGGTGCTTCAGGATGGAACCAATTCTCTCGACAGCCATGGCGACGACGTATGTGGGGGTATCTTTGGTGGATGGAAGGGAATAAACAAAGGGAGATGCTGGATGGCGAACCGATTGCGGAAGACGCGAAAGAAGAGGTTCAAATCATGGCATCGAACCGAGGCAGCGAGGAGGGGGCCGGGAGCTTTGGCCGCCGTCCAACGCTTCATCATAGGCGCCGCGGCAACCTGTCGCGGTACTTGCTCCGTTACTGACCGTTCCACCTCGCTCCAATAAGTTAGTTGATGGAGCGTGTGGAGTTGGGCCGAGGCACATTTGCTACGCGGCTCGGAAGTATCGGTCTGGGGTCGCCGAGGCCCCGGTGCCTGCTTACCTAAGCCCCGGCAGTCGGCCGGCTTACCTCTTCAGGCCGCGTTCGGAGGTCGGTGGGGACGGCCTCTGACGATGAGCAACCCCTCTAGATCGGGCCTCGCATTATTTTTGCTGACCTTGTGCTTCAACGATTGGGATCAATCAACTCTTTTGGTCTGGCTTCACTAGCAGAGGCATTCTTAGCATTTAGTTTGGTGGGATAAATACTAGGTCCTGCAATTCGTGCCCCCTCTTCTGTGTTTAATGCAGGCAAGCACGTAATACAGCATGCAGCTGTTAGCAGGCTACAGCGAAAAGGCGGGCAACCAAACAAACAAATAAACAGCGCTTTCTGGTTCTACTGGAAAATACCCGCAAACACACACAGTTTGATGCTTCTTTGTTGTATTCTGTCCGACGCCGCTCAGCTTGCTGCTTATGGAGAGTCTGAGCCAAGAGTCACGCAAGCACTGAACCTTTGACTATAAATTCTGGAACAGATCGATGTTTTATCCTCCCTCATCCTCCATCAACCCTACTTCTCACCCTCATTACGTACTCTTTTATGACTACTGAAGTGGGACTATATATTGCCCGAGTATTTCAGTTTCCCAGCGACACTCCGGATGACTTCGCAACGAAACGGCTTCCCGGGACTCGCTTTACGCTGCGGACAAACCAGCCAGCGTTCCTACACCCACAAGCCGGCTCTATCACTTCCTAGCCCAACTGCTCAGGAGAGATCCACCTGGCTTATCTGATTAGACCTTGACCCTCGATCTACCAGATACTTTGGCTCCAACCGAACAGCTTGCCCCTAGTAGAAGGCTAGCAACTCGATCGAGTCGACTAACGGCAGCCTGGGGCGACAGCGAGCAAGACGGGCAGTACCGTACCCAAAGGTGCCTTCTTTCTGAGCCTCATCAACGGCGATTACCTTGACAAAGAGTGCCCCAACGTGGCACTCTATGACGGAAAGAATCACGCTGGTTACACCAGCTTCCGACGTGTCTGCCCTTCGCCCAAGATTGCAGCAGTCCTCCTGACAAACACACTCAGCCGACCTTGACAAAGAGTGCAACAACATATCTTGCTCGACTTCTTTAGACAACTTATAACACAGGAAGCATCTTCCGCAACTTTTTTCTTGACCTTTCAAGAACACCCCCATCGCTAGACGGCACGACGCGTTATATCCAACCCTCAGAAGACTCCCTTAACCAACCCCTGTCACATCTGTGCTACTCACCCTCAAGGCGTAATCGCCCACCAGCAACGCCCATGCGACTGGGTCCAGTATGGCGATACGAAAGTCGAGTGCCGCAACTGCGCAGACTCCCCGTCCCAAAACCCGGGCCAGCGCTTTGGTTAGGTAGGACCTGACTGCAGAAGCAGGCGATGATGCCCGCTATGCTGAGCATCGACTGTGAGTCGAACTGCTACCCCGATACAGGAAGTTTTCTGACTGTGTGCTCCAAGGTCGAACTAGAGGGGGGGCGTTGATGAGAGATGTGAGGAGGCAGGGCGCCTAAGGCGGTAGCCAGTTATCGACTTAAATCGAGCGACTTTTATATACCCGCATACGGACAGCTTACGACATGACGGTGTTTTCAGAGGCTGTATATCGGTATTTCGCCTAGAAAAAGAAGAAGCAGACTGGGCCGCATCGCCCGAAGGCGAAACAAGGTTGGAGAAGTCCTCTGTAAAATGGATGCATTTGCTAATATTAATAAAATAGCCAAACAAACTCCAGTCCCTTTACCGTTTTATCAGCCTGGGTCTTGGGAAATACTGGGACTTCTCGTCCAAAAAATCGGACGAGGATGCATCTGGGGTAGCGCACGCTCCGGAGACAGACGACATCGCTTTGGAAATCGAAAGCATTGAGCAGTCACCTGCAACAACCACGAAGACCTCTACATACCATCTGACCTATAGAGACGGGAAATCCATCAACTTCCATAACACGACGGTGGGTACATCGCCCTCATATTCCTCTCCGAGGAGTTACAGACCGGCGAAGTCCAGACCTCTACCAACGATGGCAAGCCACCTTTCAGTTCGTTTGCCACGATACCTCTGATACACTCAATCGGCGTACACTTGCACGGCTCTCAGAAACCACTTGCTCTAACCCCCATGGTCAAGATCCTTTGCACCCTTTAGGTGTTGGTTACCAAGTCGTACCTTTTGTTATTCAAGGAAGACGAGATGCCAAGATCGCTGCCATTGCCCTCTGCTGGTCCTCTGTCGACCAGTACCTAGCCGGAAAGCATGACTGGAGCTGCGGTGCTTGCTTGGCGGGAAATACTGGCGTCCCACGGCTTGCCCTACAACTTCGCCTACTTCTCTGTCTCTGTGGCCTCACAACAAGGGGCGTGGGAGTGTGGTTACCTTTGTGTGTATCTGCTCTTGCTTCACCTGCAAGGTCTTGCTGGCTTGACCTTCCAAGAACTCAAGACAGAGAGTCCACCCCAGGCCCTCAAGATCGATGGGGTCAGCTTGTCCACCCAGTCTTGGCCACGGGAACAGGTCGTGTTCCAGCTGCTGACGTGCACCGACTCGTACTACGACAACATAGAACGACTCTGCATCACGAAATGGGCCACACAGCTCTCTGCTGAAATCGCCTTGCCCGACTGGCTGACGGACGCCTTCGGTTTCGCGATTGGATCCTCAACTCCCGAGACTCAAGCGTAGGGACAGCACAGCTGAAACGGTTCCGCGACCTGTTCCAATCGCTCATCATCGACGAACCTCACTTACGACACCTGGCTCAACATCGTACGATAGAGCATATGGAAGGTAAGTGGACAGCAAATATTAACTTCGCAAGAATAAGGTAGCTAACTGCGCTATAAACACAACAGGATATACCCTTCTTTCTACTGGCAATTATATAAACTCAGACCACCTTGCAACGGAGACTGTGGACGATCACTTATAAAGAGCGATGGCTACACCCAGTGTTGCTGGGCCTGAGTACGACGGTCGCCTCACATACGACCAAAACAACACACTATATATACACCTTACCCAACGATGACAATCATACCAACGACTTCTCCCCAGCAAACTGACGTGGGCTACCATGGAGTACATTTGACTAGCAACCTGAGAGATCTGGCCAACTCGGGTGACTCGAGCCGATGTTAAGTTCGCCAGCTTAAAAATACCGAGACCAGCGACTTCAAACGCGAAAATGCCGACGACGATGGCAACAATGGGGGGGGGGGGTCAAAATTGAGTCGGCACTCGGAATTTTGTCAGCGGAGCCATTCCTAAACAATGAGTCCTGGGACTGGTCCCGAGTGCTATTAAACTTAGCTATGACTCTTTAACAGCGACTTACACCCCATGGGCAAGCTTTGAGAGACTATCTTCAACTACTATCTTCTGCCGGAGGGCCCCGGGTCTTTCCTCGGGTAGTGGGCTATGATGATACAGATGAGCGGGATGCATGGTCCGAAGAGAAGCGACATTGGAGGGACCTTGCTACCCTAAGCGAATGGTTCAGGTACCCCCTAGTACATTACATACACTAAAAAAACACGTTTGTCGATGTTGGTCATATCATTTGATGACATTCATGTCAGCTAGCTTACCTCACAAATTGATTGATCATACAATCCGTTCCTTAGATCATTAATCACAACGTGGAAAGGCACAAGATGGTGACATTCTCGCAAACTCAATGCTATTCGTATAGCCAGCCCATTTCTGGCAGCTGGCCATGGGGATATCTAAGCCCTTCTGTCGAGGCAAAAACTAACAAAGATACAAAACTACGGTCTCGACCGTCATCATCATCATCATCCGTCAGGATGGATCATGCATTTCTCGTCAAACACAATTTTTCTCTTTCATCCACCCAAAATCTTTCTAGATTCTTATTTCCTCCTCATTAATCTTGTTTCATTGCAAAAATTGACAACTCATGCCTCGGTGGCCGCCAGTCCCTGAGGAACCATGACGCTCGGGTGCGCAGATCCATGGCCCCGAGAGCTGCTGTGCTTGCCCAGGGAATCGCCAGTATCCTTGCGTGAGAACGACGCCCAGGTCTTGAAGCTGGAGAAGGACATGGTGCGGCCGAACTTGCGACCCTCCTCGTCGGAACCACCCTGACCCCAAGATCCGCGCTTGATAGGCGCGTCCTCGAGGAGGCGGAAGTGGCGCTTGGTCAACTTCCAGAGCTCAATGCCGGCGACGAAGACGATGGTGAAGCCCACAGACAGAGCCCACTCCCAGCTGATGCCAGTGTGCTTGAAGAACTTGTGGTTGAGGAAGGGGATGTAGACGACGGGGAACACAGAGAGGCCGCCGATGATGACGGACCAGAACAGGAACTTGTTGGCATAGATGTCCTTGAAGACGGGGAATCGGCTGTCGTCATCGGGGTTGAGGCGGAAGATGGAGCGGCGCAGGCTCTTGAACTCCCAAGCGGAGATCAGGATCAGCCAGGTCAGCTCAGCAAAGGTGGCGGCACGGGCCTTGAAGACGGGGATGCAGGCCTCCGAGTAGTGCTGGTTGCACTCCTCGCCGAGGTCGCCGCCGTTGGCGCCGTAGATGATGATGCAAAAGGTGGACATGGTGCAGGCACCCATAATGCAGCCGTACACAATCATGTCAACGATAATCTGGTTGGTAAAGACGCCGCGCTTCTTGTCTTGCGGCGGCTTGCGCATGACGTCCTGGCCGGCAGCCTCACGACCAAGTCCAAAGGCAGGGAAAGATGAAGTAGCCATGTTGATCCAGATAATCTGGAGAGGCGAGACGGGGAACACGGAGAAACCACTCTTGTCGATAAAGCCGAGACCAGCGACCAGGAGGATGACCTCGCCGACGTTGGAGGTAAGCAAGTGCAGGACAAACTTCTGGATGTTGTCAAACATGCGGCGGCCCTCACGGATAGCAGAAACGATGGAGTTGAACTTGTCGTCAGTAAGCACGATCTTGGCGGCGGACTTGGCCACATCGGAACCAGAACCCATGGCAATACCGACGTCAGCGCGAGACAGGGAGGGAGCATCGTTGACACCGTCACCAGTCATGGCCATGAAGGCACCGCGGCGGCGGAGGGCATCGATCATTCGGGTCTTGGTGTCGGGGGCACAGCGGGCAATAACCAAGGGAAGTTCCTCCATGGCATCAATCTGCTCATCGGTCATCTTGTCGAAGTCGGTGGCCTTTTGGACAATCGACTGGGCAACGTGGTCGGGCAGGATACCCAGGTTCTTGGGGATGATACCGACCTCCTTGGCGATGGCCTTGGCGGTCTCGGGGTGGTCACCAGTGAGCATGTGGACGCGGATACCAGCCTGCGAGCACTCGGCAATCGAAGGCTTGGTCTCGCGACGGGGAGGATCGTAGATTCCAGCAAGACCGAGGAGAGTCAGGTCCTGCTCAACACCGGAACGGAGCTTCTCATCCTCGGCGGGCGAAGAGCCCTGCTTGGCAGTCCAGCGACCAGTCCAAGGGCGGTAGGCGATGGCGAGGACACGCTGGCCCTGGGAGGCGAGGGCATTCATCTGGTTGAGTACATGCTCCTTGAGCTCACCGGTAACAACCTGTCGGTCCTTTCCAGTTCCCATGTGGGAGCAGAGATCCAGGACACGTTCAACGGCGCCCTTGGTGAAGACCATGCTGTTCTCGGTGTCGATGATGGAGCCGCTAGCGTCACTGGGGGCATCGTAGATGACAGACATGCGCTTGATGGAACTGTCGAAGGGGAACTCGGCGGTTTGCTTCCAGCCCTGACCCTCCAGGGTCTTCTTGCCGTAGGTGAAGCGGTGGGCAAAGACCTGGAGGGCAATCTCGGTGGGCTCGCC
Organism: Ilyonectria mors-panacis; assembly: GCA_002991585.1. NCBI lineage: Eukaryota > Fungi > Ascomycota > Sordariomycetes > Hypocreales > Nectriaceae > Ilyonectria > Ilyonectria mors-panacis. The sequence continues at coordinate 76,227 of PPHJ01000087.1, read as the reverse complement.
GGTGGTCTGCCACTTCTCTTCCTCGTCGTCGAATCGCACAGTAGCCAAGTTGCAGAGAGCAGTAGAAAGGAGGAAGGCACGGAGCTCATCAGTCATCTCGCAGTCGACCTCAGGGACAGGAACCCTGACAGCCTTGGAGGGGTTGAGCTTCTCGTCAGGAACATCAAACTTGAGGACAGCGGCGGAACGCTCTCGGTCGTAGTCACGAGGAGGCTCCTCAGTCTCGGGCTCCTGGGGGTCCTGCTTGGAGAAGGTAACATTGCCCTTGGTGGGATCGTTGGGGCTCTGCGACTCTCGGACTGTGTATAGGTTGGACGAGGGGATCCAGGCCTTGCGGACAATCATGGCGCCCTCAGTCAAGGTGCCGGTCTTGTCGGAACAAATGTTGGTGACACCGCCTAGGGCCTCGAGAGCGGAGAGATCACGGACAACGACGTTGGCCTTTCGCATAACGGTGACGGCAACAACCATGGTGATGGTCAAGACACTATTTCCCACGTTAGCTATTTAGTCATGCGACGTCGAATGACTGGTGGTGACTTACGCAACAAGAGACTCGGGGATAATGGCAATACCGAGAGAGGTGGCATAAATGATGACCTCATTTCGCATGTCAAAGTGGTTCACAGCAAAGACGATAATGGCGAGGACGATGGCGCAGCCAAAGAGAACGTAAGCCAGGGCGGATAGCTTCCTCTGCAGAGGAGTACCTTCGGTAAGACCAAGGAACTTTCCAATGATATCGTAGATACGCTTGGAGAGACCGACGACAGGCTGTCGCTTGCCGTACTTGCGCCAGTTCATGGAGCGGCCAGCCTTGCGCGTCTTCTTGGAAGTAGAGGCGGCAATCTTGCCGACCTCGGTAGCCATACCAGTGGCAGTCACAATGCCACGGCCGCGGCCCTTTCGGACGACGGTAGTAGCGTAGGCCATGTTGATACGATCACCGATACCAATCTCACCCTCTTCGGTGACAATCTTCTCGGTGCCAGGCTCCACAATGTTGTTTTCCGTGATCTTTTCGACGGGGATGGACTCTCCAGTCAACTGGCCTTCCTCGCAGGCGAGGTTCATGGCCTCAAACAGTCGGAGATCGGCGGGGACGGTGTCACCCATCTTGAGAAGAACGATATCGCCGGGAACGACTTCGGGGCTATTAGAAGGTTAGCATCGCGATCGAACTAGGCGTAGGGCTCTGGTGGGACAGTGGTGGAGCTTACTTGGAGATGACCTGAGTCTTGCCGTCGCGAAGAACCATGGCACTGGGGGATGAAAGAGCTCGGAGAGCATCCATGCGCTTCTCGGCGCGATACTCCTGCCAGAAACCAATGGTGACGTTGAGAATAATGACGAATGCCAGGACACCGCCTTCGATGTAATCCTTGATACCAAAGCTGAGGGCCATGGCAAACACAAGAACCTGTGGTTGGTGGTTAGCAATTTATCTCGTTCCTGCACCAATTGCGAGCAGCACAAACTCACGATAATCATGGCATTGAGAATCTGCTTGGTCATGATGCTGTACCAAGGGATCGTGCCGCCGACATCCAGTTCATTTTTGGGGTACTTCTGCTGAAGCTCGTTGACCTGGATCGACGTCAGGCCCTTGTCGACATCGGTGCCGAGAGCCTGAGCCGTCTCCTCAGTGGTGAGGAGGAAAGGGTGCTTGGGGAAGTCCGCCATGGCTGCGGTTTGTGGTGTTTACCGGAGCTGGGGAGAGAGGAAGGGAGGGGACGGGGAGGGGAATTCGTTTCGTTGTGCCCTCGCTGTAGTTGGTGGTGGTTTGACCGTGTAACCGTCTAATTATGTGGTGGAAAGGGTAAAGATGTGGTGCTAAAGTCTACTCAGACGTCATTGACGTGGAGCAAGATGCGATTGAAGCTCGGAAATGCAAGAGCGAGCGACTACTAGGTATCAACACAAGTACTAGTTCGGTACTGTACTGAATTGGCCTGTTCCCGTTTGATGATTTACAACTGGAAGAAGAAAGGACCTTGGCGGAGGGGATGCGGGGTCCCGGTCATATATAGACATTGAAGCCGCCATGCCGCCATGCCGTTGCCAACTCCCCGTCATGGCTTCCAGATGAGGAGCCCACCCGGAGGGACGGCCTTGTCACGCCCCCGGCGGTCTTGGTGGTCTTGGGGCTCTTGGCACGACTCCATCCCGACGGCGACGGCGACGGCGAGTCAGAGCTGAGAAGCCGCCGCCTCTGCTTTGCTTGTTCCCAACGGCGTCGACGACACCAGCCAGGAGGGGCGAGTCTTGGCTCTTGGCTCTTCTGCTATCTGTGGTGGCGGTGGTTGGCTTGGTGGAGGAGGAAGGCCGTTCGGAGGGTCCCGTGACGTCCGAGGCGCCGCGCTGTCGGCGTCGAGCATCGAAGGAAAAGTCACCAGTGTGGGCTCCCCGGCCTCGGTTGGCGGTGGCGCAACCGGGCAAGGTACGTACGCTTTGGCCGGGACCGGTCTGATGTGCGAGAAAGTATGTGTGGTGAGTGAGAGAGGAGTGAGAACGCCTTGGTGGTATGTGATGGGTGGTGTGCTGAGTGGGGTGCACATGGCGCTTGGCGCTTGGCGCTTGGCGTCTTGAGCCAAACATGTGTGAAGCCAAGCACCCCCCGACAGGGAAGAAAGCCAGAAGCTCGCGAGAGCTCGGACAGAGCGCGAGGGTGGGTTGAGAGCGCCAAGACTGGGTTGAGAGCGCCAAGACTGGGTTGTGAGGTCATTGGTTTACTGGTGTATCATGGGATGAGACGGTTGCGACGAACTGATACGGCGAGGATACCTCCCCTGCCGTTGCCTTTCGTCATGGCCGTGACCCATGGCAATTGGCATCGTTGATTCCCCTTCATTGACGTCGATGCACCTCGAACCCAGGCCGGTCTGGGCCTCCATCTCCGTCTTCCCTGTGCCATGTTCGGTCCCGCGTCGATGCCAGAGCAGCTGACGTTGCTGGCAGGCTCTTCCTTACGGATGGAAGCCCCCGTGATCCTTCCATGTGCAATGAGGAGATATCCATAACATCCCGGGATGAACCATGCTTCACTATCTCTCCCGATATCTCTTGCATGCTCCAAGACCATTACCAACACTCACCATTGTCAACTAGCGGGTCCTAAAGTCAATGAAGTAACAACCTGGTGTACTTGGGCCGGTGCAAGCACCTCAACAAACCAACGCCTCACCGAGAGCCAAAACGATCAAGGTTCAGTTGGCGCATCTACCCCCCGACGCCACGAGCCGCAAGGCACGTTTTTCTTGGTTTTTCAGTTAGGCACGGAGCAACTTTCTGCAAATTGTCAGGGCGAAATGGGCGTCTCCAGTATCTCAGAGTCCCTCGCTTGGCGGCTGCTTGGCGCGTATCTTGGCGCCGCGCGTCCAATGGAAGACCGTGAGCGCCGGTTGCACCACCGCAGACGGACCCCACCGGCGGCCAGGAGTTGTCTCCGGCATGGAATCGGAGGATCCTGCTCTCAGAAGAACAAGTTTGTCGCCTGCTGCGCAACTGGTGGCGGGCCCAGGACGCCACGCCTTGGCAGCTCTTGGCGGGATTCTTGGCGGGCCGACTACGTAATACGTACCCTCTTTGAACGGCCTAGAGTCCTCTTGGCCCGGGAGATAATTGGTTCCGCGTGCAAACTCGTGGTCGGTAAGGTTCTTGCTTGGCACTACTGAGTAAGCTTATCTTGCCTCTACGGGCCCAATCATGATGCCCAATCGTGACGGCGAGCCGCCCATTGGTCAATGATGGGGTTTTCTCTTTACAGAGGGAGGGGCACTTACATCCACGGCGTCTTGGCTTTACGTTGATGAACTCGTGTTGTGGAAGAGGAAGGAGGGGGGAGGAAAGATTGCGGTACTGATGATTTGGGAGACAACAGGTGAAACAAACCGGGAAAACTCGGTTTCTGTTTATGGTTGTGGCGTGTGAATATCTCTTTGTGTGTCTGTCTGAACTGGCCGTTTGCAGCAGCCGGGAATACCTACAAAGCCGTCCTCCCCGCTCCGTCCATATCGCCCTCGCGAGGCTCCGGGCAACGGGCTTCCCCATGGCCATGTGACCTGCTCCGCCCTCCGCCGTCGCGGTCCCTTCTCGGCATCTCCGTCCAATTTTTTTTGCAATGCCTGGGTATTGTTTATTGCGTATCCCGGTGGTGGCGACAGGGGTTCTCCACCTCCGCCCCCGCGCTCCGCCAACAGGATCAGTCACGTGCTCCGGCCGCGGAGTCCAGAGGCCCCACTCTTCGCGCCCGCCCCGCTCCAGGCTGCCCCACTCCCTCCCTCCTTCCTCCGCGGGAATGGCTCACGCTCCGGTGTCCGAGGCGCGGTCCCATCTTGGCCAATGACTCTCTGTGTCTCCTTCAACCATTCTGCCATTCGTGCCGTAGAAGAGCGGCACAGGCACATGGTCTAGAAAGCTTGCTGCACGTTTGGACGCAAGTATCGAATCATGGCCACTCGCAAGGCGTTTTCGATCCGGCTTCTCGAAAGTGTTGAGGCTAAAGTCTGCACCTCATGTGCTGTTGTACGGTTCGTGTCTGCATTGCATACATCACATTACGCATGCGTAGTATGTATTCTTTTCAAGCCTTAACCATAGCCATCAGTCGTTGGTTGGTCGCAATCCCACCCACATGTTATCGCATCCTGGGTCTCATTCCGTCAAGCCTCCCCCACTAAATGCTATCTTGACGGTATCTAGGCAGTGACTAAATGATGGCATTGCGCAACTCGGGTCGATTCGGAGCAATGTCTCCCTCAAATATACGCTTCCTCTTGTCTTTTTGCCACTCTTCTCATAACGTAACTACCTATGCGCGGCCCTCTTACCCCGTACCCCGCGTCCCAGCCACATGTGCTAGCACTGTAAAACGGAGAGAAACTAACAATCCCGGCGGGAGTGGTAATGACGGTGAGATCGATCTTCCAGAGCACCGATCTTTGCAATTGCCGGATCGTAGATTCCTTGCTGGAAAGTTGGACCCTTCTCGGCGTCGTCACTTCTACCAAATTCTCTGTGTGGGGTGATGGCCCAACTTACAAGGGGTGGTGTCAACTCATTTCTGCATCGGGCCTGTTGCCTTGAGATTGACGTCGGAAATGTAACCCCAGTTCAACCTCTGATCCTTTTCCCATGAAGAATCAGCTTGGCTTTTCACGATGCCGCAAGATGATAATCTTGTTCCCTCTCGTCCAGATGGGCTGATCCATCGCGACTTCATACACAAGATCGGTACAGGGTAAGTTGCAGTCTAGCAAGAAACTATGCGATCGACACCCATCTCACATCGATCAACACCGTATTCATTCGCTCCAAGCATCATTTGCTCGCTCACACAGTTATCTTGACTCATCACATCTACCCCACTCTGTGACGGTCAGAGATTTCATGCCGCATACAACAAGCCAGCCACTTGACACCCAAAGGCTGCCATACGCTACATGTGCACGCTTAGGCTTTGATCTGAACCACCACATTTCGTTCCGTGCAGAAAAGCTTACTCCGAGCCGCCCGGTACCCCACTCCGGCGACTTCACCTTTGGACCTAACCATGCATCGCATCGTACAATTATTTCCCCTTACCATGGTCGCAATGCGGTATTGCGATAATTTTGAGTTTACTGAGAGTTAAGAGTCAAAGTGTGTATTGCAGCTTTCCCCGGATTTGGCTGGCCTTTTGTTCGGTCGTTTTGGCAGCACTGAGACCCAAGACCGTCTCCGTACCGTCTCCGTTCTCAACTCCCCGCTGCAGGTGTTTCCGTTATCGCGGAGAACAAGCATCGCCCAACCCCCGCCCAGCGTCGCTTAACGCCATCTCTGCAGATCCTAAGAATGTGACCCCGGCCTACGCAGGAAGCCTGATTCGTGATTTTGCCAAGTGGAACCTCCGTCCGTGCAAGGGCAACATTAAGCCGCCCTTCACCCACCCTAATGCAAGCCAAGACAGCAGTAAAAAGTGACGACTTCCACGAGGAGAGCTATCTCCCGGGGACCCCCGCACGTTGCGAGTGCGTCTGGTCCAAATTCTAGCATCATTCCAAGTGGTCCGAAAAAGAAAACATGACGTGATGTTTTGAATCCTCTATGGCAGCTCCTACCGTAGCCGAAATATCCCGGTCGTCGGAAAGTGACGGCACGGCTTGGCATAGTATATCTCGCCTATGAGAAGTCGCCGTCTGTACGTAAGGCTTCTTGGCTCTCGGCCCTTAACTCTTGGCTTCGGTCCAGTGATACAACCTAGCGTTTGAAAAGGGTCTGTGGTTGGAACATGGTTTCTCTCACGGTGGATCTCGCAATGTGCACATCACTTAGCCAACCAACGGTACTGGCAGATGAAAAGCCTTATCTGAGATATGAGGAGTGCTGTCGGGGGAGTATTACGTATGTCTGTTGTAAGGTTTGTTAGTGCGGATCACACCCAAGAGACAGAAGTGGTTATCGCTAACGGCAAGAATGAGAGGGGATAACAAAGTTAACTTGAAGCTTGAGTGAAAGAGATGAATCTGACTACTGATTGTGGTGCTAACAAGTGCTTTCAATCCCAAGAATGTAAATACATCAACAAGAGCCGCTGTAACAGCTTGGGTCAATGGAATAAGGCACCACAAAAGGACTACTTGGAATTGAAGAAAGGGAAACTTATGTTTTTTCCTGCCTTTGGGTGTCGCTATTGAGATGAACTCCACTGACCGAACGGGTTGATATGGCTAGCAAGAGTCTGATCATCCCTCATAGGTATCAAGGTCAGGACTGCAAGTCAGGGCGAAGGCATTAGTTTTGCAGTCCTGACCCTTCTTCTTGTTTTGGGTCTTTAAGATCTAAGGCCCTGCTGCTGCTACGGTGATTAATTTTCCTCTTTTCGACCAGTTACTACTGTCTTACTTGGAGCTGGTTGCTATTCTAGGGGACAACTAAGACAGGATCAAGACCTGCCAATTGAGCTGGTGAGCAGCCATCTATCCTTCTGCGAACAAGAAGAGCTGCTCTATGCAGTTGTGGTTGTGATTGTGGACTAAATGACACGCTTCCCCGTTTCACTGCTACTTTCAAGTCATGCCTTAGCCAGGTGCATGGAGGTCTAGCTTTGTAACTCCAGTGTCTTCACATGCCTATCACAGTAGCAATGATCACTAATATCGGGACTCTCGCCTTGATTGTCAAGTTGAAGTGCATTTTTAATTAAGCTAAATTTGCGCTCAAGCTGTCGCTCTTCTTTGACCTTCCTCTGCAGCATGCTCCAGACCTTTAACGACATCCCCGACCTGAGACAAAAATGGAGAGTGTGAAGCCACCGTATGAAACTTAGCAGCGTTGGGACCCAGCAACTCTGCCATCTGGCTCTGCACCGGTAATGGTAGAGCTTTATCTTCATCGCAGAAGAAGTACATGCACTCAATATCCTGCCAAGGCTCGTAGGTAACAGTATCGGTGAAGACAGCTGCTGACTGGTGCTTCAGTGCACCTATCGCCTTCTTCTGCGCTTCTGAGTCCATATCGTGATAGAATATAACCTCTGGTGTATCTGGGTATACATAGTTTTCCTGTGTCGTGGGTTAGTCTTGTTTCAATATTCGTGTCATGCATCATTCCAAAGCATGGGTAGCCCAAGCCGATAATAGTATTGCGGGTAGGTGTGAAACATACTTGAAAATTCATCCATGGCAAAAATTGACCACCTAGCATCTCCTTGATACTTTTACCCAGCGGGGTTACGAATGCGGCCAGATAGACAAACATGATTATGCCGCCAGTCAGTCCCTGCTTGAGGCGTTGTTGGTACCCGAGGCCCTGAACAGCGTTGGCGCCAACAAGTCCACCATACGAATGTACAACAAGTACAATATGCTTTCCCGCATCAACAAGTCGTTCGGCGGCCGTGCGAAGGGCGGCGGCATCATCTGCGAGTCCCTTGCTTGGTGGCTCAGCGCCAACAGATGGATAACTGACGGCCTCTGTCGACCAACCTCGGGCGTGGAGCGCATCCCGGACAAGATCGAAGCAGTCGGCAGTGTGCCAAGCGCCAGGGGCTAACAGGATCGTGGGCTTGGAGTTGGCCATGTCTGAATAATAATAGAGTAACCTAGTGTAGGCGCACAGTTTTGGGACAGTGAAATGGTCGAATTTTGAACGAAATCAAGATGGTTCCTACCGTCTACTTATATACAGCGATCAGACTCTCTTTCTCTTGGAGGAGACAAGCTAGGCTCCTGGTCATGGTGGTAGTTCATGCAAGAGCTAAACCTTCTGAAGTTAGAGAAAAGGATTCGGCTCCATTGAAGTCGGATATCGGGTGATCATGAGGGACGGGAAGAGAGCTAGTAAGGTAGCGAGCGACTAACGCGCGGACTTGTGGGATATATCAAATAGAGGAGAGTAAGTCCGCCCCTAAAAGCGCTATCAACCTCTGTGAAGCCAATTTTTGACTGAAGCTACTCTATTACGGGTATGGTTGTGGTTGTGCTGGAAAGGCGTTGATGAAATGCGGGGTTTGACAAAATCCCGCTACAACTGCCGGCTCCGAGGAGTGTCAGGGCTTCTGATATGTTCTTCAGTCTATGATCAGCTTCCAAATTTCCTTCTTTACCCCATACTCGCATGAGTAAATGCGGGGTAGTTATGCCACCAAAATATCCCCAAGGGTCTCCGTTAGTCTCCTCCGCGGAACTAGAGAGAGGTTGCATGCGTTGAAACAGTTTGCTACGACTATTTCTGATTGAAAGGCAACTCCACTATATGATTTACTGAGATATGAGATTGAGAAAAGAACAACCTTTGAGCGGCCAACGGCTGGAGATGTTATTGGCATTGTCTCAGGATATATTTTCAGGTCCTAATTAGAACGTCCCTCGCTAACCCGAAGACGTCATAGCTCAGTCAGGTCTTGTCGACGTTCCGCACTAATGAATCAGGGTTCTAGTGATCAGAAAGTATGCTGATGCGGGGTAAGAACAGGTGTCGGGAAATGGGCTGGACATTGCAGTCGGGAATGGGGTCCCCATACCCGGTATCCGAAGCTTCACATAGCTACAAGGACTGGAGCCGCCCCATTGACCATGGCTTCGGGAACGGGCTTCCCCAATCGGGAGGCATGTAATAAGTGGCATGGCATCAATTTTGATGGGGTAGGATAAGAAGCTATGACAGCCGTTATTGAGCTGTAGTAGATGAAGTATAGGTAATATGGAAGTTTAGTAGAAATAGTAATTAGGTAATATTTCCATACATAGCACAATCAAGGTAGAAGTATTCTGCCATCGTTTGCTATTCAGACCACAGACTTTGCGTCAACCTTTCCAACTCTCTTCTCAGATTCCACTTCCTGGGACGCAGAGTCCTCCACCACTGCTTCCAAGATCCCCGGACCTTCAAACTTGGCAGAAATCTCCTCGAGACTCAACCCCTTAGTCTCAACAAAGATGAAGTACGCAATTACTAGGAAAACGAGGTTCCACGATGCGTTAATGAAATAGAACTTCCAGCCCAGGTCTGCCATTGCGTAGGCCATGCAGAAGGATGCCAATAGACTAGAATAATTGTTAGCAATGCGCAAGGATAGATGTCAAGGAGGACTAACCCAAATCCAGAATCAAGCATGCGGAAGATTGCGATGCCAGTGGCTCGAAGCTTGTACTGAGAAACCTCTGTCGGGTATAAGCTCGTCATTGGCGTGATGGAAAATGCATAGAAGCCCTGGAAGAGGAAGATGACCGCAATGGTGCCATAAATTCCGCTCTGATTCGTGCTCTCACCATAATCTAGCATAGGGTTAGTTAATATTTGGGCTGAATGTGATCTGAACAAAAGTCGACTTACGCTTGATCAAGCCACCGATGATGTATAGAGTAACAACCATGCCTGAAATGCCGATGAAAGTCTGTATCCGACGACCGAGGATATCAACCATGAAGCTTCCTAAAACAGCAACGGCAAAAGACCAGCAGTTAATGATGACCTGGATTTGGGTCTGCTTGACTGTATCTGTGATACCAGCTTGGTCGAGAATCTTGGTGAGGTAAAATCTGCAATCGCTCGTTAGAGGCGCTGGTTGGTAGTGAAGTAGAAGAGAGTCTTACGAGATGATGAAGTTTCCGAACATGTTGATCATAGGACCAAAGGTACAGAGAATAGCCAACCTTTTTCGGTTGGCTGGAGTGGCGATAATCTCTCTCCATGGGTTTCGAGGGTACTCTTGCTCCTCTCGCATCATGACTGTCTTGATCTCGCGCAAGGACTCCCAGCCCTGCTCGACATTTTCCATACCCTTCCCTTGCATAATGACAAGGACCTCATGCGCTTCATCATCTCGTCGGTTCGCGATGAGCCAGCGCGGGGATTCTGGAACAAACGGTACAAGGGCTACAGCAAGAAGACTCGGCACAAACTGTAGCAGCGAGGGCAACCGCCAGGACCAAGTGCTTTCGATGTTCTGGCTTCCGTAGTTGACGATGGCTGACGCGAGACTGCCGACGTAGAAACATGAGAAAAAAAGGCCAAGCACTCGGCCACGCTTGTGCGCTGGGAGCAATTCTCCGAGCAGGGTTGGAGCCGCTCCGTTGCTTATAGCGGAGCCCATACCGACGATAAAACGTGCAATGATGAACATGGCGATGTTCTGGGCTGCAGCCTGAAGGATGATGCCCACCGCCGTGATGAGAGATGCCACGAGGATGGCACGTCGGCGGCCAAAGTAGTCTGGGATGGGCTGCATTAGAAACGCGCCGAAGATGCCGCCCATCCAAGACGCAGCATTGTTGAGTCCTTCGGTCGCCGTGGTGAGATGGAAGTATTCCGAGTAAGACGGAAGAATCAGAAGACCGTTCATAACAGACGCGTCATAGCCGAGGGTCTGGTGATGTGAGTACAGAAGCAGATAGTATTCTGAGTTTGACTTACCGCTGAATTGACAATAGCCACGGCTAGGAGCAGGGGAGACAACACCCGGAGGTCGGCTGTGACCAATTTAGAAACATGCTTGCGCTCAAAAGGAGCCATCTTGTTGGACGGTCTTGAAGGACGATTGAGAACAGAGTCCGAGTCGTCGAGCAGGCTGCATGATCAAATCCTCGTCATGCATGCTTCCCAGTCATTTCTTATAGCAAAATGACTGTGTGAGAAGTTGCGATTTGTGATGCGGCCGGATTGATTGGCGGGCGTTCTGGTTCGGTTCAGCTCGGGTGAGCCTATCTTGGTCCCGGTCTAGCGAGTCAGCGGGTCTACCACCTAGCGACACGTCTTATCCAGCGTATCATCCGCTTCATTATCAGGAGTCTTACTCTTTGCAGTAATGAGATTTGGATGAAGATGCGTATTTTGCTCCAGCACTCCGGCCAATCGCGCGACCTAGCGGAGCCGGGTGAGCTTCATGGGCGGATGCTCCCTGCTGAGCGAGCCAAGCATCCATGCAGACTCTGATGGCGGCCTATCAAAAAGGCTATCGCGAGTCTGAATGGACAATTGTCATAGAGAGTACCGTATTCGGAGTGAATGGTTAACGTTATGAATGCTTCTTTGGAGGTCAAGATAGCTATTCTAAGGTAAGGTGTGCTATGGAAAATTAAGACTCCCATCTTTGTCGGGCCTCTTGACTAAAAATTGTACAGATTTCGTGATGCGGAATGGAATCCTCTCCTTTCTTACCGCTCGCTCAATCTCAGGAACGGGTATCGTACGAAACTGTTCCTTGTCCCACGGCACCCAGCCCGTAGTGATTCCCTCCTCCTCGATACCAATCTTGTAGACCTTGCCATCTTCCAGGCATCCCGCACCGCACCGCCTCCATACCCTTGGAATTTGACCCAGCTTCTCAAAAAGCTCCTCGATGCTCAGTTCACCTCGCGAATACTGTTCTTCAATCACAAAAGCCGATTCATCATCACCGCCCTCCCGCCGCGCTATACCCGTAGTAATGGTGTGTTTCTGCGCGGGGTGGAGCGTTGTGTTGTCGTTTAGGCCTCGTGGGCAATCAGGGTACCTGGCCCGGCATATGTCGAGTTCGCCCTAGCCGGCTTTATTGCCCATGTCAATATCGACGGGTAGGAAAAGTAACTGAGGGAATCAACAAGAAATGGGCGGGTTTGCTACGCCCATTTAGATTCTTGTAGATGGTATGCTTGCTGTTACCTAATTCCCTACGTAGTATTGCGCCACGCAAGCTGCGGAAACATCTATGGATGCCTAAAAATCGTGATCCATCTTTCTGCCCGCAGTGCATTGAGTGTTGGCTCACGGTGGTTACATGATGGATAAAATTCGTATTTCGCAAGGATTAGGCCTTATAATATCAATCTAATGACGGATAATCCCGGCCCATGACTCGCTCCGCATCGATGATAAAAGAAAAACGATCATGTGTTGGTGTTGGTGTTGGTCCAAGACAATGACGCAACAAGCGGATGCTGTTTCACAAAAGGACCATAAAGCTCAGTGTTGAGAATAGTGGGACACCCGCCAATAACATGGATCTTTATCCGAGATCAAGTACTGGCCATAGCACCCCGTGGGGCCCAGGATTGGGAGCCCCTTGATGCTGAGTTGGCGATCCAGGGGATTGAAAGCTGAAAAGTGAGCATCCATTCACGGCCCGTTGTATCAAGTATAAAATAACCATCTAAAGCGACGTGACAGACGATAGCGCCGATAAGGATATCCACAACCGATTAATAAGAGCCTATTCTGGATGGCGGAAACTCGCCCGAGCTCGCCCGAGTCGATTTTGAGCTGAATGGCCGGCGGCGAACGAGTTTGCCCCGACCTCGGGAATTGTTCCAATACCTGCGCCATTATCCGACTGCAGGAGATGATAAGATATTTAACACTGGCTCTCGCGTCAATTCGGGATAAAACTGCTGTTCTGCATCAACTGACCCAAATTCCATCCTCCTAATCGATATCTTTCTCTCTTTGCTATGCCTGGACAAGTTAGGCACTGGCCCGCTTGGCCCGAATATACGAAGCAGAGAAGTGCTGAGGCAGAGGACTCTGACTTCTTGGCTACGAAAAAGGCCGTCATTGCCAAATATGGAGCGGATGCACTCAGGCAGAGCTGGATTGCTGTCTGCGAAGAGCTGAAGACTGTCACGGACGAGATCGCCACTAAGGGACAAAGCATCATTCCCGTACTCAACGCAACTGAGCTCTTCCATAGTGGATTCACTGATGAGCAAAAAGCCGAGGTGAAGTCCATTGGTGCCTTTGTTGTACGGGAAGTACTATCCGAGTCTGAGGCTACGGCGCATTATGCAGACCTCCGAAAATATGTTGCCGACAACAGAGACAAAATCAACGGCTGGCCGAAAGAGAGCCCCTCTATGCTGATGCTTTACGACTCTCCCACCCAAAATGCCATCCGCGCGCACCCGAACCACCTTCGTCTTCAGCGCATGTTAAATGAGCTTTGGCATGATTCAACCGCGGAGACGTCACCAGAACCGCTGATATACCTTGACGGAGCGAGAGACCGACCCCCGAAGCAGGCTTTTCTTGGACTTGGTCCTCACATTGATGCTGGGAGCCTGTGTCGTTGGGCGGATCCGACGTATCGCGAATCGTATGGACACATCCTGGCTGGCAAGCCGGAGTTGCATGACCCATATGACCTCGGGGCCCGGAAGAGCGCAAACCAGGAGTTGTATCCTGGAGTAGCACATTCGAGTGTCTTTCGATCGTTCCAGGGTTGGACAGCACTGACAAAGGCGGCCCCACGAGAGGGATCCTTGCTGATCTATCCCAACGTCTCCACCGCTATCGCATATGTCATTCTCCGTCCCTTCTTCAACCCGCCCAGCCAACCTAAGGATATCATGGATGCCGAGAAGTGGACCCTGGATGAGTCCAGCGGCTGGTTCCCCGGTACATTCAAGACCGACAGTCAACGTCTCAGCCGTTCTTCTCACCCGCATCTGCGATTGGAGGAGTGTCTCGTTCACATGCCAAAAGTGAACCCCGGTGACACTGTTTGGTGGCACGCTGATGTAAGAAGTTGAAGTTTTGTACAATATGGGAAATACTGACCACTTTGTGTAGGCTTGCCATGCTGTGGACCCCGAGCAAGAGGGTGCGGGAAATGCGTCTGTTGTATACATCGCGGCGTGTCCCACGACCACGAGAAATAAGGCGTACGTGAAGAAACAACTTGAAGCAACCCGAGCTGGACGGCCGGCGCCCGACTACACCGAAGGCAACGACCTGGACGAGACGACACTGAAGGGTTATGTCGGTCTTGATGGCTTCAGTGCAGAGGCGAAGAGGGCCTATGGATTTGACTTGTGAGAGTTTGAGTTAGATGTAAACGTTTCTATTTATATATGAACATCAAAATTCGACGTCTATTTCTGATTCCCATAATCCGTCGCCTGCCAAAGCCCTTCGTAGAATCTCCCCCGCCTTATACGCAACCATGTTTCGTGACTTTGTCTCATCAAGATAGGAAATAGCCATCCCGACTTCTTCATCAAAATTGACCTCATCTGGAAGGGATGCTGCTTTTGATTCCCGCAGTAGAAATGTCGCCGCGACGAACACATGAAGTGATAATGCCCTAGAAAACAGTCCTTAGCAGATGTAGAGGACCAGTAATGCCACAGTTCTTACCATTGTCGTCTCATCGCTGCTGGTTGGTCCCAGTTGTGGGCGATCCATATTATATCTCTTGCTGACCGAATGCATACCGCCCTTGCCCCGTCATGTTGACCTGGGGAATCGAGCCAATCTTTATGAAGAGCTCGGTGGATTCGCAGTCTGTGATGTAGAAGAACTAGACTGACATCAAACCTCTGCCATTTGATCCACGGATGCTCCATTTCGAGTTGATCCATGTCTGGAATTTTGCCACCGTCGGGTTGAAGGTGTTCAGGGAGTGAGTTTATTACCTCCGCTAGCTCTTGGTCTGCAAGGTGCACTGTCTCCGCAACGGAGCGGCCACCCCTTCGCAAGGACTCACGGAATCTGTGGTAAACCGTTGATGTGCGAGCCATCATGATGTGGTACTGCACAGGTTGAATGCGCTCACCTGTAGGGTCTGTCGACGGTAGGGGAACACGAAAATCTGCCTCGTCAACCTGCGGAACGTGATATGGAACACAGAGCCTAATTTATACATGAGACACAACCATTAATGGATTGAAACAAACTTACCATTCACATATTACTAGAGTCCACCACAGCCTTCGTTGGGCCTCTTTACTCAATGGCATGCATGGCGAATCCGAACGAGAGCCATCGAGCCCAATTGCCTGCGCGATTCGGATGGCGCAGCTCCAAAGATGGTTATTAAGCTCCGAGTCGCCAAAGTTGTATACACACATGCCGAGGATGGCGATTGTTTGGACGGTACGAATATTGTTTTTGCGCATAAAATCAGCTCGATTAAGGCACAGCAATGCGGCCTCGTACCAGTTGCGAAGAAGTCTTTGAGGGTCGCCTGAGAAGATGTTGATATGTGATCAGCCCCAAATGTTGAAGTTAAGCTGTGCTTACCTGGTAAGTTCAATTGCAAGGCATAATCTTCATCTGCCATGAGTAGAGCAGCCTGAAAGAGGTGAGCATTGACCTGGGTCGTCATAGAAGCGAGCGGCATAAAGAATAGCCACTTACTGATAAGACACTGAAATAAACTGAAAGCCATGCGGGATCTAGATCTGATAGAGAGGCCCCATTCTCGATTGATTCCATGAAACTTTTGTGCTCATGTTCAAAGGTCGGATACTCCAGCGCATAGTGAACCCAAGAGTTCCATTTCTTGTCGAAAGCGATAAGGGCCTCGCTGGATTCTCGACTAGGTAGAATGATGTGAGCCCACTCGAGCTTTTTGTTCGATTGGGGTGGTTGAGGTGGTGGTTCGAGAAGCATCCTTTCCAAAACATCGGGGCTCTCCAGTAAATGCTGGGGCTTTCTCCGCCTTGTCGGAAGTGGTGGCTCCGGCCGGTCGAGAGCTGTGCTGTTGGCTGCACCTAACGCATTGCGCAGCCTGCTGTTTTCTTCCAGAAGCTCCTGGTAGCTGGGCATACTAGATGGATCTTTCGCACTGACTTACGACGTCAGCGAGATCTCGATAAGGAATCGGATGGAGCCAGGGTCCCCAGGGCATCACAGCATCCAGGGTTGGACAGACCTAGTAATCATGCCCCGCACCATGACCATCTCTCGGGCACAAGATTCGGCGTCTCCGCGTCGGACGCATGTAGAGCAGGGTATTGATTTGTCGCACTTGACCTTGCGGGATGCACAGGACCGGCAGCTTCGAGGAGCTCGTTGCGTGTTGCGGAGGGTGGAAGAGGATGTGTCGCCCGGCATGTTTGCAGTTCTCAAGCTCGGCCGAGCACGACCGAAGAGAATACAACGCTTGGTTCGGTTTTATTCGCGGTTTAAGTCCTCCCTGCTGGGTTCGGTATATGCACTCGGATGTCGATCCCAACCCTTGGGAAATCGGCTTGATATGACGATAATCTTTCTTGGAGTGCGGGTGCAGAGAACACCATTTGGACCAATTCGTCTAATTGCAATCAGTAGCCCGAGTGTGGCTGTTCGTGGCCGTTCAAAGAGCGTCGGAGTCTGGTGTTAGTGGTGGATGCAAAAGCCAACACTCAACCGAAGTCGCCCGAGGTTGTTACAGCTCCTAATCACTCACTTATCTATAGAGGCACGCTAGGAGAACGAGCTGCTTAGTCATGCCCATTTTCGCCCCAATCCGCTATTAGTTAGGTAGCCATCCTCTAGCTTGGTCGCTGTACTCGATATTCCTTCCAGGCTTCATTTACAGAAGAGGAGTCAAACAATTGTTATACACATTAGTCATTTTTGTCGCCCAAGTCCGAGATCTCCAGTTCCCTTCAGACTTTTGGAGGTTCTCCTGGCCAGAATATTAATATACCAGGGTGATAAGAGCTACTCGTTGAACGCGGTGCTATTTCTTTGATGAAATTATGAGAGTGCTTGTACTGGAGGCAGATGCTTGAGGAGACTGATGTCAATACCCCAAGGGAAGAAAATGCCACCATTTGCTTGATCAAGTACTCCACGGATGACAATCACTTCGGGATGTGGGGTGCATCGGAGGCATTGCTTCTCTAAGAAACTGTCCCGCTCGTCTGGTAGGTTCATTCCGACGTCTCATTGGAGAGTCCTCGACCTCCCTCATCACCCCTACCTCTCCCCGCACATTGGTAAGGAATCAGGATGGCCCAAGTTCCAACCTCCAGTTAGATTCCAAATATGACGGGAATACCAGAATGTGAGCTCATTAGCGACTACAGCGTTACATCTCAATCGCCGGTCCTCCATCCCGGGCACACCCATTGCAGTGAACAAGGACGCCTGATTGGAAAGTTGCCCCTCATGAAGACTGGGATGTATGACATAGGTTGACATTGGTGATCTAATTTGGATATGATGCCGACTTCTCCCTTCACTCTCCAATGTCAATGATGCTTGGCTCTGCTACAGGCGTGATTTGTTTTAGGCTAGAGTGACGGCCAAGCCTTGGGTGCTTGGTCTGCGCACCTACGGGTCGACTCTGAGTGTTATCTTGGGACTTGAGCAGTACTTGCGTGTAGGTATAAACTAGGGTTAATTTGCTAAGAGGGACCAGGTTCCATCACTTGATACGTTTCGATATTATCAAATATGACTTGTACCAGAGCTAACATGCATCGCCTAGCCTGTTCAGCAGGGCTTATCTTCTTGCCACACGCTCACTCCTCGAGTTCTGGCAGCACATAAAGGACCAATTTCCATTCTCATTCCTTTATCTCATGTCTCTTTCATCACATATCCGACCACGGTTCAGTACAATCTGCACAACAAAGAAGACGTCGCAACGATGGATGAGAATCTCGACGAAAACGCTATCCGCGAGATCGAGGATGAGCTCAATACAAAGATCTACCCCGGCACTGAAATTATGCGAGATGTCGGAAACCACCA
Organism: Ilyonectria mors-panacis; assembly: GCA_002991585.1. Taxonomy (NCBI): domain Eukaryota; kingdom Fungi; phylum Ascomycota; class Sordariomycetes; order Hypocreales; family Nectriaceae; genus Ilyonectria; species Ilyonectria mors-panacis. The sequence continues at coordinate 58,308 of PPHJ01000087.1, read as the reverse complement.
CTTCGTAAAGGCCGGCGATAGAGTTGGCGAAGCCCAAGTGCTGGTCCCTCAGCCTTCGAACGACCCACACGATCCGCTGAACTGGAATCAGAAATGGAAGACCATCACTATCATCTGTGGAAGCCTTCTATCGTTCAGTCTGAACCTGGGACCGCTAGCTAATGCTCCTTTATTCGGTTTGTAAACTGTGGTATTCTATTGAGCTTGCCTAATGACTACAGAGGCCTATATCCACGAATGGGGCTGCAGTCTTGCCGAAGCAATCCAATTCACTGGTGCGATTAATCCATATCCAAGCCTCCGAATTAAGCTAACCTGTGTTCTAGGCATCGCCATTCTCGTTCTCGGTTTCAGCAATTTCATCTGGGTCCCAATGTCGACATGCTTCGGCCGCAGGCCCGTGATGATTTTGAGTTCCCTCATCTGCGCGATATCTTCCATCTGGAGGGCCAGGGCAACAAGTTATGGCTCTTTCATGGGAGCGTCAGTGTAAGCTGATTGATTCGGGAATGATCTAACATGTGCTAAATTCTCCAGTCTGAATGGCATCGGAGCTGGACCTTGCGAGACCGTTATGCCCCAGATCATCGCAGACATGATCTTCCTTCATGACCGGGGAAAATACCAGACCCTTTACTTCACCACATACTTTAGCTCTCTGATGGTAGGTCGACACCTTTGTAGTTAAGCCCGCATCATTGACGAATTATTAGATCGGCCCAATCATTGCCGGAGCCATGGCAGATCAACACGGCTGGAGGAGTTTCTGGTGGTGGAATACCGCTCTCTTATTCTTCACCTGCGCTGTCAATGCCTTCTTCTTTCCCGAAACTAGATACCACCGGGAGATGCCCGCAACCCTTCATAACCAAGTAGCTGGCACGGAGATCGAAAAGCAGAAGAGCAATGAGGGGACTGCAAGCATCAAGGAAGAAGGAGAGGCGGAAAGGGCTGCACCCGTTACTATTACTCCAACTGGGGAGCATGCATGGCTCTCTCGCGGAAAGCCATCAAAGAAGCAGTTTGTCCCTTGGGGAAAGTATCAAGGCAATTGGATCCGCGAGCTCTGGCTCCCCTGGTACCTTCACTTCTACCCGATCGTGGAATTCGCTTCCTTCGCCGTCTCTTTCACTGCGTGTGGGTTTCTTCTCGCCAACTTGACACAGCAGCAAGCTCTCTCGCCGCCGCCGTACAACTTCTCCCCTCAGTCAGTCGGGTTCATAAACTTTGCTATTCTCGTGGGCGGTTTGATTGGACTGTTCACTTCGGGGCCGTTGTCAGACTGGGTTTCGGACTACTTGACGAAACGAAACAACGGAGTTCGCGAACCGGAGTTGAGGCTTCTCACCATGATTCCATATGTTTTCATAATGATTCTAGGTTCTGTGGTCGTCGCGGTTGGATATGATTATCACTGGCCCTGGGAAGCGATCGTGGTGATCGGATACACTTGCTTGGGCATCTAGGTCACAAGTCTACCTAGTATTGCTTCGACATATGCCATCGACAGCTACAAACCGATCACAGGATCCATGTTTGTCACGATCACTATGTAAGCCCACAAATCGCATCTTAGCCACGCAATCCTGACATTTCACAGTAACAAGAACGTCTGGGGTTATGGCTTCAGCAAGTACATCACTCCCTGGGCAGAAAAGGACGGCTTCATTCCTCCGATGCTTACCACGATGGCACTCATTGTGTTTTTCTGCAGTTTTGGTATTGTGTTTTGGTATTTTGGAAAGTACTTTCGGGGCCTGACGAAGGACTCGTTTGTGCATCGGTTGTAACTCACGTCGGAGTGGATGCTCAGTCAAGTTGGGATACGCAATATTCAGGAAGTGGCCGACCTTGGGGAGAAATTGTCTGTTTCCGGTACACCTTCCGATGATAAAGTCCCATACTACAACGAGGGGAGTGAATTGAATGCACTTTTTCTTTTTTTTAACACTGAATGCCTTCGGGGTCGAGTGCTTGTACGTCCTGAATGCGTAGCCCAACCATGCTGTGGTAAATTACTATACACGCTGGTTGTGGAGATCTAGGCCATGAACGCGTCTCGCGTGGCTCTTTGCTTCCCCGACGTGACGCCACCATTAATGCGAACCGATAAAACCCCTCCTCATCCATCCATATAAAGCGACGCGACCAACACAGGTCAAGGGGCTTATTGTGGCTGTTGCAGCGCGCGGAGGCGTCGGGGCTGGCGAGAATGATGACCAGTCCATGCCCATCTCAGATACAGTATGGGGAACTTAGCTTGGGCATTCTAAACCGGGAATTGGAATACATCGGTACGTGTCTGGAACGGTACATTTAGTGGATCATCTACTGTGGCTTGGCTTCAGGACCGGGCGACAAATAATGCATCCTCCTTAAGCCTTACGACGAACGACAGGAACCATAACATGGATTATTCATTTCACAGCATTCACCGCGAAACCCATAATGACCAAGGTGGTGTTAGATTTTCGAGGAATTTCCAGACTCGGGTATTGCCGTAGACTAAGATGACGAGGAGCCTTGTTCAGGTGTTGAATCTACCAGCCAGTCATGCCGGGAACCACCAACGCACCTGAGCACACCAGACGACGACCAGCAAAGGTCACACGCAAACATGAGAGGATCACTCGCTCCAGCCCCATGGATGTTAAAATCCATCCATGAACGGAAAAGGGAACGTCCATCATCATCACCTGGGAAAGGCTGGGGAGCGTGCCATCGGTAGTACCTAGCCACATCAAATAGCACGCCATATGACTACAAGTGACAGCGACAGAGCCCCTGAAGATGCAGCTATTACACCCAGACATCACTGTTCATAGCATCAGAGAGCCATACCCATACTGGTTGAGCATCAAAAAACCGCCACCGTACGAGTGGCCACCCGCTGGAACGCAGCGCACCGTCAAACATTCCCGCGAAACCCATCACATCGTCACATCCGAGACATAGGCCGTCATTTTACTTGGTCCCAGAGATTATTATTACCTTCCTATAAAGTGATCCACAAAGCTCCCATTCCATCGCGCGGCGTGTATACACCAGCCCGGCGAGTCCAACCATTCACCCATTCCCCCATTCCCACCAACCGCCATCCCCTGGGTCTTGCCTTTGCTCAAGAAGACGGACAAGGTAGACCATGCAATATAGCCTATAAGAATGCACACGAAGGGTATAATGCCTATTGATAAAAAGAGAAAATCATCCAAGAGTAGCAAGAACAGACCCAGCAACTAGAATACCCGCGAACAACAAAAAACCCGCATGCCCTTGTCCTGATAGCCGTCTGACCGACATCCATTCATGCCCGTTACCCAATCCGCCACAATACTCATACCCATACCCATGTATCTCGTACCAAGCAAATCATCTATGATATATTGCCGCCTCCTTAGGCAAGCATAGCCAAGTCCCGACAGTAAAGGAAAAAAATAAAACAAGAGTGTAAAAAGACAAGATGGAAATCTACGACAACGACAACCCGTATCCCAAAAGGAAGCAGTCAACCCTAAACAGAAGATGAAGGAACCAAACACACCGCCCTTCCATCTGCAATCCCAAAATGGATCAATGACAACAGGATGACGATAAGCATGCGCCACTAGCTGGATGCACGTTGGGGATTGTGGAGGGTTAGACCCAACGTCTTGGACACATTTAGCAGGGGCGCGTCGCTATCACTGATCAGCCAGGCCAACATCATGCTGCCTCAGCACGGATCTACCCGTCCAGGTGTGGTTGGGTTGAGTCCCATGCTGTTCCCGCCGAAGGATGCGCTAGTCGATCGTCGACAAGGTTGAAAAGCTCCGGGCGTAATGTCAGGAGAGCTGCATTTGACGAACTACCGAGACCGCATGACCACTCATGGCCACCCACCAGGGCGGACTAGGACCGATAAGATGGCCCGGAGCGGGAGAGATTAGCGGCCCATGGTCAAAATAGGAGTCTGCATGGCCAGGACTTCCCGGCTTCTTTCCAAGGGCTGGCGCGTCAGACATGCAGAGAGAGGGAGCGGCGCGTATCGCCTACACCCTCTTGCTCGCAGCGTAGCCCGACGCCACCACCACTGCACATGCGATGGCGCCATCCATGACAAGAGACGGCCGTGGCTTGTGGCCGGATCGCGAGGCCACAGGATGTGCTCCCATCCCTTTGGGCCATGATGGTGTCCCGGATGCTCCTCTGATTGGTGTGTGCGCCACAACACCTGACTCCCCCCCGCGACCCTCCTCCAAGTGTTCACGAGGCTGCCCAATGCGGTCACTCAGACGTTGGATTCAAGGTCTGGGGGCAGGAACACGGGGCGGGAGGCCGTTCGTGAATGGTCACCCGCTGGGACGACCGGGGCGCCGGGGGGGCATCTTCACGCCCTCGGGGGGCCTTCGCCGTAGGCTCCCGTGTTGTACACGGGCTGGGCGGCCTGCGACGTCAGGCTGGGGTAGGGGTCGGGATATGTTGCGGGCGTGGGATCCCATCGTGGGGGAGTCGCGGTAGTCTGATGATGGCTGATGGGCGTGTGCAGGCCCGTCGTCCCATATCCCCCTGAGGTCGCCGTCCGCGTATCATACGTGCTGACGGCGGGAAGCGGCGTCGTGTTGAGACGCAGCGGCGGCTGTGAGGGACTGGCATGGCGGATGCTGGGGCTGAGTGTCCTTGAGGTAGCTGTCGAGTAGCCCGGCGCCGCCGTGTAGGGGGTCCAGTTCGGCTGGGATCCAGAGAGCGACCGGGGGATGGGATCGAGTCGTGATGCTGAGGAAGTGAGTACTGCGAGTGAGGATCGGTCTGCGCCGAAGCGATGGGCTGGCCAGGAGGCGTGGGAAGCGGCGCATAGGCTGCGCTGACCGGGTTCATCAAGCTGGCCGGCGGCAGAGTGCTGCTGGGACTGGCGCTGTATTTGCCAATGATCTTCTTGAGCGCGGGCTCCAGGATCTTCCAGGGGAACACCTTGACGTCCTTCTCAATGTTGCGAGGCTTGGGGTTGGGGAACGCCATGATGATCTTGAAGAACTCCTCGCTTTCAGGCTTGGCCTTGGAGACAGTCAGGGGATGGAATCCCTCCAGGTTGCGGCGAATCCGGTTCTTCTCCTCGACGCTGAAGCGGTTGGGGGCGGCAACCAGCTGCTCCAACAGGTGAATAGTGTCGACGGAGGTGACGTAGCATTCGCTCTTCTCGGCCCACCAGATACACGATATGCAGATGCTGTTGGGCGGGCGCTCGTTGACAGCCACGGGCTGGAAGCTGGCCGTGAGCGTCGATCCGCGCTGGTTCTTCTGGAAGCGCACGATGCGGCGGCGGTTGTCCCACTCCTCCTGGCTCCAGTTCTCGGCCATGGTGTCCAGCTTGCCCTGGATCTTCAGCACCGCCTTATTGCCGTACACCCCGACCGGGTGGTAGTTGTTGCTGCTGTTGCTGCTGTTGATGGTGCTCGTCCGGATAAGCTGCGGCGCCCCGTTGGCCGGCGACGATGGCATCGGCAGTGGCGTCAAGCTTGGCCGTCCCGCCATGGACCCGTCCAACCCGGCGGGACTTCGCCCCGTGCTCCCCAAGGTACCCGGGTATGCGCCCCACCTCGGCGCCGGCTGGCGGTGGTAGTGAGGGTCCGTGAAACTGCTGGTTCTGTACGTGCTGAGCATGTCGTTGTTTCCTGACGGGAAGTTGTTGGCATATCCGCTCTGTTGCGACGGGTACTCGTAGCTATTTGTAGCAGGCTCTGAGGGCAGTCCGGACTCTGCCTTGGGTGAGATACTCGGCTGATCCAGCGTTGTGGCAGGTGCCCCGTCCTCCTCCTGCTTAGGCATCTTGGTTGACCTCGTGATGTCATCCCCGGACCCTTCGAGGTAGTGAAAGGTGCCCACGACGGTCCGCGAAATCTCTTCTCCCGAAGGCCCCTCGTGGAGGAGTGACATGGGCACGTTGGTGCCAGTGCCCGTGACCATGATTTGGGGGACATCTGCGCTGTATGTGTAGGCGAAGCCAGAGCTGTCCTGGACATCTCTGGTCACTTCCGCAGGGCATTTCTCAGACCCAAACAGCAGGAAGAAGAAGGCCGACATGGAGAGCACCTCATATTGCGACGAGACCTTGATAAAGACCTTAGTGCCAAATCCGCCGGATGTGGGCTGGAAGGACAGGACAGTCGATCCTGAAGGCATGTATTGGGCAACGGCTCCATTGTTCGAGGCGAACGACTGTTGATTCAGTTGAGCGAACTTCTCAGTTTGTTGCTGTGCAGAGAAGGGCGGAGCCGGATACTGCTCGTAGGCGGCATCCTGGTACCGTGTCGAGTCGTAACCTGTTGCTGAGGTTCCTGTTAGCCTCTTGTCGCTCGTTCTCCCGACTCTTTTGGCACTGGTCGACTCTGGCACGTTCGCAGTCGTCGCCGCCAGAGCGTCCACGCGTGACCACTTGTTCACCCGCGCATCACCACCAGTCCAAACGTCTCCAAACCGGGCACACTAAACAGCGTCCACAGGGTATAAACTCACCATGCATCGAGGGCAGCTGCGCTTTGCTGTAGGCCGCCATTTCTAAGAGCCGAGGCGGGGAGTCCCCGCGTGGGTCTCCCCCGTTGGCTGCTCGTGCAGCTTCTTCGTAACGAAGCGTGAGCGTCTCGGGCGACTCGAGCCTGTCGTCCACACCAACAATGATTGGCTTTTGGGGATGGTAGTCAGGCTGTGAGGGTCCTTGGTGTCAGTCTTTGGGGATGTCTCGAAACAGGAGTCTTTGAGGAGTAAAGGAAAGTCCACACCACGAAGACACGCAACAGATGGAGATGGAGGGAGACGAGACGAGACGCTCCGCAAAACGAGACGAGGAAGACGTCGGTCTTGTCACGCGAGTGTTGGAACAAGGTCTGGGTTGCGACTCACCTCGAAAAGCTTGTAGGGCGGACACTGGAACTTGACAGCAGACATTCAAGCTGTCGGGAAGGGGGAGCTGGTGGGAAATGTGTTTTTGAGGGAGAGGAGATGAAGAATGCAAACCACTGTCTTGGACAGAGGCGGTGGAGGTAGTTAAACACAGGTCTCGACGAGGTCTTATTTGGCGGGGGATCACTCGGCCAGGAGGAGGGTCCCTTTGGTCGGGAGCCTTTGGTTCTCGGAGATTTGATCTAGCAAGGCGCATAGACCAACGTGCAGGCTGACGCTCTTGTTATGCTGGGCACTCTTGTCAGTCTCCTCCCTTGAATTGCTTCTGCACCTTTGGCGTGGCGTTGTGAAACAGCCGAGCGAACGGCGGGATTCTTACTGGCGAGGAGTGAGGTGCTCAGAGGGGCGCGCGGCGGTTCCGATCCAGAGCAGAGACACTTGCATTCCAAGAAGGGAGAGATAGATTGCCCTTTACAGCCCAGGTTGCTTTTCGGCGTGTGCTGATGCTTCTCAACTGGGGTAGCGGGCAGTTTGACGCGGCGGGTTGGGGTTCAGAGATACCGGGGCATTTGCGGCCTCATTGGTTAGGCCCGTTGAGGAGGAACAACAAACGGCGATGGTGGTGGGCGGTCAAGTTCCGGCAAGAGGAATCCGACTGGAGACGTGCAGGATTGTGTGCTGAAGAAAGCCGTGCAGTGCAACCCAAAGAAGCCTGGCAGATCGGTCAGCACTCAACATCAGGTAGCGGAGAGCATCCTCAACGGTGGAACAAGTTGGCCGTGAAGCTCCGAGAGGCTTCCGGAGGCCCGCTCGGGGGTGCAGCAACGGCACTTTTTTTCCCCTACGTTGAGGAGGATCAAGCAAGCAGACGAGACGTACGTGGCAGCTCAAGCTTGGCTCGAGATTTGATCACCAGAAGGGAGATGAAGCTAGCTGTCGAGGAAATTCTAGCACGGGAGCCATCCAAAGCACTGGTCTGCAAATATCCCGAACCTGTAGGCGGGAAATGATGGTCAGTTCATGTCCCTTGATCGAAAAAGGCCGGATGACGTTGCGGCCCGTTCAGACGGCAGTTTGCCAAAAAGACGGAAGACGCGTTGCGTTGTGATTACGGCTCGGGGGGTGGGAAGACAAACAGAGACAAAGCGGAGCTTGGATGGAGGAGTGTTTGGGGCGGGTAGAGGTGGTTGATCCAGGCTGGCGAGATTTGGGAAAGTCAGAGTCTCGCTCGGGAAGGTTCATGGGGGTGTCGGAGGTAGATGAGAGATGAGAAACATGAGGGGGCATTTCTTTTTGAGGTTGGGACGGCGTAATGCACGATGCTCTGCCCTGCGTCAAAGAGGCGATAGTCGTGATTCAGATGGATGGCGGAGAGGCGGGGAGGATGAGGTCAGGGTAAAGACGAGATGGGATCAGGCCAGTGGAGCGGAACAGGACGGAGTGGAGCCCGGTCGGTGACGTCCAGCCCTTCGCTGGACGGAAAACAAGTGCAAATGGGTGACAGAGGGTGCAAAAGCGAGGAAGCAATGCCAGGGCGGTAGGAAAGGGAGAGAGAGGGCTCTTGTCTAGTTGCTTTTGGGCCTTGATACTGTCAAGCTTGTGGGATCCTTGTCCGCCGAGCCCACCCCACTCGCAACAGCCAGGCCGAAGCCGATAGACCAGTAGACCAGTAGACCAGTAGACCAGTACGAGGGAGAGACGACAAGCCCCCGTCCCGGCAATGATCGCATCGGCCATAACCCATGGCGGCCACCCGATTCCCTGGGGTCAGTGCCCGTGGCATCTGGGGGAGGGCGAACTAGGGATCGCAGGGAGGGGGGGTCGCAGGGAGGGGGGAGGGGAGGGAGGGCTAGGGTCGACCACTTTGGCCGTTGAAATGCCAGATTTCGAGGTGTCTCAGAGACGTCTGCAAGGGTGATGGCAGAGAGCAGCACCATGTACTACATAGTATGTCGTAGTGTAGGGGTGGCGGGGGAGGGGGCATGAGCATCCAGGGCTCGGGAATGGTGGAGACGGCGAACTTGTGACGGATGAGGATAAGGGAAGAGCCCCCCAACACGGGAGACGGCCGACCTGGAAGCTCACCAAGTTGTTGGCCCCGATGGGATGTTGGTGTTCGTGGGGTTGTGAGTATCCCTCCTCCCTCCCTCCCTCATGCCTCAAGCCGCAAGCCCTGGCATCAATGTGATCACGGCACACACCGTGGAGCTGGCGGCTACGAGACACACACACACGCACACACACACACTTGGGGACCTTGTCCACACACCCCCCTTTGGAGAGAACATGTGCTATGACGGGCATGTCCACGGGGGACCGGCGGGGGAACAGGCTCGCAACACGGAGAAGAGGGTGGGCGCCAGAAGAGAGTTGGTGGGACGAGCCAGACGAGCCAGACGAGCCTCAGCCAGCCCCCAACCCAACCAAACGCTCGACAAAAAAAGAAGAAAAACAAAGGAAAGGGAAAAAAGGAAAAGCGAAACAGGGGACGTGCAAGAAGAAACAAAACGAACAGTTTAACGTGCCTGGTGCGGTGCGATGCAAGTGCAGTGCGTAATGCGCGTGTAAGTCCGATCGGGGGCGGGTGGAGGGGGTGGCTGTAGGCGGTCAGCGCTGATTGGAGGCCCGCGGCGACGGGGATCGATAGTGGTGCGCAGGGGTGCCGGTAGTGGACTTGGTAGCGGGCTGGTGGGCTGGTAGGGGGGGGACGCATGGCGGCACACGGCGCAGGCGGGATCAGCTGGCTGGGCCAGGGTGGTCCCAGGTGTGGCCCAGAGCGTCCAGGGCGCTGAAGGGGGCAGCTCTGCACTCTGCACAGTGGCCGGTGCCAAGCCCAGTGGACCAGGGAGCGCCCTAAGAGCGCCGAAGAGGGTCGAAGGGGGCCCGCCAGGCCACTAACGGCCAGTAACCAGCGAGCGGTTCCAACCGTGCTGGCCCCCGTCCCGTCTTCCGTCCTCCCGTCTCCATCTTCGTGTCCAGCAGCTCCAGCAACTGGCTCCAGCACTGACACCGGCTCTGGGCAGAGAGTTTCCACCAGGGTTGCGTCCGTCCTTTGCCTTCTGCCTCTGCCGTCTGCCGCCTACCGTCCACCGTCCGTTCCGTGGCACTATCTATCTTTGGATGCGTTTAAGGGGGGGAAGAGGCTGGCCATGCTCGGGCGGTGGAGCACCCGAGCCTGGAGGGTCCAAGGGAAGGGAAGGGAGGGGAAGTCGCCGTGAACTTACCGTGGTTAAAATGACTGCGCAGCGAGGCCGTCGTCGGGTTCGGTCTGCGTGGGAACTTTTTGTTGGATCACCGGAAGGGCGAAATTGCGATGGAGTTCCCGGGTTGACTGATCTGCTGCGGGTGATCGTGGGCACGAGCGAGGTGTGCGCGCGAGATGCCAAAACCCGCCAAATCCAGCCAAATCAGCAGACCGCGTCGTCAAGTTCGCCGCTCCTGTTAGGGCCCTGTTTCCTGGGTGTCTGCGTCCTGGAGGTCGGCGTCCAGCTCTCTTGACCACCGCTCGAGATACACACACACACACACCACCACCCAGAGGAACTAGGGAACTAGGGGGTGGGTTGACGGACGCTTTGGGTGGACGTCAGCTCGACCGGGAGGGCCTTGGGCTCGGAGAGCTGGGGTTCCGCGTTCGCCCAGCAGGGATCAGGCCTGAAAGGGTAAAGTCGGTTGATCAAGGGGGGGGTCCCGTAGGTCCAGTAGGCCAGTAGGCCAGTAGTCCAGGGCAAGGGAAAGACGATCGCTGATCGCCTCACCGGGCACTCTTCTGAGTCAAATCTGTCAACTCCATTCCAATCAGCCACTCGTTGCTTTTCCCCGTCCCATCTGCACGCAACATCTCGGTCAATCATGACCTGGTTCTGAGACCCGTTCTCCCGTGCTGCGACAGGGCACACATCCGTTCGGTTCCTCAGTTCACCGTGTGTGCTGCCTCCATCCGCTAGCTGTGCCAAGCAGCTGCAAACCCCGTCCATCCCGCCTGTGCAGCCGCTCCCACTTGAGAAGTTCGAGGTACACCCAGCCAAGAATGGAAAAAAGGAAAAAGGGGGGGAAAGGGAACGGGACGACTAATCAGAGGCGGATCTTCGGGCGGTGCAGCACTGGCGTCACCGCACGCACTCTCGAGGGAGGTATGAACTGATCTCGGCTGGGAGAGGACAGGAGAGGAGAATGAGGGAGCTGGTGTCATAGAACCGATGGATGGATGGATGGATGGATGCTAGAGCGCCGCTCAGGCTAGCCACAAATCCCCGTCTCGGCGACTCTAGTCGTCAAAATTTCCAGATTGGCCCATCAACGTCAATAGACTGCCCGGCAAGGGTGGGACACCATGACGGCGGAATTCTCCGTGGCGGCTAGGTGGTCATCCAGGCCTCTTAGACAGACCTCCTCACCAAAAGAGGCGCAACGCCAACTGAACGGGACATGAGAGGTAGGGAAAATGCCATTGAACGGTGGTGGTGATCAGCCTCCCCCATGTGGGTCGGCAGGAGGGGAGATGATGGATGGATGATGAAAGAGAAAGGGCACCATGGCCTCGAAAAGGAAATCCATTACTCACGTATCAACAGCGCTGGACTCTCTAGTCACCCTCAGATCTTTCAGATCGACGTCGTGGCTGTCGTTCGTTTTACGGTGTCTTGCCTTGCCTCGATTTCCGAACGTGGGAGTGGCGCTCGTTCCTTGCCCGCAGCTGTCAGCAACGGACCTAACTCACGCGAGCCATCGCTCATGTCTCACCCTTACAGCTCTCTCAGATCACGCTTGCACCTCAACTCCCTCTAAGTTTGGCCCTCCGGGATCCGCTTTGAACGCTCGCAGAAGAAACGTTGCCGTCGTGAGTCGGGTTGTTTTTCTTTGCACCCTTGGTACAAATGTGCTTGCGGTGTCGCCGTGGTATCTTGTCGAGAATTGGTTGCTATAGCCGTCACGAACAGGTCGCGACGCTGGTAATTGAGTGCAGGCTAGCCGTCAGGGAAGGAGCATGTTCTTCAGCGTGGGGAACGCCAGTTATTTTATACAACCTGCCCGTCATTGACAAAGGCTCATGAGCAAGCTGGCTCCGCCAAGGGTCCTCTTCTCTTCTTGAACATCGGCTTCATAATTGGCCCTGCTTGCGGTTCCGTTGCGCGATGCGGCCAGGCCAGGGGCACAATTTCGTACTGGCCAGGTACCCGGCCCGCCAGTCGTCGGCGGCGCGAGAGATCGAGGTGACCTTGGATCCCCCTGGCCCTGTCCCCTGCCGCCCGATTGAGCAAGCGACGCGGCTCGATCTGGCTGTGCGGCCCTATGTGGCTCGTGGAAGGTGTCCCGGCCGCCTAGCCAAATTGCGTCTGTCGCCGGGGCGCCTGCGTGGGATACAACGATGCGATACGGTTGAACAAAGCCTATACAACCACGCCACCTCGGCTCCTGAGGGACTGCCGGGCTCTGGGGAGGCGGCCTCAGGGTCGGGAGGCCATCGTATCGCATCTCGCGCCGCATTTGCATGTCCCTCGGACACTGTATCTGGTCTCCTGCCTGGCGTTCCATCGGGTCGGGGTGCCATGATCGCGGGGAGCAGAAACACTGGAAGCTCGAGGGGGGGCGGGTGTGCGATCTGCGCAGGGGACCAGGGTCGACCCCGTCCGGCTTGGGGGGATCGTCAATGCCTGCAGCGCCCAGACTCCTAGCTCGGCTAGCAGGGCCGCCGGATGGAAGACTCGAGCAAGCTCCTGCAGCCTGGGCCATGAAATAGTAGGTCCATCATGGATGGCGCGCCGCGGGCCGCACTTATGGAGACGACACTACGACTTTGGCGGGCTGGCGAACTTGGCCCCTCGAGCTGCGTCGGCGATTGTACCGACTTGAGTCAACAGTGACACCACAAGGTCAGCGGATCAATTGCGCGGAGACGGTATCCTTGCCTCCAGATCTCCGGACTGACGCGGACCTTGGTGCTTAGCAGTCGCTAGCCCTCCAGCCCCTGCATCCTCCACTGCCGGTATGTCATTTCAATTTGCAACTTTCGATCTCCGTGCAAAGATGCGACGATGCATATCACGTCTGTCCTCAATGTGCCTCAGCCGAGTCGTCTCCCAGTTTCGCAGCTCGATGTTCTCTGTGCTCAGTCCTGGCCGCTCCTCCCACCAAATGATTTTCTTTCGGCATGGTTCGTTCCGGACAAGGGCCAGGGTCTTGCACTTCGCCAACCAGACTTGATTGTCGAGAGTGTTACTGGTCAGCGAACAAGTGAGATCCCAATACCTGGTCCCAAAGTCTTGAAGAGATAAAGCAGATACCCGAGTCAATCGCAGAGCCGAACTGGGGGGGTATTCACCGCCGATTGCTTGGTTCGCCAAAGCGCTGGTAGAAGCATTGTCCCGCTCCTCGCCAAAATCCCAATCCACCTTGGCCCTCGTGGACCAACGCGTGGCCCAACTCGAGGTTCAATATCAATTCCATGCATCCCTCGTGCGAAGTTTGGTTTTACTCGAGCGGCGGCTTGAGAAACCACACAGAACGCAGCGATCCGTTTCCAATAATCTCGCTTGATCACCGTCCCACGACATGCTTCGTCTGACCTCACTCCTGGTTGCACCCTTCACCCACGCAGCCGTCCGTCGGTTCGGTGGCACACATGCTTCTTCAGCATGCGAAACGCCGTCCCAGCACACAGGTTCGGTCGCGTCACTTGTGTTAGATCCTGCCCTGGATCATGGGCCCGGCACGATGGGGACAGTCCATTGGAACTGCGACGAAACGTCCCAAGGTTGTTCATTCCAGTGGCGGACGGAGTTGTCTGTCCTGGATGCACGACACGTGCATGTCTCAACCACAGACGAAGTAAATGGGCGCCGAACCGTAGGATAAGTGCGTTTAATTCGGTTGCGGGGTGGATGCCATGAGGTCCTGATGAAGGAATGGATTTTGAACATCCAAGGTTGGTCCTGTTTTGATGCCTGTTTCAGCACCCCTCCAAACCAACGTGAGGTCTGGCCAGGCGAGCCCCACCAACACAATTCCCATCTTTGGAGTCTTCCATCAGGCTTAAGTTTCAAAGGGTTTTGATGCACCATGCCGACTTCTGGACTGTCCTGGCTGGCTCGTGACGCGCTAGCGCTCACTGCTCACTGCGACCCGCTCTTGAGTTCAAGAAAGGCTCGCGCATCCGTCCGGTTGAAGTTCTTTTACAAAGTCCCAGTCGTTTCCCATGGCAGCACAACTAGGTGTTTTTTTTTCGCTGCTGAGACCAGTGTCCAAGAACCCACGAGGGCGGGTATGGCAGGATGGTTGCGCAGGCCCTGCAGCCACCGTCACAGCTCGGATCATGCCGAGCTGCTCTCACGGCTGGTCGTGTGTGCGTCTGTTACGTTTCGACGAGAGCATTGGTTGTAGCGGTAGCCCACTGAGGTATCGGTGAAGGGTTGTTGAGGCGCATCCGGCGACGAATCAGTATTCCCGACCGAGGTTCGGTGATGGTGACGGTGTCCATCGAATGATCCCTTCACGGGTCCATTTTGCTTCTGCTTCCCACGACGGAATTCAATCAACGACTCTCGTACAGGCCGTGCGTGGCCACCCACACAAGCTGTGGACCTGCAACAGGTCATACAAGCGAGCAACGACTGGCCACGGCGAGGCTGGTGACTCTTCGAGATCATGCACGTCAGGTGGCACGCACCTCGCACCTCGCAGATCTCGCGCCTTGCCTAACCCTGCTCGCGTTCAGCCAGTTGCCAGAGCACACTGCGCGAGCACCCTGTTGCGGTGACACCCGACCGTGCGTTCGTCGTCGAGGGTTCCAATGGGACGGGCTGCTTGGCGTCGCACCGCCATGCCGGGTCGGAAGCCCACGCCGCGAGCCCATCTAGATCGGCGCGTCTTGCGCCTTGCGTCCCGTCAAGACCTCGAGTGGGCTGGTGCAACTGTGATGGGAGAGGCAAACCCGCTGACGCGATGCCGCGAGCATAGCCAGCCCAGGGTACCTTGCGTCCGGCCGGGCGGCTTGCGGTGACGACTTGCGGCCGGCTTGCGTCCTGGCGTCCTTGCATCTTTGGCGACCTGGATCTCGGGCCCAGAGACTTCGCGACAAACCCCCGTTTCCGGATGCGTGCAGGATCTCGGGGCGTGGTTCAGATGCACCTCAACGCCTGCTGGGCGTATGTTGCCATTGATGGTGCGTCTGCTCCGCCTTTGCCTTGGACGCGCGTAATGAGATGCAGCGGCAAAAAGGCGGCGAGGGGCAGAAGCATTGAGGCCTGAGGAATGCATCCCGTTTCAACAAGGAGGAAAGTCCTGAGTTTTCCAGGGAAGGACCGTTTTTTGTCCCGTAGGTAGATTTAGAGTTGTTTCAACTTCTAATGAGGGAGGCACTAAATCTCGTCACACGAGCCAGAATCGGCCTCGCCTCAAATCTGCCATCTATCCATATCCCTAGACTATTCGTTTCGAGAAGACTCAGCATCAAAATCGCCTCCATCCTCCACCGTCAAAAACGCACCCCCAATGAGTCCATCACCACCATGGCCCTACCGCCAAATGATCCCAACCACACACTCTTTTCGCACTTGCTCAATCACCGAGGGAGCGTTCCAAACTCCCGGGCAACCCAATGCCCGTGCGGGGCCTGTCTCGACCGCCTCTTGTTTCCACGCATGCCTCTAGATCTAGCCATTGAGGTTACAATGATGGACAGGCGGCACGAATACTCGAGAAAAGCGGATCCCCCGCATCCTACGTTGGCAATTGGTTGGTGGCCTAATTGAGGCCAGTGTAACCACGACCCCTCCGCAACGCGCGCTGAAAGGCAAGGAGTCCAAGTCCAACGGCTGGACCAGCCGTGTGACGGCCAAGTGGACTGCAAAGAAACTCATGGCCAATCGTGACTTTGTTGGGATGCAAAGGGCGATGGGGATGGACAAGCGCCCTTTTACCCTCTGGCTGAGCCTTCACCTTGCATGGCAACATGGCCGTCAGAGTTGCCGATGGCAAGTCGACGACGTTCTGCGGCCTGCCGCATGTCCACGGCGACCAATACGACACTATCGCCATCGTCTTGGCGCCGGACACTCACTTGACCGCTCATCACTCCAGCCGTCGTCGTTTCAGGACGCATGCACGATGAGAAGCTACCGGGCCCTAGACCAGATCGGCATGCACCTACTTCGTACGTACAGGAAGCCCCGGTGCATGCCTGGTGCATGAGACCTATTCTGCATCGTGAGCGCACGTCGTCGTAAGACCTTCAAGAAACCGCAATTCCAACGTTGTGGTTGGAACTACCGGGCACTTCACGCTACCTCATCTCGTCCTCAACGTTGACCTCGATCCTGCAGCAACAAAAAGGCCCGTACAACAGTGTGCTGGCTGGCCAGTCTGGGCCGGAAGCAGTTCGTCTCGCCCCGGTCGGTGCACATCTCACGGCCTCGAGGCAGTGCCACCCCAGGACAAGGATATGACCAGATCGAGGCGCAATGGTCCATTGGTCGTGCAAATCATCATGTATCGTGAGCGAATCCATCCTCTGTCCACGCCGACCTACTACTCAATATGGGTGATAAGTACCGCCGCCCTATACTCTCTCAATGTTCGACAGGAAAGGGCTCCGAAAAAGAAAGTTGTTGTTACAACGAAACGTAACTTTTGGAAAAAGGAATCACTTTACCAGCATCAAGGGGGCCAGTTACGCCGCCTTGCGTCATAGGCTTTCGGCCATCCCGACTTCCACCCATTGGTCAACCATGTCACATCCCGTGCCGGTGAGGCAGAGGGCCAGGTGTGAGATCCCTCAGATCCCGGCTCCGCTGGCCTGTCTATATCCCATGGATTAACTGCACACCCCGCCATCCTGCAGCCACCCAGTCAGTCCAGCCGAGTCGTCGTTGCACGATATCCTGAGCTCGGCAGACGAAAAGCAGGGCGGTAGGCACCACGTACAGAGGGCGTGGCTCCAGTTCGGCGATGGATGTCAGTTGTTCTGCTCAACCATGAGTACCTCACAACGATTGAGCCCACGTGGCAGGCAGAACGATGATGGTAGCATTTAAAATGAAGAAAAGAAACTTTGGCGTCAAGATCTGCATCCCGGCCTAAAACAAAAGACGATTACGAGGTCGACTGTACATCCAAGCAGTCGATGGATCTGGTGCTCCCGTGCCGGCGTCTGCGTATGGAGCGAACGTACATACATGGCGAGGCCCTCCCCCCACTATGCAGCTAGCAAGGGCCAGGAATGCACCTCCACAGATCTGGGAGCTGCTAAATTAGATAGCCAACCCTGGTCCCCTGTCCGCCAGATCTGCAGATTCCCGCCGGCAAGCCCACGGCCAGACAGACAGGGAGGGAGCGTGGCCCCGACGGGGCAGAGCACTTTCCACAGATTGTCCCCTTTTCCAGCACTAGAGATGGAACGGAACGGGCTTTGACCCGCCGAGGCGTGGAAGCGAAGCCACAGTTGCGCGCAGAAACCCGGGCATTGGGGACCGCATCCTGGTCGCGAGAGCGTGGAGGGCTTGACCGAACCCGCTTGGTAATTTGGCCGTCCGGTGAGGTTACCCCAAGCGTTTCGATAGTCTTCGAAGCCATCGGCCTTGGGGGATAGTGACAGCCGACAAGCAAGGGATGGCAACTAGTCCGCCCCGTTCAATCCACCAGGCTCTGGGTGCGATATTCTTCGGACGTCCGTCTAGTTGTCAACTTGTTAGCGGTTCGTCGATCGCTATATCGTACAGCAGGCTACACCAAAGTTAGTATTTGGATTAATAGATTCTCACACCGCAACGGTGGGTGGCCGCCCAATGCACCTTTTCGTCGAGTCAGTCCGCCCGATGTCATTCGGAGAGTGCGCGCGTCCTCCTAGCCTGGGAAAAAGCAAATCCTGGACGTCGATGGCTGGCCGAGAGCTTTTTGCCACCTAGTTGAGGTGTGTACACAGTTGAGGTAGCACCCTGGAGTCGCATTCCCCTCCGGTTCAATCCGCGTCTGCTACCCTACACCGATACCAAGCTGCTTTCGCTCAATTCTACAATACAAAGGACCTTTATAGGTAATAGAGTTCGTACTTCCAGGCTGATATGATCTCAAACTCGAATGTCTTGTTACATCAAAGCGTGAGCGTGAGCGAAAACAACCCCAAGAGTTTCACTTCCAGCGAGTCCGTTGGGGTCCAGAAACCAGCCTTCGATGAGCGGGTAAACGGAACCCTGCATGCATTGAAGCCACCCATCCATGCTGATCTGATAACCAGAACTCGTGCCGATGCCGACATGTCGTTTACCTCAGGGGTCTTCTACGAGAAACTACTGTCAGGGTCCAAAAACTGCCTGGACAGTCATCCCAACTCTGAGACAACTCAAGGTGGTAACAGAGGCGTAATGTGGAGAGAGGTCGTGGAGACTTTCGCCTTCAAAACAAAAATATTTCTAGAATGGAGTCCTGATTTCCTGCATATTCTCCACTGACACCCCGAAATCTGCGAGACTGCCGGGCTCCCCGAGTCGGGTTATCCATGCCACTCGCCTGAGGTCCACCCTGCGGGTTGTACGTTTTCAATTCACCCGGAATGCGGCGACAGGAAATGGGCACAGCACGCAACAAGCCTGGATACGAATCCTTACAGCTGGGATAGCAGAAGAGCCCGACGATCCCCCGAGAACAGCGGTGCTATGTGTCGTCATCGTGACTACAGAGCCAGCATCGATTGACAGCCACGGACATTTGTTGCCGGTGACCTGCAATTGCGACTGCAGTCTGCAAGTGACGGATCGCTCTCCTGCAAGGTACTCGCACTCGCAAATGGTCATATTTCTCATTCCTTTGATACACGCTAACACGACAATGCCCTTGCATGCACGGCAGTTTTGGCGATTGCATTTGCGACAGCCATCCGGGTCAGGGCATCGAGGCACCGGGAGGGAGGTCACGATGCATCCGCAGCACGGACAGGCAAGGGACGCACCAGCGGCTCGTATGATGCAAGCCGTCGAGCCGAGGCTGGGCGTCGGGCCCAACAATTCTGAGATGTGATGGCGGTGATGTGTACTCTGTACCAGCATTGTTCTCCAGCATTCCAAGCCAACGAGCCCGTCCCCTCGACCTGCATCCCCGTGCAGATGTGTAACGTCCAACTCCGGCGCTCTTTGGCTGCTCGTGTTCGTGACTCGGCGCCCTGGCTGAGCTACTTCGTACGAGCATCACAAACGGCGGCCTGAGCGCTCCTCCTCCCAGGGTACGACGCTTCTGGGCGTCTGGATGCTTCTCAAAAAGCAAGGTGGCTTTGGACAACCAACCCCAAACGGCGACCTTTTGCAAAAGCAACCTGTCGCTCTGAACTCTACTTCGGAGTAGCTCCCTGCACAAGAGGGAGCGCCCTATCAGCTTCTTGGCAGGCTTCTGGAGGCAGTCACTGGCCACCGTCGATCCGTAGTGGGCACCCTGGCAATTTCGCATGACGCGCTGATCGCTCACCGGGGCG
Source organism: Ilyonectria mors-panacis (assembly GCA_002991585.1). Lineage (NCBI taxonomy): Eukaryota > Fungi > Ascomycota > Sordariomycetes > Hypocreales > Nectriaceae > Ilyonectria > Ilyonectria mors-panacis. Next base: position 38,978 of record PPHJ01000087.1, on the reverse strand, counting down.
GCGGACCCCTGTCCAGCTGTCAAATGTCAAAGGTGCAGCGGTTCAGCGGTTCAGCCCAGTCAGTTAACGCCGACCCGGAGGGCCTCCCGGACGGTTGTGCGTAGAACAGTGGACCGGCGAACTCCCACCGGACACTAACGGCTATAACCTGTCGATGCCGAGCCGGAGAGGGCTGGGCTCAGGTGAGGCGCTACAATAGGCTCCCAGCGGCCATGTGGCTCAGGTCAGGGCCAGGTTTAGCTCCATGCCAGGCGGCGGCGGGCAGGATTCCGCGTGGGGGCTGTAGGAGAGTCCCAGGGGCCCCGGCGGGATCAGCGCGAGGGTTTTCGGTCTCCCTCGGGGCCGTTGCAGCGGAGACGACACTGCAAGGCCGTGTCTTGCCTTATGGCCGGCAGTGGATGTTGGTGAGACACGGGAGTGTCAACCAGGGTGCAAGATCTGGGTCTGGAGTGGCTGAGCCTTGGCTGACCAGCCACACGAACCTGCCAGTTCACGGCGATAACTCCTCGGAGGCCCGAATGAGGCCGTTGTTGTCAGGCGTGACTAAGTGATAGGCGCCGTTCCCCTGCGGCGTCGTTTGCCCAAGGCAACTGCCTGATGGTAGGCCCGGTTGCCAACCGCTGTGTGCCTCGGCGGCTTCGGCTCTTCGGACGAACTAGCCGTGAGACATCGTCAGAGCATTGACTTGCGGCAACGACAAGACGACACGCCGCGGGATGGACTAGACTCGATCGCTGGCAATCTGGTGGGGGATCGTTGTGCTCCAGGCATTTCGATGCGCCGTGGGCAATCCGTCGACGAGAACCTCTACGCCACCCCACAACTTCACCGAGAGGCACGTTGGGATCATCACCGCCATTCGACGGCCCGCTCAAGAGAGACATAGGAGTGGCGTCAGCTTTGCCAGACGCTTCCATGGCCAACAACTGAGACAAATCGTCCAGAAACGTCACAACAGCTGGTGCGTGGTGCGCGTTACGGTCTGGAACCCGCCCCGGCCGGAGAAATCCCTTGATCGGACACCCGCCGTAGCCCGTCGCCTCGATTGATAGCGCTGTCGTGTGCTCGTGGTCTCGGGGCCTTTTTTCCTCGCGTGAATCATCGGGTCTAAGACATCCAGCCATTGTGATGCAGGCGGTTCTGTGATTAGCTGGTACCTTTCTGTGGCTCCAAAGGAGAGACTACGCAAGTCTTTGAACTTGATCGACGAAGCTGCTTGTCCGGTGCCATGGCGTTTTGAACCTGACCGGTGTGGATACTCTGACGAGTCATTGTATCGCTAGTATTCAGAGTATTTGTATTAATCTAGCTCCCGCTTTGACAACTGTGGCGTCCGAGACCCACGTTTCCCCGAGGGTTCAATCGACGATGATCTCGAAAAGCTAGGGCACGAGGCTTGAGGAAATCAAGCCCATACGTATGTCGGTGTAGAGAAGCCGCAGATCACTACCACGCAGGTAGATCAAGGTACTGCTGTCTCAGCCAAAGCTTACCGGTGTCTTACAATTTTCGAAGTGCGGTCTAACTTGCCCAGGTAATGGTATAGTTGAGGATCCTTGTGATTTTGGAAGATGACATTTAGAATATCGATATGACAGGTATGATTAGTGATGCTCTTCTGCTAGAACTACCCAAACGGAGAGACTCGGCATAATACGACAGGCAGATGAATCACAGGACGCGAGTTTTCCCAAAGAAGTCTCTGGCATGCGCTTCTTCACCTCAACAGAATTTTCAGAAACCATCAACGCCTTTGGGTTCTTGGCAGAGCATAGAGCGCCCCCATTTTAAAGCACGATAGGTGAAGCAAACATATACCTACGTACTTGGAATTGCAGCATGATGTCAGAGGAAAGGTGGAATCAGACGACTGTTGTCTCGTTTCTCTGTCGTTTTTCTTTTCCAGTGTTTGCTCTCGTTGATAAGTATCACCTAAATGGACCGAATTTCTTTTTGCTCCGTAGATAAAATCGTCCACGTGGCATGGATCATTTAGAGTGTGCTATAACCGTAAGAAAACACCATACCAGAAGGCGTAGGGACCTAGGGACTTCACCATGTGGTCAAAATCGCAGTAACAAATTCGCAAGAAATTGAGACATTGTTCTTATTAGCTATGGTTTGGAATACATAAAGTCCATATGACTTTTCGTACCATAATCGAGTGTGATACCACATCTTGGCTAAGAATAAGAATAAAGTAGATAGAGCCCAACGGAAACTATCTCCATTGCCTTGAGTCCAGGCGTTAATAAAATCTCCAGGACGGGTAAGAATGTACAAATGTTTTCAATGAGTATTGCACACACACCTATTGCTATTTGCATATATAACTACATCTTAATCTTACTGATAAGTATCTATTATTCTCATAAAGCAGTTTAAGAAATAAAGTTTCTTGAAGACTAAATTTTAGTATTTATTTCTTACAGTAACATCTGTTTATTTTATTTATCAAGTCTAATTTATTAAAAGTAATCGACATTTAGTCCACCCTTTAGTTATATGTACAGTGGGTATTTAGTCCTGCTGAGGCTATAGTAAATGGGCTTGTACCTGTGTACCAATAGCAACGCTCTTTTCAATATGTGGAGGAATCAATGACCTGGTTGGCTCGATGAAGATGGCCAGGAGTCGTTCCTCACAAGTATTATGACACGTCGCTGTAGAAACGGTCTTGTGAGGGTACTGTGGCGATCCTGGCTTGGGGTAGATCACTGCGTAATGAGTGTAAAGTCATGTCGTCCATCCATTCTATGTATAGACTGGCGATCTTCACAACTGCTCTGGATCCCACTGTATCTGATTAGTGTAATGAGTGTCAATGTCCCCAGCACTACTGAAGAACTCCAATGACTATTGTGTTGGACCACAGTGACAATCAGGGCACTGTGACTGGGACCCTAGCCTAGCTAAGCCGTGAGACATATAAGGGCTTGATCCCTCCCAGTCATTGAGGGAGATCATCACTTTTCGAGACTTGCCAGTTTATCTTAGATTTTAGGCCTCAGTGCCAGTTGCCTCTACGGCCAGCAATTTTATTATTTTCTCCCCAACTTTTAGTATTTCCTATTGATAGGGATATGATCACATTCTCTTATATTTTCTCATAATTCTAGTAAGTCAGGTTGTTGGGTAATTCCTGTTGGAAGACCCGATTTTGGCTGGATTACGATAAGCTGTTATCCTAGCTACCCTACAAGCCGTGTGGGTAGGTGTGGTTGGTTTGGTCCAAGAAGGCAAGTCCCCCCTTTTTACTATGTGCCGTACTCTAGAGTTATGCGGGCTTTACCTGTGAAGAGGTGGTTGTACAACTAGCTAGACACGGTCAGTTGACACAGATAACGATTGATTTGTCAAGTCCATTAGCCAGAACGCCCATAATAAGATACCAGGTCTTCATAAGCACCGGCTCAGTGTCGTGAACCTCGTGGCTGAAGCTGACATCTTTCTCGTTCAGAAGATGTGATCCAGCTTATGGACAGGACCTGGAGGGCGGGCTGGTGAAAGTTCCCATATTATAGGAAGGGTAATGGTCAGACTAGTTGAACAACAGGAAGTTGCACGCAGGTTTGCCACGACCCTGGGACCTAGGATAAAGGAATAGTTAATTCATAGCACTGACATAATCTGTCGGACCAAGCAGGAACCCGGACTATAAAAATAGAGGCTATGTTGTGTTCGGATCTTGGGATTGTGCCATTAGATTGAAATATGGGCCAGGGTTCATTGAAGTTGCAGGCCTGGGACAGACTTCTTCAAGCCGGGTCGCCTGCGAAATCTCAAAAGTCATGGCGCCGAGCACAAATATCTCAACAGGTTCACAAATTACGGCTATTGGAGAAATTGGCAGTGTTGAGCAACATGTTCATTATTGAAAGACTGAAATACTGAGCATGGTAGCCCTGAGAATAGACTCAAAGGCCCGATGAATTCTCCCAGCATGATTGCAATTTCACTTTCTCGGGGTTGGCCAACACGACGAGAGTCTGGTTCCCAATGAGCGACAACGAGCCATGTAATAAAAGAGTGACGTGGAATTGGCTCCTAAACTTCGTGCTTATCATCCAATGTGACTGACTTTCCTTCATCGTCGTTAGACTAGAAGGCGTTCTGCTTCTTGCGGATGTCAAAGACTTTGAGAGCCTCTTCAGCGGCCTTGACACCGCTGAGGACCATGGCACCGAAGGTTGGGCCTTTGGTATGTTAGCTACTGGCATCTGTCACTGAAAGAACTAATAGTTCGAACTTACCCATGCGGTTGGCTCCATCGACTTCAGAGAGTTCCATACCACCAACGATAAGACCAGGAACAATCTCACGGGTGTTCTTAACAATGGCATCTTCGGCAGTGTTCATGTCGAGGCCACGCATGCCTCCGAGCTTTTCGATGCGCTGCATGCTCACAAGGCGCTTGACAGAGAAGGCTCCCATGGGGCCATCGTGGCCGGTGGTAGAGACGACGAGAGGAGCATTGATGGTGTTGGGATCCATGCAGGACTGGTCATCGTGGTGCATGGATACGAGAGTCCAGTTGGTCACGACACCAGAGATGCGAACTCCTTCATCAGACGGGCGAGTCATGAGGTCCTCGACGCAGGTGGCGTTGAACAGCTTGACATTGGGAAGCTGGAGGACCTGGGACATGATGGTCGAGGTGAAGAGCGCGGCATGCTTGACCACGACATAGTTGCCCTCATCTTCGTAGGGAACACCGACCTCACGGAGGAAGGCATCAGCAGGCTTTCGCATGATCATGGCCGAGAAGAGCTGTCCGCCCAACCAGGCACCACCACCAGGGGACACGGAGGCCTCGATGATGGCAATCTTCAGGTCCGGGCGCTTCTTGCCGAGGACATAGGCAGCGCTGAGACCACAAGAGCCAGCGCCGATGATGACGATGTCAGACTCGGCGTACTGGTCCAAGTCCTGGAAGTAGCGGCGAGTCATAGCCCGCGAGACTTGGCTCTCGCGGATGGGGGCGAACTTGAAGTTGTCCCACTGACCCATCATTTCATCGACCGTCTTGGTCTTGGAGCCAATGTTCAGGGGCAGCTTGGTTGTAGAGGTCGCAAGCTCGGCAGAGCGCGAGGGAGGCGAGGTGGCAGCTGGGGGAGCCATGTTGGACCTAGGTGTGTTAGGGTCTTCAATCCAAAGGGGGAGGAGGCATGATCCTTTCGCTGGTATTATCCAGATCAAGTTCAGGGCCGTATATTCTCAGCCACGCCCCCCCTGTCCTCGGTCCATGCTCCCTGTTCTGTTGGAACTGGAGACATTGACCAAGGACAAGAAGAGCGGGCACCGGCTCATGCAAGTTACATTACCTGAATGATTCAGGTCATTTTTGGATAACACGCCACCGAAAGGCTCCATGATTGTGACTCCTCGACGAGAAGCCCGTACCGGTTGGGGATATTGAATCTAGAGATGTTACAGGCGTCAGCGCCGACACTGCGCTCACCGTCAAGGGACAAACCTTTGCTTGTTCAAAGTGATTTGGTGGTTTTGAAGCGAATTTTCTTGTTTGTGCGATTGTTGCGAGTGATGGAAGAAGAGAAGGAGAAAACCGCGCAGTCCAAAAGATGTGGCAGAGAATATATATGCCGCAGATGAGGGGTAATCAGTTGATCTCCTCATTGTGTCATGGCTATGGTCGGCCCTGGCTCGGGTATAATTTCGACTTATTCACATTGTTGAATAATTGTGGGGTCCGGAATTGAACGCTTTGCCGGCTCTGGAGCGAGTCCTGAGTGATCGTGACGTTTTGCATATTTGGATGATTCAACCCTACACACGATGTACGTATAGAGTACTTCCCTCTATTTTCTAGAGCAGATTGTGTTGTACGAGGATTTATGGCTACATGTACAGGTACTGCGATTCCTTTCACGCTGGAAAGCGTGGGTGACGGATGCAGTGGACCAGTGTGGTTACGCGATGATTTCTCGGGTGTGCATGCGGCATAATTCGTAGAAGGGAATGGGAGAACTGTCCTTTATTGTTCTGCTTCCTATCTTGAGAAATCGAGCATGCCCGTTCTACAGGCCAACATCCGGCAACCCTTATCAGCCGAGCTCATGTGGCTTCTCCCATTCCCGTAGCATTTCCAGGTTCTTCCAGTACATTTGAGCCCTGGCCACACCCTCAGCATCGAAACTGCTCTGTGGGTTCCTGGCAGTTGGGTCAGTTCCATCTCGAGAAGCCATTTCACCATTGCGGCGCTGTTTGGCATCTCAGCCCAATAGCAAATTGTAGCTCTACAATGCCATGCATGGCCCGGGATGCCAGTATCCATGGAATCGGTATCTTTGTTGACCTCGCTGACTAAGTTAGATAACAGAGAATCTCTCTCTCCTCCCGGTTCGTGTCTAGCATATTGGACGGCCGCATTGCCGACTGCGTCATTCCGTCGTCATTCCGATCCACAGCGTCGTTCCGATCGACGCCGCCGTTCTTAGCAAACCGGGTCTGTTCCGATCAAGGGGGCTTCCACTGCCGAATGGCGAAGCGTTCTCCTAACCTGGCTTGTGTCATTAGGTTGGAGATATTTGCACGTGGAAAGACCTAAGAATTGCAGACGTCTCTCGTTGTGGAGCCCGCTGCGAGCAAATTACGTACTTATCCTCCCTGGCGTCGACTCGTGCGTCATGTTGAACCTACTGGACCACGATCTCTTCTTTGTTGCGGTTGACACTGTCATTGGTTGATATTAAGCCGTTAGAAACCAGGACCTTCAGAAGAGGGACCGAGACACATGTGGCAACGGTATTTGGGCAGAATAACATGGGGGCTTCTAACGCGGCAAGTTGGGATGGAGTTTCCCTTTGGTGTTCCCTAGCATGTGAAGATGACGAGCATGGTCTTCTAGGATCACGAGTGTTGCCGGCTCCTCTTTTTCAACATAAGCCCACACAGAATGCAGCAGCAAAAATAATCCCGTACGGGGAGTCTGCATCTAAGTTGGAGTATTACCTCTCAAACCGATCAGGTAATAGCCGCGACAGCCAATAATGTCAGGCCCAACTCATCTGCCCCTAACGCCCAGTCACTCAAAAGCTCCTGGGAACGGTCAGACTAGCCGATCCCGCGTATGCTCTTTTGCGCGGCTGCCAGGTCGATAATACTCCGCAACTGATGGTCTCGGGGTTTCAAGTTAGGTGTAGTAGCGAGTCTAGTCCGACAGTCCTAGTCATTACGAGCTTCTCAAAGGATCTTGGGTCCGGGCAGAGGAATCAGTCCCACGCTTGCCAGAGACTCGCATTAGTCGGATTTTATCATGAAATTCAAGAGGAAGCAAACAGTCGCAACTCTACGTTATCAGCATGATCAACTCTAATTCAAGAATTCTAGGGGAGTCAGCTCACCTGCAGCACGTTTCCTCCAAGATCCATTCTGACCAACTGAGCGTTGATGAAGTATCAAAGAATTTGCAGAATGGGCCAAGGTAGCAAGCTGCGAACCGGCGTGATAGTTCCTTCACACTATTTTAGCCACGTTCTCGATCGGCGCGGGAGGAACTCAGCCCACCTTCATAGTTTTAAGCATTTCAGCCTGTGAAACATTATGTTCGGAGTCTTCCTCATCGAAGAGCATAATAATGTAGATGATTGTAGCTTGAATTGCTGTTAACTTTTCGCCGCGCAAGAATTGATACGCCTGGCGAGGATCAATAAGTATGGCGATGCCTATGAAGACAAAGAACAGGGCACGACAGAGATGGACTTACATTTTGTCTCAGTCTCCGTAGTTATGAGTTGACGGTTCGCCTCATGAAGCCTCCCGAGTTAGAAAGTTTGTCATAAAACATGCGAGTAATACTCATGCATATGGACATGGGCTCGAGGGGCGGGGACATGGTTGAGGGAGAAGAAGACGAAGCAAAAGATGGGGGCCTATTGGCAAATTTTGATGGGTTTCAAAAGTTAGCCCGCACCTAACTGGGTGAATGAAGGGAGGCAGAGATCCTCGTTGCAAGAGCATTCTTGGATAGCTCCGGATGGTGGTTTAAATCAGCTGTTGGCATCCTTTGGAAGTAGGGACAAAATTCGGCCGTGAGACAAGGCTCTTGTCAATGGAACTACCGAGGCGACTCGAGGGATGTATATCAGATGCTTCCGACGTGTGTGGCGATGGAAATGGTGCATAAGACGTCATAGTCCATTCCGAGATCCGTAGCGACTTAACGTCATGGGGTTGGTGTTGAAAAAGGGGTTGATTCCCGTACAGCACCATCTATATGTTGAATCGGTGAATAGAAGTAGATGTCTGACAGGATGTCTCCGTGCATCCAAGTGTTTGAATCGCTGACCGGCGGAGCTTGAAAGTCTTCGCCCGACAGAGGAAAAACCTTGTTTTCAATGCTGTACTCCGCTTGCTGAAGTGGGAGTGCAGGGACAGGAACAAATCCGTCAGTGGTGCGACTTGAGGCGGTCAACGCAGTACCGGAGGCCTGTCGGTGAGATGTGGACTCCCCGACTGTAGTGGTGATGAGTTTGCCAGCGAAGAAATCACCGGCATCATTACTGGCCCGTGTGGGCTTGCTAGACTTTCCATAATAGCTGCAAATTGTGTTTTTCGTGGCACATCGCGCGCAAGGCGACCCAAAGTCGCACTTGATCTTACTTCTGTTGCAGGACTGACATGCTTTTGTCGCTTGTTGGCGGCCGAGCGACGGTGGCAATACTCTACATGACGTTTGAAACAGTTTTCTACAGGTTATTAGAGACGGCAGGCACTATTATAGGATGTGATGAAGCTCGAGTAAGTTCACGGAAAGGCTTGTCGCCTTAGCTAGGGTTGTCTTTGGGGCTTAATGGCGCCTGGGCTTGATATTCGGCACCCATGCCCTTGCTTGAAGGGCTGACAAAGTAACAGCCAGATTAGAGGAGCCTGCTGTCAAGTACTTGACGAACATGGCAGAGGAAATGATAATAACTCCTGAGCGATCTGCCAGATGAGCTGGCATCAGCACTTGGCACGGAGATAGTGCTGTAATATCCGCATCGGATGCGCTGACAAACGTCCGAGTGAGCTCCGTGTGGGTACTAGTTAGTATATGTCTGATAGCGTCAGCCGAGAGAACTTCGCGTCAGCACTGGCGCTAATTCTCATCACATCATCCCTGAACTCGTTTGCTTGCTCGCAAAGCTCGGCGGTCTTTCTCGGTCTCAGACTGTAAACCTGTAATTCCCTGCGTACATTCTCCTCCTGACATTACGTTCCTCAATCCATGGCTTCGAGCACCAGCGCAAATGATGACCAGTTCGCCACCAATGGTGTTGCGCCAAGCGGCCTACCCTCCGCGAGTAAACCGGTCTCGGTCGAACGGCGGATGCAGAATCGCAAGGCCCAAAAGGCATACCGTAGGCAATTTTCTTTCTAGGTAGAGTTTTGTGCCGCTGCTGAACTATCTGGCAGGGGATCGAAGACGGGCGCGTTTGCGAGATTTAGAGGACAAGGTTGCCCGCTTAGATGGCGTCTATCCGTCACAGTCTGATGGATTCCCACTCTTGGCGGCGACTGGAAACTTGGTGCCACTCTTGGGTAACCTTTCACCAGTGTCTTCACCCTGTGATTGGAACCCCACGGAATTGAACCCGAGTGTCATGCCTAGCTCAGATAGTGATCTCTCCCTGGTTGGCCTTACCACGTGGCTCGACCCGGCCAGACCAGGCGGGTGCAGCATCGAGACTTCTCCAAACGCTACGCAATTCGCCGACTCCTTCTTTCCTGAGCAACCTCCAATAGCTGATGTGTATCGAGAATTCATGCTTCAAAATCCTAGCAACCTTGTGGACACCCAATCTGAGAAACCACGGAGTCAAAGAGACATTCTGATCTTTCGACCTGGTGGAAAGACAGTTTCTGCCCAACCGCGACAGCTGCGACAACGCATCCTGGCCTTGCCACAGGCAGCACGGGATGAGCTCCGAGACTGGGCTAAGAATGGGAATTTCAGCTTCGTAGACACCTTTCAGTACCTCGTAGAAGGCGGGAACGGTCACGGCTCACCACTAACCCATCTGCATCAACATCATGGGGTAACAGCGTCCTATTCCCCGTACCGGAACGTCTTTCACATGGCGCGATTATCCTACCTCGCCGCTCTCTTCGCAAATTTCAGTTCTCTCGGGTTTGACTTTTCTCTCTTCCTCGACGAGAATAGCAAATCTCCATTCCACGGCGGGCCGCCGGATGGTGGCGCTGATGAGGCCAACGTCCCACCTAGTCTGCGCCCCATATCGTCACAGCTCTCTGTTCCACATCATCCCTACATCGACTCGCTGCCCTTCCCTACCTTCCGTCGTCGGATATTGGCTGCCTTGTCGACCGACCCTCCCTTACTAGACGAGGACGACCTCTGCATCGATTTGATGGTAAGAGATGGGCTTGTGTGTTGGGGCTCCTGTGATCAGTGGGGGATGGACCGTGGCACGCCCTGGGATAGCTACAGCTGGGAGGCGAAGGGATGGTTCCTTCGTAAGTGGTGGTGGCTTATTGGTGGTAAAGACTGCGAGCTCTGGCCCAGCTCTCGGTGGTGGGCGTCACAAAGGGGGGAGCAGATTACCTCTGCAGATTGGGAGAGTCCAAGCTCATGAGAGCTAATTGCAGCAAGAGATCCATCCAAGCTACTCTAGGTACTCCGGGTTCGACGTTTGAGCAAAGGAAAGGTGGGCTGCAGTCGTTTGCTGCTGCAGGTTGCTTACGTTTGCTGCGTGGTGCTAATCGCGTCAGCACCTGGTGTCATGAGTCGTGCTTTTCTCGGTACCGTCTCAAAACATATAAATAATTGACTCGGGTCTGTTTGTCCAAGTATCTGGCCTCTCAAGTCAAGCTCATCCGGCATTCACACGAACCCACGAGAAAACTAGCTAATTTCGACACCATGGCACCTTTTGATTTTCATACCACGTCCGACGGACCGAGCAATGCCCTCAAAGCTGCCATCGTTGGGAAGACAAGTTAGTTGAGCTTTGTTTGGAAGAAATTGCTTCATTTACTAGAGTTTCTGACTTGGGATATGACTATAGTCGTCGTAACGGGTGTGAGCCCCAATTCGCTGGGAGCTAAAACTGCCCGGAGCATCATCGCTCAGAAACCCGCTCAACTAATCCTGGCCAGCCAGACAGAGGCTAAGCTACAGGAAGTGATCAAGTCTCTTGACATTCCAGAGGGAACGACCGTGCGTCCTCTCGTGCTCGACCTCGCTTCGTTGGAGTCAGTCCGTCGAGCCGCCAAAGAGGTCTCGGATCATGTCACCTCTATCAACGCCTTGATCTGCACCGCCGGAATCATGGCAGTTCCGTCGTACAATCAATCAAAGGACGGCATCGAGCTTCAGTTCGCTGTCAACCACTTCGGCCAGTTCTCCTTTGTCAATCTCTTGATAGAGAAGCTGATTGCTGGCAACGCTACCGTCGTGACTTACACTAGCGAGGCACACACACGCGCCAACCCAACCTTTCTGGACGACCTGACATACGACAATGGCCAGGATTGCGAGAAGTGGACCGCTTACAGTAACTCCAAGCTCTGCAACATCGCCCATGCAGCCGGTTTAACAAAGCGATATGGTCCACGAGGCCTTCAGGCTTTCAGTGTAGACCCCGGCATCATCGTCACCACGGCGTTGACTCGAAGTGTACCGCAAGAGGACTTCATTGCCATGGGTAAGAGCCTGTCCAATGATGCCGTTGATGCATGCTTACGACCTGGGACTAACCTCGGTTATGCAGGATGGGTCGATGCGAACGGTAATCTCAGCTCGGCCATCAAAACGAAGACCTCCGCTGAGGGGTCGTCAACTGGCATCATCGCTGCGTTTGATCGCTCTCTCTCCAGTTTGTCACCCACGCCCCCTTCGTTTAGGAAACTATACTAATACGGGACCGACTAGATGACAATGGCATTTTGCTGGCTGACGGCACCCTGACCGAAGATGGCCTGCTCCCCGCCGCTATTGAGTATGGACTAGTGGACAAGTTGTGGAAGATCAGTGATGAGTTGGTCAACAAGAGCCTCTAGAAAGTAGGTTTTTTGTCTCTGAAGTGGGAGTGTCTCGTTCATGCTGGAGGACCAAGGCGTATATACTACAGTGGGCGTACATCCATACAAGCCATAGGTATGGAGCTCCTCTTTGCCTCGCTAACTTTGTGGTTCAACAGTTCATATATAGATATATGCGCCTCCATTTTTGATTCACCGAGCACAAAGAAGTTTAGGGTGTTATTGAAAATCAGCATCCGAACATAGACCTTTTAATTGAAGGGCTTACGAATAGCAAAGAACGCCGCGTAGCTAGAGCATTCATCGGTGTTACTTGGGCCAATTCGCACGACTAGAATGCTTCCAATTCAACAACGCCATGTCGTTACAGAAGGACCAGTTTCACTGGTAGAGAATCCTGACCAAACTAGTATTCGATGGCGAAAGAAGCATATTATTGAAAGCTTCATCATCAGTGACAATTTGTGCTCTCCAATTTGTCATGCTGAAACGGAGACGTCGATGAGTGGAAGCCCTTAACTTAGTCATTAGTCAATGGCGAATTTCGCCGATTGTGGAGAACATCACCGGTCAGCCTGACGTAGGACGCTGTGACACGGCACTGCTTCTACGGAACGTAGACAAGAGAATCAGGCCTGGTTTGAGTATTAGAGTAAGTGAGACTAATGGCTGGGATATAAAGCCATCGCCGCGGACCTGTTCCTAGATACTCGGCATCCGACTTATATCATCCTCATCACACTTACAAAGCTCTCACTCTCTCGCGATCTTCAATACCATCTTACTTTGGACACGATGACCAAACAATTTACTCATACCGCTGCTTTGCTGCCAGCCGCTGGTACTGATCTCGTTCGTCAAGAACGGCCGACCCCAACCCCCAAGTTCAACGAGATTCTCATCCGCAATCATTCCATCGCCGTCAACCCAGTCGATTGGAAAAGACAAGCCTGGGGCTTCGCGACCCCTCAGTACCCTGCGGTTCTGGGCAACGGTAAGTGCATCGGCACTCTGATCATCCGTCAGACTTGAATCCCTCTCTCGCGTACTAATATGCATCATACGAGGACAGACGTCACCGGCACCATCGTTGAGGTTGGTTCTTCGGGAAAGAACTTCAAAATTAGAGATCGAGTCATCGGCTCTGCCGACTTGTTCAGCTCAGGCTTAGATGATCACGCCGCCTTCCAGGCTTATACCGTGGTCCAAACTGCATTGACCTCCCTGCTGCCGACCGCCATGAGCTTTGAAGAGGGGGTTCTGCTCCCTATGGGATTAACGACCGCGTTCATTGCCCTGTTCGACAATTCGAACTTCTCAAGCCCGCCGTCGGAATATCTTCGCGCCCTCCGCTGACGGCGTTCAAGCCCGCCCTTCTGGTCTGGGGAGGCGCTTCTGCTGTCAGCTCCATGACAATTCAACTGACTTGTCTGGCAGGATTCACTGTCCTTTCTGCGGCAAGCAAGCACTATCACGAGTATCTCCAGACACTCCGCCACTGCGGTTCCGACCCACAGCGCCGTTCCGATCGACGCCGCCGTTCTTAGCAACCAGGTCCGTTCCGATCAAGGGGGCTTCCACTGCCGAATGGCGAAGCGTTTTCCTAACCTATATTATGTTATTATATTTATATATAGAGAGACCTAGGAATTACAGATATCTCTTATTTTAGGGCCTACTATAAGTAAATTATATACTTATTCTTATTGGTATTCTTACATATTATATTAAACCTATTAGATTATAATTTCTTCTTTTTGCAGTTTATATTCTTATTAATTAATTTTTAGCTATTAGTAATAAGAACCTCTAGAAGAGGAATTAAAATATATATAGAAATATTATTTAGATAGAGTAATATAGAGGCTTTTAATATAGTAAGTTAAAATAGAGTTTCCATTTGGTATCCTTTAGTGTATAATAATACTAAGTATAGTCTTCTGGGATTATAAGTGATGTTGGCTTCTCTTCCTTAGTATAACCCCACCCAGAATGCAACAGCGTAATAATCCCATATGGAGCCTGCATCTAAGATGGAGTCTTTTATCTTCCGCGCATCTAGGTACTATAGCGAATAGATAAACGGAGAAACAAAGGCGGACAGATACCCCGCATCCGTCCACCATCATCTAGCTCCGTGGTCAAACTCGTGGACGACTTATCTACGTGGTGAATAGATCCCGGAGTTTAATGCGTATTTATTTCATCGCAAGCTTCGAACCTGACTCCTCCTACAGGTGAATAACGTATAATCTTAATAACCCCAAGAAAATACAGACCTAACTACTGGTTTGCTAATCCTACGAGGTGTGGCCAAAGTGTTTTGGAGAGAAGCCTGTCTCCGGCGTCCCCAGCTTCACGATGGTGCCGCTTCGTGATGCAAATCCGTTCTAATATTAGCATTTAAAGGAAGAAGATAGTAGCCTCACGTTCGCCCCAAATAAACCACTCTCATATCATTTATGGGGTGGATAAGGAAAATCTTGAGATCAAGGAGCTACTTCTTTGGTATTCCATTCAAACCTGAAGATATCCATGAGTCTTTAACCACGTTTGAACATCGTCGACGTCTCGTTCAGCCCACAGCTGTCGGTTTTTCATACTTTCAAGTCGTTGCTCCAAAGACACGCAATACTCTTTGGTATCGCGGGCGGCAAAAATTTAGTAACCTCCTTTACCTGTTGGCTTGTATGCAGGCCATCAAGGGTATTTCCGAGCACCAGGCAGAGCACATCTACAGGCACAGCTAGTTCAACCCGACCTCAGTTCTCCTTTGCCCATTCCCATAGTTCGATAGCCCCATGGGAGGACGAACCAACAAGCTATAGTAGGTAGTACAACTAGTCACGGTTAGTTGACTCGCTTATCAGTCGTTTGGGGTTGACTTACATCCTGGTCTTTCACATCCTTGGTGAAAGCAAAGCTGAGAACGAATTTGACAAGTTCGGGGTCACTGGCTCGTCCCAGGCATTCGAGAGCCAAATATTGTTCATCCTCGTTCGATGAGGTTCTCCAGATGTTGAGAAGGGCGTCGATCTCATCCTTGCCTCCATGAGCCGCAGCTATGCCAAAGACTTCCCATCTGAGGGAAGCCGGTATAGCACTTTCATCGCCAGCTAGGCGATTTGCAAATAAGCGCTTGGCTTCGGAAACGATGCTTCATATCATCCTGTTAGTATAAGGAAGGACCGGACATCGAGTGACTGTGCAAGTTACCTCTCATCGCCGGCCAAGCCTGCACCGCTAAACATCGATGTCTTGAAGGAGGTGAGAAGTTCGTCTTCGCCGTTGGATATATCCCAACCAAGTTCGTGGGCTTTGGGTCCGAGGAGGTCAACCATAGCCTTTTTCAGGGCTCTTTTCAACTTTTCGTCGTGAAACTTCCAAACCGACCGAATCGCTCTGAGATTCCCGTCAATCATTTCCTACATGATATATGAGTTCATCTGTCGCATCCAAGACAGAAATCGAGCAGTTCGCTGATCCGATTCGTCCCAGCGGCCACCAAAGCTTTGAGGTCGCAAGACAACCCAATGCAATCCCGGAGGCTGATCCGATTTTCACAGGCCGCATCGATCAGATGTTTCAGTCCCATTGGCGAGTAGGAGGCCCTAAAAAAACCACTGTGATCGACGTTGAGCTTGAACAGCCTGTTTCCGGAGGCTGGAACAACTAATTCCCGACTGCTCATGTCCCAGGTCTCAACCCCTGATTCGGAGCGGATTGCAATTCGAAGAGGAAAGATTGGATCATCTGACTTGATTTTCTCAGGCCCACTGGCAAAGAATCTCTCTTGGGTCAGGTGGTATGACTGCACCTAGCCCTACTCCCCGAGCTGTTCAGTGACCTTGACGACCGGAAACCCAGTCTCCTTTGTCCAGAAGTGCATTTGTGTGTCAATTGAATCGCCTGTGCAAGCTTCCCAGGACTGCCAAAGGTCATGTGATTCTGTGTTTCCGAATTGATGACGGCGGAGGTAGAGTTTCAGTCCTTCAAAGAACTTGGCTTCTCCCATTTCATCCAAGATCATCTTGAGCACACAACAACCCTTTTCATAGCAGATGTCGTCAAACATCTGTTTCGCGCGTGTGGCATCTTGCACAATGAGCTCCACAGGGTGGCTGCTATGGAGCGCATCTAGGTTCAGGGCTGTTTGGAGGGTTTTGGCGACATAGTTGTTCCAAATACGCCATCCTGGAAAGATTTTGTCAGTGGCATACCAGGACATGAGTGGCAAATCCTTCTTTGAGCCACAATCCATCCCAGTACCGCATTGTAACGAGATTTCCGAACCACATATGTGAAATCTCATGCAGTACCAGGTCCGTGATTCTCTGCTTCGTGTCCAAGGCAGAATCATCAGGATCTAGTAGCAAGCTGGTTGTCCGAAACATGATGAGGCCCCAATTTTCCATCGCGCCAGCCGAGAAGTCTGGAATGGCAACCAGATCAAGCTTGGGAAGGGGATATGCCAGGTCGAAGATGGACTCAAACAGCTGCAAGCCCTTCCAAGCTAGATCAAGAGCGAATGTGGCTTCGGATTCACTGCCAACTGGACATAATATGGAGAGTGGGATTCTACTCTCCGTGGATTCGACCTGGGCGAGCAGTCCAGAAACAAGCGCCACTAGCTGCAGGCACGTCAGTCCGAGAAATATATCGCCTAGACTCATGATGGGGAAGTTTGGAGAATCACATACGTATGTCGACATTGGAAAGCTTTTCTGGAATACGACCAATTTCTTGGACCCGGGGAGACTTTCCGTTGAGTCGATTGGCATGTTGGACACACACGTGAACGACTGATCAACGATGGCAGAGATGATGAACTCAGCCTTGATGCTTGGTTCGTCAAAGCAAGGGAACACCTGCATATCTTTAGCATAGTAGTCCAACTTTTGAGAGTTGCTTGTAACTTCACTTCTCGGGCGTAAGTAGGTTCCATAGATGTGGCGACAAGTCGGTGCTCAGTTCCATCCTCGGTCTCATAACGGGATTGGTACAAGCCTGTCAGTCCTCGAGTAAACCTTCCAGTGTATGTCAGAGTTATTTGGATCTGAGACTCTGGACCAAGTTCTTCCTTTGCAACCAATTGTATGGTCTCGTTGGCGTCATCGTAGCTGGACACTAGGTTAGCTAGAAAATATGGGCGAATAAAGAAGACATCAAACCTTAAGGAGTCATGCACATCCCAGCTATTTCCATGGCACGAGACAATAGCTTGGGTGATAGTAATGAACTTTGAGTGCAACTGGATGCACCGAGTGGTCTCGACAACAACGCAGCTAGCCATGTCAGCATTGGGTACGGCTGGTGAACATCATCTTCACTGACCTAATTTCGACATGCCCAAGGAAGTTTTCTTGGTCAAAGTTGGGTTCAAGCTTTACCACATAGCAAGTGGGCTTGAGATGGGAAGGCAGCAAATTTCTCTTGACATGAATCGGGTGATCCGTATCTGTCTCCATCATGAGTGTGTGTAGTTGGCAAAAGTAAGGCAGCAGGCCTGAGGCTGCTGACTCGGGGGAGGCGCTTTTCCAAATGGAGTGCCTGAAATTGTTGACTTGCGGGGTAGTTTTCGGAAGAAAGAGTAGAGAAGGGTGTGCAATGACGCTACGTTGAAGATTGCACAAGGATTCGAGGTAATCGCCGTCGAAGTCGCCCTAGTCCAAGGTGCTAGTAACCAAGAATCTCTCGGCATGGTTCGAGAAGCCACCAAGAGGTGGCTAAGAAACAACGGTATGTCCGTCCGTCTCTATTTTCTCTGCCACGTATATCTTCTCAAGATCTCATTACTTATGGCTCTTAGCTCATACTTGGCTTTTGATTCTTGACAATGTTGAGTCCTTGGGTTCTTTGGACGACTACTGGCCAACCGCAGCGCACGGGTCTATCATCATAACCACGCGAAACCAAAATCTTATTCAACCTCCTATTTCATCCTCGACAGTTCTGAGGTCTTTCAGCTCCAAGGATGGCACTCAATTCATACTTGAAAATATCCCGGACGAATCGAAGACCGCCGATGAAACGGATAATGCGAATGCGTTACAGATCTCGAAGGCTTTAGAGGCCTGCCTTTGGCTCTTTCCCAAGTTGTTCGATTCATCCGTTCTTTCAATATTCCTCTCTCCGTGCCGCCATGCGATCTTTTACTACGGAGGCTTTTGTAGCTGTCAGGTCCGAGCTCAACCAGTTTGATCAACTGGACTACTATCACCCGGAGGGAGTACCAGTGATTTGGGACAGAACTCTCAAGTCTCTAAGCCCTGCCTGTTACACTATGGTACAATTGCTATCTCACCTCGACCCAGACGGTATCACGGAGGATTTGTTGAAATCTTCATTAGAGAAGGCCATAGAAGATCGCTTAGGAATTAGTGGGGAGTAAGTTACTGTTGACACTCACCTTCATTCGTTGACCCTAATTTCTCAACTATTCTAAATCTTTTACTGACTTGATACTAGCATAAATTCACGAATGATGGCACTTCTTGACAGGTCTCTGATTTCACGAGGATCCAAGAGCAAGAATTTCTCCATGCACAACCTGATTCAGGCGACGATTCTTCGAAGCATGGATCCAATGCAGAGAGCTGATCTATTCGTGTTAGTCTTAGATACTATTGCTATAAGGCGACCAAACAGACGACCTATGTAAGTACACAAGCATTCCCCTCGCTAAGTATTTTTCACCATTTCTCAGGACGTCACGACAATATTTAATCCCTATCACTTTAACACACTTTGCCAGATGTGCTATATATAAATTATAAGTATTGCTATTCGCACACACATATGTTGCTGCTCTCACACCTAACTATATACCTCAATCCTGGAAATAATTATCTATTATTCTAATAATTATTTTAGAAGACTATTTCTTTTGCATTTCGCCCCTAATGACTTCATATTTTATTATTATTATTTATATTAAGTTAAACTTATTAGTAAATATAACTCTAAGATCTAATAATTCTAATGCATAAACTAGGTATATTAGCTCGCCCTGAGGTTTAGCTAAAGGGACTTTGTATCTTTATGCGAATAGCAATACTCTAAATTATTCCATTCATCTTTAATCGCCAACCTACTCAATCTGTATTCTCGACACCCCTGCAATGCCATCAAACCTTTGCACAAAGGGGGCATCTTCCGCTTCCTTCTGCGGGGGTCGCCTTCTAACCTGAGCCCTTAAGAGCCCTATCCTTTGGAACGACCTCCCTTTATCCTTGTGAGGTTGCAAAACAAGGTAAATAGCGAGAAGCTTCTGCTCTTGCGCCACCTTCCGCGTCATCTCCAGCAAGTGGACATTTGCGCCCGTTGCGCTATGCTTCCAAAAGTCTTGAGAATCTGCACTAAAGAACCACCCCTCACGGAATGTCTCCAGTTTTGACCCGGTCCCGATACTCAGCGATTGTTTTATACCGCCTTTAGTCTCCTCGATCTTCATAAAGCCCATCACCATTTTACCCTCTAGCGTTAGGATTCCTCGCGCGAGAGCCCCGATAAAAGAGGGTGGATCTGGCTGACAATCAATCTTGACCACCTTAGCAGCCATCGTGACGTTCGGATCAGAAATGTCGCTTTGGCACCAGAGGGTGGCCAAACCGCCCGAGACAGAGCCCCAAGACCACGAAGGCACCTTCTTCAGCTCGTCGGGCCGTTTCCCGTTTTCCATGATGGCCCAACAGAGATCCGCTACTAGAGAATCTTCCCATAGGCCAGCGAGGTAGCGACCTTTGTAACCCTTTGCCAGAAGCGTAGCAACTCCAGCTGTCGCTGCTAATCGATCCGTGGCGTAGGTGAAGTCCAGATTCATCATGCTTTCCACGTTCTCATACCATAACTGGCGCCGTTTCCTCACGTCTTTCGTCTCTAAGCCATACTTTGCGGCGCTGAGAACTTGGTTTGTAGAATGATCAGAGCGAGGCGCTGCTGGGATCATACTGCATTGGCAATGTGTGCTAGAGTGGCATTCCCATACGAGCTCTCTCACACCAAAGTGTAGGAAGCGGCGGGAAAGGATATGCTCTTGGAAGACCCATCCTCTTTTGGTAAGAGGAAAATGGTCAAATTCGTCGTCTTCAACATCAAAAGGGTGATCGATTGCCGTCCGAGTGACAAGATGGTACGGACGTCCTTGTGAATCTTTCCCACGAAGTTCGAGTGCTTCATCCGTCTTAGACCCCTTCGGAAACAACCCGATTGAACCATCTTTTGCTGCTGAAGCGGCGACTGTAAGATCGGCGTTGGAATAGTATGAAGCCATCTTTACCGCCTCTTTCTCCCAGTCCGTCGTGGAATCCTGAATGATGCAAAGCGAGTCGATCCAGATAAACTCGACACCAATACGGCAAGAAAATTCAATGGCGTCCTGAAAAGTAGCCGAAAGCTGCCCCCAGGGAATCTCGTCCATGTGCTTGGCGACGTTTCCCTTCTTTGTGACGATGATCTGCTGTTTTCCCCAGCAATGGCTGAGGCAGATGTAGGGAGCCTGTCGAGACGGTGCCGGCTCACACAGTCGCACTCGGCAACTTCCTGGTTTTGAACCTGGTATAATTTGAACGACCCGCCGAGGTAGAATACCTTGCGTTGAAGTTCTGCAATCTTTGTGGCCTCTTTCACATTTGCTCATCCATGATTTGACCTGTTCGGCAAGGGCAGTAGGATTTGAGGAAGGAATAGTTCCAGGTAGGAAGATCGGCCATGGACATGGTTTTCCTATACAAGAGTTAGCAAATAGAGGTAGATGGAATCTGAGCTCCATACCTGGCACTGAATAGATGTGAAGTACTCTGCTCTTCCATCCGTCCTTGACCTTTCGAAGTGGATCCTCTTGTGTTTCGGGAAATTCCTTTGGGGACACCGATAAGCCCAAAATCTCGTTGGAAAACTGATTCCCTTCTCCTCCGAAAAACGAAATAAAAACACGATAGTACGATGTGGCTACAAAGACCTCCGGATAGCAGTGTTGCGCAGCTTGGTACATGATGTTGCATGTGGTGCACGACCGTGCAGACCGAGAGATTTCCTGCAGACACGGGGCATGGCCACGAATAGTGGCAGATTCTTTCTTGATATGAGCATAGTCGAGGTCGAGGCAAATGTTGCACGGTGTTATTGTTATTGGCTTTGTGCCGGGCTTGCTTTTCGCCTCTGTCGTGGCATGGCTCTTTTGTGGAGTGGGCTGGGGTTTCAACGCGTTTGAGTGAACCTTTGGTGTCGCGGGTTGGCTCTTTGGCGGAGTAGGTTGAGTCTTTGGAATGCTTGGCTGAGTCTTCTGGGTACTGGCGTGGCTTTTTGAAGAGCCAGCCTCTGCCTTCTTAAAGATCGGGAGAGTCTTCTCCGTGGCGGGCTTGACGGTAGGCGCGTGGGGTTTTGGCGCCGGGCGGGGGTCTGCCGGCTTGTCTTTATGGGTGCTCTCTTTCTTCGGTGCCATCTCGAAGATGGCCCAAATCTGATCCTGGGTATGGGAAGTCGCGATAGAATATTCGCTCTTGGGTCCTCCATGCGCTAGAATCGCTAACTTTTGTGTGGACCTTGGAAACGAGAGTTGAGATGCGTGATTTACTTGCGCTGATGCTTAGGGTGGCCGCATTGAACTTGTCGCAGGATCGCACAGCCCCTGTCCTGTTACCTGTAAGCTATGTGTTGTTTGACCGCGCAATTGATCTGACAGAGCCACGGGGAGCAACTTGGCATTTCGCAAGCATAGTCATATAGTGTATTGTGGTTCAATTTCTCTCTAACAGAGTTGTCCGGGACCCGTGAAAACGATGACTAACAAATACAAGACACTAATAACCCATTTTTGTCCCAGCATCTCACGGCTTGTCCCCTCTGCTGCCGGCGGGAACTTCATCCCTCTCTTCCCGTCACTCGACTCGGCACTGGGTCCCTAACCTCCTTAGCCCTCACCGGCCACCATGCTATCCAGCCCAGATCTCCCGCCCATTGCCATCTTGCCGGCGAGCTGGTTCTTGCCGACGCCTGGCTGTGTGTCGGACCAGGTCTTGAGCTCGTCGCGCGTTTTGCCCGTGTACTTGAGAATGTCCTCGTCGCTCAGCGGTTTGCTCTTTTTCTGGTCCTGTATGCGCTGGAAAAACGACTTCTTCTTGTCGCCCTCGGTAGCGGTATCGCCTGAGGCAGGTCCGGATTGTCCGTTTCACATAGCTTGACAGATGAGAAAGAAATTAGATATAATAAAGGTAGATGGTGTTTGTAAGGTAGTCAGTCCGACTTGGGGCCTCGGATGAAATAGATGCTCTTGGCACGTTAATACTTGGCAGGACGAATTGGGCCTATAATTTATTCTATTCCAGAACGCTTCTTAAATCCTGTCTGACAGCCAAACTTTCGGCCGTTGGTTCAGCTGACCGTGCATGGCGCCACAAGGCACCCACCAACTCGGTGATCTTGTGAGCTATCCCGCGACTCGGAGGGGCAGTGCAATTGCTGCACCAACAAGAGCTCGATTTTCGTATATTCTCCGCTGCGTCCTGTCCTCATCGTCCGTTGCCTGACATAGGCTTCATTAGGAGATATCCGATGATCTAAACATGTTAACTAACAGCCGGAGACGTCGCCCGACTACAGAGTCGGCCAACACCCCAGTTTGGCGCCTTTCCACTCAGTTGTCAGGTGCCGCCACCATCGTGAAGTTCGGGATGCGGACCAACCTCGGCCGCTAGAGATTGCGGCTGATCAGCCGAGCCGCACAGTCCAATAATAAGGAATACACCTCGAATTGTGATGGCCTTGGAGAGCAAAGGGTGGTGATAAGCCTCATCTATCCATTATTCTACTGGTCGCAGCAGTAAAGGCTCCGTTACAAGAGGGGCAGGGCACCACTGTTTGTGTTGTGTCGCGACGTTACTAACAGCGCCTCACCTACTAACATTAAATCCGCCCGAGTTTTAAGGTGGGCTCATATCAACGAGTCTAGTTAAATGCTGGAGAAACGGGGCATTTATTTAGAGTATTGGCATTCACGCACACACCTATTGCTACTTGCACACATAACTCAATGCTGCTGATAATTATCTATCATCCTCCGTGCTTCACTGACGAGCAGGCCGCCACCGAGGCCATTTTCGCGGTAATCCCGGCGACGTTGTCATCACGAACGTGGTCGAAACTCCAAGGAAGTGAGCATTGTGGGTGGCTTCGCACAGCAGGCCCGGTGAAATATGTAAAACTTTTAGAAGACTAATTCTTGGTGCTTATCCCCTAATGACTTCAGTTTTATTTTTTAATTCTTATTAAGTCAAATTTGATAATAAATATAAGAAGCCTAAGGTCTAATCCAATGTACATACCAAGTATATTAGTTTGCCCTGGGGTTTAGCTAAATGGGCTTGTCCCTGAGTGCGAAGAGCAATGTTCTCGTGTGCGAATAGCAATACTGTTTATTCAAGGCCGGGGCTAGTTAATAAATCGCTACATGAAATGACGTATCGTTTCCTCATCGGGTCAGCAGTAATATCTCTAATTCGAGCTCGTTTCAAACCACACTTCTACGCTTCTACATTTTTATTGATACTCCTTCTTCGCAACCCTCTCGACAATCTCGTGCAGCATCTTGCCCGCCCACTCGTAGTCGGCCAATTCCAAGTAAACCTGCGCACTGATGCGGGCCCAGTATCGGTTCCCATGCACAAACAGCGACAGGAACGTCTTGTAGTCGCTGATCATGGTGTTCAGCATCCAGTGGAACACCTTGTCCGTGTCCTCCTTCGCCACCACCGTGTCTCCCTCCTTGCCCGCGGGGCCCTTCTCGCCCGTCCAGATGGGCAGTGCGACGTTGCCCATGGCGCAGTTGCGCATCGTGCCCGTGCTGTTCTCCATGTACTCGGTCTGCAGCTTGTCGGCCACAATCTCGATGCCCTTCTTGTTCAAGTCCCACAGGTACTCCAGCACCTTGTCCTCGCCGCCGAGCACCTCCTTGCGCCACTTGATGGCGTCCTTGACGCATAGATACGGCGAGTTGTCCAGCGTGCCGACAAAGTTGAAGTTGGTAATGTACGGCGTCTTGGAGCTCGGCGGCAGCGGCACGTTGCGAGTCACCGTTTTCGGCATGTAGCCGTGGCTGGTCGCCAACGTCGTGGTAATCAGGTGCTGGTTCCGCTTCGGCACGTAAAACAGCGCGCAGCCTCGCGGCGCGAAGAGCCACTTGTGGCAGTTGGACGTGAAGAAGTCCGGGTCGGCGGCCTCGAGGTCTAGCTTCACCATGCCGACGCCCTGCGCGCCGTCGACCATGCTGAGGACACCGAGCTCCTTGCAGGTCTTGATCATGTCCTCCCAGGGGAAGACGACGCCGGGGCGAGAAGAGACGACGTCGAAGGTGCACACGCGCGCTCGCTTGCCCTCGGCCTCGATCTGCTTGACAGTATCGCGGAATTTCTGCAGAATCTCTGAATCATCGAGGGGATACGAAAGCTCAATCTCCCGGGTCGTGACGTTGCCCTCGTAGTAGTCGACAAGATAGTCGGCAACCTTGGCGCAAGCCTCGTAGATGGTCGAGAACCAGACGATGACGTCCTTGCCGTCTGGGTTCCACACCAGGTTGCGGAAGACGGTGTTGACGCCGACAGTGGCGTTGGGGACGAACACGAGAGTGTTCTCAGGCGCATTGACAATCTTGGCAACGGCGTCTCGCGACTCGTCTAGTAGCTTGGGGTAGTCGTAGCGGATGAAGAGGTCAGGCCGGGCCTCGCTCGCATCCTGATACTCCCGGAACTTGGTCTGAACGGCAGCGGGATAGGTACCAAATGAGCCTGATAGAGGTGTGAGTCAGGGCAATTGAAGAGTATAGATAAGGAGAAATGTATCGAGGCTCACTCACCATGGTTGAGATTCCTCCATTCCGGATCAAACAAGAAGTCCTTCTTCATAGCACTCCCAAAGACGGCAGCCTCCGGCTTTCCCCTGAGGGGAAGCTCCTGTGACGAGCCCTGGCCAATTGATCCCATGGTTGTAAAGTGCTAGAGGATGTAATGTTGTTCCAAGAGCAAACTCTATTCTCTATCCGCAGGGAGGACTGCCTCATATACCTTTCAGACGGTTGTCGATGAGTCAATTGCGTAGCAGCTTTTATTGAGTGGCCCCACTCATGAGATGTGTCAACGACGCCCTTTGTACTACTCCGCCAGACATTGTATCTGGCGGAGCGCCATGCGGAGCTAGATAGCCCAGGCCGGGAGTAGCCGCCTTACCCCGAGATGGCGGTATAAGAAGGTTTCTGTGGACCGCTGTGTATAAGATAACCATTCCAGCAGGTGTCTTAGTCACTGCTGGGTGACTACCACGCAACGCCAAGTCAATTGGCCAGTGGGCTAATGATACTCAAGTCTCGGTGACAATTCAAGGATACTCTGAGTCACCATACTGGCCGGGCACCATCAAACGCCATGTCAATTCGCTAATGTGCTAGGTGAAACTCAAGTCTTCATGACAATTCAAGGTCTGATTTCCCGGATCCCAAACGCCTCATAAAGTTATCATATCTGTCGGGCGTCTACGTCTCGCCTTGCCGACGTCTCTGCGTGCGCAAATACACCATTCCCAAGAATGAATCCCATATGCTCCTGGACGCCGAGGTCCCAATGCTCGCTGATTATCGCCATAAATGACTGACTCCCCTCATCCCTTGCATGACCATCTCGTGCCCCAACTCCTCAAAGACATTTCTATCCCCCTCGGCGTAGAGCTCGGGGGCTCGTGGACCACGGGGCTGCCCTGACTTAGACCTGCCAGGGCCAGCGCCGCGTTCGCCTCCTCCGGCCTGCTGCCATGCTTCACCACGATGGTCGTCTCACCTTTGGTTGCCTGCCACCAGGTGGGGGCATACTGGAGGGTTTTGACCAGCGGGTCGTCAATAAAGAACGCGTTCTTCTTCTTAAAAATAGTCGCGCCTCGCATATTGACAGATATGGAAGCCAGTGGTCCTGCTGGAGGGCTTCTGGGCTCCAAAGGTATCGGTTTGCCAAAGCGCGAACCCGTTGAGCTGGGCGGCTGGGGTCGCAATGGTGGCAGCTCCAGCTCTGCCGCAGAAGGTCTGTATGCTTCCGCAGCGGTTCGACGCTTCCCAACCGTCGGCATCACCACCTCCTCGCCGTCAATCTTCTTCCGCTTCCTAACACGGGGGTTCGACTTGACAGAGTCGAGGATAGAGCTCGTCTGCTCAACGACAACAGGCTTCTTGGGGGTGCTGGTTTCCTCCGCGGGACCAGCAGGTTGTGCGGGTTCGGCCTTGTGACGAGACCGACCATGATTGGGATTGAGAGTGGATGGAGGCTTCTTCGGCCTTTCGAGAGCGCCAGGGGCGGACTTGCGAGGTCGCCTGGCCCTGAGCTTGGGCTTCAGGGCCTTCATCTCCAAGTTTAGTGGAGTGTCGTTAAACGTCGTTGTCACCGGCGCCGATATTGAAGCTCGGCGCTCGGGTTGCTTTGGTCCTGTAATTCTGTGAAGTTCGTTCATTATCTTCATCGTCCAATAGGCCCCAGTGACCTTTGTGTCGCGAAGAGCCACTGGGTTGGCAGGAGGAGGTTTCTTTATCTCCGTCTTGTCGCCATCCTCCGATGCGCCATTAGATTCCCGCTTCTTCTTGGGCTTGGGCGGCTCGGGCTCTTGCCATAGTTTGGGGATTTTGTCCTGCAAGTCGGCAACCCAGGCGTCGCAGTCCCACTCGATCCAGTAGTCGATGACATCTCCCCAGGAGCTTTCAGGCGGCTTCGTGAAGTTGACAAATACAACCTTGCCACCTCTGGTGTGGACTGCCTTGGCAAACTCACGGACCATGACTTTGAGGCCATGTACTCGCAAGCTAGTGCCCAGGATGAGGAGCAAGTCGGGGTTAAGTGCCAGGTCGTGAGTGACAATAGGGCTGATTAGGTGCGAGTTGGGGTGTTCCTCGCCGTAAAGCACAATATCGGGTCTTAGCTTGCCAACGCCCAGCGCTCGCTTTCCCTTCTCCTCGCGCGCAGTGGTTGCGCCGACGCAGTGAGGGCACTCGGGCTGCTGTCCCGACATTGTCTCCAGTTCTCGGTCATCGTCATCCCATGAACAGACGCGACCACACAGAAAGCATCTCAAGAGCTCCAAGGATCCATGCAGGAAAACACACTCAACACCTGATCGTGGCAGTTCCCGTCGAGGGTTCTTTGCGGGCGCCTTGGCGTTGTCAGATGACTGCTCAGGCTCAGGAATCACTGGGGTCTCAGTTCCCTCCGATTGACTCGCTTGAGACTGCTGGCTTGGCTCTGAATCGGACGTCGGCTGAGTTCTATCGGACGAGCTTTGATCGGTGGTCATGCTCGAGGCTTCTTCGACCATTTTGTTAAGCTGGGCCATGTTGGCGGTTGATCTGCGTGAAAATCGGCCACGGCTGCCGGGACCATCTTTGAGCGATGTTGAAAGGCCAACCTTTTCCTCTATTTGATCAATGTTCTGGGTGTAGCAACGGACAAGCTTCCCTCTGTCCCTGAGGTGGCCGATGAAACGATGAGAGCTGGTGGGCTCTATGTCCTTGACCTTTTGTCGCAATGTTGTGGCAAACGTATAGAAGACGGATGTCCGGAGGGGATCCGACCAAATTGCTGCGTCAAACAGGTCCTTTCCTTTCATATTTGGTAGAGTGTTACGACCAGAGGTTGATGTTTGAGATAAGCTGATTGGATTTGTAGGGGGAGAGTCGTCAACCTCAGAAGGCGATGTGCTGCGGCGACTGGAGTTGTCTTCCAAGGGCGATCCTAGCTCAAAGGGATCGAAGAGAACGGGAGGAGGGCTGGAAAGAGGTGACGAGCTGGGTGGGATTGCAAGGTCGGCCAAACGAGTTGCGTGGCGCTTTCGAAACCCAGTCGGCGGTACGATGAGATCCTCCGGTGGCGGAGAAGACAGCGGGGATGTCATGGCTCGTGCAACGGCGATTGAACGTCTGGTTCTCCTGGGCGTGATCAGAGGCAAGGTGTCCATGACGTCGGCGCCGGTCTCTTTGTGTTCTGGTAGTTGGTCCTCCTCCTTAGTCCCCACGCTTGAGTCGTCATTCTGAAAAGCTTCGAGGTCGAGCTTCACTTGGATTTCTTCTTCGGTTTCGTCGGACTTGTTGCTGGGCTCAGAGATGTTATCACAGGACAACCTCCGTCGTTTACTTTCCCGGCCATCGTCTAAAGCGCCCGCTTTGTCGTCGTTATCATTTTCGTTGTCGCTTTGGAGCGCCAGCTCAGCTTGACGCGCCTGGCGCGCAGCCGCATCGAATTGGGCCTGGATCAGCGAGTAGAGGCCGTTCTCGGAGCGAAAGTCCTGCGCAAGTCAGCGTGAATTTTCTCGCGACCCTGCGAGACCCGGAAATGCTGGGCTGGGAAGCGGGGAACAGAGTAACATACAGGAATGCCCGAGTTGGTGCTGATGCCGGCGCCAGTAACGACCACGACCTTGCGCGCCTTGAGCAAGGCATTGGCGATCCCCTGGAGCTCCTCGTGCGAGTCTGGCTGGACGTGCGTGGTCGGCATCGTCTGCGGAGGCGGGCGGAGGCGGGCGAGGAGCAGCTCGCCGCGTCGCGCGTTAAGTTGAGGGTTGACTGGAGCGAATCCTCACGGCCTTTGCGGTGCAGTGCGGTGCGGATCGGAGTCTCGCGACGAAAGTCGGGGACGGCGTCCACGGGCTCTAAAGTGTTGCAGAAGACACGGACTGCGTCGACATTGCGCGTCTGGAGAAGTCGAGACCCGAGAGTGAGCGTATTGCGAGCAGCGCGGTTGTGGTCCGACGTTTAAAGACCAGCGGCTGGGGTCATGGAATCGCGGGCAGTAGCAGCGCGACGTCGCAGTGGAGCGGAGAGCCGCTGATTGTCAAGCCGGGGCGAGGAAACGAGACGGAAGCAAAGGGCCTCTGCGGTTCGAACAAAGCCTCTGTCGCGAGCGGCGGCTGCTTCGGCGTCTGGTACTGCGGTGTCAGTGTTGGAACATGAAAGAGAAAAGGCGTTGAGGTTGTGCTCGGCGATCTAGGTCCAAGACGCGATAGGCCGGTCGTGAGCCGGGGCCTTGTTGATCGCCGCGCGGTTGGCGGTGGCCCTTTAGCGCACTGTCGCGCTGAACCATCGCTATCGATAAGACTACAGGGCGGCGAGTCCACTGAAGAACAGTGGGCTGTTCCAGGCTAAACTGACTCGACGTGCGTGCTCTTGTTCCGGCGGTGGATGATGCGACTCCACTACACCAAAACAAACATCACTCGATCCATTGTTTCCAGTCGATTCACCAAACAATGCAAACAGACACGGCAATGCATTCTGGATATTTTGCTTTCATTTTAATTCTCTTCCAGCCCAATCCCCTATATCGCCAGACTATCCTTCTATTCTTACATTACTATGAAGTACAGACACACTCTTTTCTACCTTACATGTTCACCAAAACATCGAAGAACTTCTGAAAGTCATACGGCACGCCCAAGCCGGTGATGGCATCCCAGCCCTCCTTCGCCGGCCACCCACCAACAAGCCCACCCCTGCGGAAGTTGCACGAAAGGCTCTGGCCTGAGGTGGTATCCTGAAGCACATCGCGCACCTCTTTCGAATACAGCTTCTTGTTCAGCCAGCCCAGCAGGGGCTTGCCCTGCCGTAGCCGCGCCTCGTTGATCAGCGCAATCATGGCTCCGAGGACGGGCGTGCTCGCGCTGGTGCGCGCAGGAGGATCGACGTCCCTCCTTGCTTCACCAGGAAGTTGCTCCCCACGGCCGAGATGTCCGGCACCGCCCGGAACTTGGGCTATAGTAGCCGCTCATGAACCCGTCGAGCGCGTGCACGTACTCTTCCACGGCACTTTGCTGCCAATCCGGCCGCTGGAAGTACTGCGAGAAGCCGCCGCCGCTGAAGTCGGCGCCATCGGGGGGGATCCCTCGTGTTGGTCACGGCGCCGACGGCTGTCACCCACGGGCAGGTCGCCGGGAAAACGGACATGGCGACGTCCTTGTTGCTGCCGTCGTTGGTGCGGCAGTTTGAGTTGCTCGAACCCTTCGCTCCCCCATCGCCAGAAGCGACCAGGACGGTTGTGCCGCGGCCTGCGAGGATTCCCAAAAAGATCGCACACCCGCTTGGCGTACGGAAGCGGCACCGAGACCTCGTTGTCGGCGTAAGAGATGGAGAGGACGTGGGGAAGCTCCTTATCGGACATTCCAAGGAGATACTGAAGGAAATCCAGGTAAGGTTCATTGTTGGACTCTTCCTCTGGAAGTGGCTTGCCATCGTCGTCCAGCTTGATCCCTCTGCCACTCGCGAGGTAATAAACGATGTTGGTGGGATAGCCGGCGGCCATGGCGTACTGGACATCGAGGGCTGCCTCTCCGCCAGATTTTGAGAGGTCCCTGCGAGTTTTCAGCCCCCTTTATGAGTTTGACAGTGTAGTTGTAGCCCTTTGCGTAGAGGTCTGGGGCCAGCGTCTTGAGGAACAAGTCGCTGTCCGCGTAGTTGGCGTATTCCTCGAGAAAGCCTGCAAGCCCCAGACGGATCGAGGACTTGTTGTCCGGCGGGACATAGTTGATGTTGTACAACTTCTTGAGGCAAGCAGGCGTGACGATTGGGTAGCATACCGCGGCTCGCTTGTCAAGTTCGCTAGGGTTATCGAGCATTTCGGATGTCATGTCTGTGCTGGCCGTGGTCAACTCCCTTGTTGGTCGCATGAAGTTGGCAATGGGATGACGAAGCTAATGGCGTCATGGAGAGCTTCCGGCACGGAGTACTCCTGCGTACGAAGCACGGGTTTTTTATTCTCGAACTGGAAGTAGTTCATTACCATGTTCAAGAGGGACTCGGCTTCATGAACAGTCGTCTTGACGTGGATCCAGTCCTTGTCTGTGGTGGCTTTTTCTGCTGCAGGCATGCTTCTCGAGACATAACAAGCACACTATCAACATCTCCTGGTCAGGATCTCGAAGCGACTGGGCGTATTCTGAGAGAGATGTTGCCGCAGTTTTCTTCTCTCGAGATAATTTTCTTCTCGACGGAGTCGATGTTGGCTAGGCGAACTTGACAAGAGAGCCGCAGCTTATGCTAGGATCCGGTTGCATCAGGTCGTCATACTGCCTGCTTTGCTCCTCGAGACAGAAGTTGTTGATAACTTTGTATCTTCGAGAAGCATGGCCTGGCAGAAAAAGCCGGACAGACAAGTCCTCGATCCGTCTGGCGGCTTCTCAGAAAGCGCTCCCCTTCCATAATGGAATACGCCAGTTACGCGAACAGCGGACTTGTTTCGTACGCCAGGAGTACGCTGGCCGAGACCTCCATACGCCATTTAGCTTACCAACTACACTGTCAAACTCATACCAACCAAGGGGCTGAAAACTCGCAGGACCTCGCATGACATCTGAAAATGCTCGATAACCCAGCGAACTTCTGACAAGATGCCAGTATCGCCAATGGTCCGCCTGCTATCCTCACCAACATCGTATGTTACCCGGTACAACAAGTGGATCCGAGGGGATCAAGCTGGACGACGATAAGAGCGAGTCAAGACCACATGGATCCAGAAGAGTGCCCAACAGACCGACCTTCCTCTAAGACCAGATAGTCTCGACTATCTCCTATGGAGAGAAGTATTCTCTCACCAGAGTCAGATTTGAATCCGTCTTGTCTCGGCATGAGAGCAGAAGACCTTGCGCCAAGCAGTCCTCTTCCGAGTCGCTCTCTGAGCCTGTCCGTAGGCAGATCAAGATGGGCGAGCCCTCAGGGCTCGCTGTCGACCGTACTGACCACCGCGGCCAGTGATTGCGATCCTTTTGGAATCCCGCAGGCCGCCCACAACACGGCCTGGAGTCGTTATCTGTCGATGGATGGAGCCAAGAAGACGTTCGAGCCCAAACTCAACTTGCCGCGTACAACGGACGGCATCGGAGCAAACAAGGACCGACGCCATGTCCGTTTTCCCAGCGATAGCCACCTGCCCTCGTATGTCAGGGCTGAGCGAGCCGTCGCGACCCCATGACCAATCTACGAGGGATCCCAACATGGTGCGCCGACTCTTCCAGCGGCGGCGGCTTGCTCGCGAGTACATCCAGCGGGGACCGGGAT
The DNA here is from genome assembly GCA_002991585.1 of Ilyonectria mors-panacis. Lineage (NCBI taxonomy): Eukaryota > Fungi > Ascomycota > Sordariomycetes > Hypocreales > Nectriaceae > Ilyonectria > Ilyonectria mors-panacis. The sequence goes on along the minus strand of PPHJ01000087.1, from coordinate 6,910 downwards.
TGGCAGCCAATGTGCCCGTGCTCTGGAAGAGTACCGTGCACGCGCTCGACAGTTCATGAAGCGGCTAACTAATAGCCCCAAGAGTTCCGAGCGGGTGCCGGACATCTCGGAGCGTGCGGGAGCAACCTCCTGGTGAAGCAAAGAAGGGACGTCGATCCTCAGCTGCACTGAGCGCCGTGGGCCACCAGCGCGAGCAGCAACGCCCTCCTCGAGCGCACTCTAGATTGCGCTGATCAACAGAGTGCGCGGGCGTACGGCAGGGCAAGCCCCTGCTGGCTGGCTGAACAAGAAGGCATGTATTCGAATAAGAGGGTGCACGATGTGCTTCAGATACCACCTCAGGCCAGAGCCTTGCGTTGCATACGCAGGGGGTGGGCTTGTGGTGGGAGTGGCCGGCGATAGGAGGGCTGCGGATGCCATCACCGGCTTGGGCGTAGCGCGTATGCTTGTCAGAAGTTCTTCGATGTTTTGGTGAACATGTAAGGTAGAAAAGAGTGTGTCTGCTGTACTTCATCCCGTATAGTAAGAATAGAAGGATAGTCGAGCTGGCGATATAGGGGATTGCTGGGACTTGAAGAGAATTAAAATGAAAGCCAAAATATCCAGCCATGCATTGGCCGCGTGTCTATTTGCATTGTTTGGTGAATGACTGGAAAACAATGGATCGAGTGATGTTGTTTTAATGTAGATGGAAGTCGCATCATCACCGGCGGAACTAAGAACACGCACGTCGAGTCAGTTTAGCCTGGAACAGAATTTAGCCTGAACAGCCACTGTATCTTCAGTGGACTTCGCCCGCCGCTCGTAGTCTGTAATCGAATAGCGATAGGTTCAGCGCGAGCAAGTGCCGCTAAAGGGCCCACCGCCAACCGCGCCCCGATCCGATCAACAAGGCCCCGGCTCACAGGACCGGCCTATCGCGTCTTGGACCAGATCGCCGAGCGCACACAACCTCAACGCGCCTTTTCTCTTTCATGTTCCAACACTGACACCGCCAGTACCAGACGCCGAAGCAGCCGCCCGCTCGCGACAGAGGCTTTTGTTCGAACCGCACAGAGGCCCCTTTGCATTCCGTCTCGTTTTCCTCCCCCTCGCTGACAATCAGCGGCTCTCTCCGACTCTCCACTGGCGACGTCGCGCCTGCAACTGCCACCGGCGATGCCAATGACCCCAGCGCTGGTCTCTTTAAAAACTGTCGGACCACAACCGCGCTGCTCGCAATACGCTCACTCTCGAGGTCTCGACTTCTCAGACGCGCAATGTCGACGCCGCAGTCACGTGTCTGTCTAGCGAACACTTTAGAGCCAGTGGACGCCCATGCGTCCCGACGCTCTTCCCCGACTCCCGTCGCAGACTCCGATCCGCACCGCGCTGCAGCCGCAAAGGCCGTGAGGATTCGCTCCAGTCAACCCTCAACTTTAACGCGCGACGCGGCGAGCTGCTCCTCGCCCGCCTCCCGCCCGGGCCTCCGCAGACGATGCGACCACGCACGTCCAGCCAGGACTCGCACCGAGGAGCGTCCAAGGGATCGCCATATGCCTTGCTTCAAGGCGCGCGCAACAGGTCGTGGGTACGTTACTGGCGCCGGCATCACACCAACTCGCGGCATTCCTACAATGTTTACTCTGGTTCCCCGCTTCACTAGCCAGCATTTTCCGCGGGCGTCTCGCAGAGGTCGCGAGAAAATTCACGCTGGACTGCGCAGGACTTCTCGCTCCGGAACCGAGCCTCTACTCGCTGATCCAGGCCCAATTCGATGCGGCGCTGCGCGCCATGCGCGTCAAGCTGAGCTGGCGGCTCCAAAAGCGACAACGAAGAATGATAACGAGCGACAAAGCGGCGCGCTCTTAGACGATGGCCGGGAAAGTAAACGACGGAGGTGATCCGTCTGATCACATCTCTGAGCGCCGCAGCCAGACAAGTCCGACGACAACCCGAAAAAGAAATTCCAAGTGAAGCTCGACCTCGAAGCTTTTCAGAAATTGACGACTCAAGCGTGGGACTAAGGAGGAGGACCAACTACCAGAACACAAAGAGAACCGGCGGCCGACTCATAGGACACCTTGACTCTGATCATACGTCCCAGGAGAACCTAGACGTTCAATCGCCGTTGACGATCCATGACATCCCCGCCTGTCTTCTCGCCACCGGGGGGATCTCATACGTACGCCGACTGGGTTTCGAAAGCGCACGCAACGCTCGTATGGCGCCCGACCTTGCCAATCCACTAGACGCGCAGAGCGACTCGCCGACCATTTTCCAGCAGCATGCTCCTCTCCATTCTCTTCGATCGCCTTTGCAGCTAGAGGATCGCTCCTGGAAGACATACTCCAGGTCGCATGCTCAACCGCAGCACATCGCCTTCTGGAGATGTTGACAGCGACTCTCCCCCTACAAATCCAATCAGCTTATCTCAAACATCAACCTTCTGGTACGTTAAACACTGCTACCAAAATATGAAAGGAAAGCACCTGGTTTGACGCAGGCAATGTTATGTGATCTGGATCCCCTCCGGACATCCGTCTTCTAACGTTTGCCACAACATTGCCGACAAAAGGTCAAGGACATAGAAGCCCACCAGCTCTCATCGTTTCATCGGCCCCTCGGGACAGAGCAGGCGCGGAAATGGCTACGTCCGTTTGCGTGAACCGACCCAGAAGCACTTCTGGATCAAATAGAGGAAGGTTGGCCTTCAGACATCCTCGACCCGTAGGTCCCGACCCAAAGCACAGGTGGGCACTGTATTGTATGCGACGCGAGGCACTCAAACCTCCACACATAGCCTCCGAGGAAGAGGTGCAAGAACTAAAAATAGAGGCTATCACGAAGACAGGCAGATCATAGTGAGCCATCTCCGGACAGCCTCGTCCGATGGAACTCCAGCCACGTCCGACTCAGAGTCCAGAGGCCGAGGCAGTCTCAAGCGAGTCAAGTCGGAGAGGTAGAGCTCGAACCCAGTGAATCCTGAGCAGCTGAGCAGTCAATTCTGACAACGCTATAGGCGCCCGCAAAGAACCCCGACGGTGAACTGCCAGCGATCAGTATGTGAGTGTGCTCTCCTGACATGGATACCTTCCGAGCCTATATTAGCCAGATGCCCTTGTGCTGTGCTATGACCGCGAGTGCATGTCCACCGGCCGCTGATGACGATGACCGAGAGAACTGGAGACTAATTGTCCGGACAGCAGCCCGAGTGCCCTCACTGTCGTCGGCGCAACCAACTAGCCGCGCGAGAGAAGAAAGCGAGCGCTTGGCGTGGAGCAAGCTGAAGGACGCCCGCCCAATTATTTTATGCTCCCACGGCGCCAAGAACACCCCAACTACCCACCTAATCACCCTATTTAGCGTCACGACCTGGCACTTAACCCCGACGTTGCTCCTGCGATCCGAGGGCAGCACTACGCTTGCCGAATACATGCTCTCAAAAGTCATTGGTCTCGGTAGGAGCGTGTTTGCCAGGCAGTCCACACCCAAGGAGTCCCGAGTGCTAAGGTTGTATTTCCGATCAACATTCACGAAGACCCAGACACTTGAATATGCCTACCTGGAAGACTTGACGTATCATCCTACAACTCCTTCGTACTGACGTGTTTCTGCGTGGACTGCCACTCGCCTCTGTTCGGCCGCGACTTGCAGGACACAAAGTCGCCCTTAGCTGGCAATAGCCCCGAGCCGCCCAAGCCCAAGGAAGAACATGCGGAGTCTCAACATAGCGCGTGCATCGCGGAGGATTTTGACGACAAGACGTAGATCAACGATTAACCTCCACTCCTTGGCACAATCTCTCTCTTCTCGCGACACAAAGGTCACGGGCCTATTGGACGATGAAGATAATGAACGAACTTCAACATCCGATTACAAGAGACACGATAAGCTAACCCCCGAGCGCGAGCTTACAATTCCGGCGCACTGCCGCAAGGATTGAGTGACCTACAGCGAATCGAACAGACACTCCAGCTAAAACCCTGGCGAACTGCATAGAGCCCTGCAGTCCACAAGTCTCGATGGACACAGGAGCGCCCACTCCCGCCATATTGCACAGCCCCCATGGGCCGTCGTACGGAAGCCACGCGAAAGAGACGCTCAGTCTCATCGAGCTACTCATCCAGAATCAATGGAGTCTGTACGTCCGAGATCGTCGACCCAATCAGACTTACACCCGCGCAGCGATACCTGCTCCGGCGATGCCGGCGAGAACCAGCAACGCCCGCAGACAGCACTGTGTATCGAGGTACCAAGAGCAGACGAGCGTCTATCCTCGACGTCTTCTAAGTGTCGAACCCCCCGTTATAAGGAGACCGACGAAGACAAATATGACTGGTGGAGGACGTCGTGAGCCGACCGCTATGGAGAAGAGTGCGTCGAACCGGACTGCGGAAGCATACAGACCTTTGCGCGAGAGCAAAGCTGGAAAGCTCCCACCGATGGCCGAGACACATGCCCGGCGCCAGGCGGGGCCTCGTCAGAGCGATCTGGTTTCGCTGCCTTTAGGCACTCAATCTTGGGAACCCCACGCTCCGAGCGCTCCAAAAGCCCTCCCAAAGCAGAGACCTCACACTTGCGTGTCCATATACGTTGTCAACCCGATAATTGTCAGCGCCCCTATATTTCACTTTACGAAGAGAACAATGAGCCGAGTAGTTCATTTATTTGATCGAACCCGCCTTAACTGTCAATAAAGATACCCTGCACAAGTCTATGGCCCTCTGCGAGCCCCTAATGTCCCATATGCACACCAGAAAGGGGAGAACAGGACCATCCTTGGTGTCGAATACGCCAGTGAACAGCCGGAGGAGTGCGTGACGCCCGGGCGCCTGGCAGTCTAATCTAGTGGCCTCCACCACTCCCAATCGAGTCCACCACTCGCACGTGATCTGTCGCGAAAGGAGTGATCCACAACAGGTCGTCATGGAGAAAGTGTGACACCCTCCCGGCAAGAGGATAGCGTTCAACGCAAAGAATGGAGTGTATGGCGATGGATCATCATATGTATGGCAGCCGATAATCAGGCGAGGATGATGGACCTCGCAGTCCTCTGGAGCCTAGCAATATGGAATTATGCAGTGCTTGAAGTAACAATCACGTCCAGTTGACCTGGTGATGCCCGAGTTGTATCTCTTGAAGCACGCTAGAGAGACCTCGGCAAGGCGAGACGATGAGGAGACGCCACTAATCATATTATTATAAACATGAGGCGTTCTTTGTTGATCCGCGGAACATCAACGCGCGGATATTGTCTATGAATCCTATAAGATTTGACCCTGGCGAACGGATTTACGCGATGGATTGACATGTGAGCTCGCGCTTATGGGATTGGTGGCCCGGCCAGTAATCGTGGTGACTCAACAGGAGTATCCTTCGAAGGGTCTCACGAGACCCCTTGAGTATTCATTAGTCGCACTTGCCAAACTTGACTTAGGCGTTGTCGTCGTCGTTAGTCCATGACCCTTAGCTTATTTTGTATCGTACGTATGCACCCGTCTGACCCAGTGGTTTGCTCTTATATCTATCTCTAGCGATCCACAAGAAACCTTCTTATTAGCGACGCGCACTTCTCGGTTTTTTGATCCGAGCGCTAGCTCACCTGGAGTCGCGGGGCTATCATAAGCTTCCGCATGCGCGTTCCCGCATGTATACAGATCTGGTCAGAGGAGTAGTATCAAAGGGCGTATCGAGTTGCACACGAGAGTCTCATGAAGTGGCGGGCGCACTTCATAAAAGCTGCGACCAAATTGACTCTATCGAACAACGTCTGCCCAAGCGCGTTACTAGTCCCTAGTCCTCCCTGCGGATAAGAATAGAGTTGCTCTTGCGAACAAACATTACATCCTCTAGCACTTTACAACCATGGGTCAATTGCCAGGGCTCGTCAACAGGAGCTTCCCCTCAGGAAAGGCCGGGAGGCTGCCTTCTTTGGAGTGCTCCATGAAGACCCGACTTCTTGCTTTATCCGTAACGGCGTAGGAATCTTTCCCCATGGTGAGTGAGCTCGATTAATTTCTCCTTATCTTATACTCTCTTCAGATTCCCTGATCTCACAGCCTCTATCAGTGCTCATTTTGGTACACGAATCCCGCGTGCCGTTCAGACACAAGTTTCGGGAAGTATCAGTGGAGGTATGCGAGCCGAGGCCCGGCCTGACCCTCTCACCGCTCACGACTACCCCAAGCTACTAGACGAGTCGGCGAGACGCCGTGGCCAGATTGTCAATGCGCCTGAGAACACTCTCGTGTTCGTCCAAACGCCACGTGCGGCGTCAAACACCGATCTCCGCCAACCTGGTGCTGGAACCCAAAGACGGCAGGACCGTCCATCCCCTTCTGGTCTCGACCATCTACGCAGCTTGCGCCAAGGTATGCCGACTATCTTGGTCGACTACTACGAGGCAAACGTCACGACCCGGGAGATTGTAGCATTTCGTGCTTATATCCTCCTCACATAGATTCAGAGATTCGTGCACCAAGAAATTCCGCGATATGTCAAGCCCAGATCGAACTCGAGCGGCAAGCCGAATGCTCCTGAGGCGTGTTACACTCCCTTCCGAGCGGTCGTCTCTTCTGCAAAACAACGCTGCGTCTCTCTCCTCGAAATAAGACCGAATAGATCAAGGACCGTGCCAAAGAGAGTCCAGGAGCGAAAGGACATATCTAAGAGCGTCGGTGCCTCAAGCTGCCACTGCTCGTTGTATCAGTCCAGCGCACCGCCTCAGGGCGCGCGGTCAATCGCGAATGAAGCCTACCTCCCGTCTTTGCCGTGCGAAACACGCCGCGACTCGTTATAGAAGACTTCACGTCCAACTGCACAAGTGGCTTCTTTTTCGCGCCGCGAGCTGACACCTCCCCGTTAAACAATTGATAATTGTTATCGCATAGCTCCCAAAAGGTCCATGTCGCAGACCAGCACCTGATTA